>CM077116.1:245326021-246574680 GCA_039619475.1 Icerya purchasi | reverse complement strand
TCTCTTTAGTACCGTTGATAAATGTCATTCACAGTGTTCCGTGACATAATTAGTAACCGCCCTATCTCATTGCCCGGCACACAGTTCTCTTTTTATGAAAAATTACTAGTTCGCGGGTCTTAATCGAGGTACTTTTTTTCACTTATACGACATTTCTATTTTCCACACCACTGCACCTGCGTTATTTTGCACAGTAACTGCAATTTCGTATTCATTGATGACTCACAGGCAGACAACGTACTTATCTCGCTGCATTAACGCCATTCCTCACGTTGTGGAAAACTCCAGGGTTGCTGCTCACGCATTGGTTCGTCGTTGACCGAATATTAATGTAGCTCATCAATTTCGACTTTTTATGTTCGTTGTTACTGGAGCTGTGATATTTTTGCGTTTGTGATTTTTTTTTTGTTTTTGTATGTACATATGTATGTATTTAGATTTTTCTTTGTGTTATGCCATTAAAAAAAAATAGCAATAAAGCTTTATTTCCATCTGTTTGATGCGTTCATTTGTTCCGCAACGCTGTGACCGAATATTAATGTGGCTGACTGTATATTGATTTTATTAAAATTCTGGTCACTTGTTATCAGCATGGAATGGGCCTTATTTCAACAATATTTACCACAAAAAAAATATATCGATCTAGTTGTGATCAAAGTGTGTTTATAGAATAGTATCGATCAGTTCTACATTTTAAATAACATTTATCGTTAATATATCGGTTTGGAATATTTAATGTTTCTATATAAATACAACAGTTAGCACACTTGATCATAGTAGATTTTTAACGCCGTATTTTGCATAGGTTCTATTTTGTTTTTCATTTTCTTGCTTACTAGCTGTACCCGCGTCGTTGCCCGCATTTTAATCCTTATAAAGTTTCTGGATACGCAATATTTAATGTCTTTCCCTGCGGAGTAAAAGTGAATAATTCACTGCCGACTTGTGAACAACTTACATACAATTGTCTACGAGAAAAATAGGGATCCTAAAGATGTAATCCAACAACCTGAAGAGACTGTCTCTGAGCCTTGTTGATACCCATAGCAAAACGTAATCGTATGGGAAATTGTAACTTTTTAAATTGAAATGGTACATCAGAAGGAATAAATGGAAATTTTTGGACTAAAAACATCATTACCAGCTGCCTGCTCAGTAAGAATAGTGGCTTTAATAACACATAATACAGGTGCATCAAGATTTCTGAGAAGGATAATTGGTACGACTCAATTTTTTTGTTAACATATAGATATAAAATATAAATCGTGAGTAAGTTTGTTGTTGAAAAACAAATACACAGAAATGGAGCTATCTGAAACATACATCCATTGCTAAAGAATTATAAAAGCACTGATTGTAGTGTTACATTTCTTTCTTTTTCATTTTTATTTATAATAACATACAAATTATAGACGGCTTGCGATAAAAATACGTGCAAGTTTAGTAATTCAATAAGTTTATTTACTGATACTAAAACAAAATACAGTATTGAGCTTACTCTTAATTTTCAATATATTTTCGCAGTAATAAAATGTGTACTTTTTTTTACCAGTAGTCCAGTAGTACAACGGATAATAGTAAATACTGAGATAACGTAATTGAAAATTTGAATGTTGAAAAAATGTTTTCAGCGTACAAACTTTTAAATGGAAAGAACTTATTTTTCCAAATTTCACAATATATTAAATTAGCAATAGTGTTGCATTTACTCTACGCTCATTGAAATTGAAGCCAATAAAAATTATGAGTAAATATTTTCGTTAAATTAAGTATACTAAAACTGGCACTTTTGACTGAAAACAATTGACTAAACTATACTTTTAATGAATTTTTAGTTATTTCTATTTTCTTTTACATATTCAAATGATTTTAATGTATTAATATCAAATAATATTGTAAAATATACATTTACTTTTACGTCACAAAACACAAACTTCAATGTAAACGTATTATAAATCAACCTTATATCATACATTTTAATTTAAACCATGCAAAAAACTGTGTGTTCTACATGCATGTCCTAGATCAGTCCCTCCAATTTAGTTTATGTTACTACATATAATGTTGGCGTTGTACGTCTGAAAATCTCCATGACCGGTTATGAACTGTGTTAGAAAATATTTTGTATCTTATTATTATATTTATAAAAATAGTTAAATAAAAAATATAAAAAATGTAATATCATGTTATTTAATGTTACGTATTGCGTATTGTTCGGAATGCCCACCTCCCCCCGAAACGTATTCCTGTCTGAAGCAGTGGTTAACATGCACCCCCCCCACCCCCCACCCCCCGTAATGAATTCCTGGCTACGGTTCTGCATATATAAGCAATAAAAATGTCTAATGCTTCACGATTTTATGTATCGACCTTGCGCAAGGTCAAGCTAATCTACTCTGTAGCATTCAAATTTTAGTATATGTATTCTTGGAAAATTTTTACAAAATAAGGGAAAAAAATTAACGGTTACACGTATCAAGGAAGGTAATAAAAATGTGCGAAGCTTCAAGATTTTATGTATCATCCTTGTGCGGGAGTTAAGATAATCTTCTCCGGTATCGTTCCAATATTAATATACGCATTTTTGAATAACAGTTGTAAAAATTTTAATTTAACCTTTATATGTAAGATACAATTTTAAAATAATTAGTGTAATTGTTTATTTTAAGTTCCTGTTTCAAAAACATTTACAAAATTCTTTACTAACAAAAAATTGATGTTTTTATTTAAATTTTAATTATAAATTTTAAAAGTATGTGCTGAACCTGTTAAAAGATCGTACGTTATGTCTGCGACAGACGAGTTATTTTTTGGCGCCATTTGTTACTATTGGCCGGCCATTTACATTACAATAGAGTACAACCTGTTCTAGCAGTTTCCATCTTGCTTTTGTCTGTTGTGTGTTTCACGGGTTCCGGATTTTGTTGCTTCTTTTTTTTTTTTTTTTGTATCTTTTTATCTATTCCGGTTTTTCCGGTTTTTCCTGTTTTTGTGTTTTCGTTGTTTTATGTTTTTGTGCCTTCGCTGGGTTTTTTTTTAATTTTTCGCCGTTATGTCCGCCGGATTGAGTTATACGACACACCGCCTAATCCCACATTTTATCAACCGATTAGATTTACGGAAAAAGAAATTATTCATTTTTATATTTGCTCTCGCATTCTTCTACATTTCAGCTGAATTTCATTTTGCGAGTTCCTTTTAGCTACATGTTCTTCTGTTTTCAATTTATTACTCTATTTAATTTTTTTCTTTTTTTAGACAAAATATGGTTTGTGTTATTATATACCTTTCGAGGGAATTTTACTTCCTATAGCGAGTACCGAACTCCTGACAAATACATCAATTTTTTAACACCGCCACAAATATGTATCTGGTTTACTAAGGTATTTAAATTTATTATATTTATTTAATGTGCTGTTTTCTTAAAATTACAACTTATTTTTATTTTATTTTAACATTATTTTAAAATTTTCTTTTCGTCATTTTACTTTTTTTTCGCGCCAACGTTAATATCATCGTTATTTTTTTATGTTCGCTTTTTTTTTTTTGCAAATTTTATTTTTGACTGAAATTTTATCCCGTCCATTTTTGTCCTATTCGTAGTTTGTGTTAACTCACACAGTATGAATGCGGCCAAAAATAACTGAAATTTCGACCGAAAATGAACTGGAGAGACTCATCAAGGCGTGTTTACCTTAATTATCATGCTTCACATAAAATTCGTATGGGAATCGTTTACTATATAGTCCGTTCAACAAAAATGTGCCGATGGAAAAAAGTCGATATAAATCAATATTTATTATCCACTTACCCCCACCCACTCAAAATGTTGAAGTGTTGCCGATGGTAATTATGGTTTTAAATTAAAATAAAATATTCATTTAAATAGTAGGAAGTTCATTCTTTTTTAATAATAGATTTAATTAAAATTAAATTGCGACTTTAACGTTTATTTTAATTTGATTAGATTTTGATCAATAATCAAATAAATTTATCGCCATGTCTAATTTAATTGAACGTGAAAGTAAAGTAATAATGATAATAATAACTGTTTTATATTTTCATTATTTAAAACTTTCACTTTTGTATTTATAATTGAAGTAAAAATTATGCAGTTTAATAATTATTACACAATGAGATTAAATATGTATGTGAACTGGGAAAAATGAACGAACAAAATAACGTTAAAATAAACTAAATAATTTCATTAATAAACTATTAAATGCGTGTTACGAGTTATTTTTGTTTATAATTGGAATAATGATCGTAAAGTATATTAAAAAATACGTCATTTCGAATAAAGAAATAAAAACTCCAATTTGAATTTGAATAATATAAAACATTTGGCAACAACGCTGAAATATCGAAATTTATGGAAATTTTTCCACAGGCACATTTTCGTTGAACGAACTATAACTGATATTAAAAGTAATGAAGCAATATAAACTTGTTTAATAATTCTCTAAGTACGAAGTTAATTTATCGTTTTGTTATAACGCAAAATCATAAAACAAATTCCGTTTAAAACTTGACAAATTCTTTAAATGGAAATTGTACACATGTGGAACTTTAACGTTAACGGTGGCCGTATTTAATGAAGCTGCGCGACTTAATACGAAGCAGTGAATAAATTGCGTTCATCGGCATCGAGTTATAAAGGGAGTGCGGTCATTTTCCGGTTCAAAATAAGCACTCGCAACATTGATAAGAATATAGTGATTTGGTCTAAAATGTATTTCGGAAAAATTGTTTATAGCTTTCAGTCAGCATAAATATCACATCATTAGCTGTGCCTTTTGTTCCAGTAATGCATGGCTTTTTATAAGCTGAATGTTTTATAAAAGTTTTAAATGGTACCGCCTGTACTGACATAGTCGGACCTGTACACACTGAGAAATGAAAGTTTATAAATGCAAAAAGTTGATCAGTTCAATTCGTTCTCGTTTCAGGACTTCGGCTGCATAGAAACCAATGCGGTCCACGGTGCGGATGATTTTCTAATTCGGTAATAAAAATAACTGGAAAGTTTGAAATTATATTATCGTGAAAAGAAGAAACAAGAGGAGTGAACGAGGGCCGTGTAAAATGACTAAACAGAAAAAAAAATTAGAACAGTGCTACCTGTGCCATAATATTTACTATGCAATAGCGAAAGTTTTAATCAGAAACTTGCGGCAACACTCTGTGAAATCATTATGTGAGGAGAAAATATTTTACGGCGCAGTTCAAGACTGTCATTTTAGAGTTTTGAAGTCTGCTCGCGTAGTTGCACAATAACTTTATTCTATTTTAAGTGTTATTTTATCGTTGTCAATTGCAAATTAAAATAAAAAAAAAAAAAAAACAAAACAAAACAGGCGTCCGTAATACAAACACATCTTGCAAACGAGTTACCGCGTCATCTGTGAAAGTTGCTTTTACACTGCTTTCGCTGCAGAGAAATAAACCGGGCGATTTTGGTTAACTGCTAACTTAAACTTTGCCGTTATAGATTAAATAAAGCTCACCAGCGAAATTTTGCACGCCGAATTTTACTTGAAGCGCGCTTTTTTTTATTATTGCCGTCAAAAAAACATTATGCTGCTTAATTTGACAATTTCCTCTAACTTAAAATCAGCCCTTTCTCACACTACAAAGGTACGAAAAAGCCATGTAAAAAAAGTACGAGATAGATTCTCGAGGTTTTAAAGTAATCTACTGATTTCCCACGAACCCTAGTTTAATGTTATTTTTTAAAGATATTTCATAAAAATAACACATACATTATATTATAACGTATATATATATATATATATGAATAAGGAAGTTCTGCCGTAACGTTTTCGCATACCGGTGGTGTGAGGTATTTTTAACAATTTTCCGCCAAAATTCCGAATACTTTAGCCGCTATGTTTACGTTGCCCGCGGTGGACGACGTGGAGGCGTTGCAGTGAAGTACCAAAGCAAATTGAAAATAAATCTACTAATATTTTTCTGGCAGTAGAGCTTAACTTGGCTAAAGAAACAGTTTTTAGCTTGCCAGTGGCTATTTGAGCATGTGAAGAAAAAAAGTGTGAAAATCGTTAGTCGTTCTGTCAATGTCGAGCAGTAGTTGAATTCTGATTCGATGATCTACTCGCTTTTCCGTTTTGTATACGAGGCGCCGTGAGTACTTCTCCAACGTAAGCGGGCCACTAAGAGCGCATTGAGAAGTATAAAAACATACGACAACAGCGAAAACAGTCATAATTCGATTCGACATTTAACTAATCAAGTAGGTGGACTTTTGATTGTTAATGTGATGACAAGCGGTTGTTCGTTCGCGTTGTTTATCAGGTAACAATTTTGCTCCGATAACTTCGTCTTCGATTTCTTCGGCATTGTTCGATATAGTCGTAGCTGATAACACCGCTGAGGAGATTGTTCTGATTTATCTATTCTGCATTCATTTTTTGCCTTCTCATTTTAACATTTTTAGTTTGTCTTTGGCTACTTTAGACGATCGTAATTCTATTACTAAATACTAATTGTAATGCATTTCACTGGTTTTCTCTGTGTTTTTTTGTCTTTTTTTTTTTCTATTTTAAGTTAGTTAATCAATGAGCTTATCTAGTGGAGGCTGCCCGGCGGCCTCCTCCAAAGATTCCAAAGCCACTAAATCTAGTGTGCCGCTGAACCTGATGGAGGTTGACGCGACCAAAAATTTAAAAAAAAAAAACAAGTACTCCTCTACTTTGGCAGAGCGATCAGTGTGATAGACATTGAAGGGTTTTTTTTTCAATCTGGGCAATAGCATTCTTTAGATGGCTAAACTCGATCTGTCATACTTAATGGTGTGCCGTTTACATTAGTCAATCACTATTACAGCAGCATCAAGTGGCGTTAATGAGTACTTGTTTAAGTGAGCACCCTAGCGAAGTTGTGCACTGCGAAATGTTAGCGACACAAGGTTGGCTTTGAAATTTACGTAACCATTTGTAATTTGTATACATATAAAAATAATTGATTATTGGCGTTTTTTTTCCATTTCTCTTCTGATTGTATTTTACTTTCCCTAGTATATGTTATACTGTCAATTTTATGTAAAACCATTTGAAATAATACGTAAAACAATTAAAAATTATTTGCAAGTATGACCAAGTTAAATTTTCGAAGCACTCAGGTTTTGGGTAAGTCTTTTCTTTTAGTGAAATTTACATAAAACAATTTAAAATGATTTATTATTTATAATTGGTTTGTTAATTTTCTTTATCTAGACTTAGATATTAATTTCTTCTTAAAGTTGGCTTTTTAATGTTTGCACAGTAATTTGTGTGACTGTTGTTAATTCTATTTTAACATTTTTCTGTTTCAGAGGAAGACCAGGGAAAAGCCAGGATTTTCCACCGATATCACACGTATATAAAAAAATCGACTTTTGGACTGTGTCACGGGGGAACTCTTTAGATTTGTTCTTTTATAAATCTTATAGAAGAATTAATTTCGGTTGACCATTCCTCCTAAGAGAAATGAAATGTCTTGTGCACCGATTTCGATTTATAATTTTTTTCATTACACAATTTTTTTTCTTCTTCCATATATAAAAAGAGAAATAATGTATGCCAGTAAAGGAAGCTTATTCTACTTGATCGTCACTGGCCAGAGAATTAAACTAACGTTCTGCATTGTTATTCGGGATGACGAAGTTCGATCCGTCTGAAGATGAAATATTGGAAGGAATCGAACCACTAATCTCCATTGCTTCTATACGTCGTATATGCCGTTTTTCGGACGGCGATAAAGTCCCTACCCATTCAGTCGAACTTAAATTTTATGGTACCACCCTCCCGGAATTCGTTTCGATTTTTAAGATGCGATTTCCTGTCTCCCCTAGTATCCGATCGCCTACACAGTGTTCTAAATGTTTTCTTTTTGGACATATCGCTAAGCACTGTCGTAGTTCTTCAGTCATTTGTTCACACTGTTCTTCTAAGCACTCAGTCTCTGAATGCAGCAGCCTACAGGAATCGCCCGTCTGTCGCAATTGCAAAGGCACCCACTCTGCCATTGACCGATCCTGCCCTGAATGGATCAGGCAAAAGGATATAAAGCGTATTATGGCCTTTGAGAATATTTCATTCCAGGAGGCCTCTCATTTAAAAAAAAACAATCTAACTTCTCGTGCTTTTTCATATGCCGACCGAGCCTCAATGTCCAACTCTTCTCCTAATAATTCTAAGTCTCCTTCATCACCTCCCTTCCTTCTCTCTAATTCTTTCCCACGTCCTAAATCTCCTACCTTCCATAAAATTCGTAACTCTAAAGCGACTTATAAACCCTCTCCGCAGTTTCCTCCTCTTCCATCTAACCGTACCCCATCTCCCTCTAATGGATGGGCTTTCAACAAATCTACTCCTACTCCGTCTAATATTCCCTCAAATCCTGCTAAGGACATTCCTGCCTCGTTGGTCTCTCCTAACTCCTCTCATCCAATGTTTTCTCCTTTAATTGAAAATATTTCTTCAGCCATCTTGGAAATACTCTCCTCTAATAACATTGCTTCTTCTTCTTCCTTTGTCGACTCTTTATCTCGTTTCCTTTCCAGTAACGTTCAGATAAATGAATTCCTCTTGTTATGATTAAGAAAATAGGAAGAAAAGTAAGAAGATTCGGGGCTGAATTTTCTTCTTTTTGTTCTCTTTTGTTTCTTTTCTTATACCCTAAATTCTCTTTACTTCTTTCTTACCGAATCTTTCTGCTAACGCACAAAACAAGATATTTAAATCAGTTTTATAACTGTTTAGTTGTATTATTCAATATCTCCTCTTTCTTATTTGTAAATGATGCGGTTGCTGCAGTGTTCAAAAGCACTGTCGGGCTTCAGTACATTTATTACATCTTTTTCTCTTTCGAACGCACGGACGTCAAGATAACTTACTTAGTACTTGAACTCGGTTGCATTCGAATTATTTCTGGTTTGTCTCACATTTGCTGTTCCATTGGTTCAGCGGTGAGATTGACTCGCGCATACAGCAAGAGCTATGTAACAAGAAGCTTTGCGCAGCATAATCTAACCCTAACGGGTACTATTGCATCTATGCAAAAGTTTCAAAACCAGTTTGCTCCCAGCAGAAATTTTTGGTTTGCCTCCTATGTTTTCCCACACGAATGTACTCTTTCTTCCTTTGTATCACTACTTTTAGAATTTCCTTCTAATCTATTAGCCCCGACTTACTTTCTCCGGATTTCTAATCGTTATATTTCACTTTCCTCCATTTACCTTCCAATCTATTTCAATCCCATTAATATGAATGTCTTTATTTTTGTTTTTATCTTATATCAACTACTGTGTCTTTTTATTGTTTCTGTCTTCCCTTTTTTCAATCCTTATGCTTCTAATACGTTCCCTGTTTCACCATGATGGCTGCGTTCAATATACTTCAGTGGAATTGTCGTAGCCTCAGAGCCAATAAAAATCCATTAGAGGGTCTATCGGATATTCATAACATTAGTGTTGCTCTCATCTCAGAAACGTGGCTTCGGTCGGGCACGAACTTTAATATTAGAGGGTATAAAATAATTAGATGTGATAGGCATGACGGGTATGGTGGTACCGCTATCCTCGTTAAAAATGATATATCTTTCAACACCCACAATGTTTCTCTGAACCTACCTCTTGTTCCTAACCAACCCAACATAGTCCACATCTCTATCCGTACCACCCTTCCGCATCCCATTAACATTGTCTCCATCTATGTTCCTCCTAATTATGATCTTCGTCAGTTCCCTCTTTCCACTTTTTTCAGCTCTATCCCGCAACCATTTATTATCGGGGGTGACTGGAATGCCCATTCACCCTTGTGGGGTTGCACATCCTACAATTCCAACGGTTCCGTCCTTGAGAGTGGTATTTTTTCCAATAATTTAATTCTTCTTAATGATCACTCCCCAACCTATTTCAGATATCCAACTATTTCTAGTTCTCTTGATCTAACCTTTGCTTCTTCCACTATTGGTCTTAATTATAACTGGAGAACTCTTATGGGCTCCTACGGTAGTGACCATGTTCCTATCCTAATAACCCCAGTTAACTTTTCTTCTCCAACTTGCTTCAGGCCTCTACATTCTCCTCGGTGGAACCTCTCCAAAGCAAATTGGACTATGTTTCGTTCATGTGTCGACTCATCACTTCCTAGTATTCAACTCGACTCCGATCCCATACTTCTCTATAATTCCTTTTTAAATTCCATTGAGTCTGCTCTTTCCCTATCTTCACCTACCCGTCATCAGACATCTAACAATTACAATAAAGCCTCATGTCTTTGGTGGAATGAGGAATGCAACCGCGCATTCCACTACAGTCGTGCCACCTTTAGAACTTTTCGTTTAGACCCTACAACGGAAAACTTTCTTGCTCATAAGCGAGCGAACGCAAGAGCTAGGTATATACTTAAAGTCTCAAAAAGGTCCTCCTGGAAGAATTTCTCTTCTTCATTCTCTAGGAATACCCCTCTTTCTCATATCTGGAAAATGGCTAGAGCTTTCAAATCCCCATCCTCTGAACGTCCTTCAAATCTCAACCTTTCTAAAGTTAGCTTAGAATACTTTATTGATTCCGTTGCTCCTGCCTATGTTCCTAACGTTGATGAACTGTATCCAACTTCACCTCCGCATAATTCCCAGACGCATTTCCTAACTTCTGCCTTCAATATTTATGAATTAAAATCTGTCCTTTCCAAATCTTCTAGCCCCACTCCAGGTCTTGACGGTATACCTTTTTTGGTCCTTAAAAACCTGTCTGAACTGTCTCTTGCGTTTCTCCTACATCTTTTTAATTGTTTCCTCTCCAGAGGTATAACTCCCCCCTCTTGGAATTCTTTTATCATCATTCCTATTCCTAAAAAAAGTTCTTCGTTACGCCCTATTTCTTTAGCCTCCTGTATCAGAAAATTGTTTGAAGGTATGTTAAACAAGCGCCTTGTTTGGTGGCTAGAGCATAATAATGTATTTCCTAGCAATATGTTCGGCTTTCGGCCTGGTATTGGTCCTTCCGACTGCATTAGTCTTTTTGTCTCCCATATCTACCAATCCTTTATCCTAAAAAACTATACTCTGGCTTCCTTCATCGATATATCTTGTGCTTTCGATAATGTCCATCTTCCCACTCTAAAAGATAAGATGATAGCAATTAACGTTCCATTGCACTTTACTTCTCTTATTATCAATCTCATGCAGAATCGTTCCATCCACCTCTCTGCTCCTTCTTTTGAATCTTCAAGAATGGTTTTTCGAGGTCTCCCCCAAGGTTCCTCCTTCAGTCCTACTCTTTTCAACATATACACTATCAGTGTGGCTTCTCTTCTTCTAAATTCGTCGTCTTTATTCTTTGCTGATGACATCCTACTTTATGCCTCATCTCACGATATTATATCAGCCAGTGAGGCACTTAATTCGTCTCTCTCCGTGTTGGATCACTCCCTTTCCTCAATTAACCTTTCTATTTCTCCCACTAAATCTTGTTATGCCGTATTTACTCTGCGACCTTATAATCCTGCTTCTGTCTATCTATCCCTAGAAAATACACTTCTTTCTCGTGTTAATTGTTTCTGTTATCTTGGTATTTTCCTTGATAGTCGGTTATCCTTCTCCGAACACATCAAGTATCTTTCCTCTTCAGCAATCAAAAGACCAAACCTGCTGAAAGCTTTATCTCCAACCAAATGGGGTGGTAATCCTTATGTCCTTATTTCTCTATATAAATCTATCATCCGCTCGTCCCGACTCTCTAAATTGGATGTAATCCAAAACTCTTGCCTTCGTCTCTGTCTTGGTGCTCTTAAATCCTCTCCAGTTCCAGCAGTCCTTGCCGAATCTAACACACCACCCCTTTTTATCCGAAGATCTTATTTAGGCTATCGTTTTCTTACTAAGCGTCTCCCACTCACCTCCTCTACTCTTATCCATTCCTATCTTTCCATTTCTAGGAACTGGCGTTTCGTACCTAGAAAAATTCCAATTCTTTCTCTCATTTCTCTACGGCTCAGTTCGTTTTGTCCTTACATAATGTCCTTTGCCAATCTCCCTTATTTCACTTTTAATTTCGCCGATCTCTGCCATCCTCCAAATATGTTTACTGTTCCTACGCTCTCTAAGTTTCTTCCGCAGGCCCTAATCATACAGGAATTCCGCAGTTATATCAATTCTGATTTTCCCTTGCATGTAACTGTGTTTACAGATGGCTCGAAGAAACCGGATGGTGTCGGTGCTTCGTTTATCCTCCCAGATTTTGGCTTTTCAGAATCTTTCTGCTTACCTTCTTTCTGCTCCATATTCACAGCCGAATTGATGGCTATCCTACGTTCCATTATTTTCATTTCCTCTAATCACATTTCCTCCAAATTCTTGATTATATCGGACTCCATAACCGCCCTTCAGGCCATTTGCTCTCCCCTTCCTGATTATTCCTGTGATTTCATTATACTCCGCATTCGCTCACTTATCCACGCTCTTTCTTCCCTTCATTCTATTCAAATTGATTTGCTGTGGGTTCCTAGCCATTCGGGCATCTGCGGTAATGAAGCGGCGGACTCATTGGCTCGGGCTGCTGCCTATTCTCACTTCTTTTTTAAAAAAGTCCCTTCGTCCAATATCCTTCCTCTGTGCAAACATTTTTATCTTAGGTCTAACAATCGCTCTTTCTATCTGTCTGTCCAACCTAGTCTTCCTGCCAATCCGTGGTTCTCTTTGTTTCCTTCACTTCGTCGTTCTGTTGTTGTCTCCGTTATTCGCTTGCGCTTTAACCATTCTCTGCTGCCTTCCTCCCGCTTTCGTTTTTCCTTGGTTTCCTCTCCGTATTGTCCTCTCCACTCGAACGAAGAGCATGTTTGCGATGCGGACCATGTGTTCTTTGAGTGTTCATCTCTTTCTGCTGAGTGCTCGGCTTTCTACTTTAGTTTGCTGGGACTTGGTCTTCCTACTCCGTACTGCGCCTCTTATGTTCTATCTCTTCCCTCTCCACAAATTGTTCCTATTATTTGTTCCTTTCTCCTAACAATATCTGATCGTATCAGGATATAAGTGATTCCTTCCTATTCTAATTGTTTCTGGGTAAAGGTCCCTGGTTGACAAGCCCAAAAAAAAAAAAAAAAAAAAAAAAAAAAAAGAAAGATCCGTGCAGACCGGCTAAACTCGAAACTTTTATGATACGGCGTTTAATGTCGAATATTTTAAATTTCTGGTTTAACTTGTTATCCGGTGATGAATTTTTTATGTGTGTTTTTTTTTTTTTACTTTGTTTTAAATTCTACATTACGACTTAATTTCGCGTGCAAATATGTAACATCATTTTTTTTTATTTTTAGCGCGTGTTATAGTATTCCGTCGGTTATTGCGATTTTATTATTATTAACTATAAAAGAAAAAAAAAAAAAAAATTCAGAATAATTGTAATTATACAATTGTTTTTCGTAGAAGTTTGCGCGAGTATTTTAACTTTTTTAAAAATACTTTCTTTTCGAACTGAAAATAAAACCGTCGACACTGATGGTTTTAGTGAAATAAACGAATAAATTTCAATTAAAAACAAAATATTAACAAAAATCATCCCCTTTAATACGGTAACATATAATAAATCATATTTCAGGCATAGGTATTTGAGCTAAAACAAACTAAAAAAAATTATGAACGAATTTTTATATTAATAAAAGTTGCAAAAACACGCGAAACTACCAGAACGGCACGTTATACTTTCCGAGTATATTAGATAGAATAATCGGTAATACCCTGAATTTTTTCAATATCCAATTTATAACAAGGGCCATCGATAGACTTGCGTATAAAGTTGTTTTTTTTTCGTTTTTTTTTCGGAAACTACGTAGTACGTAACTGTCGAAGTAATGTGTCTGTAACAATAATAAATTTTGTAATCGTAATCTAGAGAACAACTTGTTGAAATTTATTTTAACAAATCTAATAAATTCTCAGTTAAATATCGAAAAATAGTATATAAGTACACGATACATGTTCGGAATCGTAAAAAATGGATCTTAATGTAATACCGAAAATTTAATTTCGCCGACTGTATTAACTTTCCGTTATTATAAATACAGGTAATGTTAGGTGGTATCCTACTGAAGGCTATAAGGACAAGTAAGAAAAAAGAAACAATTATTAAAATAGAATTAACATCAAAATACATGTGAAAGTGAAAAATATTCCATCGAAAAACGAAAAAAAAAGAAAAAAAAGAAAGAGTAAACCTGCGAATAAAATGAAACTTTAAGTTTAGCTGTTTCGAGCGATACTTTTAATCGAATAATTCCTTCGAGAAACTGGAGACACTGAAACGATAGAAATAAATTAATGTACTAACATGTACTCGGTAGTTGAGTTAAAGTATTCGTTGTAATTTGTACCTTGCCTCGAAAAACGGTATTCTATGCGATTTAAACGAATAACTTCAAAATGTTAAAACGTCGTTTCAGAGTTGTTGAGATTGAATTCTATTTTTCGCGATTTCTAAACCGATTTATTCCTTCACATTCTACCCGGAGCAAGTAGGTTTCTGCAGCAGGGCTGTAACTTGATGATGAGGGCAAGATGGCGGAGAGAAGAAATCGGATGGAAGCGGCAATCTCGCCGGCGTACTGGACTGTAAGTTTTACGATGAGCTACGTGGGGATGGTCAGCTTTCGTTAAATAGTACACGCACTGTATCAATTAATGTTTAGCCATGGAACGGTGGTCTTCAAACGATTACGCCTGATCGGAATGGTAATTACAGTAAGGTTGCAATCTTAATTACAAACCGCTTTGTTCCCGCCACGTTCAACTTCCCCCATACACACAGCTAACTCGAGCCTTTGTAATAATATCGTAGCTGTGGCGCACATCTCCGGAACGTCTGATTTCTCAGAGAGCCCTTTAAATTGAACACCTTTCAAGGCGCCGTCGAATTTTAATGTTTAAGATTTTCTCTATAATTTCTTTCGTCGTTCCTATCCGTTTTGTTATCAGCGAGCTGGTGCCTATCGTCATTTTGAGTTATTCAGATTATAACGTTTTCCACTAGTTTACAATTCTCTTTAATATCCGCTCTTCGACTTTCTTCGAAAGTAGAGCGCAGTATTTTCAGTTTCTCTTTTTTAATATTTTCTTCGCTTCTCCAAATACATTTTGGACCGAAACTGTGCCGACTTTTCACTTGTTTATCCCGTTTTAAATCTCTTTATGCTTCTCCGTCATTCTTCTCGGCCGACAATATAATTCCGGAAAATTACCCTTTACTTCAATTCAGTTCCTTCGCCGGGTCCATTAATAATGCATTATCTTTGTAACCACCTTCTATCGTCCGGGAAACACGTATTCCTTCTGCATCGTGACGCTGGAATTGTAAATTAGCTTATTGTTCAAGAAAACCTTTAGAACTTTCCGCTTGCATTCTATTCCGGCGAATTATCTTACACACGAGCGAGCTAACGTCAAAATTAGCTACACAACGAAGGTCGTTAAAAAAGCCCGCGTCGAAGAATTTCTTTGTTCTCCGTTTTTACTTCTTCAATTCCCGCCGATCTGAATATCTTTTAATTAATTTCGAACACACTCTTCCCCCCGTTCCGCTATTGCGAAGTACAATTCCCACACTCATATTCCTCTTTCGATATTAACAAGTGCAGGAAACTTCCAACCCCTCGGGGGGGGGGGGATATCAACGGAATGTCACAAGAGAAAATCTCGTCGATCATTATTTCGGAATATTTTCGATTTTTCAATTTTTTACCTGATCCCCGGAAATTCCTAACATTCCGATTCTCCTTCAGTGACGCAATTATCTTCCCCTGCCGGTCTGGCTGCCTACTTATCTCTATACTTCCCGGTTTCAATATTTTCTAATCGTATCCGCATTTAAATAATTACGGACCGAATAATGCGTCCGTCTCTATCCTTACACACTGCTAATAGAGCGAGTTCGCGACGCTTATGCTTTCGAGTGTGACGGAAAAATTTCTCTGAATAACTTTTTCCAGTTGACTATTTTCGACAACGAATTTATCCCGCGCAACAATCCGCCTAATGTTTAATTTATTTATAATATCGGAAAAGACGTCAAATCTATCAGGCGGACGTGCGGGAAATGGAGGAGACTTTCACAGTAACATTAATGATACTGATACTTTGAGAAATATCGTGAACTGTTTATTTTTCGATAAAAGTTCAACTTTTCAAAGTGGAAGATAGAGTTATAAGGGGCTTCGCGAGTAGTCAACACAAAATGGAAAATTAAACTTTTCTGCCAGCGTTATTTCCAGGACAAGAAAGTTGATAGAAAACTAATAATATAACTTTGGTGTACGGCGCAAGATGGTTACCGCGTTATATGCCGCCAATGTTTACCGCCATTGTATTTTATCTGGCAGAGCGGCGGAACTTATAATGTATGGAAAAAATTTTGTCGAAGAAAACTTTTCATAAAGTAAACACAAGTTCGAACTGGAAGCGAATTCGTAATTCGTAGGAAATTATTAAACGAATTTTTCCTTCTTGTCGTCGTTGATGGAACTCGTGAGATTATTAAATTTACCGGATTACCGTCTTCTACAAATTTTTGATGTGTTTTTTTTTCCTTTTTCTTTTTTTTTTTTTTCTATTTAAAAAATGCTACACAATATCAGCAGAGAATAATCAAGAATAATCACTATGACAAGAATTGCGTGTAAATATATAATTATATATATATATATATATGTATATATTATTATTTTTTTTACTTATTTTACATGCGTCAACTATTTTAGAAAGTTTCAATGTGTGGCAGTTGGATATCCAGTTTTACCTGACCTAACACCGCTGTCTAATCGATTACGCCAAAGGAGCTGGCAGTAAATCTCTTATTGATGTCTAATATGCGATTAGTATATTCGATCGAAAGCTTGGTTTTGAAGTTTCAGTTTGGTTTTTTCTGTAAAATTGATTGAATCTCAATGGTTTCTGGATCGGAAAAATACTTTTTTTTTTTGCCTTCCTTTTTAACATGGGAATTCCCTAATACCTTTACTGACTTTAAAGAGGGCAGATTATAATATGTTGGCCGCTTATGCTTTTTATTTTTTATTTTTCATGTTTGTTTTCTCATAATTTTTGATTATTTAGACCCATTTAAGTCATTGCGATAGTCTAGTTGCTAGAGCGCTTGACTTCCTTTACGGAGGTCATGGGTTCGATCTTGGGCGACGACAGAACTTATTACAAAGAATTAAATTAAAATATTCGCTGATAATCACGTGGAAGGCAATGGAAAACCGCCACGTACAACATCATATGCGCGCTAGGTAGTACACAGCAGGACATACTCATACACGGGATTACACTTGTAGCGCGATAACAAGCAGCTACTATCAGTTCCGAATGTAGTCTTGCGTGTGTTCACTTGCGCTGCATATAATAATTGCGTGTGTGCACCTGCGTTGCATTGCGTGGTACACAACCTATATCGGTACAACTAAAAAAAATATACGAATAGGTTGCCCACCAACCGAATGGTTGAGGAGATAATGATGATGAGACCCATTTAATTAGTTCTTTGAGTAGTGGTACCGTGTAAATATGTATATCGGTATGGTTATCGGTGAAGATGCTCAGTGGTCATCAAATAAAAACAAGTCTCTTTAGGGGGAAATTTTTACTGATATAATCAATGTTATTTACCACGGAAACGTAGATTATAAATAGGAGTAATTTTTAATACAGCCCGATAAAAAAGTTTAAAATATTATCAGTGTTAATTTACATTAGTGCGACTACATGGGAATAAAGAAAATGCTTTTCAAACCTCCATAGCGTTATTTACAAGCTCGTCACTGATGATAATATTAAATTACTGCGGTAACTTTTGACCGCTGGACTAACTGCGATGTTATTGCTTGTTTGTTAGAAATCATATAAAGGTCCCGCATGTGAGTTTTATAGAGTGCCGGAGGTGTTATCAAAATAAACGTTGAAAAAAAAAAAAACGGTTCTTCTTAGAGGCATACTTTACTTGGATACGTGTATATCCGGGCATAACTTAGCTAAAAAGTTTTCGTTAGAATATGGGGAAAATAGGTTTGTTACTTCGTTTATAATTTTAATTATGCTTTAAAAATTATTTCTCATTTATCGTTAATGTATAAGGTGATATTGAATGGAGTAGCACTTTTTTTCTCTAGAAAAATGTCCGGTAAAGTGAACTGTTAGTGAGGTGTTTTTCATTATTATTATTTTTTTTTTTTTTTTTTTTGAAATAAAAGCCCGAGATTAACATTTCTTATTAGCAGCGAGTTAATAAGACTTTAATAAGGTTTTACAGGATTATAGGATATCAGAAGTTCATTTTGTTTTTTATCTCCACTTCTTCCGATTAAAAGAAACACCGCCTATTTTGCAGTTATTAAAGTAAGCCTTGTATTGATTTTTTTTTTTTTTTTTTTTTTTAATGAATTTAACTCTCCGCCAACATAGTAAAAGATATAAAGCGGCGAATAACCTTAAATTAAATTTAATTATAGGTTAATTAAAGAACGATTTTAAATTAAGTAATATAAACTCTGCGTTATCAAAACGTGTAAATATCTGAATTCACGAATATTGGATTACAAAGACCAATTGGGTATAACGGAGGAATACTTGTGTTTATAAATAATAAGTTTAGATGGCATATTCGGGAAGTTAATAATAGGCCAAGTATGGACCTGGTGATGATAGAGATAGAGATGTTTGCGAAAACATCCTTTACGATTAATTGCTGTATATAGATCACCGAGCAAAAACGTAGGCGAATTTATAAACGAAACCGCTTCACTCTTAAAAAAATTAGGTAATAAAGATAATTTCCTGATTTGTGGTGATTTTAATATCGATTTGAACTTTTTAAACGTAATTTATGGATCAGGAGGAGTATAGTTAATAAATGGAATTACGAGAAAAGAAGAACGGATAAATAAAAGTATTCAGTCATGTATAGAGAACATATTTATTAAGTATAATACAAATGAAATTACTAGGGGAATTATAAACTCGAAAATATCGGACCATTACATCATCTGTTGTGCATTTAGTATCCAGAATCGGAATTGTTAACATATTAGGAACTCTATGAAATATATTTTTGATGAAAAAAGGTTGCAGAATAAGATAATTAATTATAACTGGAAGGAGGTAAGTATCTCCACAACCGGCAGGAAATATGTACGAGCAGATACATTCAGTTTTTAACGGCTTTTACAAAGAATGCAAATTGGAAGTACAGGAGAGTAAAAAGGTGACTAAATATAGTCCTAAAAATGAATGGGTGAGTCAAAAAATAATCAATTTTATGAAAATCAGAGATCAGTACTTTATGCTAAGTAAAGGAAATAGAACCAATATTCGATACAAAAAACTTATTTAGAAAATATCGAAATATAGTTGCAACTGAAATAAGGAATGCGAAACAGAAGTTTTACCAAAGTCAAATAGTGAAGGCAAATAATGATAGTAAAAAAGTGTGGAATGTAATTAACTATATCGTAAGTAAAAAAAATAAAACAACAATAGATGATTTCATTATAAAACATTTTGGAAATACTGCAATAGTAGCTGAACAATTTAGTGAATTTCAGTGCGCGCAGTGCAGCTATATATCCAATTATAAAATAGGATTGATATCGCACATGAGGTTCCGGCACCATATTATCTGATGGAGAAGAAGTGATATGAGAAATGACACTCATACTCGGCAGCGAGTGAGTTAGAAGAAGAGAAAAGAAGAAGATACATATATACAGGGTTGGCGACATTAGCTGGACCCATCTGGAAACACCGTAACTTTGACAAGGAATGCGAGAATGACTAACAATAGCACGTTTTTAAAGCATCAGTTTTAGGAGATTTTTGCTATGGAGCAGTGCACCAATCGAATGCCCTGAAATTGTTCAGTTGTGTACATTTAAAATAACTTCTCAATAGTGAAAACATAATATGGATGGAGAAAAGAAAATAAGCTGAAAAGTGCGCTGCTGTCAAAGAACACAACAAAGCGGCGTTTGTACGAACGATTTTTGTCTTCTGGTACTGTCGCTAATCCCAGCAGGCGTCCAAATAAAAGATGCCCGAGACGATCCGATGAAAATATCGCGGTCGTAGAAGTCAGTGTTGAACGATCACCGTAAACATCAGGTTCAACAGTGGCAAAGCGCAACAATCGTCAATCAGGTGCGTTATCGGGCTATGATAACCGATTTTTTGATGCCGATTGTTCGTGAAAATGGTACAGAGCACTTCTGGTTTCAACAACCTCATACAGCCCGTGCCATAATCGATTTTTTGAAGCCATTGTTCCCCGATCGCTTGGTATAAAAAAAATGGTGATTTTGACTAGCCTCCGCGTACGCCTGAATTGACACCACCAGACTATTTCCTCTGGGGCTATTTGGAGTCAAAGGTTTATATCAACAAGCCAAAGACGCTAGACAAACTTAAGGCCACCATCTGCTAGGAAATAGCCGCCGTATCAGCCGCAGCATTGGCAAGGCACATTGCGTCATTCGAGCTCAGAATGACCACTTGTGTGATTTAATCTTCAGAAAGTGATGTAATCAAATCTCCTTAAATCAAGTAAAATGATTTTTCACTTAAACAGCAAACAATGTGTTTCTTTTCATGTATTTTTTGTTAAATGAATGGGCCCACCCAATATGGCCAACCCTATGTATATATATATATATATATATATATATATATATATATATATATATATATATATCCATATATCATACCCAGACCAATAGAATTAAAGACAACCGCTAATAGAAAAATTTATAAAATAGTAGTTCGGATCGCAAATTTTATAAATACAGAATAGTATAACAGTATAGAGAAATTTTTGTACTTGAAAAACATCAAAACATCTAAATCATATTTTTATTTTGTACATAACTATAATTAGATGCAGCGGCTATGACTTTTTAAAGGAATCAAAAGAAATATATTCAAAGGGCGCGTAGGGATAAAAATCAGTGCAGAAAATTGATCTAGAAAAAAGAGTTTAAAATCACAAGCTAGTGTTTCGCGATATATAAGTATTTCTTTCTTTTTTTATTTTTGGTAACTGCTAATCTCGCATTTAATAGTAGCTTTAGTTATTATTAAAATGTGAAACGGAATTTAGAAAATCAAAACCGAAAAACTTTTCGAAGCGTCTATAATTTATATTCCCGTCGCTTTGACCGAACTTGAAAATTATTATGTGCACGTTCAAAAATAAAAAAGTATAATTCTCGGAGAAAGTATTGTTTTAAATTTTGTTAAAACTTATTTTAACTTTTCCAACTGAAAATACCTCTAATGTTTATTTCAAAAATAAAGAAAAAAGAGTGATAATTTTTTATTACATTCCTTTTTTTTCATTAAAAATATTTAATTCGTTGTCGTTCGTAACCAATTTCTTCAACCGGCGCCTACGCAAGCGATTTTGACGGGCGCCTCGGTAAATTTCCCGACGGGCCTACCGGCCTTTAAACAATAGCCACTAATAACGGATATGATCGGGAAATTACAGATGGACTTCTGAAATCGAATTGAATGAAAACTGAAATATTCAAAAAAATTACAAACGAGAAATAATAGAGGAGCGGGCTCTTCATTCGTATTTCTAGATAAATAACGAAACAAAAAATCTACTCCATAAATATAAACAACTTGTACGATAAAAGTGGAATAGATTAAATAAACTGTATTAGTTGAAAAAAATTGTAATAATAATCTGAAAAAGGAAAAAGTAAGATTCCGAATATTTTGATACAGAAAATGAAGGGTAATCATTTTTGCCCCGTTTTATAGATTATACTATTAGCTTAGCTTGTGCCGGTATTTTTTCACTTTATTGTAGATCTCTATTAATAATGAATTGATTATCTACGAGAAAATAATTAGGCAACAGTGACTGGTACATTTAATTCTACCACACGAATGAAATTTAACTTTTTCAAAATAAATGCTGTAGAATCATCGTAGAAGTCTCTTTGTACACTGGAACTTTTTACGCGCATAAGATACCGAAGTTACCGTATAGTAATCAATTATTGACGAATGCAACGTCACCGGTCATATTTATATCAAAGCAATAAGTATTATAACAAAACTTTGCCATAGATTAAACATACAAAAAGTACAAGAAAAAGGAATAAAATACCGTTTTATCGTAGCTTCTATATCGCTTTATTGATTTATTCTAATTATTATCGTTTGATTTTTCTTTTTTTTTCTTTCGTTTGCAAAAAGTTTCATATTCGGAATATTTTAGATGTTATTTTTTAGGTCACTTTCAAATTCAGATCACGTATTTTGCGTCTTTACTTTCATTTCTAATTACAGATAGGCAAACTATGTCTTATATATTTGTACCAACTTTTTTTTGGTATCCAGATGATTTAAACCTCCTTCAGATTCTGATCATATATTTTGCGTTAGTTTTTACTAACGCTTTCTCTCTCGATTTTCTTTTGTAAATGAAAGTAGTTTATAATTTATGTCTGTTTCAGATATTGAAATAATATGTATTACATTTATTTTCACTGATGTATGTTATTTAGTTTCTCTTCTCTAGCACTGAAGATGAGATATTTCTGAAAGGACGTTCTGGCATATTTTATTTAATGTTTATTTTTAACATGTTTCATAATTTTCATTACTTTTATTAACTCATTAAACAGGATGTATAAGCACGATGCATGTATTTAATTCGTTTTGTGGCATTCAGTTCTTTTCTACTCAGTTCCTTTCCTCCGAATTAATATTTCATTATTTAACTAATATGTATTTCCCTTATGTATTTATATTATGCTGGTGAGATACATTTCGGTACGCCGTATTTTAGTTAAATATTTGCCTCCGAAAAATTATTTTAAAATAAACGTTTTTTTTATTTATTTATTAGTCAAAAAGTTTAACTTTTTTTTTCGGAAACTATTAAATTAGTAAATATAGAATGAAACGTTTAAACAGTTTTGTTTTTATTTTTTTTGCGCGGCTTTCGCTATTTTTATTATTTAAATACAATTATACTAATAAGTAATTTGTTTAAATTAAAAAATTCCAAATAAAGATAAAGTAGAAACATTGAAGAACATTAATCGGAAGGAATAAGTTAAGGTGATCACACTTTATCATACATCTAAGCCACGTTCTTTTTATAAATCGATGTATAAATAACAAAATTGACAAAGTGATTTCAACTAGAAATGAAATATTTTTAAATTTTGGGCGTATTCAATACAAAAAGTTTGGTACTCTACAGGCATCACACGAATTATTTTACATAATTTTCAACCCAAAGGGTTGGATACGGTCCCTCAGTTATATATATTTATATATATATATATATATATATATATATATATATATATATATATATATATTAGTGGTGAAATTTGATTTTTTAAGAAAAATGTTGAAGTAACCCGATTACAATTACACGCACTACCATACAAACACAATTAAGAAGCTATTTTTCTTTTTTAATTTCAAAAAATAAAAATTTAAAAGAAAATTGATATTTAAATTTTGATAAAAGAAATAATTTTTGCAAACAAAAAAAAGGGATGATATAAAACTTAATTTAAAAAAAAGTAAATAAAAAACATTATTAATTAACTTTAATATTTAGGAACTATAGAGTAAAATACATACAGTGCCTTCGTCATATGATAAAAAAATTGAAATACGTTATTTGGAGAAAAATTACAACCAAATTAAAAAAAATCTATTTAAAAGTGAATATATCTGCTCACTTGAGGAAACTTTTCTAAAGTGTCGACTTAATAATCGCTGGCTCGCTGCAGTACCACTTCTGTATCGTTTTTGATTTGTGAGAGTCGATAGATTTTTCCCAACGACGTATTTCGTCTAGCGTATTTATTCATTAGGTATACGAATGTAATTTTCTTATGATAAAATAGCGGTTACCTAGTTACAGTTTCGCACCGAAAAATGCGCAGTAGTAGCTTGGTCAAATATACGAAGTATGTGTGGTTCCCTTGTTCGATTTGATTGGCTATTCATGCTGTCGTTGTATGTGCACGTTTGTCAATGCTTTCTTGGTGACTCCCCGGTGATGTCGGAGAAGTACCCGTAACGCCTATCGAATACAGTATGAATTTTGGCAGAACATCAGTTTGGAATTCAATTGTTTCTCAACATTGATGACGCTTTACACATTAAGTTTTCCTTACACGCTCAAATAGCGACTTCTCAGTTTCCGTCGGAATTCCACAACTCTATCAAGGGGGGCCTGTTTAGGTTTTTCGATGGTACCTTTACCCTTTCAGCCTTCAATTTTTACAAATACTTCGATCTCTTTTTGTTTTTTTCTATTTTATCTTTACAAATGAATTAATTTCTATCGTATCATAATGTTTTAATCCATTCTGTTTACCATGATTTTTTGCGAATTCCCAATGATCCGGCAGATTTTTTGGTTTGGCTTCCTACTGTTTTATTTACTTACCATCAATTTAAAAAATTTTGTATCGTATATTTACGGCTTCTTCGTTTTTCGGTAATCGTTTATCTAAACATATTAATGTTTCTTTCAAACTTTGAATTCTCTCATTATCACTATTATTCGCCTTCCTTTAGGTGTTTTCACCTTCGCTTTTCTTTTATTCTCCCCTATAGTTTTCGTTATATGTATTACGCATATTTTCCGTTTCACCACTTTTTTTTTCTTTCACTTGTTAAACCACGGTAACCGTTATTGCATTATTTTTCGCCTTTTGCATTGCATCGAATTAAAATGTAATTCATTCTTCTCCTCTCTCATTATTTCTCGGCAAAGGTTCTTAGTTGAGACGAGCTAAAGAAGAAAGAGAAAAAAGAAAAGTAAACAGCGTGACGGCGTTTAATTTTCAGAGCGGGTAAAGTAACAGCGCTTTAATTTATCAGTCCTGTCTTCCGAGAAAGATTAATCAAAAATTCCAAGCGGACGCACTTCAATGTTCGCTGCTATTTTAGTATAGTTTCAAGTGAAAACTTGCGTTCTGTTTTAGCCAGTGTCCAATGACTATTGTTCTTCCGAGCATTGTACATATTCTATTACATGATTTTATAAATGAAGTCGTTTTACGCGGACGCTGCAAATGACATGTCGTTTTAGTCTTCATCTGCTTAATAGGAGGGAGAGTGTTATCCAACTGCAAACGATACAGAACGTTAGAAGTAAGTATGAGATAGTCTAGTTGGTTAGCTTGACCGTTCAACATCTGCTTTCGACTAGACACTGATCTGGGACATATATGAAAGCCGTGCTTCCGTCACGGAAATTAAATTTATCTTCGGGCATCGCCGGGAGAGACCGCAATATCCATGGAAGAAATATAGCGCCGACCTCTATCTATCTATATATATATATATATATATCTATACACATGGGTAAAGCGGAAATGCACTTGTTTCCAACATTAAATAAGGCGAATAAAAGCGATAACATTCTTTTGATACGAACCGTTTATAGCGACATTTAAAAATCGATACGTATTTCAAACTTCCCGAATTTTCCGTATGAATATTAAAGATGATATAAGTCTTTTAAGTAAAATTTGAGTTATCAAGAATGGGATGATTTAGATATAAAAGAAATAACTAAAATTTTCTCGAAAGAATTCAAAACAAATTCGCTTCTTTTGATTAGCGGGGAATTACGGTTAAGAAACAAAAAAAAAAAATAACAAAAGATCTTGCCTGCATTTGTGAAAACGTCGATCAGTTCTCGATTCGCCTGACAAATGTTGTTCTTCTTATTATAATAAAAGCCGAGAAGGCTCTGCTACGCGCTGAAACTCTCTCAGAGATTCGGTCATTTCTGTACTCTTGTATAGTATAATATATATATATATATATATATATAAACTCGGCCATTATGGCCTCGCAAGGGGCTGTGCCCCTTGACCCCTCTTGCTTTTATTTCTGTCTCTTTCTCTTCTATACTTTGTATAAAATGATCAAAATTTACAACGTAATTCTTACTGGCATCAACACACACAAAAAATAACATAACCACAAAAATCCTATTCTAACATTTACCTTGCGTTATATAAAATTAAGACATTTTTTCGTTACATTTTTCGTTACATATTTCATTACATAAAATTGTGACATTATTTAAATAACAATAACAAAAATCCTACAAAATATAACAAACGTTACATAAAATTGGGACATTTTTCTGGGACACTTTTTTGGGACATTTAGCGTTACATAAAATTGGGACATTTTTTCGAATGGGGGGTAGCCTAAGAATTACGTTGTAATTAATATATATATATGTATATATTTTTTGTTTTCAATTTATCGATCATCGAAAAGCAAAAAAAAATCGAATTTTTCAAACCGTAATCGATTCTGTTATTTCGTTTCCAGTTTAACCGTCTATTCCGTTTACCTCTTTTTATTTTGTAGCAGTCCTATTGCAAGTCTGCGTATTTCTTCCTAAAGTGAAGTTCGAACCTGGAAGAAAGACATCGCGACTTTTTTCGGTAGATTTATAGGACATATTGTGTTGTGTTGATTCTTTCACTTTGAAATTCCGTTAAATTTTGCTCAATCGGCACACAGCGGGAAAGTTTCGAATGCGTTTCTCGATTTTGTCAGTTTTAGAACGTGTCGAACCTTAAACATCGTATGTATTATTACAATAACACCTACTCAACGTATTCAGACCATCTAAACTTTGTTTCCTTTCGTTTATAAAGCAAAATTTCGCTGTTTAAAAAACCAAATAAAATCGACTATTCGCATTGTCGTTACGAGTTTGAATCCCAAAATTCCCAAAAGTACGTACACTCAGAACTGTATGTGTCCCGTTTATTCAGCTTCGTAACGAGTCTCCTCTAGATTAGACATTTATTACGCACTTAGTCTAAGGTCTTGAATTAATTCTGCGATGCAACAAGCTCTTCTCTGCTAGTCGTTGTTTTAGAGGTGTTGTGCTAGCGACTTTTGTTAAGAATAATTATTACCATTGTAAGGGGCTTCTCTCCTTTTCAGCCGTATCACTCGATGGCGTACATTTTCGATGCACCGATGTAGTAGGTGTAATACATATATTTGAGACAGCGCGAACAAATGGCGCGACTGACTCGTCTGCGTGACGTCCCCCCCCCCCTCCCCATGTTCATTCGTCATTTTCTCGGGAGTAAGACAAATCGTACAACTTTCATATTTTGTCCTATCGGCGGCCGCGTTGAGAAATAACTGCTCGGAATCGGGTGACACACACTTCCTTTAAAATATCATCCGAGTTTGCTATAATTTCGGTAAAAGCCGTTTTTTGAGGAAATGCTACCGTTTCGTTATTTTTACAAAATAGCTACTAAATATTTCATTATATCCGCTACGGCAGATTGCTTAGGTAAATTTACGGTACATAAAACTGAAAGTTCAAAGTTTCCAGAATTTCGCCGCTGCTCGTACTTGAACTTTGTTCTCCCTTGTTTTTTTCCCTTTTTTTTTTTATTGTTTCCGCTGTTTTGTTCAATAAATATTCTCGGTAACGGTGCTTATTGCACGTTAAGTTTGCATATTAGTAGAAGCTGCAAGGGCTGTAAAACTTTTTCGCTACTCTACCAGAGAAGCTCGGCATTTCTCGACGTAACGTAAAAAATAGCCGACGCTCTGATTTGTTACTTCCAATTCGATACTACATCCGCATATGGTTCACGTTCGGCGGCCACGCTGTACTTTTATTTTTCAAAAGCGCCAGTCACATTATCCCCGTTTTACTATGCAAAACGTTCGCTGCGCAAATCATAAATACCAACGGCTTCACGATGGAGTTCTCCCTGATCTCGACCTAGTTGATACGTATTCGGCTGATTTAGCTTGCGAGCACATATTTATAGCGGAAATGGCGATACGCGCGCCATCGTATATCTTTGCGCCTGGTCATTTTAAAAAATTGCTTCCGTTTAGTTTTTCATTATTTCGTTTTTCCGAGTATCGTTTTAGGCCACCTTAATTTAGCCCATCTCCTTCCCGTTGACTATTCTAGCCGTTTTAAACTGAATTTTTCTCGTCCGTCGAAGGGGCTGGCCACATTGCGCGAATTCTGCACGTTATACCCGTGAACGTGGCTTGAGGCGAACCATACAACGATGATTATAAAACAAATACGATTCATATCGGATAGCGTGCTTGATTTATTAATAAATTCCTTCGAATAATCAATACGTGATGATTGTTTTTTCGGAAAACGGTTTCGGCGAGTGCGATTGTCCTTTCAGGAAGCTTATAGGAATAGCGTGCTCACAGTTTCGGCGAGGGATTAAATCTGACGTTCGATCATAATAATTGGTGATATTGCAGGTAAAATCATTCGTTCGATTTGGTCGGAAAGCGAAATCGATATTTTCTTCAATGACGATATAAATTATCTTTTAATAACTACGGCAGTGTCACGAATTGAGAAAAAATGCGCTTAGAGTGCAACTGCATAATATTATGAAAACTGTTATCACCGCGTATTTACTTGTTCTGCAGCTTCTAATACGCATTTTATTATCAGCAAGATATTTCAGCCACATTGTTCCACACATTATCTATCCTGCCACCTTATGGCACACCGTTTATCATTCGCTTTTCTCTAATTTTTCTTCTTCTTTTTGTCTGCTGCTTAATCCTATGCCCCCGTTTCTCGTCCATTGGTTTTACCACTTCGATCCATAGTCATTCGACTATCTCGACAACTGTTCTTATTTATTCATTACATCCTGTTCTTATTACGTTTGCGGCGCAGATCGCATAGTGTTCCTGTCTGTCTCGTAAGCGTAAGTTATTCCAAACTCTTAAAACTTGGCCTTCACAATGCCTTCTCGAAGTTCTTTCACCTGTTCGCTCGATTGTTTTCTAAAAGTGTTCACTGGTGTTACATATACCTCTTTTTCTGCTTCATTCATCTTTTTCAGTGCTTTCTTTAGCGAACCCAATTTAAAAAAAACAAAAAAAAAAAAAAGAACACAAACAAAACAACAAGAAAAACTTTGCTTTATAGTGATGGAGAAAGTCATTGAACTCTCGGATAATTGTTTACGGACGTTTTATATAGCTGTGGTGCTTGGTGGCTCTAACTGCTTTTTAAACATCCCGTGTTTCTTCTTCCTTAATTATTTGTAGCCAGATTCCTTTGTCCGTTTGTACTGTCGGCTCTGTAATTGCAGATGTGGCCATAGTATGGGACAGCTAACTCCTTTTGCTCTCACCTTCGGAAATGTCATTCCTTTTTTTTTCAAGATGCATACGTTTGGCATTTTTCGACGTTGACTGTTATTGTTTCTCTATCCTCGGTATAGCATTCTTTGTCAGATTCCATTCCTTGTTACTCCTAATTGCTGCTATGTACACGTATTGATGGGTAATCGTCCGTTGCTGACAAGCCCAGGGAAAAACCCAAACAAAAAAAAACAAAAAAAAAAGCAACCTATTTAGAATTTTAGTATATAGATATATCACAGTCCGAATTAAACCACGGTGCTTAGACTTGTACTTAGATGAATAAGTGACAGCGGGGCGGATAATTAATCAACGCTTAAAGCAAAATAAGTACTGTCGATAAGATATTGTCTAATTAATCGCACGATATGAATCCGAAGAAATCTATTCAGTGTCCAGTTACTTCGACTTTGCCTGTTACGTAGCTTTTAACTTACATGTGCCCTGTCGAGGATCACCTTTTAATTAGCGTGTGTACTTTATTGAATAAATCTATCAATTCGACTTTTTCGCGTTTCTTTCGGGCATTAGGCTTCCATTTTTTCTTAGTCGGAAAGAAAAGAAAAAACGGGTCATTTGTCGCGAAAACCGATTACTACTAACTGCGGAGACCGAGACACAAGAGTCGATAAAAAAAACAAAACAATAAATACCTTTTAGTAACTAGATTTATGAAAATACACGAAAAATGCGGTAACATTATTTAGCGTGACAAGAGACGGTAAGGGGAAAAAATTAATCTAGATGGAGGCATTTTCAATTCTTACGCAACCAAGTAGCGCGATGATGGTGCAGACATTTAATACCATCTCTGATTAATATTAATTAATTTCAGAGTGACTGTCAGAAGAACGGATTTTACATAAATGTCGCCGCTGAATACCGCTCGATATCCGAAGATCATTTGCGGGCTACCGAAATATCAGCGAAAGTTAATTTCCGGTTCGGACGTTGTCGACAGACGGTTGCTAAATCCGTAATAAGCCGGTAAAAGCGGCAGTTAAAGCTGCCGGCGAAAAAACTCGCGAAGTAACATGTGCAACAGGAAAAAGGTCATGAGAGAAGTGGACGAAATTTTGTTTTTTAATAAAAAGTGTGTTTTCTTCGGATTCATTTGATTGCCGCCTTATTCACTTACACCGCTGCAAAGTAATTCTCCACGTAAAATTGCAGTCCAGTGCAATCTAAGCGCGGATCGACAATTTCGGCTCTCCTTTGCGACTGGGTTTTTAAATTATAATTCCTTCTCAGAGCGACTGGAACCAGTTCGATCGATCGTATAAATTTCTGCGGAGATCCTTGGTTTCTGTTTTTTTTTGTTTTTTTTTTTATTTGAATAAGTTGTGCGTTTCACAGGGTAAGTATGTCCGTTCTGTGTGAGTGCCCGACACTCTTATTATCGTTTATTCAGTTGGTACACATTACAAAATTATTCATGCTCATTGAACGAAATCGAAATAAATACTCCTTAATTAATATATATGTCTAATAAATATTTATAATAATATACGCTTTCACTTTAGATAGGCATACACACTAAAACCATAAAGGTTGTTTACGTATTCAATACGCATACTTATTCTACTTTAAGTAATACAGCCGAAAAGTATCGGAAAAGGAATGACACAATAATTACGGAAGAAAAAATATATTCAAATTATTATATAACTGAATTATCTGAATGGAAAGAATTATGACCTAGTTTGGTTTTTTATTCCTTACAGCATTCCTTCAGCCATTTCAGTACTTCCTTTTTCCATACACCAATGCAGTTTAAAATGTGATTGGGAATATTACTTATTATTTTAATTAAGACCGAATGATCTATGTTATCAGTTCGTAGATTAGACCCTCTAGGATAAATGTGTAATATATATTATACTTAGTTTTCTTATCATTCGAGTTTTTTGCCTAGATGGTAACTTCATATTGTTGCTATTAAATTCGAGTAACCCGAAATAGTAGTAGTACATCTTGGGAGACATTTCATTATTTTCCTTCTATACATAATTGATCTCGAGTCGCTTCGCTTCCATTATAACTTCCAGTATTCCCCCCTAAGGATGGTAATTTGCCGAAAAAAAAATTCATTCTGGCGCCTAATTGCCCAATTTTTATTTATCGCTGCGCAAAATTATACACAAACAAAAAAGAAAAAAGAAAAAAAAAATGACCAACCTGAAGCAACGTTCTCTCGGTAGCCGTAGCCGCATCTAAAATGTGCGCAGCCTAGCTTACGGTTTGGGTACGTTCGGGAAAGATCGCGTTTTACGTTTCACCGCATCTACATTTCCAGTCTGACATATGGAGGACAACGCGGATAAAACGAGAAAATATTGCAGTACCAGAGAAGCGGATAATAATTTCGTTTGCGCGCCATAACGAGAGGAGGACTGTGTGTGCGCGACTCTGGCTCGGAGGAATGCGGACGGGCCGGGGGCGGTGGCGATGGCGGGGCGGGGGGCGAGACGCGTCTTAATTAAATCTTAAGGGAACCGTTGGTTGTTGGAAGTTTGCAATTAAAATGTAATTACGAGGAGGCCGTGTAGGGTAGTTAGTTTCGGGATAGTCGAACGGGATGATATCGCGCGCGTCATAGTTTGCTTTGCCGAGCAGCAACACTATCGGCGCACACACTCTCGCTGCCGGTGCCCGGGACATGCAGTTTATTTTATCCGGTTTGTAGCGGCGGTGTCGGGTGTCGGATGGCACGATGCGGCATCCGAAGACGCGTGCGGCCTTGCTCAGTTTCGTCTAATCGGTTAATGTTACTTTGCAGTGGAAAATTAAACTGGCAACTTTTCCGACGCTCTCTTGTCTTGTTTATATGCAATTTGCATATTCCGCGCCCCCGCTCCTCGGCTGCGACTAATATTAAAAGCGGCCCCACACTCTCGCCACCGGCTCGTACCGATCTTAATAAATGCTTAGCCGTATTTCCGAGTGCTCTAGTTAGAATATCCGTTCTGCGTGCCCGTAGCTCCGTCTTATTTTCTATTACAAAGTCATTATCGTCAGCTGATTTAACGTCATCGTGCGTCGCTGTCATTTCATATTTCACTTCACAGCCGAAAATTTCCTTCGTCGTCTTCTAGTTAAATTAACACCCCCCTCCCGGCACCCACACCTCGATTCTTCCGAGGAAAAAAATGAAATCGGTCGTGACCGCTTCGGTTAATTTACGCGCGTCGAAAAAAATTCTTCGCTGGAAATACGCGCTGGCCACCATCATCGTGCACGCATTCGGAATATAACGGGAAAAATAAAATCCTGCGTCGACGCATTGTAAGAGAATAATTTAAATGCGCAGGAAAAAAGGAAAGAGAACGAGACAGGTGCCAACGAGTAACAGCATCGTACATTATTTTCTATACGCATACGTTATAATGACTGGCCTCATTTTTGCACCAAGGGGACGATAATCCTGTTACGGATTTTTGCGATTTAGAAGTCCCTGCGCAAACATGCCAAAATGGTACATATTAAAACCGAATCTTCAGTAACAATAACAGAAGACCATTTTATGTGCCCCCCCCCCCGGCAGGAAGTGCGAAGGATCGAATTAAATATCTATATATATATATAAATAGGCAAAGATAAAACAGTTCAGAACCTTTATTGAACAATATAAAATCTTTATTAAACAGAAATTATTTTTAAATTAAAAATTAAAACGTGCCGACATGTTTCGGAGTCACTTGTTCCATTGAATATGGAGCAAGTGATTCCGAAACATGTCGGCACATTTTAATTTTTAATTTAAAAATAATTTCTGTTTAATAAAGATTTTATGTTGTTCAATAAAGTGTTAATACAGAAATGGAAGGAAATAATTTTAACCTAAATATTAAAAAGTTCAGAACCTTTTTCTCCACTGTTTTTTAACCGATTTTCTTTTTTCTTTTTTTTTTTTTTGTTTCGCAGCTATTGACGATTTTAGTGTCATCAGTAAAAATATTTTGGTAATTTTTTTTTTTTTTCTTATTTAAATACAGAAAATTAATACAAAAAATGAAAAATGAAATCGTTCAGCCAGTAGTAAATCTGTTCTTATTAAAATGTTTTAATTTTTCTTAATAATCATCGTAATTGTTTTTTTTACAGTGTACTAAATCTTAAGGTGTCATTTAATAACAGTAAATGAGGATTTTTTAAAAATTGTGATCTACTGTTATTTTATTGAATTTATGTTTTATTCAATTATAATGGGGTACTGAACTGTTTTGTATTGTAAGTACATATGAAATTCTCAGATATACAATAAACGAATGTATAAGAGTAGAAAAATAAATTTTGGAAATATGCAAATATGTTTTCCTCGAATTTTTAATAATGTTTATGGTCAAATTTCGACCAATGGGCGAATACTGATTAATATAAAACCGCTTATTTCATCATTATATTACTAAGCTTAAGTGTTTATTGTCATTTAATATGAATTGTTGTTACTATTTCTTCTCCCTATCGAGTGTATTCGGATTTTTTCGGATCGGTTCGGATTAAAAAGAGTTAGAACGCTCGACGGCTCACGCAACTTGTTAAAATTAACGAAAAGCCGACTTCTTCCAATAACATTTATGAATTTTTTGCGACAATTTGAAAAAAATGGAAAAAAAATACAAAACAAAAACTTACGGGCCATAGATGGTCTGTAGTGAATCGCCATTTGGTAACTATTGATCGCGTCATCGATTTTTCCTTTTCCTTGCTTTATTATGCCCCTGAAACAGCGAGAAGAAGAACAGGATAATAAAAAAGATTAATCGTTTTTTCATTATTTTTCCTCGAAACTCTAATATTAAATTTTTACGTTTTACCATAAAGTCATCATAAAGCTGCTGCGGTTTCGACGGTAGTTGCGCATCAGAAATAGCAGAGATTGTGCCGCCATTCACGATTTTTATAACCGTTTTCGTTTTATAAAATGCGTGTATATAAAGCAAGTGAAATCCGAGATTAGCCGCGTTAAACTCGACTAAACAGCATCCTTAAAAAAAGACAAAAAAACTGTAAATATTCTCTTAATAAATACTTGATTTTTCTCGCATATACCGCCTCGTCTGCAGTCCGAGCACTGAAGGGAATGCGTGCGAATTATAGTATTATTCACTCCTAATTAAACGAAACGGCTCAACAGTTTTTAATCCTATAGTGATGGAAATTCGATTTTTTATATTAAAAACAAAACAATATTATTTATTGGCCTGGAATCAGAATCAGGTGGTTTTTCTTTTTTTGTTTATTTTTTATAAAGGCACGCTCTTTTTTCCCCCTTTTTTTTTTTTTTTTTCTGATACGGACGTGCCTTATGGCCGGGGGTCATTTTCCGAAAATTTTCGTTTTGGCCGGTAAATACGATGTCATAATTTGTACGTCACATTTTTACCGACATCTCAGATGTCACAATATAACGGCGTCACCATGGCAACTGTTGTAAACGATATCGCGAATAGAAGAAATTAATTTACGATCGATATGATTCCATCCTTAAGAATAATAATTTACGGATTGCGTAGCAATTTCAATTTAAAAAATTTTGACACGGATATATGTCTTATGGCGCGGTTCTTACTGAAAATTCGTAACTCCGGCTGTGTGTTAATTATGGTTCTGAAGGACGAACGAAAGCGTGAATCTCTTATTAAGCGCGATGATGGATTTTGTGTCAGCGAAAATTTTATACAATTGCAATACGCCTTTTGGTCAGAATACGACTGATGCGGAAAAGCTTTGAAGCGTTTCTAACGCGATTCCAATGCGCCGATGATGGTGAGTAGTGCCGAAATATCGCCAATCGAAGAAACGTTCTAAAATTGAATTTACGATCGATACGTGTTCGATAGCCGTAAGTATTCATGTACCGATGTATCTGCATGCAGTGCAGATACTCGTTTTCCTTTTTTTTTAGTAAGGTAAGTCTAAAAAAGAAGGAGATTAACATCAACAAACTCTAACAATTTAATTAGACATCATAGTAATCGCTTTCCTGCCGTCGCTGCTAGTCAGACGGCGGCCGTTCCGATTGATGTAGAAGGAAGCAAAAAAATAAAACGTAGTCTCCACGGATGAAGCGGAAAGCTTTCTTGAGAGAGTTCTAAAGTGACCAAAAAGAAATTATATTCTAAAATATACGAGGTGTAATGGCAGAGATGAAAGAAGGCATTGCAGGAAGGAGAAGCGAGCGAAATAACAAGGGAGGCGTCATAAGGAGTGGAGACATAAAATTAAAAAAGTAAAAATGAAATTAACCGGCATCGTGAAATTTAAATTCTCTTCAGATAACGATAGACAAAACGTCAGCATCAATTAGTTAGGGATATGGAGAGAATGACGAAAATAGAGATTTAGTTGAAGACTGACCGAAAGGAATAACTTGAGAAACTAATACATGATTCAAAATTACTAGCATCATTTAATAGTGGACGATGGAAATGTGGAATTAACCTTGATAACATATATTTGTCACAGAGAAGACATCACATATGCGTAAGTAGGTGCTATATGTATGTTCTAGGCAAATAGCCAATCAGGAGTGAGTATTTAGGGATCGTGACTACACCCCCTTTAATCAGCCTATCAAGAGTCAATACTTCATCAAATGACTATGCCCTCATCACCTTAGTCCCACTAATAAGATTTCACAACCACGCCATTGTATTTTATGTCAACTATGCCATCCTGCGTGCTGCATATATATATATATTCAGTACTGCAAAGCAAAACCATATATCATAACATCCAGGGTTCCTTAATGCAACAGCATGCCTTCTCTGTGTCGACACCACCACTGGAAATACCTATTCCTCAGTAACAACACTCACCCACCACAACAGGATCATCACTGGCTAGTATAAGAAATATTGAACATTTAAAAATACATCCCCCTTCAAAATAATGACTGAAACATGCATTACACTATTGCACCTCACACTTAATCATTAAAGAAATAGCCATAGAATTAAATCTAACTTCATCAATGAGCAATAAAAGAAATACTTGAACATTTAAAATATATCCCCTTCCAAAATAATGTCGGCAACACATATTACACTATTCCACCACCCTCACCACTAGTGGGGGGGGATTTAAGGACAAAGTTGCGGGAGGGAGAGAGAATCAGGACAAAATGGTGTGTGAGAGAGGTAGTGATAAAGAATCAGGATCATACCACCAAGCCATCCTAACTGTTGTGCGGGTTGCATACCAATCTTTTTGAAGGTGCAACTTTATTATTATTATTATTATTATTCTCATCATTATTAGTATTATTTCAACAAATCAAAGTTTGTACTAATATTTAGCCGTCCGGTTGTGTCCCAGCTACCTGCCATCACTTCCTGTAACTTCTACTCACTTGCTGCATCCCTCAGCCAGTCTGACCACACCGTTATTTGGCCAATTTTAACTTTGTACTATTGCCTAGCCGTTCTATTGTGTCCCAGCTACCTCTCGCCACTCCACAGCAGCCCCCAACCAGTCCGACCGCAGCACTCAAGACCGAGATATTTGCAATAACCTTGTCAATAGCTAGGTAGACGTGTTTATCACACAATGGCGCAATTACCGCATGTTCCCGTCTCCCGCCCAGCCAATTGTAAAGTGTATTTGTCGTCGTCGTCCTCGTCAGCGTTGTTGAAATAATTGTAGTTGTACTCGCAACGTTTTCACAAGTATAACGTGCACGTTTAGATAGAGAAATACATAAAATATGAATTAAAATAGTCTCAATATTTTACGTCCTATTCGTATGGAATTTTATAGACATTATTAGTCGCCTTTCCTAGATGTTAAAAACGAAATATAAGACATATTCCCGAGTAAACCTCCTTTTCACAGGTAAAAATAGTAGCGATCGTCTTAAAGAAATCGAAAAGTTATACTCACAAAGAAAATGTAATAAATGAGAAAATGGTTGTTTAAAGTAGGTCGTCCATAATCTTAGCATCAGTTGCCGCTGCGCCGACATGTAGTAAACGTTTCCCTTCTTACTATATTCTTATGCTTTAACACTATCACATCAATTTCCTCATTTTAAACTAATTATAGCTAATTTTCCACTATTTCTCACCATGTTCTTATGTTTTTATTCCTCAATTTTTCACCATCTTTGTCAGATTTTTTTGTTTCTTCCAACATTTTATTATGTCCATCTTCATACGCGATAACCTTCTCTAGGTTTCCTTTCAGCCCCTCCACAGTCTCATCTTCAGCTTAGCGAACGCCGCCGCTGTAGAAAGTTTTAGATCTTCCACAGCAGTCTTGTTTATGGTGTGTACCGGTCGAATCGGCCACTGCTTTGAGCGCCTGATCTAACGCATTGATCCGGGTTTTGTCTTCGATCATCCGCTGCCGGAGGTCATGCTTAATATCTTCAACACGACTGTCGTGCTGACGTTTGGTAAAAGCGTCTGTTGGATCGATCGCGTCTGAGACATTTACTAGGCGTTTTCCTAACACGTTCATCGAGCTATCCTGTACATTAAGGATATCTTTAAGCGCCTCTGTAACCATTCGTTTTAGATTGGTGGAGGCGAGCGTCTCTCGTAACCGTTTGTCAATCACCAGTTCGTCGTCCATCATCTCAGCTTCAGTCGCCGCTGCGCCGACATGAAGTAAACGTTTCCCTTGGAAATTACCGTTGGGGTCCAACTCGAACAATAAGAAGAAAATATCGCATCAGTGATGACGGTTTTAGCGAAGGAAGTTACAGATAATTGTAATGGTAAAGTAATTAATTTGTGCGAAATGAAATCGGCAGCCGTCATAAATAAAAATTATCACTTACTTCTTAGAGGGAAAAATGATGTGTGAGAACAGACGCCGGACTGTGAACATAATTCTAAGAAACGGCATTAGCGCTTACAGGACTGTTAAGTAAATTCGGAGAAAAAAAGTAGGCGAATAAGTAATAACTGTAGAGATGACCGATATATTTGAGGAATGAAGAAAATAATGCCGAGGTAACCGAGTACATCGACTAACACGATTGAAATATCATAGTATTCATTGCGTAAATTGGCAAGTGCTGTCCTTGTTGTGCAAGTAATTTTCACCGCTCTGGAGTCTAATAGTCCCTCTATCCAAACACAGATGGAAACCATATACATGTTGCCTTGCTAGCAATTTGTCACTAATTAGCAGTTACTTTCCCATTATATCACATCAGTTTCTTGCATATTAGCGGTTTTTTTGCACTATTTTTCACCAATTTGCACCATTTCACTCTATTTCTTATGTTTGAACGCCTCTTACACGTTTGGTTCGGTGATATTCATTATTCCTCATCATTATCGTATGTTGTAACATTTTTTACAAGGCTTTTCTCAATTTCTTTCATCAATAATTCTGTTAAATTGACCCTGCATCGCCCCCGTACATAAGCATTACATAGATTTCGAAGTATTATTAAAGCCGATTTCTGGCTTTTAAGGACGTCTCTTCCTGTTAATTGTTACTAGTTAAATGAAAGTGTCGGTATCTTTGCGGTAAAATGCGGTTTTCTCGCTGCATCTCTGTAACCGACCTCGAATAGAACAGATATATGTGCATCTGAAGAAGTATAGTTACAGTTAGTTCATTAACGAGTCGTATTTACTTGCTTCGCGATTGAGGGTGCTCCGTCGTTGTTGGCCATGTTTTGTAGTTCCGTGATTATTGTCGCTCGCAGCGGGTATCGACGTCGTTGAGAGTATCGCACTAATGTGGGGGGAGCCAAATAATGAGCATGCCAGCTGCCCCCAAGCGATTACGATCTCTTACCGCGAACTAACAACATCAGCTCCTTCGACCGGTCACATAAGTAACGCGGCACAGTGGAAATGAAGTCGACGTTTAGATATTAATGAGCGAGATGGTAGAGATTGTGTCATTTGAATATTTTTCATGACTATTTGAATCATAATTTACTGGATGCAAAAATTTAATGTCGTGATCTGACCTCTCAATTTGGCCGGAAGGAAGGCGGTTGTGTATCGAGGCGAATGGAACCGTTGCGGAGGCCAGTGTCACACACTTTTTCATCACATATTCCGTTGTAAACGAAACAAAAAAAAACAACAAAACAGGGCCAATATATGAGCGAGCGGCTTCACTACAGTGATTTAACCTTTGCGACGACGGTACTTCTTCGAGTCCGATAAAGTTTAATGGGCCAACGACCTGCTACCAAGTCCGATTTTGAGAAAATTTTTCATTTGTAAACACTTCCAGGCGCGAGTTGCCGGAAAATACGGCGTTCCTTTTCGTTGCCGGCTTTATGCCGCACTTCTTAAACGTCTTCGCCTAATTGCCCGTAGGTTTTTATCGAAGAGCAGCCGGCAATATTTCATCTGGTTCAGAGAGTTGCTGTTCCTTTTTTCTGTTTCGCGATGCGGCGCTAGAGCTCCTTCATAATTCTTGGCGGGAAAAAAAAAGAAAACGAATCCGAGATCTAGAGAAAAGAGGTGCTATAAACTAACGCGTGTCTGCTACGCTTCTTCGCGCCGGATTGATACAAAACGTAAGATAAAAACAGCGGCGGCCATGAATAATTCAGCAAATTTTCGGCGCCCTCCGCGTTGCGTCAAGAACCGAAATTTATAGTTGCGGTGAAGGCGCCCGCTGTAGTAATGTTTCACGAAGGAGCAACCGACAGACTGCGGAAAATACTACTAGTTGTTTATTAATTCAGCAAAAACTTATTTCTGCTGACACTTCCTCCGGTCGCCCGTATTCAAATTTTTCTTCACTCCAGAATCCACGCTGGCGCAGAATTTCCCGAGACCACTCCTCCCGCGACTAGCGAGAAAGGCTACGCGACGCACGACTCAAGATGAAATATTCCGTACGTTGCGTTGCGTTACGTTAGGTTACGTTGCGTTACGTTAAGTTAGGTTACGTTGCGTTACGTTACGTTACATAGAAGTCGGCATCGGCGACAACGAGCGACGACTGTGTGTCGTCGACTACGCCGATGATAATGAGCTCGCTGCCTGTTGGCTGTCGGTTGCTTTTTTTTTTTTTTTTGGGCCTGACCATGGCTCGGGCAAAAACGGTTCTTTTAATATTTATCGCCTATTCCGTTTGCGAGCTTGCGGGGGGCTACGCGTATTCGCTTTCGTCGATGTTTTTTAATCTTAATCATAACGGATTGCTCGCCCGGACGCGAACCCTTTCTCTGCCGCTCTCGTTATATTATCGCAATTTTAATGACGATGTTTTACTTCTCTCGCTGTCGCCCGGCTGCCCCCGCTTTATTTGTTAATTCTTTTAAATTCGGGGGAGGGGCTTCCGGTAATTATTATTTCGAAGACAAAAAGCAATTTTTTCCGCTTCGTTACCTACCGCTGAACTTCTTTTCAGCGATTTCTCGGAATTATTTCAACTTGGTAGCGCGCTAACGACATTTCTCCTTCCCGCAGCCAGCACGGTGTGCCCTGTATCATCTGTTTCTTTTGTTGTCAGTGTTTTCTTTTGGTTTTTCGTTTTTCGTTTATTTGTTTGTTGTTTCTTTTTTTTTTTTTTCAAAAGGGAAAAACACCACAGAAAAACTGGAGGACACATTAGGGGGGGGGTGGGGGCGAAGAAACAATAAACATATTACAATGAAGACGAAAGAGATGATAGAAGGACGAGATAAATACGGTGAGAAAGGGTAAATGAACGAGAGAAGTCTGGAGCTTTCTCGAAATTAAAAACTTTCATCGTAATTAATGGGAGAAGGTTAGCGCGCCAGGTTCTACTTGTCTCCCCGCGCTGTTCTTATTAATTTTGTTTTACGTTTTATTCGCTTACCGGCGTGTATGTGTATTTAGTCCCTGTCCGCTAATTACCCGGTTCTCTCGACGGTTCGCCGAATTGCTTCGAACAAAACCCGCGCGCGGCTGCCACATTATTTTTGGTATTTCATTCACCTTGGGTCATCTTTATTTTTCTTATTATCCCAGTCGAGATAATTAACGAAAGTTTCGGCCCGGTGAGTTCAGGTGTATTTTTCTGAAGCGTACGAGAATATCGGCCAAGTGTCACGTTGACGTAACGAGACATTGTTTATTTTCTTTCCGTTTTTTTTTTTTTTCTTTTTTTCTTACCGGAAAATTAAGTCAACCTGCGCGCATTGAACTCTATTAAAAGTCAATTAATAACAGCGATCGATGACTACGCTGCTACACAGCCGACACTGAGGCGCGCATGATAGCGAATTGACTCTTTAGAAAATCGACTTCGGGTTGATAACTGAACTGTCGGTAAAACGGAATTAGACTATGAGACTCCTGGAGTCACAAAGGAATCGCTGCAGGCATGTGAGCAGTTTTTTTTTTCTATACTGCGCATGTGTCAAACAGTTCGCTAAATAGTATTTGTAAACATTTTTATCAAATTATTGTGCGCGCGCAACATTTTTACACTCTACTTTTAAATACGGTATCACCTGATTTGCGATATCGTGTTACGTTCTTCCGTATTTTATAAAGTGAATTTTTTATGTAATCACCGTAACTATTCGACGAATAGAAAGTGTAATATAAAACGTCACATTCTGAAAAATCCTTGCTAAACGTAAATCTATAATATGTCCAATATGTGTGGTACTAAATTTTCTTTCCAGAAAAATTTAATTGAACACCTCGCTGATGCACATCAACAAATGATTAGAACAGAAACATTAACATTTCTTTTGACGGGGTAATTTTTGAATGATAAATCTTACTTTTATATGTATGTATACGAATACGAATGTTTTCTTCGAAATTGTATAGAATTTGTATCTTAAAAATTTCATTCCCATTTTGTAGATTTCATCAAATGGAAGAAACAGAATAAATGTAATAATTCCCGTCGATTTGTTCAAATAGAAGGAACTAAAAAATATAGTGGTTATGTCCGTGTCGAATAATTTTATCGTCATCGAAATAGGTTTTTCCGCAGAAGTGCCACCTATTTTCGTAAACGACTTCTAAAAAGTCAAGGCTCTAATAAAATAAATTTTGTTTGTCCTTCCCAAATAATTTGTAAAGAGTCAACATTAGGTGTAATTAATGTCACATATATTAGCACTCACAGTGGGCATGATGATAATACGGGACGCATAAATCTAACAGAGGAGAAAAACATTGGGATTGCTGATAATACAAAATCTTTTGAAGGTTTATTTATTTATTTATTTATTTATAATACGTGCAATATCAAGGAATTTAATTATTTTTTAGGAAAAATTAAAGAAGGCGTACCATTTGATGTAATATTAGATCAGATTCGTGATAGCTGCATTTAATATTCAATCTCCAACTGCATTGACAATGAAACAAGATCTCAGAAATATAGTTCGATACTTTAATAAACGATGCAGTTAGTGTTGATTTATGGTATAAGAAAGTAAATGCTGTTGGTTAGCTTTTAAATACAGTTATATTTTTCATAAGAAACAAGAAGAAACAAGTGATGAATGACTAGATAAAAATGATATTATGTTAATTATAGCAAACGAGTTTCAAAGAAAAATGTTAATTAAATTTGAAAATTATTTTCGATATGATTTTCATTCAACTACAATTTTGTAGTTGTTGATGAGTTTGGTTCGAGAGTGCCTGTTACTTATTGCATTTCAAATATAAGGGATACTAAAACACGTTTATAATCTTATATAAAAAATTAAAAGAGCACAGCGAAATAGGAATATTACGTTCGAAAATTTTTATGACTGATGATGATGAAGCATTCTATAATGCTTGGAAAACTGTAATGGGCCCTGTGCCCCATTGTTTACTATGTACATGGCATGTGGACCGAACTCGGAGGCAAAATAATATGGTTTAATTTTCATCATGTTCTATCGAGAATTTCACATTTGAATGACACGCGTGATCAATAATTTACCCAATACAGATTTCAGTTTTTAGTTTTATGATTTACAAAATTGGGCTAACTATTTCTAACCCATCAAGTTGATGTTGGACCGTACGAAACTAGTTGTCCGGATAAATTATCGAAAAATGGTTTTTGCTCGAAAGTAACAAATCCCCGATTGATGCTCTATATTGGGAACACACGAATCAAAGAAGTAGAAAATTTCTTAAGCGACCGGGTTTTGTGTTTATTTTCGTGACGATTTATCAGCCAGAAATACTACAGATTATTCATTCGTTTTTTTAGATTTTATCGCGGTAATATGTAAAAAGAAGAAGTGAAAAAATAATTAAATATTTTCGGAAAGTTTGCGAATTAAATTATTCCATCTTCTTTAAATACGAGTATGTTTTTTAAACGGTTTGTAAATTTTTCCATATGCGCATCTAGATGTAGTGGTGTGATGCGTTTAAGAGTTTATTTTGTCGAAAATGAAAAAGAAAATTCTCGTTTAACGTGAATTTACAAAAAAACAAAAAAAAAAAACAAAAAAAAAAGCAACAACAAACATTTACTTTTTTAAAATGCAGGCTTTCTTGGTTATATAATATCAAGCATGCCGCTATTTACATAATTTTACGCTACGGTCTATATTCTACTACACAACGACAGTGTATTATAATGTACACATGCGACACATTCGCTTGCGATAGTACGGCAAGCGCAGGTTTTCCTCGTGATAATACGAATTTTTCAATTTGTTCAGTGAGCTCTCGAACCGACTAAAATTAATCTGTTTTCGTTGACTTTCAGAATGAAGCTACGCATAAGTAAATGAATAAACGCTTCTTTTTGAATTTCATGGAGAAGGTACGACACTCCACTAAAAACACACGGAGATCGCTTACATTATACCTTACTTTACATAAGATGTCGATGTAAAGTCTGGGAAAAGAATGGAGGTGGAAAGACAATGAAGAAAACCAATGAAGCACACCGAGAGGGATACATTTCGGAGATCTGAAATGGATAAGCCAAACTGTGTAGGCCGCATTAGCATTGGAAAGTTAAGAATAGTGATTGAGTTAATTCGTCGACCATCATTTTCGTCGTTATTTCTGCGGTTCATTTTTATAAACTTAACAAGTCGAATACATATTTCCTGGGTCTAATCGTGAATTGCTATGACACTGGAAAACATGTCGAATTATTTACATATTAATATTAACTATATATTTCCAGTAGAACGAAGTTTATTCTTTATTTAGCCTTTACATTCTGGACCACCGTTCTGAGAAGTACACGGTGTTCCTTTTTGGAATACTTTACGTTTTTCCGTTAACGTTTATGCTCATTTCAAAAAAGAAAAACTTTAAATTATTTTCCATCCCAGTTTTCAATGTAGAATTCGTCGAGCATCGCGTAGTTTTTAACGAATCTTTTGATTTTGGTTATGTTAGAAACTTCGAAACGGCAGTATATCAATATAACTGATTTGGTACATCGGCCTATATCCTGGCGTTGCATTTACTATTGTCGCATATAATTGACGGTTAAATCATAATGAAATAATTAATTGAAACGAGCGAAGTAAGCTCTTGCACAGAGTGGCTTTTTTTTTTTCAAAATAGATTTCCCCGATTTTTCCCTCGGTTTTCCAGATTTTTCTCCGGCTTGCAATAGAGAGCTATGTATGTATATACAAAAAAAAAAAAACTACATCATTTTCAAATATTTGCAATATGTTTTTATGGACAAATAATTCCGATAGAATCTCAAATCGCTTGAAATTTCTACTTCTCGTCAAGGAAATGCTTGAAATTCGTTACTACATTAATGTCTTGTTAATGAAATGTTTTACTAACTACATTGAGTAAACACGCATTTACTGGAATTACAATCATTTTCAGCATAATTTTAGGTGTTATATATATATATACACTCTTTATATATATATATATATATATATATATATATACACATATATATAAAGTCGTGGCGATAGCCTAGTTGCTAGAGCGTTTGGCTCTCGTTATGGAAGACTTCAGTACGATCCTAGGCGACGACAGAAATTATTACAAAAATTAAATTAAATAATCGCTAATTTACGTGGAAAGCAGTGACAAACTACTACACATACTATCATGTGCGCACTAGTTAGTATACAGCAGACACACATGGGACTGCATTTGTAGCACGATAATAAGTAGCTGCAATCAGTTCCAAGTGTAGTCTCGTGTGTACACTCCTACACTCGCGCTGTATATTAACAATTGCTGTGAGCGCTACTTATTCTGTACAACTGGAATGTACAAATAGGTCGTCACGATGCTCGGAATCGAGCAATATGATTGAAGATATATATATGTATATATAAACTCGGCCACTTTGGCCTCGCAAGGGGCTGTGCCCCTTGACCCCTCTTGCTTTCATTTCTGTCTCTTTTTCTTCTATACTTTGTATAAAATGATCAAAATTTACAACGTAATTCTTACTGGCATCAACACACACAAAAAATAACATAACTACAAAAATCCTATTCTAACGTTTAACTTCCGTTATATAAAATTAAGACATTTTTTCGTTACATTTTTCGTTACATATTTCATTACATAAAATTGTGACATTTTTTAAATAACAATAACAAAAATCCTACAAAATATAACAAACGTTACATAAAATTGGGACATTTTTCTGGGACATTTTTTTGGGACATTTAGCGTTACATAAAATTGGGACATTTTTTCGAATGGGGGGTAGCCTAAGAATTACGTTGTAATTAATATATAATACTCAGATATTTCTGTCTTCTTCCAATTCCTTAACTTTCAAAAAATTCTTCTAGTTTTTTCCTAATTAATGAAATTTATTGACTTTTCGCGATTTTTCAAGAAGTGACTTTCTTTGCGATATACTTTACGAGAAAACTAGTAAATCTTTTAACTTGGAAGTGAACATAATTATTCGTATTCGTATCTAGATCTGTCGTTGATTATTATTTTCATAACATATTGCATTATTCTTTATGAGAGAAATATTCTTTCTTATTTTAATCATAGCCTTGCATACTGATGCCGAAATAATGAACTAAAATTAATTTTTTTGCAATTTTGCTGAAATATACATTATTTTTTTAAATTCATCACACCAATGTTTTGAAATTTTTGAATTTGGGTTGTATTCTTTTATCACCCTTTTTTGTTTTATGGCCAATTATTTTTTTTTTGGGAGAAATAATTGATTTGTTTCAATGTAAATGTGTACAGTTTCATCACCTGTTGGGTTTCTCCATTACTATTATTATTAAGCTATTTTACAGCGATAGAATTGAAATGAGTTTCTTTCAGATTAATCAAAAAGTACCTCGTTTTTTCTCTTTTTTCGTATAACGAATTTGAGATAATGCATGGTTCGAGATTAATGAAACGTCCTGTATACAAAATGTTTTCACGAAATGAACGTAATTTTTTTTACGACGCAGTTAGACTATTTGTAATAAATAGGATGTAAAAAGATTTAATTGTTGAACATCAAAGGAACCGTATCAGCCAGAGCGGCTTAGAATCCGACTATTCAGAATTTTTCTAAAGCATAATCAATAAGTGCAAAATTATTCTCAAACCATTTATAATTTTATCAGTTGATTTTAATCTTTTCTAATTCGTGCGGTGAACAATTGTGCATCATCTTTATAGTTCCGAAGGACGACAGCCCGATAAATTTGCTCATTTGTTCCGTCTAGAAAAACCAAAATTGATGGTTAAATGTTGCATTTTAATCTTCAATTAAAAGTTGCATTCGATTTAGCAGTAACTTTTCATACAGCTTACTGACGGTTAGTAGAAGCAAATTGGTCTGATGCTCTACGTAGGTTTATGCGATTTCTCGATGAAGATAATAATCTGTGACAATTTTAGTAGGGAAATAGTGTAATCCACGTCTTACGTTGAATGTATACATTTAATTCGCATATTTTCAAACAGTATGTCGGTAATTGACATCCTCTATCTGTTTCGTCACTTTGTAGTAATGTAAAATTTTAAATTAATTATAAACCAGTAATAACACTCACAAAAAGTGTAATGTATTTCATTAATTTGTCATCGACATGTTTCAAAATTGAAAAACTCCGTGTAATCATGGTTAAAATCCCGGTTGCAATTACGGTTGCAATCACAGTTACAATCACGGTTATAATCATAGTAATAATCACGGTAATAATCACGGTAATAATCACGGTTTAAATCACGGTTTAATTCATGGTTAACGTCATGGTTAACATCATGTTTAAAATGATGGTTAAAATGGTGGTTAAAATGATGGTTAAAATGATGGTTAAAATGATGGTTAAAATCATGTTTCAAATCATAGTTAAAAATCATGGTTAAAATCATGTTTCAAATCATAGTTAAAATCATAGTTAAAATCATAGTTAAAATCATGGTTAAAATCACGGTTAGAATCACGGTTAGAATCACGGTTAAAATCATGGTTGGGGAGTTTTTACTCTGAAACACGTTGGTGGTGATATAATAATATACGATTATTTTTTGCGTGCGTTATTACTGGTTTATAATTAATTTTTCAACATATGGATCCGTAGATTTAAATTTTATTTACATTTCTACAAAATCGTCCTGGACAGTTTGCAATCCTTTAAATAACGTAAAATATTTCATACAATAACTGAAGGTTATATAAGATTGAATTCGACCTTTATTTTGCGACATTATAGTCTTCGTACCGATGAACATTCAAAATTATCAATTTACTGATTTAAAGCATTCCGGTTAATTCGGAAAAGATCCAGTTTATTGTTTCTGCGTAAAATATTCGCAGTATTTGGAAGTTTCTATTTGGCAGTGTTGCTGCTTTTTTAAAATATTCCCGAGAATTAATTCTGTAGTGACTGAAAGTTTAATCGGATTTTTTCATTTTTCAATAGTAATAAACTGCGACGGCGAAAGGGAGTGTGTTCGGTTTTAAAGAACAGAACGGGAGCATACACTTGTATAGGTACGTGCGCGGCATTCATGTTCGATTAAATTAACGAAATTTGCTCGATGTATTCGGAAATTGTGTTAAAGTGCTTATGACACTCCACTCCGTTCCGGACACATCGGTCGAACGTCGGTGAAAACGAGATCGGCCATGTTGTCTAATTAAATTGGCGGAGTTGTGTGCTTTTCTCGGTCCAGCTGTTCGTTATCACCCTTGGCGGAGATGTTAAAAAGTCTTCGATTTTCGGCGGGACCTTTGTACAATTGAAAGTTTCCTAAAGTGTACACCCTTTACCTATTTTTGTTTGTTATTTTATTCTTAATCGCATTATTTTCGCTACTTTTACGAGAAAATCTGCGAGTTAGTTGGTTTTTTCGATCGCGGTCTCGAGATATTATGGATCTAATTGTAAACTTTTTTCGCGTTTTTCAGAAATCCTTCGATAGTTTTGGAATTTTGCTAACTACAATGACTTGAAAATGGAAAATATCGTACCAAATGATTAATTAAAAATCTGAAATCTTTTAATCATGCGCTATTTTCTCAGATCACAACCCTGAAAATGTACGACAATTCAATCAATGTATCGTAAAAATCGCACTGGCTTAATGCAATATATTTTTGCGTCGCGGCCCGTGTTACACGCTTTTATTTTTTTTTTGTTTTTTAGTGTAAAAAATTACCGCAGGCAATATAATTATGCTCATCCGATGGTAGGTAATAACTTTCGAAATACCACTAGTAAAAGTTGTAACAATCCATTTACCGAAATGTCCAGCGAGAACGTTGAAACGGTGTGAAGAGTGGCGCGACCACACGGCATAAACGTGTGAGAGTTATATTATATAATACCCTCTGTTACTAGCCACATTTCGAAAAGCACCGCTTGACGGCATCTTAGTATCTCGTCTCCTCCCTCGGCACTGATTACAGATAAATAATTACAAAGAAAATATAAATAAACACATATATAGCACGAATGTGTAAAATAAATAATTGTTTTAATTCGTTTCGTTTTATATTAATTTTTAAAATCACTAGACAATCGATTAAGCAAATTTAAATTTTTAGCCGCTAAATATATATATACATATATGTAGATAGACTTTTACACAATTAAATATTAATAATTTTTACAGCCACGATTTCTAGCAAGCATCCGAAATTAGTCCGTTTTAATTTTTCTCGTTTATAATCGTTTATATTGTACTATTTCGTCTATTTCCACTAAATTTGAGAATATAATTTAGGATAGTTGTTATCATTTTGCGCGGTTTCTAAATTAACTGTTTTCATAGTTTAATCGTTAAAATAGGTCGGAGTAAATTATATTTTTGAAATTGTGAGAACGAGCTAAAAATAAATCGGCTTTTTATTTTCGTTAAATTTTCCCCCCTCAAAACAAAATATTAAAAAGTGTATTTTTACGCGAGGTTTTATTCTGTTTTTTTTGTTTGCAGACGAAAATAAATCTGTTTTTAGAAGGTTTTTTAATTTAAAAAATTTTTTTTATAGATGTTTTCGTTTTTGTCACCTTTTTTGGCGATAGTCGGGAATCAAAAACATTTACGCGCAACTTCAAACAAATCGATATATAGGTGTTTTTTTGTTTTTTTTTTGAAGAAATCGTTAAAATTCACACAATTTGCAATAGTTTATCACACTTTAAGCTTACCGGTAAATTGGAAATTTAATTGGACAGTACCGGTGGCAGCGAAAAGAAACGGGAAAGAAAAGAATAGAATAAAACCAGAAATCTCAAAAATTTCCTTTGTAAAAAATAATGAATCGGAGATATAATAACGAAGAAATGTTAACGACTTACAAGAAAACGATTGGGCCAAAAAAAAATGTCGCACTTACGTGCGTTGACGAAGGTGGAAATTTTATTTTTTATCCGACGTTTTATTTTCGTTGTGTATTTTTCTACGGCAAGAAAAAAAGGAAGCGGAGAATAAAAAAGAAATAAAAAAATCGGAAAATTAAAAATTTAAACTGACGCTTGTTTTGAAATTTTCGAATAATTTTTCGCAGCTTAGAGGAGCTCTCTCTCTCTCTCTCTCTCTCTCTCTCTCTCTCTCTCTCTGGTCGGGTATTTTGTTTTAGCGCGAAAAAAGCAGATTAGGGTCACGGAGTGGGAGTGCCGCTCGGTCGTTGTTTATAATATCTCGCGATTTGCAGTTTATGAAAGACGTACCGAACTGTGAAATTCATCTTTTATTCATCACGTTATGCACTTGTCTTTTGTTCGAATTCTTTCGACGCTTCCTTCAACCTACTTCAACTTTCATTCTTTCGCACTCGTTTGCGTATTTTTTATCGCCGTCTCTCTCTTCCTCCGGATCTACGTTCTATTTTATCTGGAAATCTGCCTTCATGTCTGGAACTGATCGTGTTTGTCGTGACTGTTAGCAAATCATTGCAATTTTCTTAGTCGAGTGAAATATCTGTCCTTTTCTGTTTCTTCGTCGTCAAAAAATTTTCCGCTTCTTCGGCGCGACAGCTGTCACGAAAAAAAAGTATGCCGAAGAACTCTTGACATTTTGAATATACATACTGCCGTACTTTTTTTTTTTTTTTTTTTTGAAGTGGTACCATGAAGACTTTTGCATATGACAACATTTATGAGCGCTTTTTTTTCTTCTCCTTATAAAACGGTATTTCCACAGCTCATATGCATTTCTGCCGGTTAAACATTTCTGCAAACATGCAAACGTTGCAAACGTTAAGTAGACTAGAGTAGTGATTTTGCAGATGAAACGTCGACATTCTGCAAACAGCTTGTTGGACAATAGAGAGGTTCGCTTCTACGGCTTTTTAAAATTATCCGTTTTCACATCGTTCAGTCGAAAATTCGTTTATCACGTTATTTCACGTTATTTCAAATTTGTCGCTCGGTAAGTGTAGTACGATTAAAAATTACTCGCCCATCTAATGAACATTTAAAACGAAGTTGCGAGTTTCCGTAGTATTGTGAGTTTTTCACGCTAGAAACGCTGGAAACTTGCCGAAAGAAATCTTTTTAAACTTCATTAAATATCCGATTTTTTGAGTTTTTTAATTTGCTCGGAAGTTTCATTAAGAAATCGAAATGCGGTTTCGTTTTATCTGGAAATAGCGAGTTCTCCGTTAGTATGCAGCACCCTCGAAAAAAATCGTTTTTATTCAAAACGCGGGATTTTCCGAAGTAAAGCCATCCGCGTTTTTTCTACAATGCTACCCTTTGTATACATATGCAAGATGAAAAAATCGTATGTTCCGTTGTTTTTTTTGTTTTGTTTTTTTTTTTCTATTTTCTATTTTTCGCGACTCCTCCTCCCATCCACACCCATACATACCAACGTATACACGCATATACATTGTATATACATACATATATATATATGTATATAGACAGTGAGTGAAATTAATCATTGAACAGCGCGCACCAAGCTGGCGAAAGTCCTATACCTTGGTAATGGCTGAATGAAATATGCGACTGTTGTGTGAGATGAAAGAAAGATATATCGAAGTCTAAGTCACGAAAATTTGAGCGAGTTCAATGCAGTAGGTCGGAAGTTAGAGTAGTACGTATGAAAATGCGACGAAATGACGCGTTACATTAATCGTTGAACACACGTAACAAAGACCGAGTGTGACGCAAGTAATAGGTTTTTCCGAAGTGCGTCAGATTCATACGGAGCAAGTTTATCTGCGTAGGAACAACCGGCGGATGAAAAGATTTTAAAATAGTACAGATTCGTTACGATTCAAAAAAGCGTGCTTGATATTCGGAAAAATGTCGCGTAGAGGCCAACATACCCCTCTCTTGCAGTCCGTAAACTCGTTAGTTCGAACTGTGAGGAAGGTTTATCGGGAGGTCAAATGTCGAAGTTACTAAATATTCGGCGAACCACCGTATACGCAATTTTACAGCGCTTCAAACAGGAAAATCGCATCCATTCAATTCCGTAAAACGGACAACCGAGAAAATTAACTGAGACCGATGAATGCTGGATTAGGCGGCAAATCGTAAAAACCCCGCAGATAAGTGCACCACAATTAAGTCGTGAACTAGTCCAAAGAGCAGGTGGGATGATTTTGGCCGCAACTGTACGCGGAACGGTGAAAAGGAGAGGCTACTTTTTGTGAACAGCTCGTAGAAAACCCTACATTAGTGCAGCGACCAAACAAAAGCGTCTCAAGTTCGCAAAAAAGTATCAGTTCGAATCGAAAACATGTTGGCGTGATGCCCCTTTTACGGATGAATCGAAGTTCGACCTGTTTGGTAGTGACGGGAAAGTCAGAGTATGGCGTAAACAAGCCAATATAGCGCTGGAAAGTAAAAACTTAACTGCTTCGGTAAAACACGGTGGCGGCAATATTAAAGTAACGGGTTGTTTCACCGCGAGTGGCTTTGGCGCATTATCACAGGGAATATGGATGCTGCTCTGTGTAGATCCTGAAAAAGAATCTACGCCCCAATGCGGAGAAATTGGAAATCCTAACTTCCTTTCGCTTGTACCAAAAATAACGACCCAAAGCATATACGGCTTATCGTAAGCGTGAGTGGCTTTTGTAAAATTACCCGAAGGTCCTCAAAACGCCACACACGGTCCACAGGTTGTAATCCAAATGAGCTCCTGTGGGATTATTTAGACCTTCAAGAGGGGCTAGTCTCGAACAAGCACGAATTAAAAGATCGTCTATAAGAAGATTGCCCAAAGATTCCGGTACAGTACCTAGAGAAGTTGAATGTTTTTCCATGCCGTGAAGACTTAAAGCTGTTGTGGAGACGAAAGGTGGTCATACGAAATATTAAAATCCCACTTGCTGTCTTAGAATGAAGAATATTTTTCCATGATTTGGAACGTGTTCAACGATTAATGTAACGCGTGATTTCGCCATTTTTGTGTTCTTCGTAACCGATGCTGTGTTAAATTTTTATTTTCCTACTTTTCTGTTTCTGTACATGTGTAAGAGATTCGTCGTTTTGTTATTCGCCTTAAATAATTCAGAATCGACCTTTTTCCCTTTCATTTCTTTGCGTATTTTTGCTCCTATCCCAACTGTTCAAAGATTAATGTCACTCGCTGTATATATAATGATTTAGTTATTCTTACGCTGGAATGCAATACGTTACATTATTAAATTATTTAGAAATCATGTAAAGTTTTTACGTTGCAGAAGTGCTTTGTAGAAGTGGCAATAGAAAATCTACTATTTGATTCCAAACTTCTCTTTGTTTACCACGAAGAAAAAAAATATCATTATCTTCGAAGAATGGTTTAATTGAAACTGACTCTTTTATTAGAATTATAGAATACTATCATCTGGTAGGTCAAGGAGTAACTCCGTGATGAGGTCTGAAGGATCAGGTTTTATACATACATATATAGTGACAGGGGAAGGAGAGAAAGTCGAAAAATCGAAAATTATTAACAAAGATTATGGATTTTATATATGTAACGATGATTGGGGAAGTAAAAAGCGCAGAATCAAAGTTAGCGTCAAAATTTTCCGTACGTAGCGATTGTAGGAAACAGTAGTTGGGCATGGGGGAATCTGCTTTTTCGTCACTTCCTGTAATTTCGCGACCAAATCAAGAAAAGGTGAATACGAACAAGATGGAGCGCGGAACAAGTTTATGGATTAAGAGTACAAAGAATGGTTTTAAACGTACTTTTGATGAAGGCAAATACAATTAGATAATTGTTCAAAAGAAGGTTAGAAAAAAAGTAAAAAGAACTACCGTTGCTAATAATTCGACTGAAAACATGGCGAAGAAGACAGAAAGTTGAACGGATCGCATGAAAATTCTCATCCGTGGGAGATATTAAAGAGATTCCAATTGTTTACCAGTTCCTTATAAGCCATCAGTAAAAATTAGAGATGGCGACCCTGGAAGTTTACTTCCAGTTTATTTGTAATTTGAAGTCGGCAGAGTTTGACTTACGCAAGAGCGAATCGGCTCAATTGACTCCATGTTAAAAATATGCGTCAGTAGAACAGAATTACAGAATTATACTCCGCGACTTGTATAGAGTTGGACGGACGTTAAAGAATGAGCCAGAAGTTAAACGCGTCGACTCCGAATTCCGGATAAAGGTGTAGTAGTGGTGGCTCGACTTTGAAATAATTCGCTTCCATTAGCGCCGTGTAAGCAAAACGGTCAACGTACCTTTTTTCAAGCCACGACGGTCTGTTTCTGTCGTTTATGGGCTGCTATTGTTCTCGGCGGTCGGTTCTTGTTTCGTTATCTTCTACTCTCATCTACAACGTCATATTTCAGGTTGTGTTAATATTATGCCGAATTCAATCAGCTTACAAAATATTCCAATTCCCGTTATGTACCAACATTAACCCCATGCGGCTACATAAAAAACGAAATCTAAAACATTTTTAATAACATTATGCCCGCGTCCAAATGAATGTAGATTTGTGTTGTTCGTTGAAAGGAAAAAAAAGAAGAAAAAGGGAATAAACCTGTTGGACGCGATGTCCATGTTATTACGGTGTTGCCAATCGGTACATGGATTTCCGACTTCGCGCTGGAGTCGCCGATTTGTATTACATTTATTAAACGTAAACTTGTAACAGTTAAAGAAAATTAAACATCAACTTTTCTCGAAAGTCAAGATAGAGGTCGCCTTCCGCTCGACTTTAAGCGTCGTGACTGGCATCCATCCACTGTGCAAGTTAGGATCGTCCGTCTCTACTAAAAAATTACAACGCCGAGGAAAACAGAGAATTTTTATAATGTTTCGGAATTTCTCAGTTTGCAAATAATATGCGATATAGAGATATAGAAAACAGAGGAAGAAAATGCAATAAGGGGGAATGCAAAAGTTGCGAGGAGAAGTTATAAGAGAAATAACGTAGAAAATACTGGAAGCACTTTATGTTAGGAGAAATAATAGTCGGGATTTCATTTCCTTTTATCGGCGATATTTGGACTAAGACGGACTTTTCAGAACAGAAGTTGAAAGATAACCGGAAAAAAATGGACGACTATTACACGCCGTGGAAACAATTAAGGGCTGAAAAACAAGAACATAATTCGAAGTTAAGATTATCCGTGATGAAATTATACAGGTGAAACAGCGGGAAGACGTGCGTACTGAACTGAATGTTAAATTTTTTATTAGTCGCTGTAATACATCATGGAAAGAGAAATAGATTAGCAGATGCCGTCCGCAAGAAATAAAGAAGAAAGGCTAATGCGATACAGATTAATAATTGAGAGGATGCAATTGGCGTATGAAAAGAGTTTTGGATTTTCTAGAAGACGACAAGATAGATTAATAGCAGCGGAAGAAGGAGAAATTTGAAGACATTCGGAGCATTATAGTGAGACGATGAGACACGATTGGTATAAGGAAGTGGAAAAAACTGTTGATTAGGACTTTAACTTCTTTTTAGTTCGGTCGGAAAAAGGTGTTCTTTATGATGAAATTACGACGTAAAAATTGCCAGAGAATAATAATTTGGCCTTAAAGTTTAAATTAGCGCGATAACGGCAAATCGAATAGAACGTTGTCGGTTGTTCCGAATTAAAAACAAATTGTGGAAATATCGGGAATTTGCAATAAAACGTATACAACACAGAAATCACAATTAATTTATAGATATTTGCCGACTAATTTCCGGTTGTAAGAAATTAATTTGACTTGCTACAATTACACGCGGGCTTTTGTAATCGAAACTAGTTAGTAAATATTAATTAACTGCGATTTGTATTCTATGTTGTGTTTTATTAAAATTTACGAATAGAACGTTGTTTTTTGGAAAAAATACGCGGTAAATGTGAAGCCGTGAAAATATGCTACGGGAGAATGGCATTATTATTCCAAACGCCGGTAAACCTACGCAATATAAACCTTTAAACGTTTGCTTGCGAATTTCCACATCACAATTTAATGCAGTACCGTTTCAACTTTTATAATGAAAAGACTTTGTTGTAAAAGTAAAGTAAGTCACATGCTCTTGACAGGGGGTTTCGGGGATTGTGAAGTTAAGGTTCACAATGTACTAAGGCCAACAGCACTAATGAGCGAAGGCTAGAGAAGTAATAAAATTAGAATTGTTAAAGAGGTGAACAAAATACCAGGAAAAAAAAACCCAACAAAAAACGATGAAATGGATTAGGAACCGGATTCCAGAAGCGCAACATCCATCAAAGACATTATCGGATGAACTCGTGTCAAGAATTAGCTTAAGATTCGGAAGAAAATAGTGCAAACGTTTAAATTACTTCGAAAAGTCAGAAATAACATTAGCTTATTTGGTCGCCGCCGAGGGAGATCCGCCGGAAAGTGAGTCTGCAATTTTCGTTTCGATTCAAAGCGGAATTTATAAATTTACTGCCAGGAAATGATTGTTTGTTTTGACTTTGAATCAAAATTAAGTCACGCGCGAAAGTGATCTTTACAATTACTTTCTAGCTCCGGATATAAATTGAAGGGGCTATCTGTGTTAAGAGCGAACGAGTGGGTCCGTTGAGACACGTCATCAGCTTTCATTCCCGCTGACTTTGATTCTATAGGAATTTCTTAAATTATTCAATTGAATTTCTTTCGGACCGGAATATCAACGACGAGTCGCAAATGTGTTTTAATGCTGTTGCATTCGGGGGACTTTAACCGTTAGTCACTCTGATATGTATGGTCGAATTAACTTTCGAGATAACTCCTCTGAATTTGTTTGTTCCCCCGCGTTTTTCTTTGGCAATATGAAAATAACAGCGAAATACAGGCGAAATACAGTCGAGCTGTATCTAGCTAAATCGCGATTAGCATTCACCTTGCTTTATACGTGCCCGAGGTTTAGTTGAACAAACCCAGGCATGTTTGATTGACGAGCGCGGCACTTCACGGTCAACTTCAAACTTACCACATATTCAGACATAGTGTGGATACCACGCTGATGTAAACACCGCTTTATATAGTCGGCGTTTTGAACCTATTTTCAGTATTAAAACCGCTTCACCTATAATGTAACTTTGGGAATGCTCGAGACTCTCAGCTGCACGGATATAGTCGGAAATCGGATCGGCTACGAGCGGATGAAGAAACACGAACTCTGGCGTCGTAGCTTAGCGAAGCTTCATTTTACATTATATCGTCGCTAGAATGTAGGACTTGATCAGTTTTTTTTTTACACGGTGGTCCGAGTAACGTTCAATCAGAATGGTTCAGAGGACGCTAATTTCTATATCAATAGCCAATCGCGATGCGCACACGTAATTGAGAGGAGGAGGAGAAAACCGTTTTGCAAACCGATAGAAGGATTTGCAAGAAGAATAGTCGATAATAACATAAACGTAGAGAGAGCAATACAACGGAAAACGAGCGGTAGTTCCACGTGCATTGAGAACGTTTCGTATTCCAGACGGTCGGATAGCCGGAAATACGTTAGTCGCTGGTGGAGAGGGGGGGGGGTGTCTGCGGAAAAATTGGAAATAGATATGTACGTAAATTTCTCTAGCAAGATGAAGTTCTGATTGAATAGACACGAACGATATGTAGCAGCAAACGGGTTTGCGACGGGCAAACTTGTGCGTCGCTGTCGGCGGCGAATTCGTTTAGTGTAGGCGACTTTTTCTTTATGCATCGGTCTAGCATTTGGACGGCCTCAGCTGTGCACGACCGAATCGGAATACGATGCAAGGATGCTGTTAACCGAAGCCGACACCGTGTACCGGCGAATTAGGCAGCCGAGAGACGACGATAGCGCACGCCGTATTCAAATTAGGCGGCGCACCGAGCATTTTTATATCAATCGAGCGCGTTTTAGAATTCTCGCAAAGCGAACTGTTCCGAATCGGAACTTTGCAAATTTGTACTGCGTCCCGAAACTCTGTTTAGCGAAATCCGTTATGTTGCAAGAGGAGCCGCTGAACGGCAGAATAGAGGAAGGAGTGCTGGAAAAGAAATATGTATCAGTGAAACGGCCGCACTCCGTTATCAGTATTCAAACAGACAAACACGTGCCCGTTGCTTGTTGCCTAGCGTTCAGTGGGAACGTCTGGCACGAGAGCGAAGATGGAAAGACAGAATAGTTTAAATCGATTGGAATTTTTGTTTACTCCGATAATCGAGTAATGCAGCAACGATACAAGCACGAATGCAGCGAGCTGTGTCCTAATCGTCTCTCGCTCTTTTGCTGGAACCTCTTTCTCCTAGTCTAACATTACGTCTGCCGTGAATATTTAATTAATCCCGTTCAAATTTCTTTCTATCGCTGATGCGGCCTGTTGTACGTTTTCCTTTGTTTTTAAACGAATCGACCGATTGTCAGTACCCCCTAGGGTCATCGGATTTCGCGCAGACGTTAACCACCTTCGAATAGGCCGCACCGCCCTATACTTCTCGATATTCTGCGCCTAGACAGTGTTCCGTCCTGACTGCTCTTTTTCATCTGCCTTTAGACGGTGTTGCTTTTATGCTGATACACGACGGGCGCTCTCCGGTTGAATAGAAAAGCTGCTGAATATTATGCCAAATTCTCAAAACGAAATTAATACAAACGCCAGTCCGATCGTGATGTCGCACTAGTTAAGCGCGAAAAAAAGGCGGGCATATTAATTTATTAAACATAAAAAAAAAAAAGACCTCGATGGGAAGTAGCAAACCAAACTCTTCGCTGAAAATCCGAATGGTGCCTTAACAAATGTTTCACGCGTATCAGAAATATCAAAAAAAAAAAAAAAAGCAAAAAAAAAGTTTAACCGGTATTAGTATTTGGATCGGTATTTGTATTAGAAAAATTGCATCGCCCTAAAAATTTGACATCGGCTGCTCTAGACACGCGTACATATTCGCATTCTGATTAGTCGCTAACACTCTTTTGCAGGTGAAATATTGAAATAAGTTACTCTGCGAAGCGTTGATTAATAGGAGAATATCTGTCGTATCGTTAACCTTTTAAAAAGTTTTTGACGGGGACCACAGTTGTAACATCGAAGATGAGTTACCGAATCGAATTCGGATATTTTCATAGAGTAAGTTTCACAGAGGCGGTAATTGAATTTTTAAATATTTCACAAATGGAACATATCTAAATAATTCAGGACCGATCGTGTGTCAGGCCCGAAAAATTCGAATGAAATTACTCTCTATTGCAAATGACCAAAATCGCGACCGTTCCTAGTGACGACAGCTCATTTAGAAAAGAGCTCCTGCTATTGTATGGCATTGTAAATCAAAGAAAACGAAAATCTAACATTAATTGTTAAAATGACAGCATGACGGGCATTAAACAAGGTATAGATGAAATTCCCGCTGTTTAAAAAAAAATAAAATAAATAACTATAATAAATATATAAACGAATAAATAAATGAATAAATAATAGAAAAGTAATAAATAAATGATTAAATAATAGAAAATTAATAAAAAAAAAGCATTTTAGTATAACTCGTTTTAGCGCTGCTCAGTGCAACCAACCCTAGTTATTACAAGTGATTTGGATTATGTTGAGTATCGATCATTTATTAAGCGTCGTTCTGCTCTATAAACTGAATTTCTAATAATTTGGTTAAGCGTAGGTAAAATTGCAATTAGTTGTAATAGTGCTATGTTTTTGCTGTTATTATCTTATTTTTTTTTTTTTTTTTTTTTTTATAGAAAGTTTGTATTATAATGACTGAGTATAAGAAGGTTGGTCTTCTTCTTCTATTCCTCAATCTTTCGATTGGTGGTCAATCTTCTTGTAAGTACTATGCTGAGAATCGTGATGCTTTTAAATCTCTAGCTTCCGCTTTCCGTTTCATTAACTGGTAATTATCCTCTTTGGTGTCTTCCAATATTTGCCTAATGAATTTCTGTCTCGGTCTTCCCGTTGGTCTTTTTCCATTTATTAATACTTCTATTATCGTTGTAAGGTATCTCTATTATTTCTTATAACATAATCCAATTGCATCTTCTTTCTCTTATGGTCCTCATTATAGTATTTAAATCATTGAGAGTATTTTGTATTAAACGTTGTGAGGTTTATTACAAATAGACATCATAAGAACGGTTTTTCGAGATCTTCCCCCATCAGTCCTACTCTCTCCAACATAAACACTATCAGTGTGGCTTCTCTTCCTCTTAAATTCTTCGTCTTTATTATTTGCTAATGACGTCCTACTTTTTGCCTCATCTCATGCTATTGTATCAGCCGGTGAAACACGTAATTCGTTTCTTTCTGTGCTGGATCATTCAATTTCCTCAATTAACCTTCCTATTTCTCCTACTAAATCTTGTTTCGTCGCATTTACTTTGCGATCTTATTATAACCCTGCTTCTGTCTATCTACCCCTAGCAGATAAACTCTTTTCTCGTGTTAGTTGTTTTTGTTATCTTCGTATTTTCCTTGATAGTCAGCTATCCTTTTCCGAAAATATTTTTTCCAATCACCGCCGTTGAGTTGAACAGAGAAGTAGGCAAGCGTTTGTGGTGAGCTACAGCGACACTATTATTACGTGGAATTGCACGGAAAACTCAGCACGCAAAGGATTAAATAGTTCTCTAGACGTTCTTATTACTCTCGGAGAGCTCTAGTAACGTCACTATAGGTTCCCTACCGGCCAATATTTGATTATTTAATATTATTCAGCTGTACTTATCGTAAGTGTCGTTGACGTCCTGACCAATTTTGGTCTATTGCCTCATCCGATTCGGGTATAGCTTAACCACTTTTCACGGATTCAACCATATGACGAAATGCGTCTAGATTTCTTGCCGTCTGGAACAGTTCTTCTACTCTTGTGTAACTCCAGTCCATTGCTTAATATTTTGGAGCCAAGAAATCCTTCTTCTTCCTCATAGTTTCATTAATTTTCAGCCTGACCATCGTTATTGCGATCTCTTTTGACGCCTTGCATCGCTTAATGTGTATTTTTCGAAAGTGTTTTTCACGCCAAACTATACTTTTCACTGATCATCTTCGAGATTTTCTGATTTGTAATTTGTTCAATCCGACGCACTCTTAAAAGTCATGCCCGTACCTGTGAAGTCCAAGTTTCGCAGCTGTATTAAAAAATAAAGTGATAGGTGTATCTTAGTTTGTTGTTGTTTTTTTTTTTTTGGTTTGAGCATCGCTAGCTACACCGGGAAACAGTAAGAAGGGAATGAGATGACAGTTAAATATTATTCGGTCGGATTTCGGCAAATTGAGTAGAGTAAGGAAAGAGAATACAAGATACGAACAATGAGATATTACGAGGTTTAATAAACGGGAGTACACAAAACTGAACAGGAAGAATATTTGGATAAGACCGGATCAGCATTATGTCTTTGTGATTCATTAGTGTATGCACGCGGGAGTCTCCATATTTTTTCGCAATTTACATTGTAGAATTTTTAATTTCATTTCTACAGCACGACATGGGGTAAATATCATCTGTAAGTATTCAATTTTAGCTTTCTCGCTTATAATCGTAATGTTTTCCATTTTGTTTTTTTGTTTTTTTTTGTATGTTTTTTGCTTTAATTTTCAGTCGCTTATTTAACGAGCTATGTGAGCATTTTAATTCTTGTTGGCGGCTGACGCCGGCTCGACCAATTATCCTTCGCGCAAACTTGGCCACCTTCTTCAGTCGCTACGGAATAAAAAATGAAATTTACAAAAGTGGCCAGTCTTTCCCCGTGCGAAAAACCAACTCTCGTGGAATTCGCTCTAGAGTTAATTATTGTGTGTGTGTGTGTGTGTATGGGGGGGGGGGCATAAAGAAGAAAAATGTTGATGGTCTTTCGCTAAATGCTACGGTTAAATAGCTGCTGGGTGAGGGAGCGGGACGGTGCTGTATTGGCTTCAGGAGATCGGGTTGCGCAGTTATAATGATGTCTCGGTCTGCCGAGTGTTCAATACCTACTTTGTTTTTGAATTGAATTTGTATTTTTCTCGGTAAAGTGGCACTCCGATCCTCGCCGGGCCACCATCTTTTTCGCTGTACTTGCGCGCTGGTTCGGATGAATTCGCGTTGCCGTTCTCGGAAATCAGGCCAGCCAAACAGAAAACTCTCTTATCGTATGAAAACTTTAATTAACTTTCGGTGTTATTGGATTCGTACCAAATTACCGGCATTCCACTCTTGTCCCTCCGCTTTTCCGCCCCCGGCCATTTTTTCCGCTTCCGCTTAATTTTTTTTTTCCCTCAATTACTTTTATTTTGTTAAACCGGCGGCTCTAATTGCGTATTAAGTTTATTTTTATTTCATCAGCGTTTAAGTGTTTCCCTCTCGTCCGAAGCAGCTCGTGCGTTTATTACGCCGTTCGCGATCAGTTCCGGCAAATTTATTCTTACTGTTTACCCGGCTTTCTCTCGAGAACCGGCTTTTTCTTTAGCAGCGCCATTTTACTACGAATATAAATGTGAGCTCAAATCCGGCATGCGAATCAACACAAGGATAGCTTACAACGTCGCGGATCGCTGCAAATCCGACAATTGTGACACAGCTGTCAAAGGAGTACGCGCGAGATTGATTATAAAATGGCGATCGAACGTTTGAGTTTGGAAAAGTGTGTGCGAATACCTAGTCGATCGTAATTGCAGAGATCTCATAATGATAAGCCCTAGCGAGGGAATTTAAAAGTCTGCTTTGAGGAGTTTCCTTTGCTTTTCCAAAAATCAACATTGCGGTGCTGATTGAAATGTTTTCTTTTTTTTTTTTTTTTCCTTTACAAAAAGAGGGTGCATCGACTGCCGTCGAGGTTGTTACAGCGCATGGACCTCTTTAGATTTTACCTGTCAATACACAAACCGTTACCGCTCCGTGTACAAATTTTGCAGTGGTGATTCGACAGAAATACGCACGGATTGAGGCGCCGTGAAAGAAGAACAATCGGGTATTAAATGAACAGTGTTCGGGTGTGTTCGGGTGTGTTCAGTTGAATTCGAAGAAGGCTTATCCTTGAAAATGGTAGTGATGTACGAGCTATGGTAAAAACGAAGAAAATGCCCCGTTAAAGAATCGGACTTATTTTTTTATAATTAAACGATTAACAAATTAAAGTGAATTACTAATGTACGAAAAGTTTTATTCATTGCTCGATGTTAAGATTAACGAAATGAACGATTTTATATCACAAAAGGCGAGAACATGATCGCGGTGCAAAAATGACACAGGCAGACACAGAAAGAAGCGGGTATTTGGCACGTCTGGAAACCTTGTGTACCCTGTGACTGTTCCAGTAGGTCGCTTGTTCTCGTGAAATTTGCTGCGTATCCGAATAAATTGTGTGGGGTAGCCTTCGTCGACTATCGAAGCATTCGAGCGCCATGATTTAGTAGTTAGATCGGTTACGAGTTCAGTATGGTCACGAAGTAGTAAACACGGAAGATAAACTTTATTTTACTTGGTGGATCGTCGATTGGTGCACCATAATCTCATAGAAATCAGATACGTCGGTAGTCGTACGTTTGTTCAGCGGCCAGATAGCCCACAAAATTGTTGGACCGTATTTGATTCGGGTGCATTGTTCACCAGAGAGATCGCGACCCGCCAACAATTCCAAATCCTGTAAATTAGTTTCATCAAGTTGATGTTATTACCATCGTTAGTGACATATAGTAAGTAAAAACACACCGATATAAAACAATTAATTAATATTTATTTAGCCGACGTGTTTCGAAGTCAAAGCTACCCATGATCACGGAAGTGTTATTATAAGATATCTTATAATAACTCCCGTGACCATGAAACTTTGAAACCTCGTCGGCTAAATAGATGTTAATTAATTGTTTTATATCGGCGTGTTTTTACTTATTATATGTTAAAAACAACGAATGACCGAAACCTATATAACAATCCGAAATCCAGCACGAACAAAGTTGACGAGGGACGATTTCGAAGGGTGATGGTTTATGACATTAAGATACCTACGAAAGATCAGAAATTCAACCGCGAACATGAATTAAATATTATTATTATCGAAAAAATACGATAACCTGAAATAGTTTACTAGGCTTATTTGACGATCTTTTGTTTACTAAAGAATAATATTCGTTACTAACAAGTTCCAGTTGCGAAAATTAATATTGTAAAACGTTAATGCATTCATTTAAGGATGAATACTTACGTGGAATGGATAACAAAAATATCAGTCTTTCTCACGCTGAAGCTGACTTTTTCTTCATCCGTACCGTTAATAGAAATACGAATATGAAAATCATTTATCAGCCAGCTTTGGTCGTTCACCGTCATTTATTATATATAAACGGTTTCGCAGATAAATCTCGTATATAGAGTTACATCGGCGCACGTACGACATAAAGCCGATGTTATTTTAATTTTTGTAATTTCAGTGATACGATTGCATACGTACTGACCGAGTGATTAAGCCGAGTACGAAAAAGCGAAAACATTGCAAGGTTCGATTTTTAAGTTGCGTGACGCACGAACTAAAAGTTATGATGAAACACAACTGTCGACTGCAATTCTAAACGGGCAGTAGTTTCCACTATTTAATCGGTGCTACTCGACCATCAAAACTGGCGAAATCGTTACATTATTCTGATCAACAACGCACATAAATATACGGCGCAATAGGTTTTGGGCGACGCATCGCAAAAACCGATTAGTTGGCGAGAAATTACGTCACTTAGAAAATTATAACGATGGTGGATAAAGTAATTCAATATTTACGATAAAGTAAAAATTCGTGTTCGAGTTGCTAATGGCAGAGCCTTTCACGTCAAAAAATCTCGCATTAATTTTTGCTCTAATTGTGATCGGGGATAACATATTAAGAAGATGAAAAAGGTACGAGAAATATCGGATAACATTACATGTTTAGTGATTGTATTAACGGAGCTAATTTTATAGATACATTAAAAACACCAGACTTCGGACGTCACATTAAGCCTAATACAAAGACGAAGGATTCAGGGGTCCCCTAGTAATCTAGCGGTTAATGTTTCAATTAGCGACGGATCAATATATCTTACTTTGATATTTTCCCAATGGAAAATTTTTTGATAGCAAGACTGCGTGTACGAGTTATTGTAATTGTAGAGCTTCATTGACGGGATCAGCTCGCGGATATAAGATTACCTCCATATAAAAATTCTAATTGAACACGCTAGCAGTATTTGAATATATACGAAATTTCGAATGAACGAGCGGTAACTCGAAAAGATTCGGTTGCGCCGTACGACACGGGAGTAGAGCAGCATATGATAGGATTCAGAAGGATCATACCTTCAGACGATACGTTTGTACTTTCTGCGATCTGGGTGAATCAGAATTTGCCGATACATTATCTCAATGTCTGCACAGGGAACGCAACTAGATGAGAACGAAATTTCATTATCGCATCAAACTATTCAGGTTGTTGTAGCGTTGGGCCGGTTAAGAGGTGATCATTTTTAGTGAAGTACCCCAACTCATCAGTAGCAGATGCGTTAAAAACGACGCGACATTTAGTTGTTGCACCACTAATTTTACTAACAATGGGTTAGTCTAGTACGAGTTAGAATTTCAGAGTGAAAAAGTTTCCCCATATGACTCTTTCTATTTTAACATAATATCGCAATACAGACCGTTTCCGATTTGACTGACATCGACTTAGCCTTACCAAACGAACCGTTTAAGTTTACGATACTAGATTTGATTAGTGTAAACGAAATTGAAAAATACCTTTTTTTCGAGACGTTCCCAAGTCGCTTCAAAATGTTCTTCTGTCATTTTACGTTTGAGTAAAATATCCGCAATTTTGGAAGATGACTCTTTCCCCGGGATGCTCGATTTCGAAAAATCGTTTAAGTTGATTGTCGAAGTCTACTTTCGGAAGTCTACAATACGATTTTGGAGGAGCGGGATACTACATAAGGTTAGTTTTCTCTCGTGCTTCGAATGTTCAATTGTATATGACGTGAAGCACCAGATTACACATATGTATTATTCATGTCCGGAGCTGGAAAAGATCCATTAGGTGTACGAATCACGTGAGTATTTTATACAAAAACAAGTTCAAATCCTCGATTAAAATACGCGCATATCTATTTTGGTAATATCTCAAGCGTAAAACTGATTAGAATTAAAGAATCTTGAAAAAGAAAAAAGTAAAAAACTATTGGCTGGTGTATATCCAATTTCTTCGAGAGAAAAGCCTCTAATTTTGGGAATGTCAGGGAGAAAAATAACGGATATTTTCTATCTCTGTTCGGTATAGATTTTTAGCAAGTTCCGTGAGAAAGAGCCGAGTTTATATTTGAAATCTTGAGCGACTGACTCCTCTCTTAAACCTATCTTTGACTTTTGGCGCAGGGGAGTGGAATGTATTTCCATTATCACTAGGTAAAAAAGGCATCCAATAAAAGTAGAAGGCGAACTACCATCGGCTTCCAATATGCTGTATGTATATTTCAAACACGGTTTTAATTCTTTCTTCTCGTTCGCAAATAAAATCGAATATATTACTCTTTTTTAAATTTCGCTTTAAATGGTAAATGATGTAACGTTCAGTTCGAAGTTGCATTATATGTTCATCGGGAACCGTGTTTTATTCTATCAGTATTTTTTCACTCACTTTGAGTGTTTTTGTTTAGTTTGTTCCATTCCAGTGCTGCGCGAATCAGGAATAAGTTCTACGTACGGCTAGATACGAAGTGGAAATCCTCGAGGGAAATTAAAATGTTTTCAATCTGTCAAACGTCAACGCGCAAACATTATTGAATTCTTTACCCTACATTGTGAGCGTACGTTTGCATTTTCTGTTGTTTTTAATATACTCAATTCCCTGTACACCCGTCCTATGTGTATAGCTTATACAATATTATCAATTTTATAAAGTTACTTCGGCGACGGAATTGTAAAAAAAAATAAATAAATAAATAAATTTGCATATATATATATATATATATATGTTTGTATAGCTTATCGACTAATTAGAAATGTCGTTTCATTGAAATCTCAATTGCAATGAGGAAATTTACAATTTTTGAATGTTTACTTTTTACGTACATTACATCTCTACATATATTTCAATTATTTTACACGTTTTCTTTATATTCGTTAATATACACGTCTATATTATAAATTGGTGCTGGCGACGCATGTTGAAAATCTCATGGGTCGATAAAATATCGAATGCGGAAGTTTTTAGTCGAGCACAAGAAAATAGGTCACTCTTGAATACGATCAGGAAAACAAGGCTGAAATGGATAGGTCACGTATTAAGACATAATAGCCTACTGAAAGACATCATAGAAGGAAAAAAAAACCAATGCGCAGACCAAGAGGAAGACCAAGGCAGACGCTGATAGATACAATCAAGAAGGAAACAAACATTAAGACATACGCAGAATTGAAAAGGCGAACAGCGGATAGGAATAGGTGGAGGACTTGGACGATAGGGGCGAACCAGTCAAACGACTGAAATACCAATTTGATTTGATTGATTATAAATTAGTAACTGCGTTAAAATAGCGTCTAAACAAAATTTAATTCTTAGAAGAACTTAAAATGATTTATTTCTAAAAATTTACTTGAAAAGCACTAAAAAGTGAAAAATAATTACTCGAAAAGAGGATGATACATATATTTTACAGAATACTTCTTAGAGCCTCGGAGCACCGCATTCAAATTAGAACAACGTAAACAATCGTTTCCTGTAAGCCCGGCATTAAAAACATTAAAGAAGTATTTGATGGGGGGATTTTAATTATTGTTCCAATTTTAATTTGATGTACCGAGACCTTAATTGAGCAGTTAAACACCGAATGTAAAATAAAAATCAACGAAAATAAAACCAAAGGTGTAGTAAAAGATTAGACGGGCAGTTGAAAATATCCGTAAATGGATACGCGCTAGAACAAATAAATGAATTCGTGTACCTAGGCAGCTTAATAACAAACGATGGTAGAATCGAACGGGAAATAAGGAAAAGCCCGAGATTTCGAATGTCTTCGGAGAAAAAAACGAACCTTCCTTTCGTCGAGAAATATATCAACAGACATCGGAAAACAATTTATGAAGAGAGTTTCGTCGTTTGGATTGTTGCTCCGTACGGATGCCGAACTTGACCGTTGTTGGAAAAGGACAAGTGCAAACTGGAGTCGTTTGATATCTGGTGTTGGCGACGACTGCTAAGAATAAAAAGGACCGATAAGGTATCGAACAATGAAGTATTAACCAGAGTCTAAGAAAAACGAGAAATATTAAGGGCAGTAGAAAGGAGAAGAAACACCGCAATTATACGACACTCAACATGGTTTACAAACCCAATCGAAAGTAAAGTAGAAAGACCTCGTATTCGGTTCATGGATGACATCGAAGGAAGAAGGTCGTACGTGGAAATAAAAACATTAGCCGAAGCACGCGAATATCTTATACGAGACGTGTTTCCTCCGTCAACTTACGGATTGAGGAGAAGATGATAAAGATTTCTATATACTGGGTAAGATTAGTAATCTGATAACTACATGACTTACCATTTCTAAAACCAGTTTGTTCCCAGTTTTGCTAGATACGATTTATCACAACACGTTCAGAAAGTTCGAAGCGACAATACAGTAGTAAGATCGGTCGATAATTTTTGGCTTCTATCAGATCTTTCTGTGTTTTTAGTAGCGTAACAACATACACTTTTTTTCCCATACCTCTGGCAAATTATTCATTCCGATTATGGTACTAAACAATTCGCTATCTTAACATTCTTTCCACAAAGTGTTTAATTTGCTTTATTATTCATCAAGTCGTGCAGCTTTCTTTACTTTAACAATTATCGGTGCTTTTTTGATCTTATCTAATGTGAAAGGGGTAGCATACCGATCTGACCATACACGTTTTTAACAGGCTCAAATATCTCTCCACTTCGGCAACCAAAAAGCTAAACTTGTTGAAGGCCCTATCTCCAACCAAAAATGGCGTGGTGGTCCTTATGCCCTTATTTCTTTATCGAAATTCATCATTCGCTCAAAATTTGATTACTGTTCATTTCTCTATAAGCCCTGCCTCTCAAAATTGGATATAATCCAAAATTCTTTTCTTCGCCTATGCCTTGGTGATCTTAAATCCTGTCCAGTTCTAACAGTCCTTGCCGAATCTAATACATCATAAGTGTCTCCTACTCACGTCCTCTACTTTTATCCATTCCTATCTTTCCATTTCTAGGAACTAGCATTTCGCACCTAGGAAACACCCTATTTTATCTCTCATCTCTCTTCGGCTCAGTACGTTTTGTCCTTGTCAATTTCCCTTATTTCTGTATTAATTTCGCTGATCTCTGCCATCCTCCAAATATGTTTACTGTACCTACGCTCTCCATGTTTCTTCCGCAGGCCCTAATTAGACAGCAATTCCACAGTATTATCAATTCCAAATTTCCTTCGCACGCAGCCGTGTTTACAGATGGTTCGAAGAGGTCGGGCGATGTCGGTGCCCCTCTTATTCAAAATCTTTTCGTCTGCCGTTCTACATTCATAAACACGTATTAATGACTATTTCACGTTCCATTATTTTCATTTCCTCCAATCATCTTTCCTCCAAATTCGTAATTATATCAGATTCCATGTCCACCCTTTTAATTCATTCATCCCTACCTGATCATTCCTGTGATTTTATCATACTCCGCATACGCTCACTTATCCACTTTCTCCCTTTTCTTCATTCCATTCAAATTCATTTGCTATGGGTTCCTAGTGATTTATCTTCGGTAATGAAGCGGCGGATTCCTTGGCTCGGGTTGCTGCCTCTTTTCACTTCTTCTTTAAAAAAGTTCTATCGTCTAATCTCTTCCCGCTGTGTAATGGTTTTCACCTCAGCGCTTCCTCTTTTTCCAGCAATTGTTAGTTTCATCTGTCTGTTCAACATAGTCTTCCTGTCAATCTGTGGTTCTTTTTGTTTCCTTCACGTCGTCACTCTGTTGTTGTCTCCTTTATTCCTTATGCCATATCTTTATCCCGTTTTCGTTTTTCGTTGATTGCCTCTCCATATTGTCCTCTCCACTCAAACGAAGAGCGTGCTTGCGATGCAGATCATGTGTTTATTTAAATATTCATCTCTTTCTATTAAGCGTTCTGCTTTCTATTCCAATTTGCTACGACTTGGTCTTCCTACTCCATATTGCATTTCTTATATCCTATCTTATGCCTCTCCACATATTGCTTCTTCATTATTTATTCCTTCCTGCTAATGATATCGTGTAAAGGTATAATTTGACTCCTTCCTTTTTTAATTGTTTCTGGGTAAAAGTCACCGGTTGACGAGCCCAAAAAATAAATAAATAAAAAAAAAGTCTCGAGTGCCTTATCACAAGTACTGCTTGTGACTGTGGCTCCTCAATACAAAACCTGAATCACGTTTTCTGTCGATGTCCAAAATGCGACACCCAACGTTCAACTCTGTTGATTGTTTTGAAGCGTTTCACGAATGAATAGAAGACAATGAATATTTCTTCAATTCTTGCCGACCTTCAAATTAATGTGTGTGAATATTTCAATTTTTATCAGACTGTAATTTAAAAATTTAAACTATGTTACATTAAATAAAAATTTTTAAACAAGTTTATATATGTAAATTGTTTGATCGCATAATAATCTCATCGAAGATTAAATGCGTAAATATATATATATATATATATATATATATATATATGACCACATGGTACCACCACTGATGAAGGGGCACTTGTAAATGAACAAAGAAAATCATGAAAATTCGATTACAGGGTACAAGTTATGCGCGAGTGAATCTGAAAAAAAACAACATATGTGACGAACACGTAACCTTCTTATTTTTTAAAGTCGGTAAAAATAAGCTGTAAAAGGCTCTGAACTGTATAAAATAATTAATTATTCTACGGCATTAATAGCAACAGGAATAAATAAAACGGTGCGTAATATTTTATCTAAATTTCAGTTTGATTCGCCGAGAAAAGCACTTCAGAATACGATTTTAACGTGAAACACGGAATTTAATTTTCATTGATATCGCTATGTTAATTTATGTTTCGCCTATCTTGAAAACAGCATGTTCCGCGCTTCCCGATTTCACTGTAAAATTACTCAGATTTTTCGCATTTCATAATTGAAAACGACGATTAAACAGGAGACAAGTTCTATTGGCGCGCGCGGGCTGGGTATATTTACACATTCACCCGTTCGGAAAATTCGATCATGATTGGGAAATTTGCGAGAGATGACACGTATCGTGATGTGTTGTTTGTTAAACGTCGATGATAGCAGATTGAAAATGTGGGTTCTTCGCTCTGGAAACGGCTTGTTTAGTTGTTTTGTTGGCTCCAGTCTTCGTTTACTGTCGCTGAATCGTAAGCAACCGAGAATGATTTCGATTGTTGTATTTTTTGCTTTTTCAAGAATCCGAACAGATGTCTAATATAGCGCCGCTCATCGTGTTCTTTGTTGGGTTTTCCCCCTTTTTTTAATACCATTATTGCTCTATCGATTTCACGGCACACAATTCGCTTCGCTTATCTGAGGGTGATTCTCTATCGTTTTCGGGTAAATATTTAACCAAAAAAACACTATTTCCCTCCAAGCCCGCTCGAACTTTTCAGTTTCCGTTTCTATTTTTATATCAAAGAACGTTTGTTTAAAACATTGCCACACCTGCACATCGTTTTCTTAACGAGCAACAATCGTCAAACACGCGCTTTAACCCGATTTTTTTTTCAATGGCATCGGGTAATGTTCCCGAATGGCGCTGCTGATTTCGTACCGATGTGATTGGTCCATCGGAAAATAGGTCAAATGCGTTTTTAAAAAGAATAATAAATTAGGGAAATCGGTTTATTTTCGGCCGGGTGACTAAATTTCCGCAATTCTATTATCCTTTTACGGAGGCTTTCAATCTGTACACTTCCACATCTATACAAACGTACCCTTAAGCAGTGATTGCAGTTGTGCTACTGCGTATTTGTTTCACACGCGAAGTGCACGACATACTCTCTATGCACGGGAGATTTCGACTGAAACAAAAAAGCATATAATATACCTTTTTGATTGCAATCGACACACGCGCACACGTAACTCATGTTAGCCGATAACATTTCATAAAAAGGTCAAGTAAAACAACATTTTTGGATGTTATTGTTGATGGCGAAGGTGGAATTTCAGTTGTTTATACCGACAAATTTTAAAACAGACAAACGTGGAAATATTTAGATAGTTTCCTGAAAAAAAAATATTTATTTTAAGTTTTAAAAATTTAATAAAAATTCCCTAAAAAAAAATAAAAACAATTATTATTTGGTAAATGATAATATTATTTTACAGCGAAAGATACATAAAAATATTACGATAATTTTTAAACCACATTTTTTTGGAGTCGACGCCAAATTCGAATTGTAACAACGGTAACTAGAAACAATTTAATGCGTGTAACACATAATAGTTTTTTACAAGAGTGTCAAGCATTCGAAACATCAGAAATATTTTTGTTAAGGGTTTTTAATTATTGTTGTAATTTGAATTTTGGTGTACCGAGACTCGGTATTAGTGTCGTTTAAGTGCAATATCTCCTTAAGGTACCCCTCCTTATATTACGGTAAAGTATACTAGCTTCTTATCGAGTAATTATTTTTTAAACGTAGATAAATCCGTAATCTATTTGTTAAAATTTACAAGCACAAAATGAATCTCTTAACAACAAGTATAAATTAGTTTACTATTTTAATGAATCAAAATAAATACCTTAGTTTAAAGAAACATAAAGAAACGTTTGTGGCTGTAGACCATCTTATCAGCTAAATACACAGAGTGCACTCAATCGAAGCTCAAAATTGTGAATTTTCAGTTTTAACTGAGTATCCTCTGTATCGTTAGCTGATGATGATGGGCTATTCCCAAAAAAAAATATTTCTTTAAATTAAGATGTTTATTTTAATTTATTAAAGTAAATTAATTTATACTTACTTTTGTTTGCTATTAGGGTGTTTATTTATTTTATATTTACAATTACTTCTTACTTTTTAGTGTATTTTTATTAAATTTTTGAAACTTGAAACCTTTTTTTTTTTTTTTTTTTAAAGCTATTTTAATACTTCCGTAATATAATTTTTTGCGCATTGCGGTTTTCCATACAATTCTGTTTGGATTAATAAATATAAGTATAAAAAAAAGCAAACAGTTGAAAGTGTAGCACTTTTAACTTGTAGCAGTGTGCATATCTTTCAAATCGTTGTTCACAACTAGGCCGATTTTTTACAGTGTGAGAAAATTTATTTCGTAATAAATAAAAATATAATAGGTTGAACGCTTTTGGGCGTACTATAATTATCTTTTATCCGGTACAACAATTCTACGTTTTAAATCGGGATTGAACAGATTTTGTGTAAAAATGGTGCGTGATCAGATGACACACGATTTTAAAATTTTTATTCCTTTGCATTTAGAGTAGATGAGCAATCCACGCTATCATTGAGTAAATATATTGCGCCAGCTTAGGACAAACTGGTTTGGCCCGAAATCAGGCTTAATCAGAATGGTTTGGTATGATTTACATCTTTAATGTAAAAGTCAAAGAACATAGTATGAATGCGTTTGATACAAAATGAAAAAAAAATTAACAAAATAACAATTTTTCAAAACTGCAGTTGCAAATCATCTCGATTCAGACTGTTCTAAAGCTTTGCTAATGTCATTGATTTCTTTTAAAACTTTCATATTCGTAAAAGTAGTATTTGTTATCGAATCCATTAACTCGGGTTAAGCCACCAACACGAACTACACAAACATTTAAACGATAGAAATATTCGATTTCAGTGAAAATTGTTTCACTTATCCAGTTATAAGCGGATTACGATCCATGGAAATGAAATTAATGTAATGAAAAGCATTATCGGCAGATTTCATATAAATAGTATCAACGTGTTTCGCAAGTACGACATTTCCTTTAGTCGAAATACTTTTAATGCAAACATTTAATCTACAGTTCCACACCAAAACTTAATTGGATGGAACATGTCAATTAACCGTCGTGAAAATATTTTAAATAATCTACAATTCCGAAATATCGATTTTTCAAGCCTTCCTTCATATTCACTAACTTTTTCATATTTTTCTTCAGTCCGATTCAACTCTGGCTCGATAATTAATTTTAAAAATAGCTACTTCAAGTTGAAGGTATATCTCTATTTCCATTATCTGTAGTCGATGTTGTTCCTTTTATCTTGTTCCCGGTACGTGCTGTTTTGTTTTCCGGTTTTTTTCTTTTTTTCTTTTTCATGTTTATCGTAAGTTACACACGCACCCGATTAATTGCAGTAAGACGAAACGTTTTTAGCGAAACGCCGTTTTAAATTATACGGCTAAAATGAATTGATATCATTTTATTAAAATAAAATCATATTTAGAAAAAATATATCGATTTCACGTATTTACTCTAAGATCTTACTAAAAATGGGCTAAAAAGTAAAAAATAATTAATCGATAAGAAGATAATAAATTTTACCAGATAAATATACCACCCTAAGGGGGGATATTATAATTATTCTTAAACAGCATTCATACCTTAATTAGAGCTTTGGTACACCGCATTCAAATTAGGACAATTAAAAAATCTCATTAAATGAGTAACGCAACGCAGACAATCGTTTTCTATAAGCCCAGCGTTAAAGAGAAATATTTGATGAGGTTTTTTAATTGTTGCAATTTGAATTTGATATACCGAGACCTTAATTACGTTATAGATGTTAAATCTCCTTAAGGTGGTATATTTTACTGAAAATATATTATCTTGTTATCGAGTACTTATTTTTTACTTTTTGGTGCATTTTTATTAAATGTTGCAAGTGAATTTTCAAGTCGGTATTTCTGTTTTTTTTTTTTTTTTTTTTAAATTATTTTATCTCATAATTTATAGTGTGAATATTTTGATAATACGGAGAGGTGGTGTGAGTTCGGAAGGGTCACATATAAATATATAAATATAAATATATATATATAAATATAAATATATATATATAAATATAAATATATATATATATAAATATAAATATATATATATAAATATAAATATAAATATATATATATAAATATAAATATATATATATATATATATATATATATATATAAATATAAATATATATATATATATATATATATATATAAATATAAATATATATAACTTTGTTCTTCAGAACTTGGCAAGGAGCAAGTCTCCTTCGGCTTCGGAAAATTGTTCTTCTGAAATCCTTGTAGAAGAATTATTTTAATTGACTACGTTATTTTTATAATTTTTATTTTGGGTTTGTTATTTAATTTCAGTTTTGTTTTTCGATTTTTATTGTACATTTATTTCAAAACGTAATAAATAAGCGTTCAAATATTTTACAACATTTTTTTCATATTACCCCAGACTTAAATATATGCATTTGTTTTGAAAGTTATATCCGAGTAAATAACTATTCTGATTTCTAAGGTGGCCGCGGAAGAGTGGATAAGTACAACAATATCACTTCCATTTACGGGTAGTTTGACCACGCGAGTTTTTTTGTGGTCTAAAAAAAAAGCAACAATCGGAAATTGAAAATAATTTCTATTGATTAATATCGCTTAATATTATCGGCACCTTCAAAAAGAGTAACTTGTACGTATTAGTCAATAAAAGCTTTTTTTTTTATATTTTAGTTCCGAATATTGACGTCGTTTTTACAGATGCTCCGAAATCGCGAGATACAACAGCTCTAGTAGTTATACTTCATGGTGACTGCCAACAATTTTTATTACTAGTAGAATTCTCGACATATCCTGTGAAAATGCACGCACTGTCAAGGGAGTTACATTCTAAAAACAGCGGAGGGCGGAAAATCTTCGGCAAAATATTTAGTACGCTCAGATTTGCTCTCTACCGTGTAATTCGCAGTCGGTAGTGCAAAAAGAGTAATAGGGATACGAGTAGATGATACACCTTCATCCGAAGACAACGGATAACGCCGACGCTAATTAGCGAATTAGGAGCGAGTATTTGACCGTCTGCTTTCGTTGAAGCTGTCAGGTCTGACGTCACAGGCTAGACTGCGCGCAGACTGTAGAATTTACCAGCGTTCGGCGGAGCCGCCGCGCACGCGCTGCCCGTTCACACTGACATGTTTTTTCAAAATTCCGGGCGTAAGTATTCTAGCATGGTTTCAAAAATTTCTATTGCGCAGGCCGCGCGCACACTATTTTTGTCAAACAGGATTATGATACAAGTCTCCTGGTATAATGGCTATGATGTAATTTTTAACTTTAATTTTTTGGGAATGGGAGGGGCGAAATTTTCGCAGAGCTGTAAAAACGTTCCAAAATCGACACTTAAAACTCAAATTTTAAAGGAATTTTCCGAGTCACGTTCTGTTTCGGTATTTTTTTTTTTTTTTTTTTTTTTAATTCTAATTTTTTCATTACAAGACGTTTAGAAAATAAGGTATATTTGTCAGCTCGATTTTTCAAAATTCCGGACGTAAGTATTCTAGCAGGGTTTCAAAAAATTTCATCGCGCAGCCCCCACGCACACATGTTCCAGCACACGCTATATACTTTCGTCGTACAGGTTTATTATACAAGTCTCTGCATCTAATAAACATGATGTAATTTTTAATTTTAATTTTTCGGAAATGGGAGGACTGAAATTTTGGCGGAGCGTTAAATTGGTTCGAAATTCGACACTTAGAACCAAAATTTTGAAAGAAATTTCCGAGTCGCGTTCCGTTGTCGCATATTTTGGGGCGATCCAGCATACACATCTGCTGTCGATAGTTTTTCTTTTCTTTCATAATAATTTGTTTGCAAGCCTAAGTATTACAGATTTAGTCTATGTTTATTTCTTTCGCATGCAAAAATTTAATCCGAGAAAGTCTCGACTGTCGCAAATGCGCATCATCCGTTCCCATGCACACCTCTACCATCGGTTATTTCATCATCGATCATAATACTTTTTTTCAAGCCTAAGTAATGTAGAATGAAGTATATTTTGTTTTTCTCCTGCAACATTTTTTGTTTCCGAACGTAAGGATTTAAAAAATTAATTCGAGTTTTTTTTATTTTACTCGATTTCAAAAATTCCTTCTTCCCTTCCCTACCAAGCCCTGTCCGAATTATCACTCATCCGTATTATTTTTCACGAGTACATCTACCCGCAGCTACCGTGAAAGCGCACTAACCATTCCCGCGCTCACATCCGCTACCCCTGGTTTCTCCATAATTCATAATAATATTTTCCGAGTTTAAGTATTATAGAATTAGCTTAAGCTTATTTTATTTTTCGAACTCCAAAAATTGTTTTTTCCAGATCTTTTCACGAAATATTTTATTTATTTTTACGATTCCATCAAACCCTCGTCTACCGCGAAAGCGCACCACCGAAAGTTGTTGCTCACATTCTACATTATACATTATCGCATCACAAATTATCAAATTTAACCGAAAATTTATAATCAAAGATCAAATGCAACACCTTTATGTCACACGCAAACAATTTACTGATCGTGCACATTTTTTATTCGGTTTTTCACGTGTTCTCCTCCGATCGCACCAACCGTTACAAAAGTCCACCATCCGTCCCCACACATATATATCTACCGTCACGATTATACAGCGCACTTTTAAAATTAACCCGCTTATTTTTTTTATATTTTCGACGGCTCTAAAAATGTCTTCTCCCCTCCCTTACTCTTCCAGCCCAAATTAACATTCGTTCGTAATATTAGTTTCATTTGTTTATTTATTTTCTAGAGTTACGAACTCCCTATCATTCATAATATTTTTTTTCCCGAGTTTAAGTACTCCAGAATTAACTTAAGGATGATAGAATTGCAGTTGGGTGTATAAGATGCGTAAAGAGAACGAAGAATCGCGATGAATTTCGTTCGATCGATGTTACAAGTCATTGTAGCATTTTTATTTTTTTTATAACACCTACTCACACACTTATTCATACACCGCTTTAATTATTGTAGTAGGTGCACGCGTGTATTTGTCCGTTAAGTATGGAAAGGTCATCAGAAAATGAACGCGGGAGGAACCGATATTGCTGTTTTAAACAATGCTTTATTTATTATACTTCGCATACAAGTGGATGGTATTTGCTTGTCGCAGATGTCTCAGTTGTAATAATTTCTACTGTCTATCCGTAAATTACATATGAAGAACAATAATTGCTCATGCGAAATGGGATGTCAACGATGTTTTTTTTTTTTGGGTGAAGACTACGTTTCGAAACAGGGTTATCTTTGTCAGCAGTCGAGGCAAAAGAAGCAGTTTTATTGCAGTAAAAGGTGTTTTATTTTTGCAGATCAGAAAATGATGATGGAATATCGCGCGTTATATGTATTAGTTCCAGTTTTTGCCGTTGTTCCTGTACGACATACATGAAATGAGGAACAACTTTAACATGGTGAGTCAGATTCTGCAGCGGATGTGAATCCAAAGAATGAAAAAAAATTATAAAATTCATGGAAAGTCCACTCCTGTTCGCATTTGAGGTAATTACGGGCAGCTGTGTAGTTTAAATTGGCGTGTGCGTGAAAAATGGATATTCAATCTATTATAAATGCACGAGAGAAGGAGTGGGGAAGATCAAGTTTCAGGGGGCTGGAATGCAGAGTGTTCAACACAGAAAGAGACGGACAGTCAAGGATGAACAGGATCGGAAACAAGAATACTATTAGAATTCTGAGGACGATAGTGGAAGGAAGCTGATAAAAAGTGGGAATGAGAGGAAGGTAGTAGAGTACGGCTTATAAGGGAGACAACAACAGAACAGCGAAGTGAGATAAACAAAAGGAATTACAAATTACAGCTACCGTAGCGTAGTTGATTAGTTAATTGTGCTTCATTCAGGTAGAGCTGGGTTAGAATTTCGCTACCGCACATTGAAACTCCTAAAAATTTCGTTTGCGCTGGACTAATGTCCATAATTGATGTGCTCCTCCACCAACTAGGAAAAAAAAAAAAAAGAAGAAAAGATTAGCAGAAAGACTTGGTTGAATAGAGACAATGAAATGGATAATTATTAGAAAAAGAGAAAGTGTAGACGTCTGACACCAGAACTTAAAATGAAAACATTTCCATCTTCGAAAGGAGATGGGAGGATGTGATTTTTCCTCAAGAAAGGAAACGAGAAGAAACAGCAACCGGAGCCAGAGATCATCCATCTCATTATCAAAGATGCTCGAACGGCGAGGAACCCCCAAATTAATATCAGTATAAATGGAATAGTGACGGAAGAAAGAATGTGGATAAATCTTACTTTAGTTATTGTTGGAGATCTAACTATTTTAACGGATTCGCGGTTAATGTGGATAATAAATGCGGAGAAAAAAAAAAGAAAAAAGACAAAAAAAAAAAAACAACTAACTATTAAAAACCGCAATTCGTCGAATCGGGTTGATTTAGTGAAACCATATTAAATCAAAACTGGCGAATCGTTCCGGGTTTTTAATCAACTTTATTTTCATTCGTAAAGGGGAAATGTGTTAGCAAATTTTCCTCTCTTTCTGTTTCATTTATTTGTTTTTGCTTTTTATCCGAATGGACGTGATGCGACCTATTTGATTTTTAGTCGCGCACGAATGAATATCGGCGTATTTTAATTATCACAGACGAAGCGAACGGATCGCGAATAAAGAGATGTTGCACCTGTAATTGCCGAAAGATGGCTTATCGCGCTGGTAAAACTGCGCGGAAAAGCGACTGCTGCGAAATCGTTTTCGAATCGCGATTAAAATCGTAATAAATTAAACGATTTAAAGTGCGCCCGATTAACCGAATATAAGGACCGGTGCCGCGTACTGGCCGTGATTTATGTGCGAATAAAATTTGTTTCGCAGCGACGCGATCCCTCTGTTTGAGCGGCTGCCGGTGCTGCTATTTTTATTCCATTATTTCGATTAGTCGACTGGAGGGAAAGAGATGTCGGCGAAAAGTATTAACGTGTTATCATTATCATTTTTGCTGAGTGAAACGGCAGGTTAGTAGCGTACGTAGTCCAGTTTCGGGCCATAAATTTATTTCACCGGCAGTTAGACAGGCAATAGTTAAACAAGTAAACAATGGAGCCGAAAAGCATAAATAAGCGATAAATTACCGCGAAAACTGAAATTACGAAATAGATGGAAGCGAATGATAATGGCGGACGCGTTTAAGCGGGAAAAGTCTATACTTAGTATTGGAGCGGTCTTCTTAGATGATAGTGGTTCGGATTCTAGCGCTGGTCATCACTTATCGAACTGATTTTCCCGCTCCCACATTACCGAACGAAATGCAACGACTACACCGCAGTTTACAACGTAATAACAAGGTAGCATTTTGAACCTTCTTAAGATGAATAGCCGTTGCTTGGCGCCTATATATTTCCAGATAGCGATCTATAGATTGCATTTTTATGCCCGTATTGCTTCTGTTCCACTACCACGACTTGTGCGTTTCCATATACATGCACACATACACATACATATACATATACGTATATAGATATAGTTGAAAAAGCTTCGTCGATGGCACTCAAAAACAACTCTCTTACACGCCATATTTCACTTCTAATATAATTATATTGTAGTATTAAAAGTGAACATACACACAGCCGCACACGTTCGGATAAATTATGGCAAATGCGAACAATGTCGTCTGTTGTAGGAATTTTAGATAACAGACTAAAAATGTGCCTACAGATAGATGCCTAGCAAATTTAACTTGTCTCCATCAAGTAAATTATCGTTATTAGATTTATTCGGGTCCCTCTTAAATGTTCTTCTACAACGCTAGCACCCAAAATACCAAATTGCGTAGGCCAAATGAGCGCAGGGCTGTTTCCAGTTTCTGACTCTTTCCCTCTATACTTATATATATATATACATATATATATATATATATATATATACGCTAGCCAGAATTTAATTATAAATTCAAATTTCTCCCCATTTTGGACTCATTTTTCCCCTCTTATGTATATATAAAAAATTGCCTATCCCTTCCGTGCACTGTACGGCAGCAGTCATCAACGGCTGCGCCTTTAATAGTTTTTATTATTACACTTCGTGCTGGTTATTTATCACCTTCCACTTCTTCTTTGCCGTTTCTTCATCGCTGAAAATTATACCACCCTCGTCATCTTTCTTTTTATCATTTTCTATAGCGATTTTATCGTTCTAGTTTGTTTCTTTTTTTCGTTTTTCTTTGTTTTTTTAACTTCTTGTTGTCGCTGTTTGTTTTAGACATTTCATAAATTATGATGAAAGAAGGAGAAACCGAACGTACTGGTATAAAAACATGATAATTGCAAAAAATCGTTTAGAATAAAATCTTCGCTGTACTTTCAGATAGAAATATGTGCATTATAATATAGTGCGCACCATTGAAAGAAAATTTGGTTGTATAATTTCAAAAAATGCAAATTTTTAACATTTTTCACAAAGTAAACATCTTTAAAAAAAAAAGAAGTATCTTTCATTTGATCCGAGGAATCGCAGTGATTAACTCTTATTAACAATTATTACTATTATCGGTTTTGTGGAAGGCGTCGGAATGTCGGAACTGAGTAATAGTGCAAAACTGTATTTTGTTTTAAGTTCTTTCTTAAGATATTATATGATTTTTACAATTGCTTCTTCTGTTGAGTACCGTTTTTCAAAGGCAACAATTAATTTTCATTATTATTTTATGGATTTCAATTTCACGGTTTCAATAGTGAATTATTATTTCGTTTAAAAACCTTTCCCATTATCGGCGAAATAGTTATTGGTCTGTAGGCTTTAGGATCGTTCGGGTTTTCTCTGTTTCGTTAATAAAAGATTGACATCTTCGCAAACTTTAGGAAATTTTGAAATTATCAATATATGCTGATACATTTTAAACAGTAGCTTCGGATTTATTTCTTAAATTATTATTAATCTATTATGTATTTTGTCCGGCTCGTTAGTTTTTTTTTATTTTTAAGTTTATTAATTATTTTGTCTAAAATTTGATTGTCTATCTTGAATTCGTGAGTTACGGCTGTTTTCGATTCATATTTATCAAAATTATGATCAGCATCATCCTATAATTCAGGGACGCACCCAGAAGGACATTTTGGGGAGATAAATTATATAATTATGTAAAATCGTCTACGATAGGCACTAGATTTGAGAAATACCCCTTTTGTTTCATAAAAAAAAAATTAAATAGCGACCTTTATAGAAATTCATAAAAATGTTTTAAAAATACATAATTATTACAATTTTTAATTTAACTTTTGTCTTATATTTAGGGGTGAAAAATAAAACGAAATTATAAAATTCTACCTTAAATATGGTAGTTTAGAAATAGTAAGAAAGATAGTATTTTCATTAGACACTTTACTTGTTTTTTATTTTTGTTAGCAATCCGATCCGAATTCTCTTTGTTCGTGGGCAAATTTAAATACATATATATATATTTCTCATTGAACTCTATTTTTAATTAAAATTACAAAATAAAAATTAAAAATAAATAAGAAAGGCAAAAGATCGATGACAGTAGTTGGGTTTAAAATAAAATAAAAACGTAACATCAATAGTTTTACTAGAAAACAGTATTAAATATTAATTATTAAAATCCGTAGGTAAAATTCATACAAATCTTTTGTAACATAAATTAAATTTCTCTGTTATAACAAATTTTTTTTATAGGGGTTTTGGTTCTGTGTGTGTGTGTGTGACGGGCGTACCCTATCCCCCCTCCCTGGATCCGCCGCTTTATAGTTCGATTTATTTTGTCAGTAAGATTACACATTTCGGTATCATCTTTACTTTTTAGTGAGGGAATGTGCTAAGTTTCTTATGCTTATCCGTAATAATTTTATAAGGTCCTCTGCAAATATCTGTTTCCGCCAGCAATTTTTTTAGCCTGTTGATTTTTTCTGTAAAATATTTTAGTTTTATATTCTTTTTTAAAGGTTCCTAATACGGCTCCCTGATTGCGCAGTGTGTAATATCTCCTAATTGATTTCTTTTTTGTACAGATCGTAAGATTTCCTTTTAATCTTTTTAATTAGTTGTTTGTAGGTTTCCAGCTCCAAGGTTCACCACTCAATATGGCTACTTATTTTAGTTCTTTTAGAATTAGTTACGAATTTAGTTAAGTTTATTGCAGAATTATTGAATTTTTTCCCGAATTTATCGTCACAATTATTAAAAAATTTGTTGCATTAACTTTTAAGGATTTCTGAAGTAATTCTTAGTTTTAATTTATCATTACATTAGTGACAGATTGACTGGTAGTGGTGTGCACTTTAAATTTAAAGTATATCGATGAGTGTTGGGAAGGTGGGCTTATCAACTGCATTAATTCCTGTTATTTTATTTAGAATTAATTGAGATGCTATAACTATAGATCTATTATGTTTTCTCCATTGTAATTTTTGAATGTTTTAATATTGTAAGGATTTTTCACAACCTGGTTATAGCAAAAAAACAAAAAAAACTCAAATTCATCCGTTCTTCTCTTTTTTTTTTTCCGTGTTTCCACTAGTAATTGTTTTATACATTGCCCATTGGACATTAAAATTTCCCGCTTGATTATTTTTATGCGCATTCAAGGCGTTTTGCATAATTTTTAGTTTAAATTAAATTTCTTGATTTATAGAAAGATAAACGCGGCGAAGTAGTGTTCGATATATTTCAGGTACTATTAGATAACTTCTTAATTCTATTATATTTATGTTCAAATGCTTTTTACGTATTATTGCAATTCTATCTTTAATTACAGAACTATACGAAGGGGGGTACATTAGTTATTTTTTGATTCTTAAGATAAGGTTACGGAATTACCAGAAAATCAGTGTGGCTATTTCTAAGGGAGTGTAAAGTTTCAATTTTCTGTCAACAGGGGACCTACATTTATTATATGAAAATAAATTTTTGTTTTCATTAGGTGGTTTTCTAAAGAAGGATTTAATAAGCGTACCCTTTTTCCATTATTTTAGCCTATTTAGGTAATTATGAAACTTATTATATATTTTATACTCAACAAAAGTTAATGTTAACGGACTGCTATTTTTTCGGGAACCCGACTTGTAATTTGATACACTCCTCTTTTGAACTAATCGATAAAGCAATGTGAACACTTATCTTATTTCTGGCTTGTACAGATTGACTATTAATTCCTTAGTTCTGCACCGATCTTCAGAGTGTCGTCCGTACATATTTGGTATATTGACAGACTCTTCAGGACTGATTATTTGTGTATCAATAAATCAAACATTTACAATCAGTTCAAAATCTTCCTTGTACAGTCGCATTTTGAACATAACAATGATGAGTACAGGATGACTTAGGCGGTTTATTATGTACTCATATTTTCGTGTACTTTGTACTTCGATTTTTGAGTAGCGGAGTATTCTAAACGCATAAACAGGAACTGTCATTAATTCAAGTTGTCCGCCTATCCTTTATGAAAAGGAACAATTTCTTTTATGCTACCAAAATTTTATTTATTATAAATTTAGTACGAACTGACAGAGATTTGTAATTTTGACGATATTCAGGCTAAATTAATTTTCCTTCATTTCGTCCAGTTTTAATTTTTCAAATTCGTCTTCTAACTGCCGAGGTACGTTTTAAGGACACGTTTACTCAGTTAAAATCAATATGTGTAATTGAATGATCGACATGTTCAGAGTAGCTGGATGTGTAGGTGTGTCTTTATGTACAAGGCTGGCCACGTCTGATTTAGCTTGCTTATGCGTTACATATATCGACTGGCACCGAAAGGAAAGTACAAATGACAAGTTTTTTGTCGAACATCAATAGTGTACCGTACAATTTAAACCACTTTAAGTACCTCTTGCAGCTGCTCATCCTAGTCATTTTCTTCATTAAATATTTAAAGCTTTCACAGTGATTACTCATAATAAATAATTTTCGGAAACAACTGTGTTTTAAAAGGTTTCGACCAGCTTACACTGGCCATCATCAGAAACATTTTCTTCACTGTCCACTATCGCGAGTTGACTAAAGGGCTTCAGCAAGTTTATCCTTTCAATAGAAGAAGAGGGAAGATATTTAACATGTTCTGTGAAGAATGGTCTGGTACCATTTCGCCTAATTCCCAATTCGCCTAATTCCCATTTCGCCTAAATTTAGGGTCGGGTTACTCAGGTAATAAAAAAAAGGTCAGACAAACATACGAATGATTTCGTGTTGGCAACAGCGCGTCATCATTATCGAATTTTAAGCAGACTAAACGCATCATTTTTTTTTCTATTTGATTCCACTGTTAAGGTTTTTTTTTCTTTCCGAAATACAACAAAAAGGTTTATATGAAAATCAGAAGTGAAAAAATACCGCTAAAAATGTTTGATGTAAATATACGCGAAACGACTACCCCGATTAATATTTTCGAGTTATTTTATTGGATGTCCAGTGCTGTATAAATCCCACCCGCCTTATCAGTCAGTATATAAAAGCCTTATTGATATTTAGTGTGACAAGAAAGTTAAGGTTCGGAGTTGCAGAAAAAATAATAAAAAAAGCTAAATTATAATTAGGTGTAGTTTCGAAGTGGTCGCGTTTATGTAAGAAAAAAGGAATAAGAATCGAATAGAATTAACAATAATGACATGACGTCGAATGATTATTACAGCGATAATTTTATTATTGATTATTAAAATTACAATTATAAGTACATACAAAAAGTAAATGTTAAAATTAGGAAAACAGTGTTTCTCTTTTTTTTAACAAAAGTTCCTGAACCTAATTTCATTTTTCTTTAATTCAAAAAAAGTGAATTTGCAAATCGAAAGAATTTAAGAATTAAATACTGCTTCGGATTTGAATAAATAATCAACAGTAACGTATACGATTACAAGAGATTTTTCAAAATTTGGATATTAGGACGAGAAAAATTACTAGATTTACTATTAAACTCTGTGTACAGCAGAAAAAGAAGAGTAAGCAAGGAATAAACAAGGTGAAGACCCTGTTATATGGGGTCAGTTCATGGCTTTTATGGGATTAATAAATGAGCATAGATTTAAAAGCACCATATCAAAAAAATGTATATTTTAAATATTCTTATATCTATCCCTCGAGTATATTTGTTATATTTGATAATCTTTAACAATAGATTTTTAGTTGTAGAAAGCAGTGAAAATAAGGACAATTGATTAAAAAATGGCGAAAGATTGGTAGTAATAAGGGGTTATTACATTTTTAGATGTGTCGCACGGTATAAAAAAAATTTTAGAAGATACAGTCATGATTTTTTTCCCCATTCTACAAGATGAAACGGTAAAACTTGGCGTATGTTGTTAAAAATACTTCTAAAATTGAATTTTAAGGTATAAATAACTTCTCCAGAAGTCTTCTTCGAGTGCTCTGCTCTTTCTGCGGAGCGTTCTCTTTTCTATCTTCACCTTATAAAGCTGGGGCTTCCCACTCCTTACTGTGCGTCTTACATCTTGTCCCTTCCTTCCCAGTCTGTTGTTCTTGTCCTTGGTTCCTTTATTTCAGCTGTCTCCAATCGAATTAGGTTCTAGTTAGTTGTCTCTTCTTCCCATTGTGTCTGGGCAATGGTCCATAGTTGATGCGCCCAAAAAAAAAAAAAAAAAAAGCCTAAATGGTTGCTGTTGGACTTTGAAAAATTCCTCTTCAAATTAGTCACGTTTATTATAATGACGATGTTTTTCAAGTAATTTCAATAATTGGAATGAAAAAAATAAATAAAACGCAAAAAATGTTGTTATTAGAGTTTCTGACAAAGTAAAAAAAATTTTTTTTTTCCAATTTTTTGGGCACGTCAACAGTAGAACTTACCCAACGCAGAGAACTGTACATTATATAAGGAAAAGATTAAAAATTGAGGAGATAAAGAAAGCTAACAAAGGAACTATATTGAGAGAGGAGAAAGCAAGAATGGCTTTGGCACTGTAAGGAGTGGGGAGGCCAAAGCGCAGAAGATTGGAATAAAGGGGCACTGTCCTCCTTACTCTTGTTTCTTCTATTTCCCCAGTGTCCAATCGAATTAGATTATAATATTTTTCTTCTTTCTTTTATAATCTGTTAAGTCTGCCAGATTTTTTGGCAAATCCAAAAAAAGTCAAAGAAAAAAAACCTTCTATCTTACTATTTAAAATGCTTCATTCAATAAATTGCCAAAAGATTACGATTTAACATTACAAAAAGGAAAAAGAAAGAGAATATAAAAAGACGCTATTCAATTAACCAAATATTTTATCATACACTTTTGACGTACAAAATAAAAATTTATAGCAATTAAGCGAAAATAATTTTTTAATGGATGATAATTTTTTTTATTCTCTGTTGTCAAAATCTAATTGAATACCATTTCATTTAAAGCGTAATTTGCAATAAATATTTCAATATACAAATATTAGATATATATATATATATATATATATATTATTTACCTGCTCGATTTGTTTTTATAAATGATATACCCATTGCTATATAAGCCTGACTCTAAATTTTTGGTTTATTCACAAACGAAAATTTAAATATTCAAGATAGAAGAATAGTTTCCTTCAGAACGTTGATACACATAACACTCAACCCCGAACAAATTGTGACCTCATAGCGTAAAACAGTCACTATGCGGTGATTTTCCGCATATTCAGATGGATTTGGCATTTCTTACGACCTTTGAAAATATTAAAATTTTGGTAATAATCATTCAATTTCTCGGAAGGTCTCGGCAGCGGGCAAACGCGGCATTGTTTGTCAAAGACGCATTCTCGGTTAAAAAATCGAAGGATCTGACCGCTACGCAGGGGTAGCGAACTAGTTTTGTTGTGCGTGGCCGAGAAGCGGAAATAGAGCACTTCCTGACAGTATAGGCGTTTGAAATGCGTACCGAGCTACGTTGAGCCTGAAAACCTAGAAAAGGCAAAAAGGCAAGGTGAACTAAATGGAGCTATATTTATGTTTTCCTAATTTTAACATTTACTTTTTGTATGTACTTATAATTGTAATTTTAATAATCAATAATAAAATTATCGCTGTAATAATCATTCGACGTCATGTCATTATTGTTAATTCTATTCGATTCTTATTCCTTTTTTCTTACATAAACGCGACCACTTCGAAACTACACCTAATTATAATTTAGCTTTTTTTATTATTTTTTCTGCAACTCCGAACCTTAACTTTCTTGTCACACTAAATATCAATAAGGCTTTTATATACTGACTGATAAGGCGGGTGGGATTTATACAGCACTGGACATCCAATAAAATAACTCGAAAATATTAATCGGGGTAGTCGTTTCGCGTATATTTACATCAAACATTTTTAGCGGTATTTTTTCACTTCTGATTTTCATATAAACCTTTTTGTTGTATTTCGGAAAGAAAAAAAAACCTTAACAGTGGAATCAAATAGAAAAAAAAATGATGCGTTTAGTCTGCTTAAAATTCGATAATGATGACGCGCTGTTGCCAACACGAAATCATTCGTATGTTTGTCTGACCTTTTTTTTATTACCTGAGTAACCCGACCCTAAATTTAGGCGAAATGGGAATTAGGCGAAATGGGAATTCACCGTGAAGAATAACCGACTATCATTAAGGAACATACTTAAAACCGGTGTTAACACGAGAAGGAAATCTATTGTTTAAGGGTATATTGAGAAAAGCATGATTATAAGGTCAATAGGTGAATGCGGCATAAGAAGACTTGGAGAAATCGAAAGATTAATGGAGGAAAGAGAATTTTCCAGAACCAATGAAAGACGCATTAAGAGTACTTTATTGGTTTTCTGCGATATCGTGAGAAGAGGAGAAAAGTAAAATGTCATTAGTAAAGACATAAGTAGAAAGAGTTTAAAGGAAAGCAATGATGCTATTAGTATGGATGTTGCCAAAAAAACAGGACTAAGAACCGTGAGGGGAAAACCATAAAAAACTTTTCTTGAAAAATAGAACGGAGAGGTGGACAGAACGATTCGACATGAGAATGAGAGAAGTAAACTAAACCGGGATTTTAATTGTTACCATTTTAACACTTTTAAAATTGATAGATTGACATTATAAAAATCGCTAGAAACATCGATGAAGGAAGCCGAGACGAAATGTTTTTAAATGAAATATTTGTAAATATGAGAATGAAAAGAACTAATACTATCGGCAGGACAAAAGCCGGCCCGAAAGGCGAACATAATCTCTGCGGTAAACATTATCGCGCTCCAGCCATCAAATAAGACGCTTGTTTAGCATACCTTCAAACCGGTTTTTTAATGCGGGATACGAGGAAGGAATTATACCACTGGAAAGGAAATGATTAAAAAAAAGATTGAGGGGAAAATTAAAGGTTTGTTCAAATACGTTTTGCCGAGTAGCAAAATGATCCCGTCAAATCTGCGATGAAGCTGGAAGATTTTGAAAGAACAAACTTTAATATCGTAATAGACGATGTCCTTAAATTTCTCAAGACCGGAGGATTTAGCAATCTTTCGTGCTAATTTCCAGCCGTTAATTAGAACCGAATTTCCAGAGACTTCTTCCGAAGAAGGGACATGAAGAGGAGAACCCAAAAAGAAACTTCCCACGAGTCATGCCTTATTGCATTAACACCTTTTATGTTTTTAAATCTAGCTGGCCACTCTATATAGCTTTAGGTGGTTCTGTTAAATCCAGAGTGATAATTCCTCCACGAAGCCTTTTCTCGGTCCTTCTTAGCTGCGATTTTCCGCGATACGCTGAGTAGAGGACTCCGCTGTACTCACTGAATGCAAGGTACTGAAAGCAAAATTTCTTTTTACGGTCTTCTTTTTACCCTCGAACTTTCACAATGGGCAAGAAAATTTTTTATGCATACAGTCCTATTAAGAGCATAGAATGAGCGTTGGGGCGTAGAACTTCACAAGAATTCGGTCTTTTTTGATTGAAACAATTTTTCGCGTTGGGCATTTCATGTTATTTTATTAGGTAAAGTTATATCCGGTCTGTTTACTTCTACAGTGCCTCGACATAACTGTTTTTTAGGACCGCTTTTCGCTATATATATATTAACGATGTTGCCGATATTCGCATCCGCAATTACGGATCTTCCGCATAAATTTTCACATCTGCATCCGCATCCGGAATAATCAATGCGGATATTGCGGTTGTATTAATTTAGAGTTTTTAAAAGAATGAGAATGACAGATTCCTCGGATAAAGATGCAAAACAACCAGGAACTTCCGATATGGCTAGAAAGGCTGGCTTAAAAAAACGATCTTGCCATGATGCTAGATTCGGCAAGTGAAAATGAGGGTCAAGAATCGTCAGAAAATGGTAGCGCTGACACTGTACTCAAGAAGGAATTGCCATCTTACCGCAATAAGAAAAGCATCAATGTAAATGAATATCCACTTAAATGGTGGAGCGTTCACCGAGAAGAATTGAAAATATTATCTAGAATAGTACGCAAGTTTCTATTACCTCCACTAAAAAGCGTACCTCTAGTGAACAGTTGTTCAGTGGCGCGGGCTTAATTTATTATCCTCTGCGAAACAGACTGGAACCTGAAAAGGCGGCGACATTACTTTTTATTCAAAATATAATGCACCCATTTTTAACTTTTTTTTTTTTTTTTTTTTATAATACTAAATTTACAAATATAAATCTAGGCGCCGTGTGTAACTACCTGGGCTATTACGGCACCTAGACTCACTTGAAATTACAGAAGGCGGTGCAGCCTGTTCGATGCTGCAAAATTCAACACTGCCTGAACACAATCCGGGTAGTTCGACAACAGACGGTGGGGTGAGGTATGACTAGAAGTACGGGAAGTATGCCGGCACCATTTCAGCAGATGCTCTACAGTTGGTGAGACCATGAACCCGCACAGAGGGCAAGTGACTGGAGGGGGAGCTCCTTCAAGGACGTGATTGTGTGATAGTGCAGTGTGCCCCAGACGCAGTCTCGATAGGATCGAGAAATCCCTACGTGTGATGGGGAACGGTGTCCGACTTTATGGATCTGAGCCAGGTTGTTTGTTCTGACCATAGTTTGCTCCACTCCTCAGCAAAGTGCATCAGAAAGACTGATGCGCCAAAACGAGGCAGTAAGGCGTTAAACGGCATCGGGCTAGATAGAGTTGCCTTAGCAGCCAAGTCAACCCGCTCATTGCCGGGAACCCCAACATGACCAGGAACCCATAAGAATGTGACATATACCTCAGATCGTGAAAGTTGGAATAGGAGGTTTTTTATTTTAATTATTAGAGAGTTGCAACTGTCTGGACTCTGGATGGCTTTTATAGATTGAAGTGAGTCTGTAATCAGAAGGGCATTTTGAGACGCTCGGTTGGAAGAATATGTCTCAAGGCAAAGAAGGATCCCAAACATTTCTGCCTCTAAAGTAGAGCAGTAGTCGTTTAGGCGCTCGGTGTACATTACACCTCCAATTTCATAAGCGCATGCGGTTGGTGAAGGAGAATTAGTAGGACTCGCTTTAGCTGCGTCTGTGTACATGTGAATGTAGTTAGGGAAGGAGGCGAGTTTATTTGATACTACTTGAGCCATGGGTATAGAAAGGTTAGATGCTCCTAAGGGATCTGCTAAAGATATGTTCATAGATGTTGAGACATGAATCCAGGGCGCTAAAGCGGTCGGATTAACATGGTGATCGCTCCAATTTATGCCTACGTTAGAAAGAAAAGTTAAAGCCTTGACCAATGGATCGCCAGGAAAGGATGGGAATGGGATTTGGAAGTTACTGGTGGAAAAATGATCTGGTAAGGAATAACGAAAAGAATCTCGAAAGGTGAGATAATCGCGAATAATAGATAACGGAGGAAGGCCCACCAAAGCACAAACGCCCAACGAAGGAGAAGTTCGGTGCGCCCCAAGTATGATACGTAAAGAAGTATTATGGATAGGATCGATAGATTTTAGAAGAGTTTTATTAGCTGAAGAATACACCTGACAACCGTATGACAGTTTACTCAGGATAAGGGCTTTGTATACTGATAACAGCAATTTTGGATCTATATTGTACTTGTGGTTGGATAAACATTTCAAGATGGACAAGGATTTCATGCAACTACGCTTAAGGATAGACATGTGTGGAGCCCACGATAATCTCTCATCGAACGTTAGACCCAGAAACTTTATGGAAGGAAGGAATGGGATAGGTACATGTTTTAGGTAGAGGATGATATCAGGATTGGAAATAGGACGACGCTTCTTTAGGAATTCGACACCTGCAGTTTTTGAGGATGAGAAATCCAAGCCATTCTTTTCCGCCCAGTTTTTCGTTGAGGAAGTTTGAAGGAAGAGATATGTTAAGGTCATCAATGAACAAACGGGCTGTTACCGGCGGCCTTATGCACTCTGCTATATCGTTTATATAAAGGATAAACAAGGTTACGCTTAAAGGCGAACCCTGTGGAATTCCATTTTCAGTCGTGAAGGATGAAGATACTGAAGAGCCTATTCTTACTTGAATAGTTCTATCAGTGAGGAAGCTCTGGATAAAATTGCCCATATTACCGCTAATTCCGGCGTGCTTCAGCTTTTTAAGCACTCCATATCGCCATATGCGGTCATAAGCTTTCTCTATGTCAAAAAAGACTGAGTAGAGATGCTGTGATCTACTGTGGGCTGTTAGGATTTGCCTTTGTAGGCTAAGAAGATGAACGAGTGCAGATTTATATTTTCGCCTGCTTGGATTGGAGAAAGGATTTTCTTGGATTCAAGATAGAAATAGAGGCGTCGGTTCACCATTTTCTCCATTACCTTAGAAAGGACTGAGATCAACGAGATGGGTCTATAGCTTTGCGGAAGGAAGGGGTCTTTGTTCGACTTGACAATCAGAATAAGGAGAGTGGTTTTTAAGGATTGTAGGATAAAACCAGAAGACCAAATTTGGTTGTAGATGCCGAGCAGGAATAATCTAGCAGATGTAGGAAGATGTTTGAGCATAAAGGAATGTATAGAATCCACTCCAGGTGCGCTATTCCTTATGTTGCAGTTTAGTTGATAATTTAACTCGTGGATTGTAAAAGGAAGATTTAAAGAATCATTTTCGTCGGAATTAAAAGATATTGTTTGTTGTTCCACGGTTAGTTTCATGGCTGCAAAGGAAGGATCATATAAGGAGAACGACGAGGAATTCGGTGAACCTGTATTTCAATCTCTGTTCCTTCAGCAGGGGTTTTGTGGTGGCTAGCATGTATAACGGACCATCTCTGTCTTTGGTGAAGTCCCTAGCAAAGTTGATATAATCCTTGGTGGTCAAGATGTTACTGATAAACTCTTTGAATCCATTGAAATCGGTTATAAACGATGATTGATGTTCATCGAATAGATGCTTGACTCGGGCTGTTACTTGCTCGATTTTCTGTAAGTTGGATTTAGGCATCTGCTTCACTGAAAAGTTGGATGGGGGGAAAAATAAATTTTGCAACTGGTCAGGTACAGGATTGATTTCATTGTCTTCATGATCTGGAAGGGCCAGATTAAGTTTTTTATTCGCTGACTGGGGTGTGAGGTCTGCACTGTTATTTTCAGGTGGGTCTATCGGAGAAAGGGGGTGAGGTCGCTTAACGGTTAAATTGAACGGCTCTAAAACTAAGTCCATTCCTTCGCGCGGTTCGGTACTTTTTGGAAGAGAATCGTTCGCATCTTGCGGTAAATCACTTGAAGCGTGACTGTTTGCTTGAGGGTGGGATGTTGTTGATGGTTCCCTCTCGACGGTCTGTTCTGCAGGTACCTTGTGGCTGATTTTACAGCCGGTGCAAGCATGATCTTCAAGATTAAGAAATATGCGATGATTTCGGTCGTTGAAACTCAGAAGAAACGAGTACCAGTTCAGCAGGTGTGTTCGATATAAACCTGTCTCCTCCAGCTCACTACATGGCCGAATTCGTCGTCGGAAGGGTTTACTCGTAATATTGCGATAGGTGTTAGAAGTTTTAGTGTTAGGATGGAAGAAAGGTAGTGATTTAGTTTATCGTTGGGAATAGTTGGGGAAACGTTGGATAGCACAAATTTGTTAGAGGGATTTTTTATTCTCCGGGTCATTAATGTTCGGTCACCTAAAGAGATCGACCCTCCGTTTACAAAAAATGTATCGGAGACCTGGACGGAATTAAGGAAAATTGCGACTCTATCGTTACTGATTTTCGAACCTGCTATGATATTGGCCGAGCCGCCTACTTTATCTTTTAGTGCGATAAAATAGTCGCGAGTGGAATACGGGGCTACGTAGGGAAATACGAGACCTTGCTCGTCTTTGGGGTGGTCGAAAGTGGTCAGTGGCGATATTTTTTTCGTGTGTGTAGTTCTAGCCGTTTTAGCCGATCTAACTGATTCAGAGAATGATATATTCAATGGCGGTCTGTTGTCGGCGCGGTTATCAGTTGCTGTAACATTTGAATTAGACGGGACGGTTGTGTCTTTATCGGAGTTATTCATGTTATTCTGATTTAGAACAGACGGAAGGGGATTTACTGCGGTCGACTGATTCTTATCAGCAGTCGCGGCGATTGCCGGCTGATGTGACGGTGTGTTGTGTGTGTTAGTGTGGGTCTTACCTTGTTTGTATGGTGTGTACTTACTACCGGTGGTTGATTTACTTCCCTCCGGCTTCGATGTACCGGCCAGCGCACCGGTCGGCGGCGGTGAGCGGGGCATCTTATAAGACAACCCCATAACGTAATATCTCTTATCAAGACAAAATGAACGCGAGAAACACGATAACTTTATAATACTTTTGTCCGAATTTTTAACTTTAATTACTAAGTATATAATTATTTAATAAAAATGTAAAAGATTACGAGCTTTTTATATTATTTATGCACCAATATGAAATTTTTTTAAAAAAAAATCGTAAGATCCGCATCCGCTAATATCAAAAAATCTGCATCCGCAACAACCCTGATATATTTATAATATGCTCGGTTTTTTTGAATTATATTTCTTGCTTGATGAATTATTTTTACACTGCCCTATTATAGTTTTTAGAATAATTCACAACCTACCGTTATGCGGTCATCGATTTGTACATGTCTCGGTGCAATTTTCGTCGACTTAAAGAATTGTTTTAAATAGTAAAAGATTTAGTTTAATTTTCTAAATTTTTTCGATAGGTATAACGGATATATTTATTCCAGGATAATTTGTCATCTAGTGGTAAGCCCGAATATTAGTAATAATAATACAAATAAATGTAATAGTTGATAATAATAATAATAATATTAATATTGACAATAAAAACTATTGAAGGAAAATGGATGTTATGGTTGTAGAATATTTGCTAATGGAAAGTTGGCTCGAGGTAAAATTACTCTATAACGGACGAACAGTAACGCTGGAAAATTATTGAAACTTGGCTATCGCAGTGATTACAAATCGGAATCGATCGGAGTTAGCCTGTGTGTACATTTTTCAGCTGTAAATTGTTTTCGTTTGACGTGTTGTATAATTTTCTATTACACTACTAGCCGTACTAGCGAAACAGTTGGAAAACGTGCATATTTTATCGCGTTTGTTTAACGTGGAAATTGTTTCATCAGATTCGGTCATTCAGTAGGAGACTCTACTGCATTCAAAATCGTTTTCTAAATTGTTAAAATTTTGAATTTTTACCCATTTAGAAAACTATTTTGAAGTTAACGCGCAATTATTTTTATCAGCGTTTTATACAGTTTGTAACTTTTTCCATCGTCACTTGGGCGGATTTTTATTTCTGTATTTTCTTATTGGAAAGCTCATTTTCTGTTTCTTCAATACTGTTTTCAAAGTTCTTGAAGACTCCTTTACCGCTCTTATCTTTATTGGCTCCTCTGCTATTACCATAACTAAATCGCTGTTGAAAATTTCTAACTGCTTTTGGTCGATCCGGATTTACGCAATTGCTTCATATTTCAAAATTTCGAGACTTTTTTTCGCAGCTACATTTATTTGGGTAGCGATCTTTTCCCCTGCTGAATCTATTCTGTTTAGCGCTTTTTTTTTTTTTGACCATGTTGGTTAAGGACGTCACCCAATGCAAGGTATGACGGGACTAATGATTATATAGGAAAAATATTAGAAATAGAACATATGAATGAAGCTAATAAAGGAATAACCAAGGAAGAAAGAAAAGAAAGGATGCTGTGAGCGCTGTAAGGTGTTACAGTATCGTGCGTTCTGAAGAAATGAAAGGATATTCGAGTAAAATGTGATTTGCATCACAAGTGAAGTTTGTTTCTGATGGATCAAACGGGCAAAGAGGAGACTGAGTAATGGAGAAACGGAAGAGCGATGCAGGAATAAAGCTGTGATTTAAACGAAATCTAATTATAGATGAGATAGTTGACCGCCTCATGTTGGGAAACTTAAGAAACCTCGGAAAAAGAGGAGGAAAAAATGAAGAAGGATAGAGATCAGACTAACAGTTGCGTTGGCAACGAAAGGAAAGAGGAGGAAGACTTTGGGCTGGAAAATGAGTAATAGAGGTGATCGTCTGAAGCAGCCGAACTTGCCAACGAGTCAACTAACTCGTTGCTCGAAATTCCACAATGACTAGGAATCCACAATAGATCAATACGGACAGAGCGGGAATAAATATGTGAAGCACGATAGGATCAGCGAATGATTTAGGAAAGGGAGTAGCAATGGCTTGTAAAACGCCTTTTCGAATCAGAAGATAAGAGAACCTTGGATATATTGTTGGTAGAGGCTACGCCTTCGCCTATAATTGTTTGGAATGTATCTAAAAGAAAAAAATCTTTTAAACGAAAGGGATATTTTTTTACACGTTTCAGTTAATTGTCAAATAGCTGTTGTGATAATCAGTGGCTAGAACATTCACCTGTCTAACCAGATAGTCTCAAGTTTGACCATGACTTCAAAATTACAGAACTGGCTTCGTATTTTTTGATCACTTGATTTTTTTTTTTTTTTTTTTTCTGAAGCAGTGTGTGTAGAATTAAAAATATCTCGTTGCTTTTAGTAGTATTCACGAAATTAGTCACTTTATGGTCATGAAATGTTTGTGCAGCGTTGCCAGTCGGCCTTTAGAGGTACATATTTAGAAATAATTCAAGACTTTATTGTAATTATTTTTTTTTTTTTTCGATTATAAAATGTTTGCTGACCCCTACTAAACTGCGGCGCAATTAGTTTTCATATTAAACCATTCATTTTTCGAAAATAATCAAAAAAAATCAGTACCTTTGCACCTATTGTGTAGAGTACATTGTAACATGGATATGTCTTTCGACGTATGTTAAGTGTGATACGACTATGAACTTTTCGTTTTTGGTTAACACGTGAACTCAAAATGTTGCCCATAAATTGAATAAAATGATTGTTGCGGTAAATATTAATATACGGTTAAAATTTTGGCATTTCGTACGTGTTTTTCCGGAACAGGCGAATTTTCCGCAAAACGATCCACAGCCGTAGGAGATATCTATGTGAAAAGTAGTGTAAAGATTAAAAAAAAAAAGCGTCTCGGAACGTTAATTTACGTTTTGTAAGAGGAAAATTCGTAATATCAACGAACGAAATATAGAAAAATATTCGCATTTTATTCTGAATTTTAATGTTCGTGTATATGATTTTTAGTTTTAAGGTTTTAATTTCGTATTTTTTCTCCTTTCTCTTGCTAGGTAAATGACCAATTTAGCATTAACTTTGTGTAAATTATACATACAAGGTCTGACAATTAAGTAATGAAACTAATTTTTCCCCGCACTTGTAACATTGCGAACGTGAAACTCCAGGAAGTTAACCTATTATCCCACAAATCTCGTACGATCATTAGTTCTCTAGTCGTATCGTGTAGTTCGAGTGTCTGTGCATGTGTTGCTTGTCACGATTATGGAGCGGTGTAACTTAGAGCAGTGCTTTGCGATAAAGTTCTTCGCGAAATTCAACGAGTCTGCGAAAGAACTTGATAATGCGCTAACGATGTTTGGCGATCGATGAAGCTCTAAATCATGCTTAGATATTCCGGTGTGGCATAAAGAATTAAAAAGCGGTCGTGATTGATGTTCGAACTGACAATAACGTGCAGCGGTGCCCGCCCTTGTGCGTCAAAATCGGCGGCCAACTGCCCGAATGCTGGCGGACGAACTGAGCATTAATATCACGAAACAGTTTGAAAGATTTTTGTTGAAGACTTCTTCGTAAAAAAAAAAAAAATTGGCCAAAGACGGCGCCAAAAAATCTTTTGAGCGACAAAAACATAAAGTCCGTTGCGCAAGATTTTCTTGAGCAGGTTGGAAGTGCTGTAACTCTCCTAGATTGCGTAATTACTGGCGACGAAACTGGGTTTTTTCAGTATGATCTGGAAACAAAAATCCAATGATGACTGTTTGTTTTTTGGTTCAGCAAACCGAAAAAAAAAAAAAAAAAAAAAATTAGCAAGTCAAAAATCAAAACAATGATGATTTGCTTCTTTGATAGCAAAGGGGTGATGCACGTGGAATTTGTGCCACCTCTACAGACTATAAATGAACATTCTTCTATCACCAAGTGTACTCGAATGGTTGAGAAATAAGGTTGTCAAAATTCGTCTAGAGATTGCGAAAGCATGCATAATGTCAGTGTGACGCAGCTTTTGATTTCGAAGGGCACTCCAGTGTGTCCGAAACCCTCGCACTTCCCGGATATGTCACCGTGCGACTTTTTCTTGTTCGCTCGGGGGGTCAAGCAATGAGTTGATAGCTGACATTCGACGGTTCGTGACCAGGATCCTCAGAGAAGTGCTAGGTGAAACTTTCCAAAAGTGTTACGAAAGCTGGGAAACGCGCTGCAATCAAAGTGCACCTCCAAAAGGTGAGTATTTTGAAGGGGGATTATATTGATGTACTTTAATTTTTAAATGTACGTGTCCTTTTTTTTTACAATCGGTCGCATTGCTTAATTGTTAGACTTTGTATATATTTATTACGTATTTAATTTACGCGGTTAAATAATTTCGTTGGTTTAGAAGTGCCTTTTTAAATTAACATTATTTATTTACATTTCCGTTTTCTTGTATGTAAATTTTACAAATTACGCACTTTTTACAGATAGCATAATTCACAAAACCGACACGTTTCGGAATAACGAACTCCCTATTCACGGTTAATGACAATTAAAGTTAATATCGTTTCGTTATTCTATGTTTACATTTGTAAACTTTAACTTTTGGTTGCCACTAACCGTGAAATTTTGCTGTAAAAAGTGTTCACATTTGTAAAATTTATATTTAAACGTACCTTTTCGGTAATTACCTGAAGCAATTAATAAATCGGTAACACGCAAATAATAACTGCGAACTAATTTTATAATATATTTTTCTGTTTGCAGAATATCGCCGTCTGTGTGGATTAATCTCAGTGGCAACGTAAGTGACATATTAACTGGTTTGCCTTGAAGTGTCCAGTTCCGAAAACATAATATCAATGGGGTATAATGTATTACTAATGTAAAAAATCCGACGTACCCCGTTTCTTCTTAATGAATGACATTTTAAAATTAGACCGTATATTCTGCATTAACGCGTGAATCTAACCACATCAAACGCAGACGATGTAATTGACCGATTCGTAAAGATGTTTTAAATGATAACCAGGAGACCGACGATGTGTAAATGGAAATTCCATCTAGACGTTGGAATGCTGCCCTTGAAGAAAAAATGACTAACTCGATCTCTGTATGTGTGGTAGTACGGTTCATATTTGCGGGAAAAGTGCTCTATTTTAAATTGGACGGCGAGTACTATTTACGTGTCTCAGTTATACGTGATCGAAATAATATTATATAAAAATTGTACTATAGAACGTCGACCCAACCCTGTACAATAAAATAAAAAATAAGACGAGCGACTCTTTTCGGATTTGTTTTTCCCTCTATTTCGGCTGCTTCCTATTGTTTCGGTCGCACACATATCAGCGTGTAGGGTAGTTGGTGCGACCGCGATGTAGTTTCGTGATGAGAACAATTTTTTTCAAACAAAAGTGCATTAACCTTAACGTGCTTTATGTGAGAAACTCGATGTGATAATGATACCGGTAACGCAATGATGATGTAAATTTATGCAAATGCGGATAATAGCAGACCAAAATTGTAATACTGAGAGATAATAAGTGTATTTTTTCTATGACCTGTAATTTTTTCTTTTTTTTTGCTGCCGAACAGGTGCAAATTAAAATATTAAAAAGAAAAAAAAAAGTGAACAGACAAGAAACGTCGTGTACGACTGACCATTATTATTATTATTATTATTATTATTATTATTATTGTTTTATATAACATTACCCCGGAATGTAAGGGAAGATTTAAGAAATTACAGAAAAAGACGTTAAAGTTTTTTAGATTACTATTCCTTACTTCTTAGTCTTCATAGTAGCAAAACAGATTTGGAATAAATTTTAATTTATTTTTAGTACATTAATGTGTAAAGTTGTTTCCTCCGATGCTGTTTAATTTATTATTTATATTATGTTTATTTTAGCTATTATTTCTAAGTTCAAGAAAAATCCTACGTGGTTATTTCAACACACTGCCGCAAAATTGACGTATAAGTAGTGTCTGTTTATTTTTATGATAAAATAGGTTGTATGTATTTAAGTTTATTTAATAGAAGAAAATTCAGTGTGTTAGTATAAATTTGATGTGGAAAACACGAAAAACTTTATTTTACTTTTTTAATACACTATCTAGTGAGGTTTTTTAGTGCATACATCGGGATTTTAAGGGCATATAAATCCGAACCCAAATTATAGCACTCATTTTTCTAGAGTAATTAAAAACTTTTCTGATTGTCAGTAGTGTAGCTGAGATTTTTGGTTGTCCTTTTTTTTTTTTTTCCTTTTAGAAATTTCATCGAAACAATTTGAAATTATTTAATATTTTAAATTTTATAAATTGTTTATAAAATTACAAGTACAGTTAAAACTTCGATGCTGTAAATTTTTAGTTAAATCTTTTTTTTCGGTAATTTTTAAAGAAAGTAATTGGAATTATTTAATATTTATGCGAATAATATATAAAAACTTAATTTAAATAGATTTTATATAAACAGTTTAGCTTTTATGATTATTACGTAAAATAAGGAAGAAAAAAAAAATCAGTGATTGTGTCCGTCGAAAATAGAATCAAATAGAACTGAAAGGACTGAAAGAACTTTTAAACTTTAAGAAAAAAAAAAAAAAACCATTGACGAGTGTGTTTTGTAAATATTTTGTTTATTTAATCTTTTTTTTTCAAAATACAAAAATCTGAAATAAGCGATGAAAATTACACTTTCTATATTTAGACGCTTTTTATCAAGTTTACTAAAGCCTAAAAAAAAGAAAAGAAAAAACGACGAAAATGAATTGCAACTATAACAACTTCATTGCAGTCACGTATGGTTACGATATTTATTAATTAATTATAAATAATATATTCGAGCTTCTGCGTATTTTTATTGCGTTAATGTTTAAAACCACCGATGAATGCGTGTGCATCTGCCAACTTTTCCGAGAGACATATTTTTTCCTTAATATTTATATAAATTATTTTTTAAAATGGAGAAAAAAGAGAAAAGGGAACAATATAGATGGAATATATTTGTAAAGAAAATTAAACGAATACTAGAATGCGCATAACACACTGCCTAAGGAAATGAAAATGAAATATTGAAAAAAAAAATAAACAAAAATAAAAGAAAATAATTAGCGATTTATTTTCAAACATTAAAATGTCTAAATATCGCTGCAGGGGTTTCTTAATAAATTTAAGTTGAAATTTATACCATCAAAGCTGAATTGGATAAAAGATCTCCGTTAAGAATGCGGTAATTGTGGTGAATGGATGTGGTTTTAAGAGAAACTTTGCCGTCTCAGTATACGAAGAAAATTCAAGTTTGCGCTCAAAATTTAACCAACGACTTCAACGACGGATTTATTTCGTATTCGCCCGAGCGAATAATGGAAACTTATCAGTTTTGTTACGCGACTAATTCGTGTCTCGATATTATGAATCAGCCATCATGGTTGTTTTTTATTAATGTCAATGATAGGGCTTATGTCGAAACTAACTTTCAGAACTCGTATTTTCGGACTGTAGTATTCATAAAAAAGCAAAAAAAAAAAATATATATATATATATATATATATATATATATATATATATACGAATACTATGCCGTATTTCAAAACGACGTAAAAAAAGAATAATTCAAATTTGAAGCAAAAAATGTAAATTTATTTTTTAGAGTATATATTCATATAATATATTGCGATGAAAGTTTTTCTTTCGGGGCGCGAGATTAGAAAAACTAAAACCTTGCTTCTTACCACGTCTCATCGATCGCCATGAGACTGTGCCAACGAGTAGGCAATTACAAACTCACAAACTGATTACACCGAGAAAAAGAAAATAGCTTGATTAAAAAAACGGTATTTTACTTTATTTAACAAACCGACTAGAAGTAAAAGAAACATATATCTATATATGAAAATCCCGCTATGCGAGCCAAAATACAGTAACATGGCGACGAGTAATTCTACTGATAACACGGTAAATACCCCTTCATTGTGTTCATCATAAAAGCATAATCGAATTTTTCCACACCAATGAATAATTAATTTTTGGTCATCGTTATTTGCTAAATGTAAGTAGGGTCTCATCACAATTTGCCGGATATGCAGGGCATTTTCGAAGATCGGTCAAATACTGTACTGCACCGCATTCACATTTGTCCTCGTTAGAGTATCCCCATTTCTGCAGGTTGGTTTTGCATCGTCCTGCATTAGTTCTTATTCTATTCAGCCATAGATCTCACGAAAGGTCTCTATCCTGTCCCTATCCTACATGATTCATTGAAAGCGTTGTCCACACATTTTGTGTGTACGTATCAACTGCCGCGCTGGACATGAATATTCCTTTGTCGAAAAGCACAATGCCAAAGCAGGTACACGTGCATAGTTTGTAGTTACCCCTCAGGTGTTTCTGTACAATTTTTTTAACATAACGTTTTCGGAGCTAATCTTCTATTTAAAATTTGTACGGTATTGTTTCCAGATTAAGGCCCTTTCAAGCGTAACTCCAAGATACTTAGTTGTTTAGTTTTTCTCTTTCCTAGTGAATATTTGGAGTTGTTTTTCCTTCTCTGTTTCTAAGGTGGCATGTTGCTGTCTTTTTCGAATTAGGTTTAAGTTTATTTTCAACACAGTAATCTGTCATTACGTGTAAAGTTGACGATCTACACTTTTCTAAAAGCGTTTTTTCTTGTGCCGTAATGGCTAAATCGTCTGCATACAAAAAATGTTTTGTTTCCTTCGGGCGCGGTTGACCATTAGTGTATATGTTGAATAAAATCGGAACCGAAACACTTCCCTGAGGTTGGCATAATATTAATTTTTTTTAAATTTCTGGTGATAAAAATTATTATTATTTTTTTCGTTAAATTCGCAGTTTCTGAATATTTCAAACAAAAGCTTTGCCTGTATCCGTACGAAAAATGTGTTTCTTCATTCGGTGATTTTTGTCATTCTACACATAGCTAAGCAACTGTAAGCTATCAACTTTTAGTCGGTTTATGATCTCGACTATTTCCCGGTTCAGCTTCAGAAACAACTTTTCTGCCGCAATTTTTGATACAATTTTAGTCTTTCTTTCCTCCGTTCCTTACAAATGTCTAATATTTCAGTTCCATTTAAAGGACCAACCGAATAGAGTTGCAACATTGCCGACTTGGGCGAAAAACAATTAATTAGAACTAGTGTAGTATGTTAACTAAAATCGCTCGGAGTATAACTCAGTTGTAAAAAACTGATATTCGACTCATGTGAGCGAAATTTAATCTACGCGTACAGGTGTAATATATTTTTATTTAAAATAAATTCAGTCTTTGTAATAGGATTATCGAGTTCGAACACGCTCGCTTTTATATTTTTGTTATACGATTAAGAACTACGAATTAAAAAATAAAAGATTATTTATTTTCTATTATTACTTTATCGTGTAATTGAAAATTAACGATAATTCTCAGTTATGAATTTTGAAATTTTCCATGTATTTATATAAATGCACATATTAAAATGAGCATATATCATTCTCATGCCGGGGGAAATAAGAAAATTTTGTAACCGAAAAAATCCATTATCGTGTTTCTGCGGCGCACTGGTAGAATATTTCGTAACTGTAAGTCTTCTATAACTGTTATAGAGATGAGTCGGTTTCAACTGACTTTCTTTGCGAAATGAAACATCTTATGAGCGTAACGCGAAAACGTTACAGATTTGTTTCATAGGATTTTTTTTCAAGTTAACATGAATTTCCGTACATTATTACGATTAAACATGTAAAATCACAAATAACAGAAATATATTCAGAAATTTTTTCAAATTTTCGAATATATTTTTGTTTTTTGCACTTTTACAATTTCAACTGAAAGATTTTTCTCATTACACATTACCTTCGGCGTAAAAAATGAATGACTATATTAATTTTTACGCTGGAGATAACTCGGTGAGCAACGTTTAATCTGTAATCCGTTTTCATCAGGGTGATGTAGAGTACTAATTTCACATTTTGCGAAAAGCGATCTAGATAATTAAAACTGACACTTATAAAAGAACTGTAAAAGACTATCTCATTTGGAGGTCTAAAAGGTGTGTATACCTTTACGGCAAGGTCTGAAGGACTAAGTTTATGTAGGTGAATACATGCCTGTTTGTTATGAACTGTATAATAAAAACCAACTTTAATAACAAACAAATATAATAAGGGGGTAAAAATAATTTATAACAACAAATTAGATAAATACCCTTTATTTTTAGGAACATTTTCGGGTATAACCCATCATCAGCTAAAACTAACTTAATCAAAACTCAAAACTTGCGTGTTCTCAGTTTTGATTAAGTTAGTTTTAGATGATGATGGGTTATACCCAAAAACGTTCCTAAATAAGGTATTTATTTAATTTATTGTTATAAATTATTTTTACCCCCTTATTATATTTATTTGTTATTAAACTTGGTTTTTATTATAGATCAAGTAGATAGGTGAACTCCTTGTCAGCCGGCACTGCGGGCGCTGCTGTTGCAGTGTGGCCATAGTGTTGGGTGTAAATTCTGCTCATTTCCTTTTAACAGAATGGTAGGCGCTGTTTTCGCAGTCGTCGCCATAAATATGATTAATGTTGCATAATTAAGAACTATATAAACTTTGCTTTATAGTGATGGAGAAAGTCATTGAACTTTCGGATAATTGTTTACGGACGCTAAACGCTGTGTTCTATATAGGTTTCGTGCTTGATGGATCTAACTGCTTTTTAAACATCCCGTGTTTCTTCTTCCTTAATTATTTATTGCCAGATTCCTTTGTCCGTTTGTACTGTGGGCTCTGTAATTGCAGATGTGGCCATGGTATGGGACAGCTGACTCCTTTTGCTCTTACCTTCGGCAATGTCATTCCTTTTCTTTTCAGAATGCATACGTTTGGCATTTTTCGACGTTGATTGTTATTTTTTCTCCATCCTTGGTATAGCATTCTTTGTCAGATTCCATTCCTTGTTACTCCTAATTGCTGCTATGTATATAGCAATAGTCCATGTACGTCTAAACTAAGTAATTAAATTTTTAATACTTCCAATTTCATAATTTAGGTAGAATAAGTATTTATAACTATAATGTTCTTCCTTACCAGTAAATTTCCTGCTTCCTTGCTAATTTTCGTGTTTCCTTTTAATTTTTTCTTGCTTCATTCCCTACAATTTCTTGGTTTCATTTTAATATTTCCCTGCTTGCTTCCTTTTAAAAGTTTTCCTGTTTCATCTTAATATGTTATTCTATATGTTCCAAACGCAATCACTCTAGTATATTACATAAGATTACCGCAACTCGCGCTACCTGAGCGCATTCGCGGGTTAAGAAGGTCATTTTACGTTTATTTTCATTGTAAAATTTAAAAAATATATTTGATCTGATTTGATTTATCTTTTCAAAAAAAGGAAAGAGGTAAATGTAACAGCACTCTTTAGAAAAATGTGTCTCCTTTCAATAACGAGCGAACGTAAAAAAGCTTGATTTTTTGTAAAAGACATTCCACGTCTCGCAGTATCCAGAGCAGACACGATAACGTAGTTGTTGCAGTGCCTCATGCGCAATGTAACCCTGGACTGATTCGTGTATTTCCTGATTAACTCAACCCTTTACGTGGAAAAGTAAAATTTAAAGAAACTTGTAGGCATGTTCTTATCATCCGAAAGGGATTTGCAAGTAACAAAGTTTTGAAAAATGGATAAATTAGAGCCGAAACTGTGCTCATCGCTGCTCCTTTTAATTTTACGAGTGAAATAAAAACAAATTTCACAAATGAGTGGGTGCAACAAGAACGAAAATTACTCGCTAGTTTCATATTTTTGAAAAAACTCGAAAAACAGTGGGTACAACGGGAACGAAAATTAGGCTAGTTTCATATTTTTGAAAAAACTCGCAAAAGTTTTTTAAACAGCAAGCGTAATCATCTTTTTAACGATCTGCGTAATGAACATAAATTTCGAGTCCAGCTTTCAAATTCATCTGTTAAATAACCGTATCACATATACATTACCATCTGTGGATTCGTATTAATTAACGGCCGCTACTGTAAATTAAACATATAGAAAAATTTCATTCGGATAGAATTAATATCCGTTGTTAACCGGCGGCCCCCTTCACCGGAAAAAGAAGAAAAAAAAAGAGGGAAAAAATGGTGCATTATGATGACGAAAGAATACACGGTCAAAGAACGGTTAGAAATTTGACAGTCACAATATGGTCCGAAATAGTAAACTACCGATTAATAGAAATTATCCGCCAAAAACAATTTTTTTCCCGTTTTTTTTTTTTTTTTTATTTCCCGTTTTTTTTTTTTTTTTATTTCCCCTTTTCCTTTTTCCTAGTTTTTCCTTTTTCATCCTTTTTCACGTTTTTTCTTTTTTTTTTCTTTCTTTCTTGCGCAAAAAATAAAGCTAGTTTATATAGAGAACCGGCAGGGCGAAACTATGTTTTTACAAATTTAACAATTAACGAGAAAGTAAAACGAATATAATGATTTAGGCGAAAGATTAATCTCCTAAAACTGCAAGAAGTTGAGATCAAGAGGTTGCGAAACGATATAGGGTGGTTCAGTAGTTGAAAATCGAATTTGATTTTTGACCCTGCGATGTCTACAAATGTAAACAACTAAAGTCGGTAAACATTTTCGGTCATGGTGTTGAAGAGTGCCGTGAGAATCCGACTAAAGATGAGCTTGAAATGTTTTGTCGGCTCTTACATACGCGCATGGACGGCTAATCGATATTACAAGAGCTAATCGTCGCAAGTAATTTCAAGAATATATCGCAATACTTTGGTCAGACAATAAAAGCAGATTGGAGACGGACTTGTGGAAGATGAATTAGAAGAAATGGAGAAGAAAACGCAGTCACGCTCCAACGAAATGGCCGGACGTGTTAATCGAACAACTGTTAAGAGAGGTTTCGGGCAGTAAAATCGTCTAGCTCGCAACGGGGATGAATAGTGCAACGTACTATATATGAGACCAGGAGTTGCTGTGTTCCAGGCCGTGTAAATCTTTAACGACTGATTTAGGTTTTTTTATATGTTTCAGTGGAACAGCAGCTTTATCACGCTCCAGATGATTATGATGTTGTTATGAAAAAGTCCTAATCTTTTGTGGAAAGATGGATATGCGTGACAAACCGTCCTAGTTGTAGAACTTGATGGATTTAAATCGGTCAGTAAAGATAATGAAGACGTAGACGCGATAATATTTCTGAAATTAAGTTTGAAATTACTTCAGTCGTGTAATTCTCTACACATGAATTAATTCCGTTCAATATTCGCTTTTAAACTAAAATAACCAACATAAAATTGTGTTGCCTTTATAAATATTTAAACTGTCAACGATTTCTTTTTTTTTTTTTCTTGATCGAGTTGAATTTCCAGTACGTTCTTTGAGTATTCTTCGTAGAAAGTTCAAATTGTGTAAATATTGTCCTTTAAATATCGCGCGTTTTCAGAAAAAAGGAAAATCTCAAATTACGGTAAATCGTTTTAGGCCCGCTGTAAGATGAAAATCGGCGTTAAGATTATTAAATTTTTCATTCACCATTAAATGTAATATAATTTTCTTTTCGATAGAACAAAATATTACAACGATAAATCGATAAAATGGCAACTGCAATTTATTTCCCGTGCTATTGAAACACATATACGTTTTGAGCTACATGGCCGGTCTAAAATCACCGTAATATACTAATATGTTGTCGGCGTGTTGTCAGATGGAACGCGATGAAACGTTGTTTAATCAATGTCGTAAACATACACGTGCGACACACAGGTTTTCAGTTTAAATACTCGCGAGACAAGGGCAACGTCGAGATGACGCGAGTTACCCGTGGTGACGGAAATCTGGCGAATCGGTGGAAGTGTTAATAGGAAAATTTTTTGGCGAGTTTTCCGAGTTTTTCATAATGAGCCCGGCGAAGTGTCGGGGAGCGTTCTGCTGGGAGTGGCGGTTGAGAATAAGCGTCCGAATTAAAAATTGTCGACGAAGAATTATTTACCAGCGGCAGGTGGGGAAGACGAGTTGCTCTCGATTAAAGTTGAGAATTTCATTTTCTGCATTTCCCCTGCGTCGCGGCTACATAAGTCAAGCGCGGGTAAAAAATTTATGATCGGGCGTCGGCGACTAATGACCGATTCGGCAACTGTAGTGCTCGGTGCAAGCGGTGGGCAAGTTTGTTGCAAAGCGCAAGCGTGCTCCTTTTAACTGCCGCTGTAGCCGTATTGTCGCACGCTGCTGCTAGGTGCCGAATTTTAGATTAAAACCGGAATTCCGAATAAGAATAAGGTGTTCCCAGAGACGAACTTCGGATCGAGTTTCGGGCTACGTCTGCTGAAATTCTACAATTCATTTTTTCCCGACCGTCGCTGTTCCGAAGGACCCGCGGGCAGCGCGGGCTGCAGACGTGCGAACAGGCCCGGGGGTGACGGCTCGTCGGGGGAGCCGAGGCAAAAATTTAATATCATTTCCCTTTCGCGCGAATACGCGTTTACGTGGAGGAACGCTAAACGCGTCTTTCAGCATCTCCCGACGATGACATCAAGACCCTCAGGCGCATTTGCACCGCGAGCAGGAGAGCCGCTTGCCAAGTGCCGAGAAACAAGAAAATAGCTACACCGCTAACACGTGTTACAATGTGTTTTCCCGCCATTTTAAACGAAAACGCATTATACACCTCAAGCCCTCGGCCGATTGTTCCTGCACCCCGTTTTTCGTGCCCTCTCAGATGATATCATTTCTCACTGCCGGTCCGTCTCTCACTGCCTCACTCTCCAGACCCCTTTTAAGGGAAAATATTTCAAACATACACACACACACGCGCGCGGAAAAACAAAAAAGAAAAAGAAACAACCGTCGGAAAGATATTATTTTCCAGCCTCTTCTTCGGCCTAATATCGTTGTGTGGCGTGTGCGCGCCGGTGTAAACTGAGCGAACCGTTCAAGGTATTATAGCATCATCGTCGTAGGGACATCTTGCGACTTATTTACTAACAGATGGCGGTAATCTGTTCCGTTTTTATTAAATTGTTAAGATACAAAACCGCCACCGCCCCGCCAATCCACTGTCCCGAATCGCTTATTACCGTAATACTTATTTCTGGTCCATTCGTTTCGTCGTTTCATTTCGACCGACATTGCTGTGCGCCTTCTTGATTTACAAGTTATATATATATCTATATATACATATACATATACATATACATATACATATATATATATATATATATATATATATATATACACATTTATCTATACTAACCGGCCTCCTAAGCGTTATCTTTTTTCCTCATTCGGCAATTGTGTATTATTAACATTATAAGAGAATGAATATCATTTTTTCCCGCTGCAAACGCGAAAATCGCTACACAAAAAGAAGAAGATAATGATCTATCGCAGTCTGACAATCCTAGCCTCGCCAGAGTAATTTAATCGAAAATTCTATATTAACTTTGACGCCTATACGTATGTGTATATATGTAGTCGTTCTGAAAAATTGACGAGAACGCTATAAAAGACTTAAAATGATATAGGCAGCTTAACTCTCTCTAGCTATCCACCCCGTTTGCAAAGTACCCTAAGGGAGGGTCATGCGACGTTTTGATACGCAGACTGTTCCCATTTTAATTTACTCTGCGTGTGGAGTGATCGACACATATCGAAGAGAGATAGTCCCTTCTTGGAGGAACGCTTAAAATTTCGCAGACGTCAAATCACCTCGCACCCATGGCAAAAGTAATAAGTTGGAAAGGAAGTTGAGCAAGTTGAGCAAAACGCAGAATAGTGAATTAGCGAGTGCGGATTTTCGGAACCTGAAAAGACACTGTTTCAGCGTTCGGTTCCTAGCCAGATGCCAACACTGAGAATTAACAGTCCTTGAATTCAGCTTTATTCAAAAACTAGGTTCGAAAACGATTCCAATATGATGTCATCAGAATACGTTCGCACCTGTGCTATCTGAAGGCAAAGAAGGAAGTTGCGCGCTAGGCATATTTACGTAAAAACATAAATCTCGCATCGACGATGTTTTCTCCCTTCACATGGTATGTTTCAGTGCAGAATCGCACAATCCTTTGCAAAGTCCCACTCTTGAATCTTGTTTTTAAACAGTCGCATCGCTCACATGAAAACTGTTCTTTTCTTGAATTTTTGGCATGATTCGAAATAATCACAGCTCCGAATTGTACTGTTCGTAATACGATTGCGCACACTATCCTCTCCTCTCCGAAAAACTCTGTTATTATTTTTCTATTTAACATTTCTCCTTCTGCCTGCTCTTCGCTTTGCTGCGCCCGTTTTTCTACCTAGTGATTCCAGCTGAACTGTCTAAGAGAGCAATGTCATTAGTTAACGCGCAAATTACTTTTGTAATTCGCTTAACTCCCACTGTGTCGCGTTTGCAGTCGGACTGAAGTAGCTTTGGGATCTTTAGTGTAGGGGACTGTTTCATACCATCGAAGCCTACTATTATAAACGAGCGAATTTAATTACGACGATTTTCGAACTCTCTTTAAAAATATGTCGCGTTCATTTACTTTCACATATTCAGACGAGACGCGTATGTCAACAGCGTACGTATGAATAGAATTATTAAAGAACGATAAAATTAAAAACAAGTTTTCCGGAATGAACGGAACGAATCTCTTAACTGTGGGCAAAGACGCAATATTAGACTCTAATGAGAGATTTCGATTTTAAAAATAATCGGGAAAAAAGGTTAATAAAAGAGCAAACACTTATCAACAGTAAACATTGAGCAAAATACGAAGCAAGTGCTGTTATTTCACCTTCAGCTAAGAGAAATAAAACGAACCCACATTAGTAAAAAATTTAGTCTGAAGCTTAAATTGGTGCCTCTTGAAAAACATCCGATTTTCCAACTGTTTCAATGAAGAAAAAACAAAAAGTGGGGTCGTGTTTAAGCCACGTCGCACCGATCAATTTAGTTATAGGCGCCGTACGAAGTGGAACATGATGAAATTAGTTTGCGGCAATACGTAATTTGAAAGTTAAAAAAACTTTCGGCAGCTATATGTCCGTAATTCCGACTAATTTGAGCTCCATTATGGAAAAAATTACATCCAGCACGTATATTTACGCCGGACCCACTCCACGTACAGCTTTAAATCGCCTTCGATTTCTCGGGCGCTGTCCCCGAAGATCGGCATTTATTCTGTCTGTTACATTTCATTTTGTTCGGCCGGATGTGTACTTGAAGTAAGTAAACTGATAATTAACTGAAAATGACCGCGAAAATCGATAAAGCATTTTGCGTTTATAGCAAATCCGTTCGGTTCAACCATCTGCTGTCATTATGTTAATATTTTTCGCATGCGGTGTGTTACCGAACACAGACGCGGGAATAATTCGAGTTTAATTTCGTAACCTCTGACAGTTCGCATCTTGTTCTGCGTAGCGACAGAGGCCGAGATGTTGGTAAATCGCAAATTAATGATATTAAATTCGCCGCAAAATTGACCGAAGTTTCCCCGTTCGTATGACCGGTTGTTTCCGGGAAAAACAGTATAAACCGAGCGCTGTATCGTTAGATTTTTCTTTTTTTTCTTTGTATACTTACATACTTTTTTTCGCCGAAATCGTTAATGGAATTTATCTTTTTTAAAAATTCGGACGGAAGAGTTTTAAATTTAAGTTAATTAACATTTGATTACGGACCGCTTAAAACGTTCGAAACGCATTAGTTAGCAGGATTTTTAACTTCGTGCTGCTATTTTCATTCGTCCGCAATGTTTGGTGTGTTGCACACTTACTAGAGAGTCCGACACATACGACTATTAATGAATTTGACCACGTAACAACCGAAAAAAGGGTGGTTTCGCTATAAATCGCTAAGGGGTAACACACTGCCAGAGTTGTTTCGAAAAAACCTTTGCGATTTTTCACGAAAAAGATACACAAAGAAAAAAAAGCTGCGAAAATATCACGAGATTTTCGAGAAACTAAAACGGACGAAGCGCGTAAAATTCGGAAAAATTAAAAAACACTCGTTTCTTCTGCGAAGACGGGATAATTCATGCAGGTATGCTTTTGAATTAGAAAAGTACCGTGGATTCATGCGGCCAAGGAAAAAAATCGACGGAAATCCGACAGGACTGGTATTATCAGAATGCACCTTCGAAAACTACAGTATTCGAACGTTTTATATCGTCATTGTAGTGGGCCTAGTCGCCCGGGATTGTCTGGAAATGTAAGAGCTATCGAAGCTATGTGTATAAACTTATTATTTAGCTTCTCCTGTAACCTCGTTCGAATCCTACAATAACGTATTTTTGTCCGCAGTTGTTCTTTGAAGTAACGGTTATTGCTCTTCTTCCAGAAATCCCTCGATTCCTACTTATCTGCTCAACCGGATCATCATCACTGGGTTTCTTAATTTTTGCAACGTTCGCTGCCCTCATTGTTTTTTTCTCATTCATATCTTCTCTATTTTGTCTTCTTCATCCTTTTACTTCTTTTTCTATACACGTGGTGTTGATCATATATTTTTGCAATGCTCCTCTATCACTGCTGAACGTTCTATTCGTCTTATTTACTGATAGTTTCTGATAGCGCGTCGTTCATCTTATTTTTTTCTGCTCCTTCCGTTTCATCGCTTCTTGTTGATCGCGTAAATTTCTAATTACACTTTCCTTCCCTAGTTCTTAGGCCAATGTCCACGTCGACCAATCCACGAAATCTACTCGACCTGCGTATTCTTAAAAAAAATTTACACTTTGTGGGGCAATTATTTCAACTTTAGTTAAATATTTCATAACGGTCTATAATAACGTTTGTATTACTCCTAGGACAAGGATCGCGCTGTCATAAATAAATAACTATATACGAGGGTTGATCAATAAGTACCCGTGTTTGATAACAGATGGCACTGTTGAGTGAAACTGACATTACCATTGTGTACTGTTATCTATTAAAAAATAACATGCTGAATTTCAGATGAATTCATACGTTAGTTTTCTTGTGACAGTCAGTTTTATCGCACGTGTTTTGTATTTCTCGATAAAATGGAAAAAGAGCAATATCGATCCGTAATTCGATTTTTATTTTTGGATGGAAAAACGTGCGAAGAAGTAAAAGTGAAATTGGATTCTGACTATGGGGACCCTTCACCATCTATGACAACCGTGAGGAGATATTGGTTTAACAAGTTTACAACTGTTTTTGATGAAGAACGGCCAGGACGCCCGTCAGATGTGACTACCGAGGAAACCGTTGAAAAAGTCCATGACATGATTCTTGCTGATCGCCAAACGAAAGTGCGCGAAGTAGCTGAGCCCGTAGGTGTCTCGTACAGAACGGCAATCAAGATTTTAACTGATAAGATAGGTGTGAGAAAAGTGTCGGCCCGATGGGTGCCGCGATTGCTCACAGTGGACAACAAGCGGTTACAACTAACAATTTCGAAGCAGTGTTTGGACCGCTTTAAGCGAAATCCACAGGATTTTTTACGTCGAGTCATCACTGTTGATGAAACCTGGATACATTATTACACGCCAGAGACCAAAAGACAGTCAAAACAATGGATTTTTCCGGGTGAATCTGCTCCGAAGAAGGCAAAGACGGTTCTATTAGCCGGAAAGGTTATGGCCACGATTTTTTGGGATTCCAAAGGAATAATCCTCATAGACTTTCTGTAGAAAGGAAAAACAATCACAGGGCAGTACTACAGTGAGTTATTGGGCAGATTTGATAAGAAACTGAAGGAAACACGGCCCCGTTTGGCGAAGAAAAAAGTGCTTTATCATCACGATAATGCACCAGCACATTCATCTTCAATTGTCGCGGCTAAATTGCACGAACTACACTACGAATTGCTTCCGCAACTACCTTACTCACCTGACCTGGCGCCCTGCAACTTTTATCTGTTCCCTAACTTAAAAACATGGCTCGGAGGAAAAAAATTCAGCTCAAATGAAGAGGTTATCGCCGAGACTGAAGCGTATTTTGGTGAGTTTGAAAAATCGTATTTTTTGGAGGGGTTAAACAAATGGCCCCAACGTTGGGAAAAGTGTATAGACCTAAAAGGAGACTACGTTGAAAAATAAAAGTAAAAATTGTGAAAAAAATGACGTTTTTATGTCTAACACGGGTACTTATTGATCAACCCTCGTATATATGTACGTGAAAATTTATATATATATATATATGTAATATATATTAATGACAATGCCATTCGTAGCCCTATCCCCAATACTTTTTCAGTCACACTAACTTGTCTCAAAATGTGTCATATTGTATATATAAGAAGACAAAGTAACGACAAAATTGATTGCTGTCCCGGCCAAAATTTCGTAAATAAAGATTTATTTTTCTCTGTCGCGCAATCGGAAAGAATGACGTTTTCAATTTTCCTCGTCCTATACGTAGTATAGAAGTTATAGAATTGGAGTCCGGAGGGGTCCGCAGGCGGGGTGAAAGGGTGGTGCGAGGTACGAAGGAACGAGTTATGTATATATATATATATATATATATATATATTCAATAAGTAACACTGCTTCCCAACAGTAAAAAAAAAAAAACACAAGGAAAAACTAAATCTCACCTGTGATTAACAATGTATCCATATGTATTATTTTAATGCCTATATAGTTTAATAACAAGCTGTACGAAGCGAAATAGTCTTAAAAAATCAGGATATAAAATAGGGTGTTTAATCGAAAGAATATTTCATGAAAAAGGTAGCTTTACAATTATTTTGGTAGGCGTAATTTTATCGCAGCGGATAAAAAATAATTACGAGATTTTCACAACGACCGACTGTTAATTGGATAGCGAAAAAAAGTACATTGGACCTTACTCGAATTTATTTCGAATTCTTATGTCGTCAGAATAAGAAACTTACCCGTTCAATAATCGATTGGATTTTGGTTGCACGGGAACCGCTACTTTTAAAACTCAAAAAAAGGAAAATTCGGGAAGGAATGAGGAAAAAAGTAATCGATTTCCATAATCTGAAGAAGTTTTTGTTCAGTTTTATAAAAGCCAGAAGCTCTATGAACTGGTAAGAGTTTATAATCACAACTGATTTTATTCGCATTCATTTTGTATAATATAAAGTCGGCTCCGAATAGTACGGGTATCAGAATCGAGTTACGAATTACGCTTTTATTTTAATAAGTATACACACACACAGACACACGTATATATATTATACTAGAATGTATGTATATATCAATGCATAATACGCCGCGCGGCATCGCTATTTTTATTAATATTCTCGCGAAAAACTTTTCGCAAAATTAATTTTGTTGCTAATTTTGTTATTAATTTCGTTAGAAAATAAATGTTTAAACTTCTTTCGAAAAATAATTAATTACTCGAAAGGAGAACAAACTAATGAATTAATTCCATTACGCCGATAGCGACTATAATATACTACAGACGCAATGCCGCACGACGAAAATGCTTTACTCGCGTCTAGCACATAATGAAATAGTTTCAAGTCGGTAACGAACGATGATGTGACGAAAGAAGAAGATGGGGCGCGGTATGCGAAGAAGAAGGACAATAATAAATAACAGCGTGACGAAGACAACAAGAAAATAAAGACCATTAGATAATAATATTTGGTTGACCCGGTTGCGTGTAAAGAAAATGTTTCCGGGATCCGCGTAAATTGCCAGAACACAGTTCTTCCATATTTCATTTTATTTTTCGCATTATTTCTATTCGCTTTTTTTCTTTCTTCCACTTTCCGCTTTTCGCTATTCCGCGAAAATGAAATTGGCTTCCGAGAATAGATGTTAGTCGGGTTGGCTGGTGAAAAGTTTAAAAACAGAACTGACTGTAAGCGATTCGTCGCAACGTTTGATTAAGCGTACCTACGTGTAAGTTCGCTCCATTTTCCCCCTTTTTTTTTCCTTTTTTTTTTTATTTTTTTATTTTTGGCTTTCATTTTTTTCCCTCGAAAAACTTCAAAAATTTCCTGATAACCAGCGCGACATTATGAAAACGTGCATATAGCCCCGAGGAACGGACATCTCTCAATACGGCGGGGTTCTTATTAATTACGGCCGATTCCCGGTCGTGCATTATTCATTATTTACGTGCGTCGCGGAAGAAAGCCGATTAAAAAATGTTTATCCGCTCTTAATAGGATTTCGTTGGCCACGATACTGTTTAGGAGCAAAGGTTAAATGAAGTAGCTGCGAGGCGAGGTAAATGCGGGAATCAGATTAAAAGAGAATCGAACGATTCTTTCGATGGCCGCGCCAGTGGTGCAACGTAATCCGGAAGAAAATTAACGACTTTGCGAGTTCTCGTCTAATGAGAATGAAATTGGCCGGGCGAGAAATAAATAGGAAATTCTGCGCGGCCCTTCGCAACAAAGGCCGACTCGGGCAGCTGGTTGTGGACGCGAAATCGAGAGACTAGTTGCGGCGGATTACATGTGAGCAGATTCCAGAGGATCAACCGAACGCCGGTGCCATTTTGTCCATTACCATCTCCTCTTTTTCTTCCCGTAAGCGTGTAATATATGTAATACATGTATCTGTATATACATAGAAACATATAGGTGGATATATATATATATATATATATATATATATATATATATATATATATACAGATAGGAACACTGCTTGTAAGATATATATAACTCCTAATAGGGCGTATTTTTTTTGCTCTCTTCGCCCGAACAGCCGAACGATTCTTTATTCCAATAACGAATCAGGAGCAGCTTTGCGTGGTAATAACGAGATAGGATTTCGGTTTTTTAGGAAAACATTTTTTCCTCGGTGGTTAGATCGATTTTACCCCCCCCCCCCTTGTTTTAAATTTTTTCCCCAAATAAAAACAATACGCCGATACGGAGTTGCAAATGATTAATTCTTCGAACAGTTTCCTATTTGCCCGCTAATCCACTAAAGAATTGTTGAGTAAAAAATTAAGCTCATGCAATTTTTATTACGCTATATGGGGTATTATAAGCTTTCATTTTCTTCTTTTTTAAAATTCCTTTATGTTTAAAATTCAAATTATTTACAGCATTAAGCTGTTATGTTAAAATGCGGCCTGAAATATTTTTGTAAATGTGTTAAATTTTTGTTAAAACTAGTAAGCTCAAGATCAAATAAGAAAGGACATTAAATGTAGCTGAATACATCCTGTTTGTTAAAACTGTATAATAAAACAAACTTTAATAACAAACAATATAGAACAATAAATTAGATAAATACCTATTTAGAAACGTTTTCGGGCATAACCCATCATCAGCTAAAACTAACTTAAAGGAAACTTAAAACAGGACATATTCCGAAAAATTAAGATGTTAGTATTTACCTTTAATTGACTTACAATTAGTGGCGAAGGTTTTTGTTTTTATTTATTTATTTTTTTTTAGCACTGAGAAGACACGTTAAAAAACTGCCGAAAAACGGTAATTGTGTTTCAGCCGAATCTCAAACAAGCGTGGCTTTAAATGCTAAAAGGGCTTTAATGAAAATTTCATTAATTGAATGTTCGTTTTCATCGTAGCAGCAACGATAGCGAATGTAAAAATAAACATTGCAGTTTGTTTTTTAATAAATTTCTCTGATTTTTCAATTGCTACATTCCGCTTACAAAATCGGCGAATAAATAGGAAAAGTAACCGTTTTATTAATTATTATTTAATTTCTGAATTGAAAGAATTAATATGTTCTAAATAAAAAATACCGCGCGCAATACGACTAATCGGCGATATGTGATTTTTTGCTACATTTCACGTTTTTAAACTTTTTTTCCTGATTATACTTTCTTTGATTCTTATTATTTAAAATAGTTTTTTTTATTCTTTCGTAATTTTCCTTTGCATTTCTTTGAGTTCCTAAAAAAATAAAATTTTTTATAAAACTGGTTAAGTAACGTTTTTGTTCAGATACTTTGATCATTTGAAAAATAATTTTTCTTCATTTTAATATCACCGATTTTTCTTATTTGATTATGCTTGAAGGTTTCGTATTAACATGTAAGATGATTTAATTTTATAACCATGGAATAGATTTATACGCTTCTAATTGTTTTTTTTTTGTTTTTTTTTCGGACCCGAATTGGAATTCGAACGGTTTTAAACTGTAATTTTCCGAATATTTTGAAATTTTTTTGTTATAACATATTTCGATTTTTCAATAAAATTTCGATATTTGTATAAAGTTGTCGAGCACATATGTATTATTGCAGATTCACAATTTTCTTTAGTATATATGTTTTTTCATTTTACTTTATTTAATTTATCAAAGATTCAACATTTCATTTAAAAATAAATGTTATATATATATATATATATATATATATATGTATGTATGTTTTACTCAAATTTCATTTAACCGAGTTAATAAATCGAAATTTCGTTAATTTAAATTTTTTTATTAACATTTAGTTTAATAATTTAAAACCGTTTTTCAGTCATTTTATAATTCTCAATTGAATGTTCGCGATGAATGCGCTAGAATTATTTTTAAATGTGTTGTAATTTGTTCACTTTTTTATTTTTTCGTGTTTTTTTTTTTCTTAATTTTTTAATTTAGTTTTCGCGATAATCAGTTATTCGATAATAAAATTTAGATTTATTCGCAAAAATCTGTCCGCAGCATAAAAAGATTGCAATTATTAATTTTAAAAATTGCTCATCTTTCAAGCGTTGACATAGAATTACAGTATAGGTAATCGAAATTTCAACAATTTACATTAAACGAAATTTCAATGATTTACATTGAACGAAATTTTAACGATTTACATTAGACAAAATCGTTGCGTTTCCAATTCGTTCTTTTTATATTCTATTTATAACGTACGGATAATAACAGTGAGGCTTACAGCGAGGAGGTGGTTGGAGTTGAACCCTGCTCCCCTTTCGGGCGGAAATGAAAATTGTATTTTATCGCAGGAATTGGACCGCGTTAATTTTAGGAAAAAATGAATATGTCTATGTAGACAACAGTGGTGAATGCTCAGGTGCTTCTAGTTATTCGACCAAGTACCAAAGCAAATCGAAAAAGAAATCTGCCACTGTTTCCTTGACAGCAGAGATTAACCTGACTAAAGGGGAAATGTTTCAGCTTGCCAGCAGAAGTCGAGCGAAAGAAAATACTGCTTAATGCGCAAAACGCCATCTACCATCAGTGTCTAGTACTAGTTGAATTCCGATATTCGGCAATCTGCCGGCGTGCTTTTTTCGCCAGGCTCTGCGGGTACGATATTAGCGGGTCATTAAGGGCGCTTAGGGAAGTTAATTCCGTTTCAACGTTTTTCCGTATTAGAGAAGGACCAGGAAAAAAAATTAGGATTCGCCATTGATAGTTAAATATATGTGTAATGTGGTTGATATAACAAATGTATAAATGCAATTATAAACATGTACAGACATGTACACATAAGCCGAAAAACTACCCGGGCAATTCTGAAAAAGGAGAAAGATTAGAACTGAAAGCTTTCGAAATTCGATGTTACCGTGAGATGATAAAAATATCATGAATGGATAAAGTCACAAAAAAAAACAAAAAACGGAGATATTCGAAAACGTCGATTTTAAATTTCTAATAATAAAAAAAAAAAAAAAAAAAAAAAAAGTCTATTAATCGCTTAATTCCCTCTACTCTGATATCCGAAAATTTGTTTAATTTGATTATGTACGATTAAAATTCGAGTTGTTTTACTTTTTTTATGCGCTAGCGGACAGTGTCGCGCAAATTCAAATTATAAATATTTAATTTCTTTATAAGTCCTTCCTTAAAAACGTTAAATGGAGAATTTATATTCGGGATTTTATTATTCGGTACGTGAAGTGTAAAAATTAAAATTTAGCCTCAAATTCTTTTTTGCAAAACATCATTAAGTCAACAACGGGCGTAGTTTATGTTTTGTTTTGTTTGTTTTTTTTCTCGTTTATTTGGCGATATTGTAAAAAAAGTTATTTTACCGACTAAAAGTTTTCCGAGAAGGTAAATTGAACATTTCAGCGAAAGAGAATTCATCGTATTTGTCCACGTTTCAGAGCGATTTTCGTGTACTTTGAATTTGCAATGATTCTGTTAATTTTTCGGTTTTACTAAATACTGAAATATTCCGATATATGTATGTGCGGTAGAAGCGTATGTTTTACTGTTGACTTTTATTTGTTGTGAAATGTGAATTCTACATTGCGCAATACCTTTCGAAGTAAACAGTTTTCAGTGATTTTCAACCTATACGTCCGAGAAAAAATTTATGTTCACAAAGTACTTCGATTGCCACTGTTGGTAATAGTTCCTTTCTGTATTTCTTTAAAATTTAGATTCGTAATGCGTGATGATTGGTTCTGTTGCAGCTTCCCTTGTTCAGGCACCCCCCTGTGTATATCTGTAAATTTATCTGTGTATTTAACGTTGGGGTCTCCCCTATGATTCCTTACATTCGAACTTGTAAAATACATTATAGTACGTTGTTCACGGCTATTGTTGTTCATTAAAAAGTTTATTGTTTCCTATTACAGAAATGGCGAATAGGTTTTGTCGCTATTCTTACTACGTTGATATCGGAATTTGTATATAAGCCCGTGAACAAAGAATCAAAATCTTCAACACTCTCGAACCATAAAATTACGGAAGTACACATTATCTTTGCGGAGTAAAAAAAAAAAAACAACAACAAAAAAACCAGTAATAAAAAGAAGAAACAATTCAACATCTCGCAGGCCATGCGAAAGAGAATGGTCATCGTGTATAATGCAGTAGAAGGCAGGATCGAATTTAATATGTTCGCGGGTTAGACGGTGCATTCGAAACGATGTAGACGTGCGGACAGAAAGCTTTCAGGGTGCTCAGTCGATAGGATGTTGATTGATGAATAGACCGCGAAAGAAAAATCGTTCTAATAATCGTGCAAGTAGCAGACGCGTTGAAGCTCTTGATTTTTTCACTAAAACTCATATAATAGAAAGCTTTACACTTCGGTCGGACTGTTGCGAAACAGATGATGATGGTTATTTGTCGAAAAGAGAGATGTCTGCGTAATATTCGGAGGATCTGTGCATCTATATTTTGTTTCCATACACAGTCGAAAATTAATTTCTACAATATATATTGTGTTTTTGCAACGGTCGCAACCTTTGACAAGTACATTTAAATCGGCTTCCTTTTTAATGTGCACCCCGAGGGCATAATTTTAAAATTGGAAACCCGGATGCTCGAAACTAAAGAAATATACGGGGATGCGCGCGTATTTTTGACCTTGTTCAAAATTTTTAATTACAAAACCAGTGCCGCAAGAGGGTGCACGTCATTTTTTGCGGTTTTACTTGTTAGAAACCTAGATGTTCTAAACTAATATAGTGGGGGATGCGCATATTTTTAACTTTGATCCAAATTTTTAACTATAATACGGAGAGGCGTTAGGAACACTTTTTTTCGTTTTTTTGAGCTCTTCGCCAACTTTGAAAGTTTCGTTAAGGAAACGAAATGCGGTTTTGTTCTCGACAAATAGCGGTCTTTCGAACGATATATCACACATGCTCAGGGGAAAAAAGGGAATATTTTTTTCATAAATATCAAGCTTTCAGCTCCTTCGTAGAGATAAAGTTGTAAGCTCGGCTATAGTTTTTTGTTATAATTGTGCACAAGTTTGAGATACATTTTGGTTTTTTCTACTTTTTTAATCGAGCTATAGTTTACGTGAACATAACTTTTTGGCTGTTTTTGGACTCAAAGGGGAAGGTCTATATAATTTTTTCATCGTAATTTTTCGATTTTACGAAGGAGCTTCTACGTTCTGTTTTATATTTCGAATTTCACTTTTAAAACCGGTTGATGAGTTTTTAAGGTGTTTTATATTCTATATTATATGTTCTTGACGGTTTTTAACCGGTGATCTTATCCAAATTATCGATATGGTTTTAAAGAGAATTTTAATTGTAATGTATGTTTCAGATTTCGAAATTAATAAGTCTAACCGTTCGTGAGTTATTGTTCATTTTTGTCGTTTTGGAACCATCTTATTAGGATTCCGTCCACTATATGTGTACGTAATCCTGAAAATTGAAGAGAAAAGTATGTATAAAAGAGCGTAATCACTGGAATTTTTTTTAGATAAATCATATAAATACTAACGACTCCCCCTCATTACAAATTGTTATTCGTAGCGTTTTTTTTTTGGTTTTTTTTGTTTTTTTTTTTTTTTTTTAATTTTTTTGCTACAGCTCATGGACGTTCGCTAAGCTATAATCTGTAATAATTGAAACTGTGTAGTATTTCTTACATTACGTCGTACGGGTAATTTGTCGATACGCTAGTGCTACGTCATAATTCGCGCAAATCTATTCTATTCTATTCCCTATTTTCGTTGAAGAGAGATTATTCTCGTTTGTAATCTCTAATCTTTTCCAAAAATGTGCCCTACTCGAACTGCAGTTATAACTTCTTTTTTTTTTTTTGTTTTTTTCACGACAAGAAACTACATCTTTTGTATTAAACCGGTCGATTAAGAATGTGCGCACAATATTAATAATGTCAGTATACTTTATTGCGTCTAGCTTTGAGAATTATTCTACGACGTTTATTCCGGAAATGACTGAAGTTCATCAAGATGGACGAATAACAGTTTTATAAGTAAGTAGTTAATTTTTTGTCAGGGTGTTACGTATCTTTTATTGAAAAATCATACTGTGGTGAATCGAAAAGAACTCAGAATGAGCTCTACCGAGACGGCATTTATTAAAAGTTCATTCTCGATATAACTCCGAGGTGTTTAATACCGTTTTTTTTTTTTAAACGAAAAAAGTTCATTATTTAGGATTGTATAATTACGTGGGCATTTTTTTTTTTTTTTTTATTTTAAAGAGAGCAGACTGAACAGTCTCGGGTTAATCGTAAATAATTTTTTAGAAAAAACTGATTTTTGGTCTACGCGGAATAATGTCAATTCTCTATAACGTGTTGTTATGATCGGGAAAGAGTACTAGTTCAACTTACTTTACTTTACCTCGAAGTCCGTTTTGCAAGATCAGTTAAATCCTTTTACTTATTTATTCTTTTATGTTTTTTGAGCATTTTTGAAGTCATATTAAGCTGACCCGGATCATTAAAAAAAAATGAGAAAGAAAAATGTAACCCCCATTTTTTCATTACAGGACGTATGTGTGAACACTTTCCCTCCGATAAGACGCCTATTTTATTATGTCGTTCATTTGTAAGTGATTGAATTAAATTCGTCATCAATAAGTCACGTATGAGAGGACTAATAAAAACAAACATGGCAGTTTATGGCGAATTGATGGTTTACTTTAGGAAAAGTTATCCCCACGTTTCGCTCTTCGTTTGTTCTGTTTTGCCGATAAAAACTGAATAAAAGTATTCCTATAAGGAAGAACACTGCTGCTAGAGACGGCCTATGCGCATTGACGGAATTAGATTGATTTACGGCCAGTTGCATGAACAAAAATTGCGCAGGTAAAATATAGGCCGTTGCGACTCAGAAAGTCGGCTTAGCCGGCTGACAAGATTATTTTCTTGCCGGGCCATTTCGTTTTTCAACTCGTCTTTATTTTTCCTTTTGCCAATTTTTTGTGTTTTCCTTTTTTTTTTTTTTTTTTTTTTGGGGCCTGTCGCAAAGAAGTTGCTTTGGATAGAACGCTATTTCGAAATACAAAATTAAATGATAAATATTTTTGCTTTCGCATATTTTGGAGGTATTTTAAAAAAGTCTCATATTCGTGTTCCTCCGTTTAAGAGAGACCGGTTGCTTGGATTTATCGTGGACAATGACAGTGCGCTATGCGACTTCGATTACTACTATTTCATCGAAATGAATAAATTGTCGCAAGCGTAGAGTCAGTGTTCAAATACTAAAAGAGAAAAAAATGCGGCGAAGACGGTAAAAATACTTGGAGAATTATTCAAACTAAACGACATGATTTTTTGTTTTCTTTTTTTGATACGTTCACTTGGTTATTTCAGCATTTATATATTACCCATAAAAATAGAATTTCGGTGGTGCCCGGGATCCGGTATAATATATAATATTGTTAAGCTATTACTTGTCGTATTTGCCTGATCAAATTTATTGCAGATATTTTCATTTTCCGGTAGGATCCGTGTCGTACACTTCAAAAACATTCGTTTTTTTTTTTCTTTCTCATATTGTACTCATATGGACCGCGATTTTAATGATTTCGAAAGTGTAGCAGCCACCGAAGGTACTAAGTATATCGCTGATTATCAGTGAACACAAATACTCAATAGTCATTGGAATAAACATAAAAAAAAAAAGTGTGGTCCCTTTAAAAGTAAAGTACATTCCGTACCGTTGACAGGGTGTCGGAGATTGTGGATTTAGGCTTTCCGCAATGTACTAAGCTTAATGGATTTGAGGAGAACATTGGGCCCGTTCCTTTCTACGTGGCATCCGTCTTTACTTCGTCAGATTTAGCTAGTACGCAATTTAATTTCAGATCAGGTAAACCTGGGAGCGACTAGGATTCGGAATGAAATAGGTCACGAGATGATGACACCTCTGGTTTAATAGTCGAGCATCTTAACTACTAAGCTACCGCGCTACCTTGCGATCGCTTTAGATAATTTTTTTTCTAGATAAAAATATAACGGATTAAAATATCATCGATGTTAAACGCGGAAATTTGAAAAAATTAAAGTATTATCAATGGATAAACATATAGATTCGAAATCTCCATTGCGCAAATTAAAAACCTCGTCGTTACTTTCGGAAAAGTTGATCTTTAGCGAGACAAAAAATTTCAAGTATTATGCGAAAAATTTGGAAATAATTTTTATTTGTTTATTTTTTTTTGAAATCCGACTTCAAGTTTTATTATAAATATATTTAATAAAAATACATTAAAAAGTAAAAAATGATTATTCGATAAAATGCAGTATATTTCAGAGTGACTATAAGATGATATTAAGATAACTCTTATACATTAATACCAATTAAAGTCGACACGGAAATCGCAAACTACTGTTCTTAATGAAAACAGAAATCGACCTGTTTGCGAGATTATTGACGTCACGCATTTTATAGAACGACTGTTACGTTGCGTGATATCGTAATGTTGATTCCCCCCCCCCCCCTTTTGAAAATAGTTCTTTCAACTCAAGATTTTAGAATCTTCGGAAAGATGATATCTGAAGAAATTTCTTAATTGGGATTCACTTTCTTTTGATGTAATCTGTTAGTGGAAATCTCGATACAATAGTTTACCGTGTCCGAGGTTTTGATAAAACATTTTGTAATTTTTTTCGGCTGGTAAATATTTAAAATGTTCTCTTTAAATTTATGCCTCCGTTGTATTTTGATGTTTTTTTGTTTGTTTTTTTTTTGGCATTTGATTTTTAGCGAATTTGTAAAAAGGCGGTGTGCTTTTTTTTAACGGACAGTTTTAGCTTCGTTTATGGGAACTTATTTCCTTTGTAAAAATTCCCCATTTTTCTAGATTTTTTTTTTATAGTTACTATTTATAATTAGGAGTGTCTACCGTGTCCTGAATCTCTAATAAAAAAGGAATTATTCGAAAATGCGTTCCCAGAACACATTTGCTCGCGAATTATTTCGTATAGATAAATTTTGATGACTGCGAGATAAAGCCACGGAATTCTCGGTGCGGAGCTCTCATATTTAAATAGTTGCTTTTTAGATTCCGACATTGTACCGCCCCGGGTGTTAAAAATTATCAAAATGCCTTATAACGTAATAATAGCGATTACCGAGATATAACGCAATTTATGCGATACCTCGCCAAGAATTTACATCCAAATACGAATTTGCTTAAATCTGAAAATTTGAAATTTTTCATACGCTTAATTTCAGTAATTTGCCCCTGGTTTTACCTAAATTTAATACGAACAGTTTCTCGAATCCCCCTTCTCCTCTCCCGCCGATAATGTAGAAGAATTTTTGTACGACAGAATACTTTACCAACATATGTGTTACATATTAAATATAAAAAAAAAAAATGTTTATAGAATAAACTAACCACTTTGTCGGCAATTCTGTGATAATCACCGATACGCTAATAATGTAAGAAAATTAATATTGCGAGTTAGAATTTCATTACGAACGAAATGTATGTTATTGTTATCGACTTCAAAAGAGAATGAGGTTATATGTTTGTCCAACGTATGTTTCTTTTCATGCTTTTTAATATTTTCTTGGCGCGTAATTTGTACACACGCGAACCGATTTTAGTAATTCGTTCGCAGATATATAACATTCAGCACAATTTGTAGGGTTTTTGGCTAGTGAAATAAATCAGTATTGAATTTGTGAAAATATTAAAAATAATATTATAAATGTGAAATATAATATTTTTTGAAATTTACCGCTATTGCATATAAATGTATATGAAAACAATTGTAATATGTGCATAGCGACTATAATGAAAAGGAAATATTTTAAGAAATTTTTTTTTCTTTTTTCTAACGATATTTTAAAAAAAAAAAGTTGAATAGAAATTATTTTGGCTTTTAACGCGATTTCTTTCAAGTGATGATATCTTACACAATTTCGCTGTGATAAAAACGAAGAAAATGTGATCTTGCCTGATCGGATCACCAGAAACTTCATAAATTTCAGAAATATGACGAAACGAAACGGCGCTCCTTATTGGAAACATTTTAGATGCTTCTACCATTCAGCGATGGTACACCATGCGTGAGAGTTGTCGGTGGTTATCGGTGAACACAAATACACAGTATTCATTAAAATAAACGTTGTAAAATGTGGTACCTTTAAATCATTTTTTTTCTTTTTTTTATTTATTAATACAACGACACGCAAACGTAATTTGCAAAAAAAATTAAAGTATTATCAATGTTAATTATGACACGGATAAATATAGACATTCGAAAAAGAAAATGAATTTCAAATCGCCATAGCGCAAATTAAAAAGTTTGTCACTCTTGAAAAAGTTGACTTATAGCGAGACAAAACATTTAAGTATTATGCCAAAAATTGTGTAATCAAATGTAAAAAAAAGAATACCGACAGCAATAAAAATTTTAAAAAAATGCGTTAAAAATGTAAAAAACAATTATTCGACAAGAAGATGTATCTTGTTACATATTTTAATAGATGATACTATGATAATTCATATACAACATCAATACCTTTATCATTAGGGTAGGCACGGAAATAATAAATTACAATAATAATTAAAAACTGCATTAAATATTCATTAAATTGTTTCTAGATATTGCGAATTACCGGCCTACTCCAATTAAGGTATTAATGTTTTAAATAAGAATTGTCACAATAACTCCTTAGGGGTATTGTATTTTATTGTTTTTAAGATTATCTTTTACCTTTCGGCGCATTTTTAGTAAATTTCTATAGTACATTTTAAAGTCGGCGTTTTTTTTACACTTTATTTTATTATTAAATTCTCAACGCGTATAAATTTATCCTATACTGCCTGGCGAATTTGAAAAACATACGGACCGTTTACTATTTTGTAATTATTGAAGCGAGATTTTAATATATGCGCCATTTATTATCAAAGTGTTGTGGTTTGGAAATGGATAGTTTTGAGAAATTCTTTAGTATTTAATTCAGTTTGTGGACAGCAAAACGATTCCTGAAAATCCATCCAATATGGCCTTCCGGTTTAATATTTTTGTAAATCTTTAATTCAGAGTATTTATTAAAGTTAGTAAGTAATCTCGATTTTTTAGGCTGTCTGATATATATAGGCATCTATTTATTGGATGAAAGCTACGCTCTTTACTTTTTTATGTAAAATTTGTCCGTAGAATCTTTAGGAAGAAACTTAACTAGAAGTTCTGCGCATTCAGCATTGACTACGTGAGCTGAAGTCGATTTCACAGATTCTAGACAAAGCCGAAATATAGCGATATATTCAGTAAGCGATTATTTTAAAAATTCCAAACTTAATAAGTACTTCGATTAGGATATTGAGATACACACTATCATACGTCGACTTAAGATCAATAAATACAGTAACGAAATACCAGTTTTTGGAAACAATCGAAGGTCGTTTATTATGACTGTTAGAGCATCCCTGGTACCTAAGGATTTTCTAAAGCCGTATTGGGCCTTAGATACTATTCCCAAGCGGTTGGCCTACCATTCTATCGTACATTTTTTTAAGGTTTTCCATTATTTTAGCCATACATGAAAGTAGGGGGATATCGGCCTGTATGAATTGTAATCATCCTTATTTTTACCGAGTTTCAAGATCGGGTGCAAATGTAATATTCTTTCCAGGTATCTAGAATATATTCGGTGCCTAGTGGTTTATTAAAATACCTTACTAACATATACCGACTGGAAGCGTCTGGACAGCCCTATAGGCTATTCAATCTCTACCTCAGCTGAGGAGTTTTTGTAAACTTTTAATAAATTCCGATCATGTTATTTCTCTATCTAGTTGGCCCGCAAATTTATCCGACGCCTATAACGGAGATATTTGATCTAGAGGTTCAACGGGAGTTTCAAGCTTACGGGATACATTCTGAAATTTAGTCTGATATATTAGTTTGATACTTATATAATAACCGAGGATGGTTAAAAAAATCTAATTTATGCCGTAGATCTTTTGTGTTTAGTTTGCTGTTTATCTTATTGCAATAGTCTCTCCAGGTTAATTTCTTTTTTTCTTTAATGATATTTTTTACTCTATCCTGCTGTTCTTTGAATTTGAAGTAGTTTTCCATGTTGCGGTGTTTGTTGAAGGTTTTCAGACGTAATCGTCTTAACGCTATTGCTTTGTTACAGTACCTATGTACATCTTTTCCTGTTTACTGTCGGTATGAAATCGAAAATGCTTTTGATTATTTCGCCAGTAGCAGTGGAATACAGAGCACGAGAAACGTTTTCAACGCGAACGAAGATATTCCGAGGCGTTCACACTGCACTTTCATTCACCGGCATAATTAACAGCATGAAAAGCGTTTTCGCATTGGAAGAAAACGATCAAAGCACACGAAATGGCCGTAAAACCGAAAATCGCTCTACTGTGCAAGAGCTTCTTCATCGCTTCATTTTCTCATCAAACCATCACTGTACGTTTTCAAATTGCGGTCAACTTTAAAAGTTTCTTTTTTTTCATTCCGGGATTACAGAGAATTCTGCTGTTCGGTGGTACAATTATAAAATATTAAAGTAAATATAATTGCGGGAAACGGCAAACTATATATTAAAGAAGAAAGCAATAGAAAAGAAAAAGAAAAGAAGGAAGAGAAAAGAGGAGAGAGAATAAGCAAATAGAAAAGGGCTAATAGACAATATATATACATATATTCAGATTACCGGTTTGTTTGTTTTATTTTTCTATCTCCTTATTCCATCGCAGTAAATTTAATTATACACCCTGTCAAGAAAGTATCGGGAATTGTTAAATAAAACGAACAATTTTTAATTTTCATCCAAATTTATTTTGTCACCTTCAAAATAACATCCATTCGAAGCGATGCACATATGCCAACGCTTTTTCCACTCGGCAAAGCACTTCTGATAGGCGGTTTCCGGGATGGCCTTTAGCTCTCGCGTCGCATTCGTCTTGATGTCATCAATCGATTCGAAGCGCATTCCCCGTAGCGGAAATTTGAGTTTTGAGAATAGGAAGAAGTCGCAGGGTGCTAAATCTGGTGAATACGGCGGTTGTTCGATGATATTTACCGAGTGTTTGGCCAAAAACTCATTCACAATTATGGCTTTGTGAGACGGCGCATTATCGTGATGGAGAATCCAAGAATTGTCGACCCACAAATCGTTACGTTTACGACGGATAGCCTCTCTCAAACGTCTCAAAACACTTAAGTAAAACTCTTTGGTGACTGTCTGTCCAGCTGGCACATATTCATAGTGTACCACGCCTCGAATATCGAAGAAAACAATCAACATGATCTTCACTTTCGATCGGCTTTGGCGAGGTTTTTTCGGCTTTGGCGCGCCAATTGGCCGCCATTCGGACGATTGCTGGTTCGTAAGCGTGTCGTACTCGTACACCCATGTCTCGTCACCAGTAATTATCTTTTCCAAGAAGGTAGGATCCAAATTGGCTCGATCCAGCATGTCTGCAGCTACCTGTTCTCGGTACTTTTTTTGAAAGAAATTCAGGTCTTTCGGAACAAGCCGAGCCGCAACGCGTTGCATACCCAATTTTTCGTGCACAATCGTACGTACGCTCTCGTGTGACATGCCCAATCCATGAGCCATCTCTCTCAAGCTCACATGACAATTTTCAGCAACGATTTCCTTGATTTTATCGACGTTATCATCGGTCACACTCGTTGAAGGCCGTCCAGAGCGAGGCATGTCTTCGACCGTCTCCCGACCATCCTTGAACGCTCTGTACCACTCGTAAACCCGCGTTTTTGATAAAGCAGATTCACCAAAAGCCTTCTGTAACATTTACAGTGTATCGGCACAAGAAATTTCGTTCGAAACACAGAATTTAACACAAGTACGTTGTTCAATATTTTCACTCATTGTAAAACTTCGACAAAACACTTCAAGGTCGACTGATTTTAACAGCTGCTGTAAACACACTGGTTGACAGATCGCGCTAAAAATAGGCATCATAATACAAAACAGTTGTACCAACCTGGAAAAAAAAATTATCTGCCTAGCTATTACCCGGGAGATTTAAATTGACAATTCCCGATACTTTCTTGACAGGGTGTAAATTATGTGTTATTGCTATCATTTTTATCTCTGTCTTTCTAATCTTCCTATACGCTTTATTTGATAATGTTATATTCAATTGCAAAAACTTTTTCGTTATGTACCTGCCCTCGTCGTCTTATTATTATTTTAAGAATTTGTAATATATTAACTATATTGTTTAGGAAGTCGCAATTGTTTATAATTGCTTCGATTGTATGATCGTTGTACTTCCGTTAATTCTATTGTTAACTTATATTTTATTTTACAAAGTCAAATTAACGCTATAGCTCGTTCTATAATTAATGTAATGTTTTTTTCTTCTTCTTCTTCTTCTTCCTTTTTCTCTTGTTGAAGTCGAGATTATCTATTACTGGAGATTGAGGGTGTATATGTGTTTTATCTTAATTAAGTTTTATAGACTATGTATTCTTTGTAAACATGGGTTAATATTAGTATCAAAATTGTACAATTTGTATTAACATCATTTTCAAATAGTGGTACATTGTCTCATGTATATAAAGTTTTTGTCAGTATTGTTTGCATAGCGTTTTGCATATTTTATTTTATTTTATTCAATATAAAAACATGATAATTAAATTTATCATTTCTCTGGTTAATTATTGTTATCATACAAGTTTCAAAGGAAAGTGTTTATTTATTATAACCGCTATTATTTGTATTGATTGTATTATGATTATTTAGATTATTATATTATTATTACTCATATTATTATTATTATTATTTATTTTATTACTTAACTATCATTATTATTATTTGTAGTGAGTTTCAGTCAATTTTAACAGCTTTAGTATTAGTTTTAATGTTAGCTTACCGTATAGTTGGATATAGGTGTCTGTATGGTCATATATGAATGAATGGTTTTGATTGACTGCTTTGATAGAAATTAAGTTACATATTTTAATACATGTTCATATTCTTAATGATAAGTGTAATATTATGGTTGTAGGTATAGGTTTTGGTTAATGTGAAACACTCGGAGTAGTTATGTGTGAACGTTGGTCAAACATTAAGCACTGCAAATTTTTATGTGGCAGGATATTGGGTAATAATAAGTGCAAGTTTGACCTACGTAACTCCTGTGTATTCTCCGCAGTTCGCGCAAATTTTGTGCATTTGCGGTTACATTAATTAAGTTGTATTTTAGTTTTAATTTATTTCATGTATATAAATTTGATTTGATTTGATACTAATAAAAATATGCATAAAAACAAAAATTTAAAATAAAATCATATTTATTGTTTGAAAAACAATAAAGCTGCTGCTACAAATATAATTACGAAAAACGGCACAAGGAAGCATCTGCTGAAACGATGTCCAGCACATAATCGGCTGAAAAAATTGGAAAACTACTGAGGTGTATATTGGAAGAAATAAATTGGCTATATATATACATATACGTATATAACTCAGTCATTTTGGCCTTGCAAGAGGCTGTGTCCCTTGACCCCCTTGCTTACATTTCTATCTCTTTCTCTTCTATACTTTGTATAAGATGATCAAAATTTACAACGTAATTCTAAATCGGTCCATATGAATATAATAACATAATCACAGAAATCCTATGAAATATAACAAACATTACATAAAATTGGGACATTTTTTCTGATGGGGGTAGCCTAAGAATTACGTTGTAATTAATATATATATATATAAATATATATATATATATATATATATATAAACTCGGCCATTTTGGCCTCGCAAGGAGCTGTGCCCCTTGACCCCTCTTACTTTGATTTCTGTCTCTTTCTATTTTATATATTGTATAAAATGATCAAAACTTCGAACGTAATTCTTACTAGCAACAACACAAAAATCCTATCCTAACATTTAACTTTCATTATATAAAATTAAGACATTTTTTCGTTACATATTTCGTTACATAAAATTGTGACATTTTTAAAATAACAATCACAAAAATCCTATAAAATATAACAAACGTTATATAAAATTCGGACATTTTTTCTAACGGGGGATAGCCTAAGAATTACGTTGTAATTTATATATATATATATATATATATATTAAGAGGAGATTTAGGAACGTGGGAATTCCCAATATGCGTTAATAAATGGAATTTGAAGGACAAAGACACTTTTAAAGAAGGCAAAGTTGAAGAACTTGAGCAGTTTCTAATAGATTTTAAAGTGGGGAATTTGTCTAACGTTAATCTCGTTTTTATTTTTATTTTTTTATTCCGCTTCTTCCTATTATTTATTTATTTTTCAACTACCGTTATTGTGATATTATTAAGCTGTTGTGTCGTTTGATAGTCGGTTCGCCGCGTTGTTGCGTTTACGTAAATAATATTATTTCGTTCGATTACCGTAATTATCTATTAGAAACGATATTCGTACTGTAAAATCATCAGATCGGTGAGATTAGACCAATTTATATATATTATATTTCGTTATCGGTGTAAACACATACGCATAGCACATTCACACGAGACGGTACGTCGTTCGTCGTTATCATGACGACAACGGCTGTACCTGCGTCAATTACACACACTATGCACCCGCCGACATACGCACAAACACACATACAATCATCAACATGTAACGGCACAGCAGCAACGCATCACGCACACATCGTACAGCCAACTAATTTAATAGCGAGCTACACGCCTGTTATCAGTAGCGGAGTTTATTCGTCTACCGCGCAACCTTTGTATTACATTTCTCAACCGTCTTCAGCGATGCAAACGGATTATATGCAACAGTTTCCTATTTTAGGTAATGTTATTACGCCGAGTCAACTTCCCAGCACTATTGGGGATATTACTGAGACTGATAATGACCACAGCGATACAGTGAGCGAAAATAACCTAAATGATGACTGGCAAGAACCGAAGAGGAAGGCCAAAAAGCGATCTCATTTACAAATCAATATAGGAAATATCAGCAGAAACTCTAACCGATTTAGCTGTTTGAACAATCTCAATGACGATTGCACAGAAAATAGAGATCCAACTGACCCGAAACCAAAAATACCCCCACCTCCACCACTTTTCGTACATGATGTTATAAATTTCGCATCAATGATTAAAAAAATCGCTATAATACTAGGCAAACAAGATTTTGTTGCTAAAACTTTAAAGAAAAACACAGTAAAGGTTAACGTCCAATCTTTCGACGATTACCATAAACTCGTCTCCACATTCAAAAAAGAGGATGTTAACTATCACACATACCAACTAAAACAGGAAAGATCCTACAAAGTTGTAATAAGGCACCTCCACCAGTCTTTTCAAGACGAGGAAATTAAGCAGGCACTTAAGGAAAAAGGCTTCGTTGCCCGAAATATACTAAACATTAGACATAAGGTAACTAAAGAGCCTCTCCCTTTATACTTCGTTAATCTTGAACCCACAGAAAACGTTAAAGAAATTTTTAACCTAACCCATTTACTCTACACGAAAATAAAGGTCGAAGCTCCTCACCCCAAAAAAACAATTCCACAGTGTCTGCGTTGTCAGTCTTATGGGCACACCAGAACTTTTTGTAATCGACCGTACAGGTGTGTTAAGTGTGGTGGTCACCATAAGTTCACAGAGTGTAAAAAGGATGAAAACTCTGCGCCAAAGTGTGCGTTGTGTGGAAATGACCATCCGTCCAACTACAAGGGATGTGCAATTTACCAAAAATTATACGAACGTAAATATAAAACCGCAAACATCAACGTAAATAGGTTCGGATTTAAAAGTAACCAGCAACAGTATGGAAATCAACAAATGACGTATGCTGAAGTTGTAACAAACCAAGATAGTGCTAATAATTCTAACATCAATAATAATGCTGAACTTACAGCAGGCGAAAACAATAATAGGAATCTCAATAGTTCTAAATATCGAGATAACAACTCTGATCTCCAAAATACGCTAACAACCCTCTTAAATGAATTTAAAGCAATGTTTAACCAGCTCTTGCAGCAGAATTCCATTGTCCTAAATCTGCTAACATCACTAACAAGCAAATTAATAAAATAATGGCTCCGTCGTTGAGAATAGCTCACTGGAACGCCAACGGGGCGCTGCAAAAGGGACGTGAGATCGAGCTGTTTTTAAATAGTGAGCAAATTGATATTCTCCTTCTTTCAGAGACACATTTTACGCAAAAAACATACTTCCATATTCCGAATTACCGTACGTACCAAACAACAAGACCTGATCACAAAGCCCATGGCGGAAGTGCAGTTATAATCAAGAATACTATTAAGCATTATGAACTATGTAAAATTTCTAGTATAGAAATGCAATCTACTAGTATAATGGTGTACTCTTTAAATGGAAAAATTGCGATCTCAGCTAGTTATTGCCTACCAAACCGCACACTTGACGAACAAAAATTAAGTGAATATTTTCAGAGTTTAGGTGATAGGTTCATTGCAGGTGGTGACTGGAATGCAAAGAATATGCGCTGGGGATCAAGGTTCACGAACACAAGAGGTAGTCTATTCGAAAAAGTAATGCTCACTGTAAATCTTGGGTGCCTGGCTACTGGTGAGCCAACATATTGGCCAACAGATAAAAACAAAATTCCTGACGCGATCGATTTCTTCATAACCAAGGGAATATCAATGCTTAATTGTAAAACTAACACATGTTTTGACTTATTTTCAGACCATAGTGCCCAAATTCTAACAATAAGTACAGGCTTAATAACAAAAGAAGAACCTCCTTCTTTATATAATAAACGAACGGATTGGGACAACTTCCGAGAAGGAGTAGATAAAATGCTGAATTTAAACATTCCTTTAAAAAATGAACGAGAGATAGACATAGCAGTCTAGTACCTAACTGAAACTATCCAAACAATGGCATGGAAATCTTCGCCTCCTATTAAGCCTTCAGCTTCAATATCTAACCTACCAAGGCACGTCTTAAATTTAGTAAGGGAAAAAAGAAAAATTCGCAAAAAGTGGCATATAACAAGAAATCCCGCTTATAAAACTTTGCTAAATAACAAATCCAAACAGTTAAATATACTAATTCGTAACGCTAAAAATGAAACCTTACAACGACACTTGCAGAATTTATCTCCAAATCAGTCTACCGACTACAGCCCGTGGAAAGTGTTTAAAAGCCGAAATAGGCCAGTACAATATTCTCCTCCTATAAGAAAATCGGACGGAACCTGGGCCAAGGCTGATAATGAGAAAGCTGAAGTTTTTGCTAAATATTTTAGCGAAGTCTTTAAACCAAACCCTAAGGTTACAAACTCAGATGATATAACAGAGTTTTTGAGCTCCCCACTACAGCTTAGTGTCCTCATTACGCCGGCATCCCCAAAGGAAATACAGTACGTAATTCAAAAACTAATCGATAAAAAAAGCCCTGGGCACGATCTGATCACCAAAGAAGTGTTGCTAGAACTGCCACGCAAAGCTATTTTGTTTATTACTAATATATTTAATGCAATCTTCCGCTTGCAATACTTCCCGCTGTCTTGGAAACTGGCACAAATAGTGGTAATTCCTAAACCAGGAAAGTCTCCAGAGGATGTAACTTCCTACAGACCAATATCCTTACTACCTATCCTATCTAAAGTGCTGGAAAAATTAATCTTAAAAAGATTGCATCCTCTGATTATAAAGGAGAATATTATACCAGACCACCAATTTGGGTTTCGAGAAAAACACTCGACTATTGAACAGGTACACCGAATCCAACGTATTATCCAAGATAGCTTTGAAGCTAAGGAAATATGTGTAGGTGTATTCCTGGATATAAAACAGGCCTTTGATAAGGTTTGGCATCGTGGTCTGTTATATAAAATTAAGAAAAATCTTCCTCATCCTTTTTATCTTCTTCTAAAGTCTTTCCTTGATGATCGAACATATCAAATTAAATTCCAGAATGAACTATCAAACATCTATCCTATATCCGCTGGTGTGCCTCAAGGCAGTGTACTGGGTCCAGTGCTTTACCAAATGTACACTGCAGACTTTCCTGACAGCGAGGGCGTAGCTATTGCTACATTTGCAGATGATACTGCGCTTATAGCGGCAAACAAAGATGCTGGAACAGTAACAAATAAATTGCAGCTGGCGTTAGCAAAAACTGAAAGGTGGTTAGATCGATGGCGAATTAAAGTTAACGAGAAAAAGTGTACACAGGTTACATTCGCTCTACGAAAGGTAGTCTGCCCGCCAACCAAAATTAACGGCGAAACAATCCCAGTTAGGAATGAGGTGAAATACCTTGGGTTGCACTTGGATAGTAAATTAAGGTGGAATAAGCATGTCTCACAAAAAAGAAAGTGCTTGGATATAAAGCTAAGAAAACTCTACTGGCTTCTTGGTAAGCATTCCAGCTTGTCGATCGAAAACAAAGTATTAATATATAAAATAATATTGAAACCAGTATGGACATACGGTCTAACTTTATGGGGCTGTGCTAAAAATACACACATTAATAAAATACAACGTTTCCAAAATAAAGCTATTAGACTCATTGTGTCACCTCCTTGGTATGTCTCCACGGACACACTCCATAGGGACTTCAACATACCTTACGTAAAGGAAGAAATAAAACTTGCCGCACAGCGGTATACTAGTCGATTAGAAACACATCCCAACCCACTAGCTATCAACCTTCTTGACAATAGTCAAGAAATTCGACGGCTGAAGCGCTCTAGAGTCTTTGACTTTGTTTAGAACTTGAATAGATGTTCCTGGAGAACCCTGATAGTGGTGGCCCCTTACGCGTTAATTTGCATTCCAGTAAAATTGCTTGATGGTCTATGAAGACCAGTTGTAATTAATAAAAAAAATAATATAAAAAAAAAAAAAATACCGTTATTGTTTTTTTTTTTTTCGTCTGTATTTTCATTTCATTACTTATGCGTTTCCTTTATTTTTTAACGGTTATTTCGGGGCACCATTATCACCATCTTTTAAGAAGTACGTTTTATTTTCTTCCATATAGCACTGCAGGAGTGCCATACCGGCATAGTTAATTGTAAAGTAAGTAAAGTAAGTCCCATAGCCTTGATAAGGTATCATGCATTGTGAAGTTAAGGTTCGCAATGTACAAAGCTCAGCGGCCCTAATGAGAGTATGGGGGCAAGTTCCTTTCTCTCGGCCGCCTTTACTTTCCACCAGATAATTCTCTGGTACCCAATTCAATTTCAGATTAGGTATAAACCTGGGAGCGATTCGGATCCGGAACGAGACAAGTCTCGAACCCGTGACCTCTGGTTTGGTAGCCAAGCGCCTTAACCATTAGGCTATCGCGCTACCTAGTTAATTGTAGACACTTAATTCTATGATTTTCGGTATCGCTTCTGAAACCCTATTTGATTCTAACGCATTTCAATTTTTTTTCTTTTTTTTTTTCTTTTTTTGGGCGCCTCAAATATGGACACAAATGAACCCCCCCGCGCAAGTGAAATTTTTAAAAATGTCAGTGTGCGGTAGCCGGATATCAGGTAAACTGCCTAAGCACCACTCTGCAATAGTTGATTTAATTTATTTTTACTACCGCAATAACACATCTGCATATCGACCCGCTTCGCGTGTATAAGTCATGTCGAATATTTTCAGACATGTAAATTGTATCCGCTACTTCGATTTCTAAATAAAACTTTGTTGGCTATTATAAAACCGCCAATAATAATTCGTTTCTACGGAATACTTTTATTTTTTCTAATAAAATGACTTCGCTTAAGAGCTTAATGTTGATTATCGCGATTTAGAGAAAGGTGATCTCGTACATGACCACGAACGAAACACAATAATACGGAACAGCGCATTGTCACCCTAGTTTATATTCTTATTTTTTCAACTACTATCTTGTCTGCGATGCATAAATAGGATGCTTTTCACAAACAAAAAAAAAAAAAAAAAAAAAAAAAAATCTGGCTGCATCACGATAGTAGAGTTTTTGAAACTTTTAGATAGTATTACTTCACTTCGTTTCGAACGTTTAGTGCTTTTTAATATTCTTTTTAAGTTTATCGTTACAAAATAAATGTATGCAGATCAAAAAGTAGCCGATAGACATAGTAGAGAAAAAAAAACGTGGAAAATAGAATAAAAGTTTTACACGAAGGGAAAAAGTAGAATAAAAGTCGAGTAATTAATACGTCCGGGAAACAGTCGGTGTAATTAATGAAGGAAATTAGGTACCGATTGATCGGGCGACTAGCGATAAGCAAGTCTACAGCGGAAAATGGCTTCTTCTTTGAACAGTTTTTTCCGATGCCCGGATATCCACTTAATGCCGCTACTTGCTATTGTTATTTGCTTTTTATTAGCTCGGTTATCCTGCCCGTGTACCATTCTCATCTATTTTTCCCGGTAAATCTTTAAAAAGCACCTCGAAAAATTTTCTAAAAAGAACCCAATTTGTAAAAATTTGTTGCCGAAATGAAAAGCGGAATAGCAGGTTAGTTCGATAGCGGTCCTTTTGAAAAACTGCTCACGCAAGCAGGCTTCGGATATATTCACAGAAGCGAATCGTTATACCGGTTTGTCGGCCTAATTTGAATTTTGTACAATTTTCAACGCTCCGGGTGTATTCAAGTTTGTTTTAGTCTAAGCAAAAAGGTGGAAACCGCTAACGCGACAGTTATAGGTATCATAAATTGGAAACCGCGGAATTCGATGTCTTATACGTTGGGCAGTACGACCGGTGCAATCGTTTTTACTTATAGCGCAGTGACAGCTGAATTCGGCAGTTAGATTCTGAATAGAGGCCTTTTTGAGGTAGGCGGAAGGGACTATTTTAAAAATATCGGCTAAACTCATCTTGACGACCAGATTATTTTGGCGAGTTCCGATTTCAAAGCGATCGAAAAATGAATACTTCATTATAAACGTACGAGATTGCTCGGGAAAGATAGCCGAGAGATGTCAGATTTGTGGGAAAAATTAGGTTACTAGAAGCTAAGACAAACCGTAGTAGTCGAGTTCGTTTAGATAATCTCCGGAGTATGAATACTGACGTTTAAAATTAAACTGTGCTACATTGGTACATAGCGCGTTTCTCAAAACATACTAGATGCCAATGACATATCCGAGGCAGCCTTTTGCAACCGTATCTATGGCATATCGAGTTGTAGACGGAATGCGAACGGTGCAAAGAATGTTTTACAAAAATCTAAATTCAACTTTAGTCACTTTGATGTTTGTTGCATTTATGAACGAGTATTGCATCTCCGATCGAAGTGCATCGGATTATGTTACAACAGTTATCGACGAATGAAATACACATTACTCAGGGAAGTGTGCTGAGTACTGCGTACGATACTGATCGTAGGCCGGTCAAATCCACGGCAGATATTAAGCCGAAAAGTCGACATATTGACTACTTGTTACAAGCTTCCATTGACTGTTAGAATAGTGGTACATAAAAAGAAAGACGGTTTGTTTATTATGTAAAATCGTTAAGGAAATTCGCATGCTGAAGCAGGAACGGCGGGAAAGTGAATTTAAATTCAACGCTATGCGAAGATTATAGAAAAATTATTTTCGAAAGACCTTACACTTTCTATGCCTGAATGCATCTTTTCGACTGGTGCAAAATCTATAATTTTTAATGCACCTTTATTTATATACTATATATCGACGTCTATGTTACCGGTAATGTCGACATTGCCTAGACATTGTCGAAAGTGACTAGTGAATGTCGCGACATTATCGGGCTCCCAGCAGGAAATGTTCGAAAAATTTTTTTTTGGTAAATACGAAGCTTGATTTAGGGGCCGTATCGTAGTAATCTATCATTAATCATTTAAGCCAACTGAATTTTTCCGCTTCGTTATCACAAAATCTAATTATAATCTGGTGCTCTTATAAGCCGTCCGTGAATTCAGATGAAATCATTCTTTCTAGAATAACGGTCAGCTACGCTCAAAGGCGTCACCAGCCGATGATCCAGGAGGGGCAAAATGAGGTGCTAGCCAACGAGCCGGGAGCGGGGGCAAGATGAGTCGCCAACCGTGAGCCGGGGGGATGACAGAAAGGAGTTATAGGAAAAATGAAATTAATAATTTGTAAAGGCTTAATATTTTATTAAACGAGAATAAAATCTTAATTAAAACATAATTTTCGTGGGTTTCTGGCCAATTGTTCTCCACTACTTTATTATAAAAGTCTTCTAAATTGTCCGTGATTACGCGCCTACGAATACTCATCATGGCCGGTTGATTAAAAAGTTTCGAAGCTCCAGGGGAGGGAGCAAAGGCCCTTCCCTGCCCTCACTTGGCGACGCCCATGACTACGCTGGTTATCTGTCTAAGTGCGATTAAAATTAGTTTTTCGTATTAGAATTACTACGGATATTGAAGGCTATTTAAGCTGCTTTTGATTATCAAAGGTACGTTACGTAATTTTTACATAGTACCAGCTGTGAAAAAAGACCGTTTGGATAGATAATATAAAAAAATGGACCGGAATTAAGAGAACAGAAGATCTATTCAGAATAGCAAAAGATCGTAATCCATTTCAGCAGATAATCCAATCCATACATGATGATTAAGCAATACCCGAATCGGGTGGCACGAGAAGAAAGAAAGAAGCTGTGATACCCGTCGAAACTCGACGAAATGATAATTGTTCAAAAAGCTATTTCATTGCCAAACCTGAGTTAATAGCGTTCGTAGTACCTGACCGAGCGCAATAAAGAATACAGCATACTATGACTACATCTGAGTCAACAGCGCCCACAATGCTTAATGTGAATCAAAAGTAAGAGTAACCAGTTAACAGCATTCATAATGGCGAAAGGCAAGTTAATTACCATGCAGTATTACTGCCACGCTTGAGTTAACAGCGCCCACAATACCTAAATGAAAAAAATAAAAGTGAAAACCGCCTTAAAGCTCTCTATGAGCAAAAAGAATAATCACCATCCAGAGTCAGTATTTACATTTGTATATATTGCACAGAAAGCGTATGACACGAGAAGAAGAAGAAGAAATGAAAAATTGCGATAAACACGACTAGTATTGATTGGGCACTCTCTTCAATTCTTGCAGACTATGTGTTTAAGCTGATAGCCAGTCACCCGATTCTTGATATCCAGTACGCAGATGGCGGCCAATGTGTGGCGCATAAAAAATATAGGCTTCACCGGCAAAACAAACCGGAATTATTATTCATCGACCGAAATCAGAAATACAAATATTCTTAAAATAATCGCCATACTAGCAACCATTTGAATCATATAAGGATGAATGCGAGTTATCTTTAATGTATACACTTTTTTGACTAAGAATGCCATATCAACACTATCGTTTTTTTTTGTTTTTTTGTTGTAGATGAACTATATCGTAGCTTCGATACTGACACACCTTAGATACGACCAAAGGAAAAAAAGAAAAAAAAAGAAAAGAAAAAAAGATTTGTCTATAAATTGCATATTAAAAAATACTGAACACCTTTCATCATAACATTTTCTGAGAGACGTTTATTTCATAGCTGTCTACAACATCGTACCGTTACTCTTTTTTTGTTTGTTAAAGAGAACGAACTGTAAGGTTTTTTTTTTTTTTAAACCTGGTCTGTAAGGTTTATTCCATTAACTGCGCTGACTTTACGCTAGAACGGCTATATACACTGCGGCCGGCTTGCAATACTCTGTACGATTTAAGAGAGAGCAGCATTCGGACGGTCGAAATTAAGACTTAAGAGCCACTGGCAAAGTGAACTGAAATAATGTGAAATAAATCCAGCGAACAATGGGATAACGACAGAAAGGGAACAATTGGAAAACATTAAGACACCGAGTGCCCAACGTCGACATTTACGCAACAGCTGAAAAAGAAAAGAACAAACGTCGCTAGAGAGTCCGACCACTTGGTAGGCCTTTATAATGTGGGAAGCGGTGCAGCCCCAGGATCGGCTTAGTAAGTCACTTAAGAACTCATCAGCAGATGACGGGAATCCAAAACCGAGCAAATATCATCATCTTTATACGTACACTCTATACGGGTATAGGCGTGCACATAGAAGTGGGTAAAGTTTCACATAGGCGGTGCCGATGAAACTTGAAGGATTTGTTGAGAAAACTTTTATTCCGCCATTCCACTCCCCGGCCAGGTGAAAAAGGAAATTACACACCTCTTTGTAAATTCATTTTAAGTCGGACTGGTCGCGTTATTCATTTGAACTACCATGAAAATGCCTATTTATTAAACTGAAATTATTTAATTTTTTTCTTCCATTATCGCCGTTATATTACTTTACCTTCTTTTCTTTTTCATATTTGACTTTAGAAATTCCATTAAATTTCGCTCATCAACCCCAAGACGATATTTATTTCGTTCAAAAAATTAATTATTCCCGCAACCAACGGAAGATGGTTCGCAAAGCCGAATCGGCTCAAGTTCGTGTTTAATTGATAACGAGATGTACAATTTTACAAGTATATATATATATATATATATATATATATATATATATATATTCCCCCCTCATTATCATAATGCACGCTACCATCTCTTCAAGCCCCCCCCCCCCGGTGAGGATGTTTAATAAAAAGTTTAATTTGCGTTATAACGCAGAGGTTATTTATTCAAACAATCAGATAACGTAATTACTACCGATTTAACTTTCTACGAATAGTAGCGTCGAAACGAAATAAAGCCGGCGAGATTGAGATTGTCTGTGGCTAGAGTAGGAAACCAGAAAGAAAGCCGCTCGCTCAAAGTAGAACTATTTTTTTGTTATTGATAAAACGCGTCGATTACGATTAAGAATAAGAAACAGAAAAAAAAAAAAAAGAAAGAAATTGCCGTAATTGTCAATGAGTACGGTTAAAATTACGAGGAAATGGAAAGTTATCAGTTTCAGTAAAACAATGGTCTCTTCGCAAAGAAAAGATCCAATGTCAAATCAACCCTATATAATTTCCATTTCAAAAAGGATAATGAATATCTCGGAATTATTTTATCGATCGAGAATTACCTTTTAATAAATGCCGTCAAAAATATAAAACGCATCGTAAACACATGACTCTAATTTGGAAATAAAATAGAATAGATTTGCGCGAATTATGACGTAGCACTAGCGTATCGACAAATTACCATACCACCTAATGTAAGAAATACTACACAGTTTCAATTATTACAGATTGTAGCTTAGCGAACGTCCATGAGCTGTAGCAGAAAAATTAAAAAAAGAAAAAACCTACGAATTACAATTTGTAATGAGGGAGTCGTTAGCATCTGTATGATTTTTTCTAAAAAAATTTCCACTGATTACGCTTTTTTATACATACTTCGATTTTGTCTCATTTTAGCAGTAGTCTATAATATCGATTTTTTTCTTTTTTGTTATTTCTTCATTTAGTTTATTTTTCTTCTAGTCGATGATTCTTAAAAGTTAAAACGTTGTAATTATAGGGTTTTTTTTATCGACTTTTCTCCATAAACCTTTTATTTTCGCTTCGTTTAATTTCTCAGAAGATTCCTCGTCGTCGGCAATTTCAGAATACAGGGGGAAAACTCGATCTAAAAAGAAGAAGGTCTAGAGACAAGCTCTGGCTAGAATGCGCACACTGCATCTATGACGTAATTTTAATGCTTTCGAATTCGTTCGAAGCGCTAAACTCACTTTTCACTTTGCGCCTTCTACCTTTTTGTTAAATAAAAATTTCGCTGCAATATTTCATCGATAAAAGTAAAATCGAAAAACAAAAAAAACCTACAATTCTGGCTCGGTCAATTTAGGTCTTGTCGAATATAGACAATTTTTTTTCGCTAAAAATTCGCCTCGACATATCAAGAATCCTGCGTAAAATTCGCAAGTCCGCCCTGAACGGAGTTATCTGCGTCGAAAAAAGTCCAGAAAAGGAGGAGGGTATTTGATATTTTTCACATTATTATTCTAAATTTTCGCAAACGGCGGAATAGGGGCAAAGCTAAAAGTGACGGCCCCTCTCCATTTAGGAAAAATCCCGAGCAGAAGAAAATATGAATTTATTGTCGATACTTATACTTTCCGAGTGTCTTAGGTCTTTCAGCGGCAGCGTTCGATGCTGAAATATGTGCGGCACGCATATTCGCGAAACCGTAATGACGTTATATCGCATACGGCCGAGCCTCGAATGTCGGCATTTTATTTTGTCGCTGCTACACGCACTCATCTGCCGTTAAATCTTTGCCAAGCGACCGTTTTTACTCTAACGAATTCGTACGCGGCGCGCGGCCTTTGCTCCTTATCGACAGCCTTCATCTAATTTATTATTTAAGTTCATCCCTTCAGCGCCGGCAATGGAACGGCGCTGGAATGGCTTTGCTAAATATATGACGTGGCAACTTGCTAGGAAACTTTATACAAAAGATTCCGTCCGAAGATAGCACACACATTTCCTCCCGATGCAACTTTCCGCTTTTTTTCCCTTTCGCGCGCCAGTCGACGAAATTTTTTTCGCATCCTCTTCTATTCCGTTTTTCCGGACAAAGAGACCTTTCATACCCTGCCGAAAGTTTAATTTGTATTTTTCTGCGTTAGCCGGATCACACTTGCTCATGTGTTCTTCCGTATCGCTACAAACGGACGACGGCAAATTCTGCAAAATTTATCCAAAACACGATACGTTTGTCATGTTCTGGCTCGTTCGGCCGGCTAACTGCGCGTACTGTTCAACCACGTGTAGCCCCGCCTTTGCCTAGTTTCGCGGGTATCGCTTTTTTTTTTTTTTTTATTGGTACCATCGAGGTCGACTGGAATTCTACTTCAGCCGATTATTTCGGTTTTAATGACGGTGTTAGGAAACGGATGAAATGATAAGGCGTGTACGAAAAAGCGTATTTTTTCTTTTCGTCTTGCGGATTTCGCCGGTCCGCGTGCAATTGTGTTACAAAATGTTTGTAACGCGCCGAACGTTGCGCGCGTGTCACATTAGCGTGCGGTCATCGTATCGGAAAAGAGAAGAAAAAAGAGTGGGGAAAAATTGTTCGGTGGGTTTGTCAAACGACTTAGACCGGCTTAAGAAGGAATTACCAGCGGTCAAATATCGGATAAAGGTAATTTTGTATGCGACCAGCGTACTATTTCCTGGCCCCTTTTAGCGGAAGAGTACCTGAAATTCATTTGTTTTTAGTGTAACACTTGACAGCGAAGGAGAAGACCGCCGGTATAAAGACAGACCGTCGGTTAAGCGGTCAATGTCCCAGCTAGCCCGGGCGAAAATTCTGTTCAATACAAACGTTATTGCAACAGCCGCGTCGACAGACTATAACGATAACGAGGTTGCATTCAAACGGCTGCAAAAATTCAGCACGGGTTTCATAGCGATCGTGACGAACCGGCTTGCAGAAAAGGCTATAATATAGTTCTCTAACGTTATATTCTGTCATTTTGCAAAATGGGTCTCGAATGGACGCAAAAACCAATTCATTATTTTATAACCGGTAGGATAACAGTTCTTCCGGAAGTTGAAAAAAAAAAAAAGAAAAAGAATGAGGGAATGAAAAAACCAGTAACTGATAATGCTATTCAAAAGAGCAGATTTGTGCAACGTTTTTAAAGGCGGGATAATAATATGGCTTTGATCCAAAACAACCTTTTGAAAGTGACTTGCGGCTTTGCCGGTGAACTGCCCCCCCCTTAAAGTGCAACACATTCACTATGTGAGAGGAGCAGACAGTCTATATCGATAATATTACTATTAAAATTTGATGATTGTATTTCAATTACTTATAAATGTATCATTAGAGTGTACAGTCTTTTTTAAAATAATAATATATTTAAAAATTAAACATTGTCGTGTTTCGACGCCTATGTCGTCGGTTTTCACGGCCGAGCTGCTGGCTATTGATAAAGCGTTAGGAACTATACTCAATACATGTATTACAGGCCAAAAGTATTTAGTATGTACCGACAGTTTAAGTTCGCTTAAGACGTTGGGTAACAGTGATTTTAATTATAAATGTCATCCTTCCATTTACGAAATCAAATGTGAATGTGCAAATCTACTCATTAAGGGTGTACAAGTAAGTTTCTGCTCGGTGCCTGGTCATTGTGGTGTTGGAATGAATGAGGTTGTCGATGCTGCAGCGAAGCTGCATTGGAGGGTGAATTATCACCGTTTATTCCTTCATCAGACCTTTATTCTAAGGTTAAAGATGATGAGGCAAATACTATCACATGGTTTAGTCAGAGCTCTCTTCTAGCCCTTGGTATTATTTCATTCCGGGATCTATCCCGGATCGATTCATTCGTAAATATGTGGTTGCTATTTGCCGATTGCGTATGGGTCATTCGTGGATAGTTCTGAATTTTTCTAACCAAGGTGACGGTGTACTATGCAGTGATCATCACGCATCAAATTTCTCGTAGGGCATTAATAATTTGCTGTTTAATTGTAATAAATATGAACATTACCGAAGATCGTTTTGTGAAAAATTAATGTCTCTTGGGTTCATTCCTCCGTATACTATTTATAATCTTCTGTGCCAGAACAACCAGGTCCTGTATATTTTGTTTAAATTTATTCTATTTGACGACATCCAAATTTAACAGCGTACACTGATTTATTTTATTAATTAATTATTCTATGCAACTCTTAATGATATGTGATCCATTATCCTAATTCTTGATGCTCTGTCATGTTCGGGAAACCCAACGCATCTCGAACTCGACTTGGGCAGTTTTTCCTGTGTTATGATTTTGTGCAGACATTCGTGGACTATGCTGAAGCATTTGTGGCCATGATTGTTTGTTATAATTATTGTATATGATGATTGTGATTCCTATTCCATTAATTTTCTGGTTAGGCAAGTTCAGGTAATGTACCTTCGACTCAGTCTGGCCAATTTCTCTTTCCTGAAGATTTTATTCGGCCTCCGTGGGTAATGTTAAACATTTAAGGCCATGGTTGTCTGTAACTTTTTTCCCATTTATTACGTATCCTTCATTAGTTGGCAGTATTCTTATATTAACTGGTTGGTGGCCAAATGGCTTGAGAGTTAACAAAAGCCGGGCCATGAAAAAAAAAAATACATACTATGTTCATGAAGCTATTCGAAGCACGTCAGTGTGTAATTTTTAAATATATTATTATTTTATAAAAGTGTATAAGTCTCTGATGATTCATTTACGAGTAATTCAAACGCCTAAATCGCCTAGCTTCGAGTTTCATTGATTTAGATAATACTCTCGTAATCACACGCGGCACCTACACTTTCCTAAATATAAAAGCAATAATAGTAATAATCAAATCAAATCATTTCATTTATAATTATCATAGAAACCTACAGATGCACTACGCAGTGTGGATATAAAAATTTAGAAATTGCCATGAAAATAAAAGGAAATTATAAATATTACTATTAATGATAATGATAATAAAATGAAAAATTCTAAAGCTTAGGAATGCGACCTGAAACCTCTGTTGTAAGGTGTTTTTTAAAAAAAAAGAAAAAAACAATTAAAAAACTTCCATGGTGCATATAATTAAGAAAACAATTTACGGTAGATTAAAAAAATTAATCTTAAAACTTGTCGTTTCCGAAAGCTCATAATTATACCATTTTGGGAGACAAACTGAAGTTTAATTATTTTTTCTTTTTTTTTAATACAGAAATTTGCAGCTATTTTGAGCTCTTTACAAAGATACCTTACAACAGAGGTTTCAGTTCGCATTTCAGATGCCTCCTAGGCTTTAGAATTTTTCATTTTATTATCATTTTTATTATAATTAATTATTAATTATTATGATTATGATGATGATTATTATTATTATTATTATTATTATTATTATTATTATTATTATTATTACTAATAGTATCATTTATCATTTCCTTTTATTTTTATTGCATCTGTTAGTTCAGTTTGTTTCTGATGATAATAAGTATAAGCTTTTTGAAACGTCAAGTTTTAAGATTAAATTTTAAGGAGAGAACAAGTTGTAAGACTGGAGATCGTAGGACGAAAATAACAACACTGTCCAGCGGGGGCGCCTCCTCGTTCGTATGAATTTTATTCATCAACCTCGATAGTTCGTGTTTCCGTTCATCATTTCTCCTCTTAGTTCCTCCATTCTATCAATTATGCCTAATTGCTTCTCGTTTCTCCGTTTTGTTTCTGGACAATACTTCCGGAATTCTCCACCTTCCTTTAAGTCAATGAATCAGTCTCCTACTGTTAAAAATTCTATTTCTATCGATTGCCTTCCGAAAATGACTTAGATCCCACTGTATCATTTGGACTATAAAATATCAACTTTACGTTAAATTTTGCAGTGTTAGAGATTTTATTAGTCAGCATTTTTCCTAATTTCACTTTTAACAACACTCTTTGCACATTAATGCATGTATTGTTCTATCATTTCTTATGTATTTTCTCTGTCTTTCTCCTCGATGTTCCTTTCCCGATTATATGTTCTAGATTTTTGTCTTTTTCGATATATTTTTGTTTGCTTTGTTCTGCGTCTTTCCTTGACTTCCATTTCTATCTATCATCATCATGTAGTGCCATAATTAATTCCTAAGCGTCAGCGACTACCTATTCCTACATTTCAGCTGTACAGATATAGGGATAGTGTTCATAGCAATTTTTATATACAGACGCAAGACTTGTACTTGCAGTTGGTATTGTAATTGTTTAATTTTTATAGATGTATAAATGCAGTCTCCCGTGGTACTAACTAGCGCGTGTATATCATAGTGTATACGTGGCGGTTTGCCATTGTCTTCCATGTGACTATTCGCGAATATTTAATTTAATTTTTCGTGATAATTTCTATCGTCGTCCAGGATCGAACCCGAGACTTCCGAAACGGAAGCCAAACGCTCTAGCAACTAGGCCATCGTGACGTCCTATTTCGATCTATAGGGGTTCTTAAAATATGTTCTGAAACATATCGTTTTTTTTTTTTTTTCCCCGTAAAGCAGAACATTGCCTAGAAGCGGTAGGAGAGAACGAATTAGGGAATTTCAACGGAGGAACTTAGAGGAGAAATGGAGTGACTATGGCAATAAAAGGAGCAGATAGATTTACTCTGTGGTGTGCGAATTGGAGACAATTACGGCAAAGTTTCACTAATAAGTGTGCTCAACTTTAACACGGTAGGCATCATCGTATAAATTGACCAAAAGCGGAAGAGTTGAACCGAAAAATTGAATTTCGCTAACTAAAAGAATTTTTAGAAATACGTTTTGCTGACTTTCAGGGCAGTGGCGGATCCACGCGGGCGATAGGGGACATCCCCCGCCCCAAAGAACCAAATCCTCTATGAAAGAAATTGTTATAACAGAGAAACTTAATTTATGCTATAAAAGATTTGTATGAATTTTACCTACGGATTTTAATAATTAATATTTAATACTATTTTCTAATAAAACTATTAATGTTCCTTTTTTATTCGGTTTTTTATTTATTTTTAATGTTTATTTTGTAATTTTAATTAAAAATAGAGTTCAATGAGAAATATGTATGTATTTAAACTTGCCCACGAACAAAGGGAATTCGGATCGGATTACTAACAAAAATAAAAAAGAAGTAAAGTGTCTAGTGAAAAATCTTTCTTACTGTTTCTAAACTACCATATTTAAGGTAGAATTTTATAATTTCGTTTTATTTTTCACCCCTAAATATAAGACAAAAGTTAAATTAAAAATTGTAATAATTATGTATGTATTTTTAAAACATTTTTATGAATTTCTATAAAGGTCGCTATTTGGTTTTCTTTTTATGAAACAAGGGGTATTTCTCAAATCTACTGCCTACCGTAGAGGATTTTACGTAATTACATGATCCCCCCCTCAAATGTCCTTTTGGATCCGCCTCTGTTTCAGGGATATTCGAGAGATTGGCACCTGACAACAGCGTTCAAGAGAAGTTCATCGATGGACAAAACCATTAGAATATCACGAACTGTGCCAGAACAAGATAATAATGATTGCGGGATAAACGATCGTGTATATTCAGATTTTTATGGATGTTGTTAAAAAGTAGGACCAGATTAGCTTCAAGAGGAGAGGATAAGCTTAATCGAATTCTTTCCTGAACGAGTAGATAAACCGCTGACTTTTTTAAAAAACATTTTAGCTTATAGGAAACGAAGTCGAGCTATGCTTTTATTTTCTAAATTCTCGACTAAAGCTACCTTCCGAGTTTTATTCGGAAATAGCGGGATATGGTGTGTGACGCTTTATAAGCATTATTAGTAGAACTGATAGAAATGTCTATGCCGATATGAGCTCATTAATATTCTCTACCGAGACATTGTTGCCTTTCGAAGTAGATAAATCGGGCGAGAACGTATAAGGTAATTAATGAACACAGTTTTACGTTCGTTTTATTATTTAACCTGTACGGCGGTGTTAGAGACACCTTTAACAACGGTGCGGGGAAGATTAGGGGAAGGTTTACCTCCTCCGTCAGACAATGCATTTTAATTTAAGTCAAAAGTAGAATTTGAAAAATTAAATAACCAGAAATGAAAGCGACAAAAACGGACGAAATAAAAAACAAAATAACTACCAATAAAAGAATAGATAATAACGGGCGTAAATTAAACGATCTCGCCGATCTCTTCAACGAACAATTCAAAGCAACGTGAAAACAAATTTTATCACACCGGAACAAACGGAATATCACAAAATACGCAATCGAGAAACCGACAAAATGTCGTTTTTTTATCATCTATGTCCGCCAGATGAACTGGTAATTATTAATCCGAAAAATTAAGGGGTCTTAAGATTTAGAGGTGTTGGAATAATCGAAATCGGTTCGCCTTATAAATTTATACATTGCGTGCTAAACACGCTGCGGATGAATCAGCTGCAAATAAAAAGAACGTAGGTGAGAACTGGAAAAAACCTTTTTTTTTTTTTTTTAGCAAAGGTGCATAGAATTAAGGCGTATAAATCGTAAATACACGCTGCGATAACGAAAATGATATTTTAGATGTTAAAGCAATTTGTTCCGACTAGAGGGTAGTAATTCTAATGTATTTCCAGAGCAAACATATGTATTTATTACGGTAGGACATGTTTGTCACGCGTAGCTGAGCTAAAAGTCACCAGGAAATCTTGAAAATATCATTATCGAGTTCATTTAACTAAGCCGAAGTCTAGGCAGACATTGTGAGCGCTGTATATAGCAGAGCGAAGAATTTTTGCGGAATAGCGATTGTATTAAGTTAGAGAGATAGGCGAGAGAGTGGCATTATGTGCGGCGGAGAAATGATAATATACACGCGGAAAATTGCGGAATAAGTTTCCAATTGGCCGAATCTACGGTAAAATTTAAATGAAGAAAGGATAAAACTTTTCAACAAAGTGCCACTAAGTTCGCCGGTTCATTGTAGTGTGTAAATAAATCGAGAAGCCTTATAAAGACCTTTGAGTATAGGAGTGTTTCCGTTTCTATATCGTATTTATAAAAATTTCTAAAAGAGTGCGAAATACAAAAGAAGAATTTTCTGCACAACCCCGTTACGTAGACGAGAAAGCCGATGGCCAATAAAAGAAGAGTCTATCGTTTTGAAGAAATTTCCACAAAGTCCCGGATGTTACGAGGATATTCAGAAAAAAAACTTTTTCGCGACTATGGCGAGCGTAATATTTTCGAACGAATTCCTTAATCTGTAAAGACAGGCAGACGAACTTCGAAGCCGAAACCGCGAATTCGGGGTAGTCTGGTACTTCACAGGCTGTCGCCGTAGCTGTTTTCTCTGAAATTTGTGTTTTTTAATGAACCGCTACGATTAAATTTGAAAATTTGAATTTACTTACAGGTTATAGTGAGCTTCGGCCATGTTTGGTCGGTACTTTAAGGCGAGGTTTAAAACTTCTTCCGCTTCTTCCACCTTTCCCTGTGAACTTAATATCGATCCTAAATTCACGTAAGCTGTAAAAAAAGAAAAATGAAAATAGTTAAAAAACATTAAAATAATCAAAAGCGCTTCGGAACACAACGTCGCCCCGATAAACATTGTTTCCATGTTTTTACAAAGCACGATGAATCAATTCGCGAAGACGAAAAGTTAAAAGGAAACATTAAAAAGAGACGCGGAATTTGTGATCGGGAAACGTAAATACCAAGGAAATTGCGATTGATGAGAAAAAGGTATATAGAAATGAGGACAGGCTAAAAGATTACCGAGACGCGGGAAAAGCGACGGCGGCGCGTATACAGACAATAATATAAATAAGGTTAAATTAAACATTTTCTTCGTATGTATTAAAAACAAACAAAGAAGGGCAAACGTAGTTTGTAACGTAGGCCACGTTTCTATTTGATCAGCATTTAAATATATATTAGAGTTGAGGTTCAAGAAAGCTTTCGAAAAGTTCGGAAACGGATGTTGTTCAGATTCATATTGAGTGGAAGGCATAAAGTCGAAAAAAAAGTGAAACTGGAGTACCGAGAACATATGTATTACGTGGAATTAGAAGAGACAAGATAGAGATGTGTAGAATAAGGAAAAATAGAACAAAACGTGTTTCCGCCTGATTAATAATAACTTTTACAATTGGATAGCTGGAATTGTAGCACCTCACTTTTGAACTTTCTCAGCACGTCAAATAAAGCAAAATAGTATTAACGAATATTTTTCATTGTAATGATTGTTTCGAAAAACACGCTTCCTTAAACGAGCTAATTCCCAGACAGGGGATTTAGTTGATTTCAAGTCACGGTGGCATTAAGATGATTTTTTCGCTCGCTTTACGAGCTTTTTCATAATATTTATTTTTACTCTAAGCAATTTTACGTCAAGACTAGGTGATGTTTGGTTTTCTCCAACTTTTTGGTCGACTGCAGAAAAGAGATTTATTAGAACGGCGAATATCGGGGACATCTTCTCTAGAGTGAACTTTTGAACTAGAATATATATATATATATATATAAAACTTGGGATTGCGATATTATTTAAATATAATTTGCCGTAAAAATACTGGAAAAATGTTTAAAATCCATCAGTTTGTATTTTCCTATTTCTTTATTTTTTCGATATTGTCGTTGATTGAAATATCAAATTTTCTACTCTTCTCCAGCCAAGATATACGAGGGAGTTTCGAATGCAAGAAAATCCTTGGGACGCTTCTGATAGTAATTATCTCCAGCTGCAAAGAAATAATAACTATGATAGATGTTGTGCTGTGACGTTCTTGCGGATGCCTTCAAGCTAGACCATGAATTGGTAGATCCAGCTGCCGGAACCTGTCTGCATTCCTATGAACACATTCCGAGATGTACTTTTCAGAAGAATTTGGCCTGTCTCATTGTCGACAATTATTTAAAAAAAACGGGCAAGGGTCCTTAAATAAACACGCGGGAAATTTTCAATCTTATGCAGACTAAGCATATATGTTTCTCTCTTCTAACAGTTCACCGCTTTCGTTTACAGAGTCCCCTTTTCAAAACAGCAATCAGCTATATATTCACCTATCGACACTACATTATCTCAAAATTCGATTGAATCATTGCTGTCCAATGACAAAGTCTAACGGATATTCAGGTGGAACACCCCCTAACATGTGCCGTCGCGGTAGTCTCGACGCGGTTTGTAATAATATGTAAAAAAAAAAAAAAAAAATGAAAGAACCCGAGAAAAAAAATGAACGCTTTTGTGTCAGCTGTTGTAAAAACATTTTATTATACGAAGAATCGAATTTTTTTCGAATTAACCATACCAGTAATTAATCTAGAGGGGTCCTTGCGATTATTAAATTTAGATTAGTCCTATATCCGCGGGCAAAGAAAATAAAAAAACACACCAAAAGACACAGGAAAGATGCATTTGCCAATTCGCCGCTGTTTTGTGGATTTCTTTTGTTGAACAATTTTGCACAAGTCTGCGCGCGAGTTTCAAGACTGCAACAATACTCGTAATTTCTAACATTATTTTTTTTCCACATTAATCACCGTTATTCAGATGTTATTTCAATCGCCGTAACTTTCGGTTAATCTTAAAAAAAGTCGGCTGTCTCGGAATTGTACGCATTGATTATCGGTAAAACTTATTTATTTTTTTTTCATTATTATTATTTTCAGAACTGTCAAAAGTACGCATTAAAAAGAAATAGAAATAGAAAACAACTTGAAAACAGCGATGACGGACTGTAGTCGGTAGAAATTTCTCCGTGAAGAGTGTAAAATGAAAACAAAGGGAGAAAGGCATATAATATTATTTGCTCGACGTTCAGTTCGAAGGAGACGCGCAAACGCCATGTTACGCGTTCTAAAAGGTAAATACAAATAAGAAGAACGAGTGGCAAATGCCTTTTATCGTTTGCAACTGGCGCTGTGCAAAAGAGGAAATATCATCGAGTTTTTTTTCTACGCAAACAACTCTCCGTTCTACTGCGTTGAAACTGGGCGGCCGGCTCCTTCGCGTTCTCTATTAATATACCGCGCAGCAATCAAATTTGCACAATTTACCTTCGGCCGATTACAGTTCGACGCAATGTTTCGGCGACTGCCTTAAATGATATCAATCATCTTACGACAACTTTCTCGGATAAATCCGAATTCCGATTTATTCGCGACCGAACAAATCAAAGACATTGCGTAACAGTGCGGTTTCGGGCTGGATGGGAAAAAAAGGGTGGCAGGGAAAACACGCGAGCCGGATTGGCCCTGATTGGAAAACGAGCTAAGTTGGAGGCAGGCAACATTTCAGAAATTCCGAAATACTGCTCACTCGCTATCGTCGTAAACTCCGATAATTGGAATTAGTCCGGATTGTTGATTTTCCCTCACGCCCGCTGGTCGATGTCAGTTTTGTTTTTTTTTGTTTTTTCATCTTCGTGTACTATGAGGTCGTTCCGTAAGATGTGCGGTCGATAAAAACGGGGACCAGAACGCACTAGCGCGATATTACGGGTGAAGTAAAAAATCTGGGAAATTCTTCGCAGGGCTGTGGTTTTAAGTAGAGAGATAAAATATAGGCCGGGTGAAAAGCCGGCAAATATATATTGAGAAATGATAATAGGTATTATATTTTAAAGGCACGCACACTCACATACAGAAGACAGGCAGGTTTAGCGGAGTAAAAGTTTTAGGAGACGGTATTAGGTGGGAGAGTTGATGCGATTATATGGCGCGCTGTGTACAGAGTATGAGGAAAATGAGTTAAAAGGTAAACTCTGAAACCGAGGCAGCTATACGTGAGTTGCATATCTGATTGTTTATATTGGAAGAGTATTATACAGAAGCCGCGTTCCAGCTTGTAGAAGATCGCGTCCTTGTCAGCTCGTAGAACATTTGTCGCCTGTTCCTACTTTAAAATATCGCATTTTCCTTACCACTATTCGTCCGACGCCGGAATATTAAACTGTTTCCTACACTGAATACTTTTTAAAGCAATAATAACAGGCCTTATTTATTCTCCTTATATACATATATATATATATACATATATACATACGCACACACACACACACACACACACATATATATATATATATATATATATATATATATATATTGTATGTAGTATATCGGTGATATTTTAAGTTGAGGATTGGTTCCATTTGAATTGTCGCTGCAGTTGCATGTTACTGAGTCGATTTGAGCGAAGAAAAAATACCAATATTTATCACACGCTGGCTGTTCGAATAGCTTAACGTTGTAAATTAGAGGCTTCAGTGTAATAGATAGTTGTCCAATGTATCAACGTCGTCGCGCACGTTAATCAACTGCTCAGAGGTTTCTTGTAATTTCGCAGTTGTCAACCATGTCGTATCTTAGGCAGCATGTTGTGCGGGTCAGTTTGCTTGTACTAAAAGTTTGCGTTTATTGAATTCCGATACGCTGCACGCACAGCCGATAAAAGGTTCGCTTTACACAAATATTTATCGGTAGTGTTAATCAAGGAAAAAGCAGAGAAAACTAGTAGTGTATAGTACTGCAAACGAGTTACTTTTATATTAACATTTTTTTTTCATTTATTTAAATGTTTCAATCTTAACTATACATTAGAAATAAGTAACTATATTAAAGTGAAAAATATTCATTAATTATGTTGATGGATGCAACGGCTGCGGAAGAATTAACCTAATGTTCAAAACTACACTTTATTAATGAAATATGATACATTTAATTTGCTCAGCAACTTAAGCTAAATAAGCGGAAAAAGTTATATTACATAGGCTTCGTATATTCGCCGATAGTAACAACATACTTCCAGTGGAGAGATTTGGTTTCTGACCAGGTTATTCTACTACGCATCAGATTGCTAGGATCGCTGCTCATGTCACACATAAGTTTAATGTAAATAAACATACTGGATTTGACGTTGCAAAAGCATTTGACATGACACGATGGACTGATTTACAAAATGTTAAAATATAATTTTTCAAGATATTTAATCAAATTAATTTGAAGTTATTTACGCAATAGAATCTTTCCCGTTTTATTGCAGGACGTTAAATCAATCGCAGTCAAAGTAGTGTGCTAGGGACTTTTCTCTTTTTAGTCTACTCGTTCGATCTCCCTAAGTTGCAACATTTGAGTACGGCTTTGCATGCTGATGATACTGCTATATATTGTAGCTCATATAAAACGTCTACTGTTTATAAACGTCTGCAATGGTACAATTCTCGTGTTTTCAAATTTGTAGAAAATGGAAAATCGAAATTATTCCAACTAAAACAGAAAATATACTTTTTACTTCTAGATACCCTAATCCTCCAAGGCAACTGAGTATTAAACAGGATTAGGCGGGTTGATCACGATATCTAGGTGCATAATTGTGAATAAGAGATTTTCTTTTGAGCAACACTTAAAATACGTTGAAGCGAAAACAAATAGAGCTATCACAGCCTTGTACCAAATTATTAATTGAAGATCTTACTTAAACATTACAAACAAGCTTATTATTTATGAGAGCATTATTCGACTAATACTATCTAACAGCTTTTTCTTCGTATTCCGTTAGCTTCTGATCTGATTGATGCCGTATGTTGTTTATGACCTCTTTTAATGACACATTAACTTTTTGCCTTCACAAATATCTAAACCAGGGCTCTGTATTTTTTTATTAACTAAATTAAATCTCTTCAAAATTTCTTCCCAAAAAATAATCAAAATTGCAATATCACGTTTCGCCAATTTATTAAATAAATCTCGTGCTTCTTTTCGGGAATCAACTTAAAAAGATACCCCAGACGAACTACTTCACGCAATGAACACAAATTCAACAGTTCCATGCGTATGTGTGTGAGCTTGACATTAGCACTAATGAACGACATATAAGAGACAGACCACCGGGTGGCTGAGCCGAGAATTCGGAATTGCTTATGCTTGTCTAATTGACAGTTTTTTATTTTGTTATATTTTATAGGTCACTCTATTTTCTCATGATCCTACTCGGAATACTTTACTGATACATACATTATATATATATATATATATATATATATATATATATATATATATATATATATATATATATATGTGATATGTACTATATTGATCCTGAAAAATATTTTATCACAGTTAGGTTAAATGTCAACCCTTTAGGATGATCATAAAAATAATTTTGAAAAATTAGAGTTAAATATATCTCTGAATTTTAATTTTAGATATTATTTTTTTTACTTCACAATATCGATCGTCTATAGTTTTAAATGGGGCTGGGCTGCAGCCTAAAAAGTCCTTAAGTAGATCCGCCCCTGCATAACAATGTGCTTATCAGGAATACCGAATTCTGAGCAGCTAGCCCAGATGTACATTAAATATAAGCATCGTCGGATTAAACACAATTTAGGTAGTCAGTGATACTGCTTAACTATCAAGGTTATGAATTGGCTTTAATTTTAATTATTTTTGTTTTTTTCCACCTTTGTATTTGTGTATAGTGTATCAACTTTCGTTAATAAAATGTAAGCGTTCTAATTTTTTATCTCTAATGTAATACGGTTAAGTCTCATTCGAGCTGGTACGCATTTTATGTATATATACATATATTAATTACAACGTAATTCTTAGGCTACCCCCATTAGAAAAAATATCCCAATTTTATGTAACGTTTGTTATATTTTATAGGATTTTTGTTATTGTTATTTAAAAAATGTCACAATTTTATGTAACGAAAAAATGTCTTAATTTTATATAATGAAAGTTAAATGTTAGGATAGGATTTTTGTGATTATACTATTTTTTTGTGTTGATGCCAGTAAGAATTATATACATATATATATATATATAACTCGGCCATTTTGGCCTCGCAAGAGGCTGTGTCTCTTGACCCCCTTGCTTACATTTCTATCTCTTTCTCTTCTATACTTTGTATAAAATGATCAAAATTTACAACGTAATTCTAAATCAGTCCTTTATGAATATAATAACATAATCACAGAAATCCTATAACGTATAACAAACGTTACATAAAATTGGGACATTTTTTCTGATGGGGGTAGCCTAAGAATTACGTTGTAATTAATATATATATATATATAAACTCGGCCATTTTGGCCTCGCAAGGAGCTGTGCCCCTTGAACCCTCTTACTTTGATTTCTGTCTTTTTCTATTTTATATATTGTATAAAATGATCAAAACTTCGAACGTAATTCTTACTAGCAACAACACAAAAATCCTATCCTAACATTTAACTTTCATTATATAAAATTAAGACATTTTTTCGTTACATATTTCGTTACATAAAATTGTGACATTTTTAAAATAACAATCACAAAAATCCTATAAAATATAACAAACGTTATATAAAATTGGGACATTTTTTCTAACGGGGGGTAGCCTAAGAATTACGTTGTAATTAATATATATATATATATATATATATATATGTGTGTGTGTATATATTGTGAAAATTTATATTTAGCTAAATATACGTTCTGTTCTGTTCTGTTTTGTGCTTATAATAATCTTCTATTTTGTCGCGTATAAGGGACCTAATGTTTAATTACGTATCAAGAAGACGGATAGGAGGGGTATGGGACTTACTTTACATATTAACATGAACATGTTTCACAGCTGAGAATCATATCAAATCTTTTAAGACTAAACAAAAAATTTGATAACCACGATTTATTTACTACTATTTGCCGGATACTTCTTTAAATTGTTTTTTATTTTTTTAGGTTGCACACTAGTTTATAAATTTTAAATGCTTTTATAGTAATCTTTTTTTTTTTTTTTTCAACGTCAACGTATCCCCTATCACAAATGATTTCACGAAACTCAATTTTCGCAAGTCCCTCCCTTTATCCCTCTCGCTGGATCCTCTATGAATATTGTAAATGAGTGTACATTAAGTTCGTTGCTCAAAAAAAATAAAAATTCAGAGAACGTCTAGACGTTTCGATCAGGAACGAAAATATTTCCAGATTTCCATACTTTATTTTTTATCGATCGGCACGATTAAAAGCAAGAAAACCGCTTTTGCAAAAAAAAAAAACTAACGAGGAAACTGGAAAAGTTCTATAGTGAGTACAGAAGCGTCATCGTGTCATTTTCTCATCAAACCATCGCTGTAAGTTTTCAAAGTGCGCTCCACTTTAAAAGTTTTTTTTAAATTTCGGGATTATAGAGAATTCTGTTAACCTGTTCGGTACAATTATTAAATATTAAAGTAAATATAATTGCGGAAAACGGCAAACAGAAGCATCTGCTGAAACTTTGTCCAGCCCATCATCGGTTGAAAAAATTGGAAAGCTATCGAGGAGCAAATTGGCTATATATATATATATATATTGAGAGCAGATTTAGAAACGTGGGAATTTCCAACATGTGTTAATAAATGGAATTTGAAGGACAAAGACACTTTTAAAGAAGGCAAAGTTGGAGAACTTGAGCAGTTTCTAATAGGTTTTAAAATAAGAAATTTATCTAACGTTAATCTCGTTTCTATTTTTATTTTTTTATTCCTCTTCTTCCTATTGTTTATTTATTTTTTAATTATCGTTATTGCTTTTTACTTCTTTTTCGCCTGTATTTTGGTTTTATTCCTTACGTATTTCCTTTATTTATGAACGTTTATTTGGGGAGCACCAACGCCACCGCTCTTTAAGAAGCACGTTTTATTAACAGTTTTATTTTCTTCGACATAGCGCAATAGAAGTGCGATATCGGCATAGTTAATTATAAAAACACAATTCTATGATTTTCGAGATCACTCCTGAAACACCATTTGATACCGATTATTGTCCTAGGTGACTTAAAGAATTGACCTAATACCTCGCGGCCTAGAGTTCATCTTATGCGCCCGAGACCTGAATAACAATAACTAATTTTTATTGTCCGCGAGAATAAAAAGACACCTGTGCATCGCATTTACGTGCTACGTTGAATTTCTAAATAAAACATTGCTGGCTATTATGGAACCTCGATATCCGTTTCCGCGGAATAATTGTTTTCGTAATAAAAACTATCGAGGTTTACGTTTTACATTTTATATCGAAAATTAAAAATCCCCCTCGCACCGACTAGTGAAATTGATTCTACAGTTTTAAATAACGTTCATTCGCTAATAATGTGCACGGTGTTATTCTAAATTAAAAGTTGAATCGTATATAGATACATAGATATTTTTTATTAAAAAATAGAAAATTCTTTTGCACTAACTGCACTAAAGTATGATGTTTTTTCCCCTTTATCTCATAAACCATAGGTAGGCCGCGTATTTATTTGAATAGACATCGTTTTAAATTAATGCAGTGCAGGGCCGAAGCTATCTAATTAAGTTTTGGCTTCCACGCTATTGTACAATCTTTAACAATTATGTTACTGTAATTCGTTCTTAATACAGGTTAATTTTTCCAATAGTGCAGCTTGTTCCTGATAGAATTCATTAAACATACCGTTTTTCTCCAATACAGGTTCATTGTATAAGTTTCGGATAATTCTGCGTGTATTAAAAATACATGATTAATGGGAACTTACGGCGAACTAATGGTGAAGAAAATTAGCACGTTTACCTTTCAAACTGTCCTATTTATTAAATTTAATACAATTTTCCGTCTTCGTGATATTAACTTTTTTGGCGTAAATTTTGTGTACCGATATATGTAAACTGTGTGTTATTATAGTGCTTTGCTGCATGACATTTGTTATTGAATTTTAACTGTTTAAAGGAAATTTTTAGTTATTTTAATCAAACATTTTCAAATTTTTCTACATATTGACTGTTGAAAATTTTTCAAACCGTATTATTAATTGTATTTTTATTCAGTATTTGTTTTTTTAATATAATATATTGATACGGATTCGGTACGCGTAGCGCTATCTCTTAACGACGTTTGATTTAGAAATTAGTCTTTGATGGTTCAACTATTTATGATCTCTCAAACGTCGTTCTAGATTGCATCGCCGCTTTGTCGTGTCAAGAATGCTTAATCGGCCAAAACTAAAAATCCTCACGTTCGGTTGCAAGTCCGGTCGTTCGAACGGTCGCATCGGGGTAGAGACGCGTTAGTGTCTGAGTGGTAGTGGTCGAAGGCTATGACAGTGACTTGTGCTTGCGGCGGAAGCGCGGAATACTGTGTGTCGAGTAACGTTGAGCTGCAGGCAGACTGTAAAATCTCGCCAAAAGTCAGGCAGGGGAGTATGTGAGGTGATCTACGCATAAGTTTCTACAAGAACACTTCTGCGTAGCCTTTGTTACCGTGGCACAGAACTGTACTTGATCTGTTGTTCTCCGTATCTAGTCGTCGTTAACATTGAACTTTTGTATAGTCCGTGCTACCGTGTGTCGAAATGTGTACGCGCCATGCCGCATAATTTTTACTGTGTTTTTGTTAAATTTTTCTATCATTTATCTAATCGTCGTTGAGTATATGTATCTGGATCGCCATCCTGCCGGTTTTTTGTGAATTTTCCGTTAAAATCTTTTCTTTGGTAAAAGTCTCGTTATTGGACACGTGCTGTCGAGTATGTGATATCTCTGGTACGGAGAGACTACCGCCGTTACGGGGCGGAATCGTGGTCGAATTTGTTTTTTTTGTGATTTTATTTATATTTTTCTTTTTTTTTTTTATTAAATTCTTACGATAATTTTCGAAAAAGCCTAATGCTTCGAAAGAGGCACATCCGATTGGAACACCGCGAGTGTTGCTGGCGCCCGCTTTTTGTTTCTTTTTATTATAATCACATTGTCGGAGAAAACGAGTTCCTACCAATGTTTATTTGTTAATTACAATGTTTCCATAATGGTTGGTTAGTATGCCCCATATCTAATTAAGTTTTGGTGACACATTAATCCCATTTTACATTATTATTATGCTTGTCCATTTAAAATATGTACTTAATAATAGAATCTTTTAAGGTAAATGCATATAATATTTTTACGATGTTTTATTATCTGTAAAATTAAATTTCTTAAAAGTTTGTTTGTAAATTCATCTATACTACCATTGAATAATTATATTGCATCCTTGTAAAATGAGTCCTATACTATCCTGTAAATTACATCTAATACATCTATCTGAAACGGAAATTTTTAAATCCTTTTTAGATAATCCTTAAGTATTCCATGGCTCGAAATGAACTGTATGTTAAAATAATAATTCGCTACATAAGTATTATTGTTAATTCTTTCAATTATACTCGAGAAAAACTGAAATGTTTTTTTTTCTTTTTTTTTTTTTTTTTTTTGGCTTGGTGCGAAACCATCTGGCCACTAATGAATTCCGATGAATAAACTAGATTAGCAGGATCGTATATACGTGTGTATAGAAGAAAATTGGATCGATCAGGGAATTGGTAAAACTTACTGAAATAGTATCGAAAGCTATCGTGCGTTTGCATTGTACACGTAGTTAGAACAAATATGGCCGCAATGATCTAACAAAATCCATATGAATGCCGAAGGAGAAAGAATAGAAAATTAACACTGATCATGTCGCATCCCAAGTGCAGTAGGCACTGGAGTGCAACTGAGCCGAAAAAGTTAAAAACATGAGTTTAAGACCGAGTAAATAGCAAGGTAACTTACATTTTACAAGACCTCCGATGGAACCGGTTACTAGCTAAGTTAAGGTGTAGGAAATCAGTTTTTTTTGTTATTAAATACTAATGCCGTTATTAAGAATAAATGTGAACAAGACCACAATAACAGCATCTGTATAAGATAAGAGATAAGAAACATTATACGGAGGAAAACATCCCAAGGAAATTATGGCATATTAAAGAAGCAACTTCTAGCGTGTTCGTATTTGTTACAGTTAAATAATAAACGGTTAATATCCTCGTCAATATTAAAAAAAAAACTGGTATCACAATAGACACCATAATTGCGTACAGTAAAATTGTAATCCACTAAGGGATGCCGCGTACGTAGACGACAAATGGTAGTAACATACTGTACAAGTCCGCTAGGAATACCTGCAGCGGTAGCGTGATATTACGAACCAGATCTATAGACTGTCGAAAACTGATGTTTGTACCGAAGGCGCGGTCGGTTAAATAGCTGATCCATGCTGAATTATTATCTCTTATAATTTTATCATAGAAGTCTGAAGATGGAATAAAAGGAGACAGTAAACAATCGAGGGTTGCGTCTTTTGCAGAAAAATCGACTCTCGTTCAATTTTATACCACAGTGGCTCGCAGAACTTTGTAACATCACCTTTCAAAGTTACATTGAGGTTTATCTCACAAGTACATGAATGACATCTGAAGTTAAAGTTACTAAATTTCAAAGCAATAAGTTCACTTAGACTGTCGCTTATTATTAAGTTTTTACCGGTAATATCAGGTTAGAGTATAAAATCAAGAGATTTGCTTATAACAAACAACTCTGCCGTATATATTGCGGCTTCCGGGGGGGGGGGGGACTTGAATTTTGTATCAGGCTGGAGTAAAAAATAAAAGCTCAACTAACCGGACCGTTTGTTGATAGCACTTTACTGTGTAAATGCAGATGAAGCCATGCTAATATTTACTAAACCGGTTGTTTGTAAAAACAATCGACATTAACTATAAGTTCAGCTGAATTCCCTCGTCGAATTTGAAATTGTCTATATCAATACCAGCCCATTATAATTTTTCCATATTTCCTGGAACTTTAACATAATAATCATTTATTATCTTTTTAAACTTCTTTAATTTAAATGATTTATTTCCATTAATAAAATATGTTTTTTCATGTACTACGTTAATAAAATCATGCGGTTAATTTTATGTTTAATTAAAAACGTGTAGGTTTATGTGCTTTCTTATCTTTGAATCTCGTTTGTGTATGTGATTTTGTGAAATGTTTGTTCCCCAGTTGGTTTATTTTCGATTTAAAATATCGTGTTATATGTTTTTCTATTTTTCAATTTAAAGATAATATTCCTGCTATTACTAATGTTTTTACGTAATTTATTGTTTTATAAGATTTAATTTGCTTGTTGTAGTTACACTTGATAAAAATGATTATCTCTGTATCGCATTTTAGGTCTGTTCGTGGGGACGTAGCCACACACATTAGCCAATTGAATGATGAAACATCTTATCTTCACTTTTCTTGGTATTCTAGTCATTTATTATTAATTAGGACTTCACGGGGTTTTCATTAAAATTAATTGGAAAATTTCAAAGAAGAAAGGAGTGGAAAAAAATTTACCGAAGAGGTCAGTTACAAAACTTCCGTTTATTCGGGTACACTGCATTTCGTCTTGCTATACCGAATAAAACTTAATTTTTCGCGAAGAAAATTTTGCAAGTAAAAAAACTGAAAGTCGCTTTTCATTCGGCTTCTACTACACACATTTTCTTGTCCGACAAGCGAGGTGTTAATATATATTAACGAATAGAAACGCTAAATAAAACGGTCTAATCGTTTTATTTTTTTCTAAAGAACCTCTACGAACCTTTTTTTATTACTTATTTATTAATTTTGATTATTGTTGCGAAATATTGTCTTTTTTTTACATTCTAAGCGAAAGAATTTTCGATTTTTGAATCTAAAAAATTTACTGGATTCTGTTTCCAATTTCGACCTTCAACACAAAAGCGGTACAAGTGAAATGATGTAGCTCAAATTATACGCCTCTCTTAACAATTTAAATTATTAATTTGCGAACAAGATTTTTTCGCGTATAATTATTATACCGAAAATTTTATTTTTAATGCTGACCACCGTGTGAAAGTTTTAACTCTGTTGTTACTCTAGTAGGCTAACATTTAAATCTTTATAAGCATTATTTTTTCTTTTATTGATAATATACCGTCAAAATACTGTAACTAATATTAAGAATAATAAAAATTTCTTCAAATTAATAGATAATTTAAATTACAAATAAAAAAATTGAAGTATACGTTAGTTAAATAGTGCAAGACAAATGATATGCGTCGAAAAAGAAATATCGCGATAAAATAAATTATTTTTCTTAATGATAATCGCAAAGTAAAACATAATAATACAGATAAAAGAATATGAAAAGAGAGGAAATCTCGCTTACAGAATATATATATATATATATATATATATATATATATATATGTATATATATCGGCAAGCGTGTGAAATAAAATTAAACGTACACGCGCATTCTTATATTTAAATAGTATAGTAACTTTATGTAAAAGATGAACAACGTTGTGCAGAGTATTTATAAACTCCCCTTTCTTACATGCTCGTAAATCATTTAATGGCTACCTTCCTCCGCTTTTATTTAATTATTTTATTTTAAATATATATTTATAATAAGCTAAACGCCGTAACACTTAGTGCGTGAAAAATGTTTTTATCACTTTCAATACTTACCTTTCAGTAAAACAACAGAAAATTTGTCCTCAGGCTATTTTTATTCAGTCGACAGCTTCATCTTTATATTTTATAACACATTTTATTGCTTATTCAAATTAATTATCCGTTATATACTTTACAATAAGTTTGCACCTATTTCGGTAATTTAATCAGTTTTGTATTATAAGCTGCAGTTTTTTTATTTTTTATAAATTTGTTGGGATTGTTAGCAGCGGACGATTACCCATCAAGAAAGAAGAACGTAGGACGAAAGGAAAATGAGGTCGTTAGTAGATTTATTCGGGGAAGAAGGAGACGGCCAGAACTACTACGAGGAAATAACAAAAGAATCAAAAGAGATCGATACTTGTACAACTAGCAGTCCGAAGGGAAATAAACGTAAGAAAGAAAAATATGAGGAAAGTCCTAAAGGAAAAGAAAGCTCTCATGTCTTGCTAGTCGTTTTACCTGTTTATGATATACATATATATATATATATGTATAATATCTATATAAAACTAAATGCGATGTAGTCAGCATAAAAAAAGAAAAAGTCTTTATCCATGAACTGTGACTACTGAGCAGCGCTCATAAAAAGATCTTCATCAGACAATACGGCCGCAACTGCAAAGCGGTGACCACAATGCCCGGTGTATCAAGAAACAAGAAATCGCTATTTCGCATTACGGTTGCCGCTGCAAAGCCGTGCTCGCAATACCGGTCCAGAAAAGCAAAATGATTGTTTATCCATCATTCAAACGGCAGCTGCAGACGACAAGCTTACGATATATTACGGATAAGAAGGAAATATCAACTCTACATCAGAGGAGACTAGTATGATTGCTAAAAGATAATGTAAAGTTTATACTGGCCCGGATGACTCGGTATCACTATGGCCACCATCCGAACGAAGAGACCCACAATGTACTAGGTAAAGCGGTGGAGGAACCAGAATATTGAGTAAGAAGAGGATGAAAGACTTATTTAAACGTTTATACAGTGACGAATTAAAGACAAAAATTTAGCAACAGTAAGAACAACTGACAGTGAGAGAAAGGCGAAAATAAAGAATACACAGTACGGTGTGGGGATATTAAGGGATAGTAGATCTGAGTATAGAACTGACCTTTCAGACGATAAAGACGCGCACTGGAAGAAAACGTGATTAGCGTCACAATCGAGTGTGTGTTATCTACGCATAAAAGACAAAGAGGAAGGGAAATAATAGCAAACCGATAAGGGAAGCAGGAAGACATCTGTGACCAAAGCGAAGACGACAGAGAGAGAATATAGTCGAACGACGAAGGTGTGGAAAATCTAGGAACCAAGTGTGTGAGGGTGAAAACGTTTGAATAGACAAATGTAAGGACCGAGAATTTGTAAAGGAAGGACCATATAAAGATTTATAATTTTCAAATTGAATTTTGTTTTGCTACGATTAGGAATTCGGGGGAGGAAAATCGCTGGACACGACGCCCGGAAACTAAAGCCGAATGAGCATGGTAGTAAACCTTCTCATTACCGTCAATCTCAGTATGACTGGAGATCCATAGGGAGCTTATATGCAACGAACGTGAGCAAGGGAGGACAGAAATTAAGGATCAAATATGTAGGATGACTGGATCTGAAGGAGGATGAATATAAGGAGAGGAAATTATAACTCATATCCTCTTTCTATCATCTTAGCCCCCTCTTGGCGGCTGGCAACTCATCTCCCCCCCCCCCCCCCCTGGCTCATCGGCTGGCGACGTCCTTGGAGTGGGGTTTGTTAATGTAATTTTGTGTTTGTACCGAAAAGCGGAGTATTCCGTATTATTCTGTAATAACGATTTAGTAAGTCACGTGTAACTCTATCTTATAGGGGACACCTGAATTTATAGACATCAAAAATCCTGACACTTCGCCATTGGTCAATTTTACGGAATAGTCTAGAAAGTTAAGGTGAATTAATTTGTAAATTTGTAAAATATGTATCTTTACGCTACGTGGTGGCGAAATTTATTCATATTGAAACTATTTCTGTAATGATGTCCGTAATTTTGCTGAGGGCCCTTTCACGTATGCGACTTTTTGTCGCCAGATTAAAATCGCACAGAAATATCCTAACATGTTGTGCGTTTAAAAATCGCATCTGCTAAGAGAAAAATGTATACCAGTATGCATATATAGTGTTGATATCTAAAATCATTTTTGTATGTTGTTTTCCAAGCGTTTTATTCGTGTTTTAAAGTTTTACTTTATTTTATTAATTCTGTTTTTATGGATTCGGGGGGAAAAAAAAACGTTTAATTTTCCTGTACCTGTGGCGTCCTCGAAAATGCCAAAAAATAAAAGACTCGACAATTACGTAACATAGGATACACGGTTGTAAAAGTTGTAAAAATTATTTCTTGTAGTCTGCAATTTAGTTCTAAAAATTTACCCGGCTTGCAAAATGTAACATCAAAATATTTTGTATTACATTTTTAACTTACGTTGTTATTCGTCCGCGAGTGAAACCGTGGCGATATGCTAGTACATAAAATGTAAAAAATATGTATAGATTTACCAAATTCTTTTCTTCCTCCTTCAGGTAATGACTCGAAATTTTCGTTGAACTCTATACATATTTCTCTCTAGACTGACAATGTTTTAATTTTTTCCTTGTAATCGGGCAACGCTTTGTCCCGAATAGGGTCGTTTTTCAACTAATAAAATTAACTTTTCACAATCAATAAATTTTTCAGACATATTGAACATTTGAGCACAGTGCAGTACGATAATTTATTTGGTTCAGAATGCCGTTAGTCACCGAGAAAGAGAAACGTAGTCGGTAGCAAAACTAGCCAGGCTATGTTGTCTCATCCGGTGTTAGGAAAGAAACATTTTTAAAATCGCATAGTCTACCGAGGCAGTGTCGCATTGTATCGGTGCGACATTTTGCCGCAGTTGCGATTTTTAGTTAATGCGACAATAAATCACGTAACATGAACGGCTCTCATTACATCTAGCGTATTTTAGGCTGTCTCGACATTCTTGCGACTGTGATTTTTAATCGTGCGACAAAAATTCGCATAACGTGAAAAGGCCTTAAAAGTAGCTTGTAAACAAAACGGAATCGATGCGGGATGTTTGATAAGCTGTATAAATCTTATTTAGTCTGGGTGATATTAGCATTTCATCAACTTTAGTAAGATTGCTAGTAAGAAAAATCGGCCTGTAATTAATAGCTAGAGAAATATCGTTACCAGCTTTAGGTACAGTAATGATAACCTACTCCTCTTAGCTACTGAGGAAATAATCAGGTGGCGGAATAACGATAATGGTAACAGATAAACAACAGCTTTACATAGAAAAGTTTTTAAAATCGTAACCAAATACGTATTTTATCTAAACCAGCCAGAGCTCCTAGATATATCCATGACTTTTCCGATGATAAAACATTAAAACTTTATCCGAAATATATTGTGCATTACTATTATTTATATAATTGCCGACATATTTCGAGAACACAGTCCCATAATCATGGCGTATTACGTATATATTTCTGATAAGGTTTTAATTTAATGTTTTTTCACAGCTGCGTAGCTCATTTTTAGGTTGACAATAGCTTTTTTACCATGACTAGAATAAATAGTTTTCATTTTAGGTTAAACGAAGTGTAAATAGGACCGAGATAACTACATACTATATATAATTAACATTATTTTTGAAACGTAGAAAAAAAAAATAGGTGAATAACTCTATTTTTTCATGGATAGGTACCAGCGGAATTATTTAAATTATCGTCGGAACATTCTTTAAAATCATCAACGATTTTCCAGATATTATTATAATCTGTGTGGCTTAGGTTGCGCAATTTGTCATTCTGTTTTTTACATTGTGAAAGTCAGTCAAAGATTTTTTAATTTACTTAGTGAAAAATTTACGAACAGTTTGGTTTAAATTATTACATTGGCTAATTAATTTTTTAAACTTTACAGGGATCTCTCGCTTTGTTTCCTAATACTTATTAGGATTGTGGGCAGGCATACTCATTTTGTGAATTTACACGTGGGTCTAAATTAAGTAGGAGAAACTTTGTATAACTGCGAAATTGAGACTACTTGGTATTGTAAAAATCAAAAGTTAGTGGATAATCAACTAGGTTCATTAATATTTTAAAATAATAATTGCGTTTATGATTAGAACTGAGATTAAAAGTGGCCTTTGTAAACGAGGAAGTATTTTTAATAAAAATTTTACACCTACCATACTAAGACGTAAACTTCCGGTTAGTCAAAGAAGCATCAGTTTTAAAGTGTTCTGTTATTTACGTTTAAATTACCCGCAATAATTACGTCGGTCCCGGGTATTTATGTAATTTTTCAATATCACTGCACATTAGAAGATATAGGGTTGTTATACAGATGACATTATTACAGCTTCAATATTAATTAAATTACATGGAAACGGCAGTTATTTATAATATTATTTTGTATCGGAATAGCAACATCGCTTCCTTCGGAATTATGATCACATCTATAAACATAAAAACTTAGGCAGCTTAATAATATAGACTGCAAATTAAGTCGGAATATAACGTCAATATTTTTTGCACTGAATTAAAAAATTTCTCAGAATTTTACTTTTTAATTTTAATATCACGCTTTAAATTGTTTATTCAAAAAATTTTGAAGGTAATATTGATTAAGATAATTCTTTGGAAAATGTATCATTAGTTTTACTTATTTTATACGTTCCTGCTTATAAATTATATTAAGGTAACGTGATACACTAATAGCTCATATTAAGGTAGCATGATACACTAATAGCTCAGATGTTCCGCTGCCGATCCGGAGATCATTTCGAGACTTGTCATACTTCAGACTCAAGTCGCTGCCTCAGCAATAGACTTTTTTTCAAGATTTATGTTGTTTTAGCGAAGACATTCAACATATATTATTGGCACTGTTGAACCTTAATAAGTAATAAAGAGAAAAATAGTAAAGCTATTTAGAACTGAAAACCAGTTAGGCAACGACGATTTGTCTAACTGATGTACCGTGTCTCCGGGGAGGATAAGTGAAGAAAAAACAGGGGAAAAAACAAGTCCGAAGTAATGAAAGCCGAATTATACGTACAATGTGAAATATGAGTTCGGCATGGGGTTGTGTACGGATTAATGGTGTTAGGTTGTAAAGTCGAGAGTCGGTAAGATCGATCGTACTTCTTTACCGTCAGCGGCTGTTGTTGCAGAGTGGCCTTTTTAGGATGAAAACGGATACGCCATTAAAAGAGTTGTTCGTAAATTCCGGTAAAATGATATCTTATTTAAATAGACGGGAATATCGTCGTTGGTTATAGAAATAATGTTGGTTGTGCGAACGATGGAAATTTAATAAAATATATTTTTCAGTACGGAAATATAGTTGGAACGCGTGTAATGAGATAAGGTTAAGTTTCCGGCAATTTACTTAATTAGTTTTTTTTCTGGTGTGCGCGTTTTAGCTAAGTCGCGAACAGTCGGTTTAAACGTGTGTACACTTTAATTAATCAGTAGCGCGCACACGTGGACACGGCTGGAAAGAAGTTGGAACGCGGACGAGTCTTTGTCTGGAGAGCGGATTGTGTCGTTATAAGTAAATTAATACCGGGCGTACTATCATTAAAAGCAAGCGAGTCAGTAGCTGGGGATTCATTCATTTAGACGGAAGGTCTAAAGAGTTATATTACAGTTTGCTCGTTAGTGTATCGCATTGCTGCTACCTGTAGTTGGTTAGCCGATTTAGAGCTAACTGTGAGGTAATGCGGTTTTGCCGGTGTGGAATTGCGTGAAATAATGGTTATTGTGTATCATCGTATATTTTCCTTTCTGCCGGCTTCGGGGAACAAAGAGGTGAAGTGTGTAACTACTAAATGTTTTGTATTGCATCAAGCGGTCCAAAGTGGATAGGCAAACGAAAAGGAGTAAACAAAATCCTCTTTTTCTTGCACAACATCCACCCTTACAGTTTATACACATTCAGCAGAAAGCAGTTTCCTCGCCGCGCAAGCACTTTTTGCTTTGTCTTTCCTTGACAACGAGACGATTCCTCTAGAACCGGTGCAAGAATCTTTGGTGCAGCAATGGAAGAACGACGCTGGTCTTGGGTAAACGCGAAGCTTAGGCTTTAATATTTATCAAGTGTTCAAGTCGGTAAATGGTCGCCTGGGGACACATTGCTCGCTGCCATTGTAACAAAGGATTTGGCTGCCGCTTACTCAGCAAATATCACCTGCACCCGTCTACGTCCTAGCTGTCTGTCTGTGTGCGCGCGTGCGATTGCTGTTTTTAATACTGTACCTGTTTTAATATAACAACCGATGGAATTTATTTTAACAAGAGCCACACTACACACCCCATTACTTTACATACATCGACCTCTAATAACCGGCGACCCTGCTCTCCTGCTGCAGTTCGGAAAAGTGCCACTTAAAATCTCGGCCGATTCCTCGTTTTACCCTTACACCGAATGCCGCCATCCAGCGCCTCGATTTATTTTCCACCTGTAACAAAAAGCACTAACCAATAACGCTTTTACCGTGTCCTATTTAGAAAAACCTCCCCAATTTTTCTTCTTAATACCCTCTCCCTTAATCAGCTTATTCAAATGAATTATATATTTTTTACTTATTTATATATTCGCTTGATTATTTATTTATTTCCAGCACGGGCCGTTAACAATTTGCAGTGTTAATCATTTAAAATCCGCAACTGGGTGAATTTTATTACGCCGACACTTCTAATCTACCGATGCGTAGAATTTTAAAAAGAACTCGGCTTGTTATGTATGTGTTCGAACTATGCTTTCATGGGAGCTCCCAAACGGTGGAAGTGTTGTTGCAGTTGTCTGTGATAGTTTAGATGATCTTGTTCATTTTTTTGCATTTAGTCGCGTCGATAGAAACCCGCGAAGAAGATTTTCGAGCGAACTAAAGCGCACCTTTGTAAATGTTTTAACATTTTAAGTACGTTTGTTTAGAATTATCATTTCATATAAAATAGAAACAACGTTTAGTTGGAAAATTTATTTTATTTTTTTTGATTTCTATAGTATAAAATTTGACTAACCTTGTTCATTTTTGAAAAAATGTTTTTATTTTTTTTTTTTTTTAAATCTAGAAAACTAATTAGGTGACAACGAATTGAAGCAGCTGGATACGAATGATGAAAATAGTGAGCTACGAATTACTACTAAGAGCAGGATAAACATTAAAGCGAATAAAATGTAAATGAAAATGTAAAAATCGACGACATTTAAAACCGAATAAAAAAGGAACATTAATAGTTTTACTGGAAAATAGTATTGAATATTAATTATTAAAATCCGTAGGTAAAATTCATACAAATCTTTTATAGCATAAATTAAGTTTCTCTGTTATAACAAAAATTTTTTCATAAAGGCTTTGATTCTTGAGGGGGGGTGTCCCTTAACCACCTTCCGTGGATCTGCCATTGGCAGATGTGTGAGATGTATGAAAAAAGAAAAAGCAATAGAATGAAATTTTATACGAAGTTGTTTTTATCAATAAAACAGCAAAAGGCTAAAGTAAATATGTCAGCAACATTATGGATGAAATCTAATTTAAAAATTACCGGAGGTATTATATATTTAGGAAATAATGAGAATTTACTGAAAACTACTTGAATTGTTCATGTAGTTAAGGTAGTTTCTGTTAAGAAAATAAAAGTATCATCGCTTGAATTAATACTTTAGAAATACGCGTTTGCGTTCATTAGGTGAAAGGCAAACTTTGTTACGATGCTTTTCATACAACTACACACATACACGTATATAGATGTATTACAGAACTTCATTAGAAAAGAAAAATGGTAAGGAAGAAAAGTGCGCCTACAAAAAGGCACCAAAGGATTTTCAAAATACACTGCATAATGTTACTGGCAATCATGCCATCATATTCTTGGACTTAATTTAAGTAAATGATCGTTTTGAATTCTATTGCTCAAACAGTTATTTCTTAGTTCCCATTTTATTTTTCATCGTTTTTTTTTTTGTTTTTTTTTTTTGTAATTGGTCTTATTAGTGGTATACTTTTTAAGTTTGTCTCTTCGTAGCGGAAACTAAAACGCATCAAATCCATTTTTCTGTACAACTCTTCATATTATTATAGTCCGTACAACGAAAATGTGCCGATGGAAAAAGTCGATATAAATCGATATTTATGATCCACTTACGGTGCCACGGATAATAAATATCGATTTATATCGACTTTTTCCATCGGCACATTTTTGTTAAACGGACTATAGTATGAAGTTTTCTTTCTATTTTCTTTGTTGTTCTATAGTGACACCTAGCATACTTTACCTTGTATGAATTTATGTAAGAAAGCGTTAGTAGTGATTTCAATAAGGAAAATTTATGAAGGACGTATGATTTATGGAGAACAGTTGTGTACTCTGTCATTTTTTTTACTCTTGTACTGAGAATGTAATATATAAGTTAATTGTAATAGGAAAAATTATTTTAGACGATGGTATAATTGTAATATAAATGATAAATAATGAGAGTGTGGATTTTGTATAGTAATATATAAGTTAACACTTTTATGTTGTAACAGAAAGTGATACTTAAGTAAAGTTGATGTTATATTTTACAAGTAAATGATATAGTTATGTTGGGAACCCACAGACGGGCTAGTGCCTTGTGGGATCCGCAAATTATTATTAAAAAAAAAGAAAAAAACAGAAACTTGATAATGTAGTAAATAATTTTACAGCGCTAGGCTTTTAATTTTTTTCTACTCATTAAAAAAAGTAATTCCGTACACGTTGAAAAAGTCAAAAATTAGGATCAACTTGTGTTCCATTACCGTAGAGTACTGTGAATCTTTATTGAATCATATTTTCTCAAGTTCTATTAATAATAATGACAAACAGATTGAGAGCAATAGTGAGGAATAATTTTTAATAGTTTGTATTTTTTTTAGCGTATTTAACGTCGAATAGAATCGATTTATTACCACGTCAGTCTGGAGTAGTTTCAAATTTCCAGTTCTAGTAACACTGCCGTCAATAATTGTCCTTGTTAACTATTATTTCTGAGGTCCTAAACATCATACTCTGAGAAGTAAGTTAAATTTTTTTCTATATGTTTTATGAACACCATAAATAAACAGCATCCATTCCTGTAGACACCAAAGCTGTTATATCCTGTGGGTCTACATAAACCATTGTTATATATGATAATGACCGGTGCGTGTTTTTCCATATGTTGACGTTATTTGTTACCAAATATGGGCACAGTTTAAACTTGATTTTTAAAGACTAACCAAAATTTTTTGTCAGCATTATATGCATATATTCTCTTGTGTATGTTAGCTTTGACTGCAGTGAATGAAGATTACCAATATGTGTAGACTGAAAATGAAACCTCTGCTAAAACGTACTAATAGTACAAAATATTACATAATCATACCTGGCACAAATCCATCACCGTGATGGTGAATTTTCAGTGTTTTGCAATTTATTTGTGGATTGTGCTGCATAATAAATTATTCGAAGATTTTCATTACCAATAAAAAAGTAATTTATTGTGATTATTATTGTAAAGGTATCGGTTTGCAATAGAAAAAAAAAAAAAAAAATCTTTCTGAAAATTTTTGAGAATTTTAGATAGTCCACTAAATAATCGGCACGTTTCTGTGTACTTTTAGAATGTGCTTTATTGTAAGACTGATTTTAATAATTTTCTCTTTCTTGTAAGAAAAGTGGAGCATTCAGTGAAATACAGCGAAGCGATTAAAGAATTTTTTACCGATATACAGGCTCGAGTAGAAGAAACAATTATAAAACCATTTTACTCGCAAGTTACGTTAACAAATATAATTAATAAAAAAAAAAAATAAAGAGGAAGTGTGTGAATAAAACCATAGACAAAAATTTTTAAACTCAATAAACACAGGCCCGGATAAGTGTACGATAGGCCCGGGGCTGCAAAAATATTAGGGGCCCTTTTCAGAAGTGACAAAATTATCAGTTTTATAGAATAACTAAATTTTCTTTAATTTAATTTAATTATATTATTTCGAATTCACGAATTAACATGTAATTATTAATGTAAACAAAACTAAATATTATATAGACAATAGGTAGAATTTTCGATGCCAAAAAAAATAAATAATACATATATATATATATATATATATATAATTTTAAATAATGAAAGTGTGTACACGCGCACACACATTCATACAGACATTTCCTAAAAACGTAAATTCCGACTCGTTATACCTTAAAACAAATTTCTGATACGTTTTTACGAAACTCGAAATTTCACTATTACGAAATAAAAATGGATACCAAATTATTAACAAATAAATGTATTGAAAAATGCACTTGCTCCTGTAAAGTTAATTTTATTTATTTAAAAAAAAAGTTGATCTATATGACAAATTTTATTACATGTCGGAAGTAGATGTCTCTTGGGGGCCCCTTTATAAGGCGGGGCCCGGGACTGAAGCCCCCCTAGACCCCTCTAAATCCAGGCCTGAATAAACATATCGAATACGCGATAAATAAAGTTAAACATTTCTATTATAAAACTTTACCGCTTTAACAATTCTTTCAGTTTTATCTTCACGGCTATAAAAATACTGAATAACGCCTTATTTAGACAAATAACTGAATACGGTTCGTTTATATATTTCGAAAAGATTAACAAAAAGCAGATGTTAAAAAACTAACCTCATTACAAAGGAAAATTGCTATTGGGTATTATTTCAGGTTATAGAACTGTTTCATACATTTCGGTTTTCGTTACTGCTGGTATTTTAGTCGTTACATTACAGTTAAAATAGACTAACAATATTAAATAAAATATGGAAGTGAAGCGCTCATAAAAAAGATGTTAAAGAAGGGAATTAAAAATGAAACTTAAGTTGAATGGAAAGATTAGTGTAACAGTGACATTAAACGTAACATTAACTTTTTAGCATTGGCGTGACATTTAAATTGCAATAATACTTCAAAATAATATTAAGTATTTCGTGATTGTAATAGTACTGATTAAATTGTTTCTAATTATTGTTGTAATTTGAATTTGGCGCCAATGGGTTGCTTAAGAATAATCGTAATACCCTTATGTGTATTACTTGAAATATATTTTTAATCAAATAAATATTTTAGCCTCAATTTTATTCAATTTTTTAATCAAATCTTAGAGTCATACCTTTTTTTTTTAACAATTTAATTTTTAATTTTTAGTTTAAATATTTTTGAGTGACAATTCTATCAATGATGAGCTCGTAAATAGGGGTTTCACTGTAACCTTTTGTTATAACGACATATTCTGCTTTCTCATTTCACTGGGGTTACCTCATATTGTAAAAAAATTTTGTTTATTATTAATGATATTGCAGAGATCATCGGGATGGTAGATTGTTTAGTTGTATGTAGTAGTTATTTCTGCAATAAAAGTATGAGTAGTTTCGTTCTATCAAAGTCGGATGTTCGAATTATCGATACTAAGTGAAATTTTATCGCAATATTAAGTAGGCAATTTGATTAACACAAATACGAGAATGTACTGCAAAATACTCGGTTGCCGAACATACGATAAAAGCAAATATATATTATTAATACGGACATCTTAAAATACACGACGGGAAACACAACTATTTAAGGAGCTTCTTGTATTAATAAATTTCAAAACGTTTTAATGAATTTTGAATCTTATTTCAAATAATAATCCGTTTTATTCAGAATTAACAATTAACCTTGGTTCATTATTTACTCTTATATTTCTCGGCCTACTACGAGTATTATTAATTTTTGAACTCTAATCGATTCTTTGTATATTGTTACTTCGATTGTTGTTAATAGCTACGATTTCGGTATAACTCCGGAACATATTTTATATTCGCAAATTAATATATTTCCGTTTATACGATTATATTATTTGTGTTTATTTAATTCTAGCGCTGTTGTAAGTAGTATTCGTCCAATTTTAGGGCTTATTCCGTTTGCTTTACCTGTTAGACGACGTTCTGATTTTATTAGGATGTGTGTATTTTTAGACTGTATTTGTTATTTTAACAGATAAGTATTTGTTCGTAATTTTTAAGCTTTCATCTATCATAACAAGGTTTCTTTGTAGGTTGAAAATAACGTGCTCTCGTATCGTATGGAGTTTGCCATTAAGGTGGCCTTTATACGGCAACAGAAATAAAAGAAACCGAAAAAACTCAAAAACAAGAAAATTAGATTTCTCGCGGGTAATGTAATTCTCTTTAACATAACTCGCTTTTGTTCTTTTTCTTGCGTAGAATGTTGTAGAAGAACTGTTAACGAGTGAAAAATAACATATACATAAATTTTATGTACACCCACACACCCATACATATATATATATATACATTTACATATTATGTATGTATATATGTATATAAGTACGAAACACTAAACTAATGGAGTGTACGCGTTTATTAAATTAAAGGATTTCTGCTATTTTCTCAGGATTTTTGCAGTGCACAAACCGAAATTGAGTTGAAAAATTAAATGAGATTGAAACAAAATGTATTACTCTATTACATTCCAACACAAAATGTACATTACAGCTGCACGTCTTATTGTAATTGTTGAGAATTTCGAACAAGACTGTATCGGCTATACTTTTGTCTTTATTTTTTAGCACATAAAATTTTGGTATTTTAAATATATATATTACGGTGTTTTAGCCATAGTAGGGTATAACAGAATTTATAAAAAAAAAAACGATAAGGTAAAGTATAACCAAGAAGCTCAGGAAAATTCTCGGATGTTGTAGTAATAATAATAATAAAATCAAAGTAGCAATTAAACGAAAACGGGAACATCGATAAGTATTTTGAAAATTTCTAATTACAGTATTTTCGATTATCGCCAGAGATGTCGCATTTTACCGTTCAAATTCTCTGGCTGGTGGGGTATGACTGTCTAACTAGAAATAAGCTGATCTATCTGTTTTAAGATACGATACAGTTTCTTTTAACGTGTACATAGTAGTATCAGAACTATTAACCGCGGATAATGGGAAACATCGAGCTTAAAGCGGTAACATACATACTAATTTACAGTACTGTATAGATATACCTGAGAACCGTGTTGTAACTATACCATATTATGTAATGTTAAAAATTATTACAATAAATGGTATACATACATTATTGTGATTATGTGCTCACCATTTCGTCTTGTACTCTATTCTTCTTGTTCATATGATTTTGGAACGACAACCGATGACAATATTTTTATGATTTTTTTTATGAGTTATTTAATTTAATTTAAAGTTATTTAATGTTTTCTATGTATGTACAGTTGTTTACATGTCAGAAAATGAATTACTACGTACGATGAAAAGTACGAAAAGTTGAAAGTAAAAAACTTATAGTAGAACAAGAAAACTTTAGTCAGAAACATCTTCGTCTGAAAGCGAAATAGGCGCAGCCTTTGAAGAAAAAAAAACATGGGCTATTACGCTTGCTGATGCAGACGACGCTGATGGGACAGCATCTTCGATGGCTGACACTCTTTATTTTACTCGAAAAAACGTTGTGATGATAGGGTTTTTTTTGCTATTTTATTTTTTTAAATTTTAGACGCACCGTGACAAACCGCGGATACGGATACGAGGGCACCACCGGATTTAATTCGTCCGGAAGTTTCCGCAACGAATAATGCAAAATGTAAATTGAATTGTCGCAAACTGCGGAAATACAAATGGACCGTATGAATGATCTTTAAGCCGGCGATTTTCGGCAACATCTAGAAAAAAGAGCTAGACCGAGAAACTTCCTGGTACGGAACGGAGGCGTTGATCTGAATGATTAGTTACATTTGAGACGACTTTAATTTAAAAAACTTCTACAACTACACGACACACTCGAGATCGTATAAATATAGTATTAGTTCGATGATAAATTATTCGCATCGGACCGAACCAGGAACTTCTATCAACAAACGCAAGTTCTAATAACGTTTTTTCGTTACGCTATGGTGCTCATAATTAAGCTGATGCGCAGCGTGGAGCAACGCTTTTTAAAACCGAATTGACAGCCGAAAATTAAACGGAAACGGGGAGTTAAGTTTATTTTCTGTAACATCTCATTTCGACGCAATGACAAGAATTCTTCTTTTGTTATTTGTACGTATATTTAAAGATCGATGAAATTATCGATATAGGCCGATTCCGAGAAATGATTTTTAAAACTGCCAATAATAGGTGTAAATATGAATGAATGTCCAAACATTAACCGTTATAATTAGGTTAAAATCGAATTTTATTTTCACTATATTTACATAAGTATAACATTAATTATTTACTTATTACTGACAGTTTACGGAAGAAAAATGCTTACAGTGTTTTTAAAGCTGTTTTTTATGAGCATCCGGTATAAGTAAAATTTTTGCAAAGTTTCAATGTGCGACAGCGGGATATCCGAGAACGAAGCACAATTAACTAATCTAATGACGCGGTAGTTGGCTTCTTAGTTGGCTTTTTAGAGCTTATTAAAAAGAGCATGTGTGCTTCTGGGTTAAGTTCTCCAGCGCGCTTTGCCGTTGTCGTATCGTTATCGGGGATACCTGTTTTTTGAGCGAAAATTTCAAAATTTATTCGATAAAACTATGCCAGCGGCGAAATGCGCGGGTCTCGTTAAAAAATTGATTACGGCTTTAAGAACGGACGTCATTTATCATCATCGAATTCAAATTTGAAAAAGCGGAAGACTGGAATTTAACCGAAAACGCATCTCCGGTTTCGCGCTAGTTCAATCTTCTGTTCGAGAGGAGTTTTTATATCGAATAAAACTTTTTGTTCTTTTAACAAGCAAAGTTAACTTGGAAATTTTACCTCATTTAGTTTTCGTTATTTTAAAGACGCACCGTCGTCGTAACGGGTTTTATCCCGCGTTACCTGCGCGAACGTAGCAAAACGGGCGTAACGGTTTTGGCAAGGTCGGGAGCGTATTGTGAAGAATTCGCTTTTTTTTCCCTTCATTTTCCTTTTGTTAACTGGCGAAAAAATAATTTCGCAAAACCGACTGTAAACCACTTTAATCAACAGCATCCGCTTTCTCTTTGAATCATTTAAACTCATTTCCGAAGCTCCGCGGTCGACCTCTCTTTTACCAGCCGGCTCCTGATGAGACAGTTGCTTCAATTTTTAACTCGCCACCTTACTACAGTTATTAAAGCCCCCCCCCCGCAATCAACTGTTCCAGTTTTCTTCAGCGAAATAAATTTTCGGCAACTGTGTTTTTTTCTACAGTTTCTAATAATGCGCGAAAAAGTAACTGCCGACAGCGAGGAAAGACAGCGGTATTTCACGAGTGTAACATGTTCTCCTAAGATGTCGTTTCCGTAGCATTTCCTTTTTTTTTCCCTGATTATTATAATACAGCGCTACTAACTTTACACGAGTCTTTCACATTGATTAGCGGGAGCTTTCGTAATGGCTCTTCGTTTACTTGCTGGAAATTGTGTGTCTGGAATCGGTAAAAAAAAAAAAATAATCGGAGAAGTCACGTACCGTATTTTATAGTATTTTCCTGGATGTTCCGTTACATTAGTACGTTAGTTGTATGCGCTCGTGTCGTAGTATACAGGCGAAATATAATACTTTTATACAATCTAAACTTACAATTAAGTACATTTCGGGCCAATACTATGACGGTTTTAAAGCGCTACGATCGGCGCGCATAAAATTCGTTACTGCAGTACGCGGCCAGTTGACTGAATTTCCTCGCAATCACAGGTTGAATCCTTTGACCGTCTCTAGACATGTGCTTATTATCGTCCAGTGTGTACTCTATTGAGCATCCTGCACACGACGCAGGTTTTTCTTATTGTGCGAAGATTCAATTTCCCCGACCATACTATTACCCCGTCTGTAGTGCTGCATTTAAAAAGTTCTTTCTCGCCCGCAAGTACTTCTGCTTGGCCATACGTTCGGTGTCGATGTAGTTGATTCTTTCTGCATTTGCCGCCACCATGTGTCTTATTTTTGGCCAGCATAAGGCATCCGCGGTAATTATGCGCATAGTACCATTTAGACTGCGACATCTATTTCTTCCGGGTGTGCAGATCGTGTCCGAATGTCCCACAGGCATAGTTCGCTGTTGACATTCATACAAGGCCGGAGCCGATGTTTTCTGCTGGTTTCATTTGCTCCCCATGATGTCCCAATCGATTTTCTAATAATCCCGTTCTCAGTTAGTACCTTCTAACGCCTTCGCAATGTGCTCGGCATGTCAGTAAATCACTACGCTTAAGTGTACAGGATTTTATTGATTTTCTAGAGTTACTCCCTTCCATTTGACACATTCAACTTTCTTCTAGCATAGTTGTGTATTTGCTGTTGGGTTTTCAGATTTAGCGCATTATATACATCAAACCTTTTCGAAATATCAGACATTTTCGAGTAGTACATCTGCAGATTGAAAAGCAGATCACACGGTATTTAAAATGACCTATTTCTTCCCTTATGATCGTTTGTGTGCGTAACGAACGCTTCCTTTTATACAGTCAGCTCCTGTCATTAGGTCTCCCTACTCCCTATAACGCTTTCTTTATCCTCTCCTTTCCTTCATCTTCTGTGGTGTCCGCACTGCTGTCCTTTGTTGCGTCCATTTCGGACCGCTTAGTTATTTAATTTCTTAGCTTAGTTTTCTTGTTGTTGGGTCAATGCCACTGGCGCGCCTACAAAAAAAAAAAAAAAAATACATATAAACAACGTAGGCGCGCCAATTACCTTGAGGAAGGCCATTCTTTCGGTGTTTCCATCAGCTCTGTTTTCCGTTTAGTGTGACGTAAAACGTTCTATTCTTTCAGATAGTTTCCCCCCATTACCTTTGTAAATAGGTAATCTTCAGTTATCTGATGAAATTTCTTTGTAAATAACCACATAGATTCATTGTGTCGCAGGCTGCACCTTGATCAACAAACACAACGCCTGCTACTTTCTTTACTTCAAACCTATTTTCAATGTGTTCTACGTGAGGTTATTTATCTGTGTACACTGCATGATTTCCCTGATACCTGAAACCAGTTTGCCGAGCAATGATCTTTTTCGTAACTACATGGTGTATGCGTCTTAGCAGCGGTCGCTCAAATATACTGAAATAGTGTGAAGGTTTTAATAGAGACACTACTTGCGCCTCCCTCCATTTAGCAGGTGATGCCGAACTATTATATTGTTAAAAAAGTTCGCCGACTATATTCTTTTGTTCCGTCATTATATTATCAGTTCCCAGTACCTTCGATTGTAAACGGCATCTGAAGACATACACACACTTATTAAAGTTGCGCTCCCATATTAAACTGCATTCTGTTTCTGCATGTAAATGTTCTATGCCGGATTTATTTATTTGGTTCGAGCTTTTGAAATCCCAGTCGCGTCTAAAATATATTTGTTTCCTTCTTTGCACACTTAGTAGCCGGCGAAAGTTCTTACGTCGAAATTCATATCCTCTCGTTGTTTTTCATTCGGCCAGTTTCATTTTAGTTACCGTTTCTTATTAAATTTACTCACTCGGGGCCCTTGCTATTCATTTATCTTTCGAAATTGGCGCTTTCATCTATTATTTTCGTAAGCTTCCGCGCTTTTTCTTCGTCCTGTTAACCGATTTTCTTCTATTCCTGCAGCACCTATTTTGTTGCATTATGCCTCTATCCTAAACTTTCCAATCCTTAACTACTTTTCAGCCTTCATCGATGGTTGGCCCAACAGAGTCTTTCAAAATTATTCCGAATTCTTTTAGTTTCCTTTCATTTGCTCAATCTTCTATGCTGAGTGTGCCATTATCGCCTTTATCAAATCTTTTCTTGTTTCTCCTGATGACCACGTCACTGTAGACTATCGTATCTCATTTCTTGTTCCTTTCTGCCGGCTTTACAATTCTTTTTATATGTGCACGTTTGATTCGCAATCTCTCCTTTTTTTTCTTCTTTTTTTTTCTTTTTAAATTGAAATCCAAATCGACCTGTTTACAGGGATTCCTGGCTAGACAATATGAGCTAATTAGCTCATTTATCCTTTTGTCTCAGCCGTATTTTGATCCAACAGTATATTACTGTTCTTCTTACAATTGCTAATTTTAAATTACGCTATTCCTACTCATTTTCTAACTCGTAATGCTTTTACCCGTCTACTTAAGCGTCTATTTCTTTTTTCTCGTTCCTTAACTTTCCTTTTATATACAAAGTTCTAATCTCGCTTCGCAATAACCTGTGTGACACAGTGTGTTTATCGCATTTCCCTATTTTTTTTTCGCGCTGGCTCTATTTTGTCCTTTTTGCTCCTTCAGTAACCGTTTTATAAGTTGATTCTGATCACGTTCGGTTTGAATGTTGTCCGTTTTAGTTGAACAATTCCTCTAACGCTCGCTACAATGCTTCATTCAATTTTTCCGTTCCTTCTCTTCTTCTATTATCCGAAGACTCTGATTCCACTATATCAGCCATCTTCAGAAAGTCGATTCCTTAACATGTTAACGAGCCTAGAAAAAAATAAACTAAAAAAATTAAAAGAAAATACATACTACGAAGTATTCAGGGAACGGTCAGGTAGTTTCGAAAAGTAGCTGCGAAAAATATACGTTGAAAATTACAACTCAGGAACTAAATGAAAGAAACTGAGGGGACTCTCCCTTGATGCTTTAGCAACAAAAGTCGATTATTCTCATTTTCAGTTAGAAGTTCAGAATTACGTGTCTTTTTTTCTTTTTTAATTATGTACACTGGAAGTCTCGTAAACTGACCGCTTTACTGACCTTTATTTACATGTTTTTATTCTAGCGCTGTGTTTGCGGAACATTTTCCGCCTAACTACTCGGCAACATGGTGAGTCACCGATATGTGCCGCCTATGGGATGGATTTTGGTGGGCATTTAATCAAAACAGTTATTTCTGAACCCAGTCATTAAAGCGAGGAGTAATAGAATCGAGCCAACTACCGACTGTCCGTAGCCGTGTAGATATGTTTCTCCCATCGTATCCATTGCCCGAGTTCTACAATCGCGCATTCGACGGACTTTTATCGTGTTTTTCTTTTCCGTTGAGCCATCCATCCCAGTAATCCGTTTTTGCTTAAGAAATTTCTTTTTCCCTTTCATCTATCAAACTGGGCATTGCCGCATTCTCTTCAGTTTTTACAGAAGTTGTCCCCGTATATTATTATATTAAGACAAACATCCATCGTCCGGCAGAAACTTCGTTACTTTTCTTACAACTAACTTTATTTGTAAGAAGTAACGAAGCTTATGCCGGACGATGGGTGTTTTTTGTCATAATGCACGGACAACTACCGTTTCATCATCATTTCCATCTCCTATTCAGGAGGTTGGTGCGGTCCCTCGTTTTACTACAGTTGTCTCTGCCTGGCCATTTGTATTCCTTCTAAGAGTGAATTTATTCCAGCTATTCCATGTATGTAATCCATCCGTCTCCTTCCTCGTGGTCTTTTTCCCTGAATTTTCCCTTGTATGGTAGTCGTGAAAAGGTCTTCTTCTCTTATTTTATGTCCAAAGTATTTCTTTTTTGCTTCTTCGATGATATTTATTAGGTTTGGCTTACCAATTTTACATTTATTCAGTACTACCGCATTTGTTACTTTTTCCTGCCATGATATTCTGTGTATTCTTCTGTAGCATCACAGCTCGAAAGCATTGATTTTCTTTTTGTTGGCCTCCGATATCGTCCAGGTTTCCGAAGCGTATCGCATTGTTGACCATACGAAGCAGTAAAGGATTCTCATTTTTAATTGTATTTTCAGTTTTCTATCTTTAAGCACTCGTTCTAAATTATTAAATGCAGTTCGCCCACAGCCTATTCTTCTTCTTATTTCATCATCGTCTTTCCCATTTTCTGTAATTAAACTCCCCAGGTATATGTACTTGGTTACTTGTTCAATTTTTTCCCCATCTATATATATTTCTACGGAAGGTCTATTTAATGTTTTGGCTATTCTCATAACTTTTGTCTTTTTAACGTATTATTTTTTGTAAATTTCTTCTGGACTCTGCCACATATACTTGGTCATCGGCGTAGCTTATATGCACTATTCTTGTTCCGTTTATATTAAATCCGAGTCTATTAATATTTCCTATTCTGACTATTTCTTCCGCGTATGCGTTGAACAGTCTCGGTGACAACGGGCATCCTTGTCGTACGCCCCTTGCTATATGGCAATATTCTTTTGATTGTTCCTGTCCTATTCGTACAGTTGCCTTCTGGTTCCAATATATATGTTTAATTATATTTATGTCTCTTTTATCTAATCCGTATTTAATAAGTATATCCATTAGTTGCTTATGTTGTACCCTATCGAAGACTTTTTCAAAGTCCACGAAGCACAGATATACGTCCCTATTCACATCTATTGCCCTTTGGCTGAGGATTCGTAGTAGCGAAATCGCATCTCTTATTCCTCGTTTTGCGATGAAGCCATATTGTGTTTTACTTAGATGATTGTCTATTTTGCTTTCTATCCTCCTGTTTATTATTGATAGTAGAAGTTTTAGTATATGACTCATTAAGCTTATTGTTCTGTGATCAGTACATTTTATTGCGTTCCCCTTTTTTGGAATTGGTATAATAATCGATTTTAATAGGTCCTCTGGTATTATGCCTTCTTGGTATATTTTGTTCATAATTTCCAGCAGTGCTATTCTGTTATTTTTGTCCAAAGCTTTCATCATTTCCATGCTGATTTTCTATCTTCACCCGGCGCTTTATTCCCTCTGCCTACTTTGATTGCCTGTTCCAATTCTCGTAATAATATATCTGGACCATCTCCCGCAGTATTTAATGATTTATAATGCGGTCTTTTGTTGTCCCCATATAGTTCCTGGATATATTTTATCCATGCTTTTTTTATTTCGTTTTCTTCTGTATGTATCTTCCCTTTGATATCTTTTATTATCATTATCTTATTTTTCTTTCTTTTCCATTCTTTCATTAATTCTTTTATTTCTACATACATTTCACGGTATGCATGTCTGCTTTCAAGGTCCTCTATTCTTTTACATTTCTGTTCATACCACTCCTGCTTTGCCTGAATACACTGTTTCTGGATTTTCTTGTTTAATACTATATATTCTTCGGTGTTTCGGTTTTGTTACCAACAGAAAAGTCTTTGTAGCGAACAGAGTCTGTAGATTTTACGGTTAAGGTTTTTTTTTTTTTTTGAATTATGTAGAATAAAAGAGAAATAGGAAAATAACCCCGCTAAAAGGAATATAAAACATTGCACGCAGTGAGCCAAATAAGGGGGAACATCCATTACGTGAGCTGTTTTTCTTCTGATTTGGACCCCTCCTCCCCTTACGTGAAATTTACGCTATAGTTGTTAAAGGACTAAATTTATTTTCATAAAGGAGAAAAACAATAAAACATTAAGGTTGTACTATAACGAATTTATTTAAATTTAGTAAAATTAAAAGTAAAAACACAGACAACTTTCCTTAATTTTTCACACACTCAATGGGCGTTTATTACTTATACCAGTTTTTTTTTAATTCTGAAGTTCTTTTTTACTTCTTTTTTTTTTATATTCTCGAAATAAAAATTTTTACTAGCCATGAGATTTTTGCAGGAAGCGAAATGGGACACTCCGTTAATATTTTTTTTTTATTACCTGCATAATAATCTATATTCTTTACCGCTCGGTTTAAATGAGATTTGATAAGATTTTGCTGGGCCCTCTCCCCCTATTTTGAGCTCACGTAATAATCGGATGCCCCTCTCCCTGAGTGGTTTGGAATGGACTATAAAAAAAAAAAAAGAACAAAATATGCCTGCTTAAGGGAAGGCAAGTCGATTGAAAACATTTTCGGTTAGAACTCTACAAATTCGTGTTGGGAGCTGGTTAATCGAGTTATTCAAGTCCTGTGATATTTCATTTTTTTGGCTATGTTAATTCGGTGAATTTCAGTAGACGAAATAAATTTTTTAGATGGTTTTCCATTTGTTCTTTTTAATGAAGAAAAGTAATAATTTTCTTTTTTTTCTTTTGAAAATTCTGAAAAATCCTATTGATAAAAGTATGTTTCAGTTTACAAGGATCTTCAGTTACTTAACCGGAAAATTAAAAACACGCAGAAATGAACCAAGTGCATACGGTAACAAAAAGTGTTTGCATTGTGTGTTTTTTTTTTTTTTTTTTTTTTTTGGACAGAATGGATTTGTCTGAAAACAGCTGCAACTTATATCAGGGAAAACATTTCACCATAAAAAAAGCCATCTAGCCAAAAAATCAATTCCTTCGTCCAACTTATCTCATCTTTGTGCTCTGTGTAGGTTAGCGATTGAAACATCGCGTACATTCTTAATCCAGTTTTTCCAGGAGACAGTCATTAAGATGAGTGTTGTCAGCTGGAATAATCTATATATATATAAAAATGTTAAGTTGGTTTGTGTATGCTTCATAAACTCAAAAAGTTCTGCACCGATTGAGCTCAAATTTTGACACGATATACAGCTCGCTCCAAAGATTGTTTTTATCTATTTTTCATGTACCAGCAACCGCGCCTTCTGCCGGAAGCGAGGGGAACTCTCGCCATACTACTTAATGACAACCGCAGTCACATGTGAAACATCACCTGTTCCCAATTACATTGTTTATTAACAAAAAAAAAAACGTATCCACTTGCATCCCATTCAGATTATTATACAATTTGAATTAAATATTCACCTTAATCGATTAAGGCACTTTTGTGTAATCGTGTGGTGATTGAGCTAAATTTTAAGAAAAAATTAAAATTTATTAAAAATTTCTTTCTTATGATATTTGAATTTTTTAAATTTAATAGTGAATAAAGAATAATTCGTTTATTTACATACTATGTTAAATAGAAAATTGAAGTCTTGCGACGAAATAAATGCGTTAACAATATTTACATGGAACGATTTTTAGTACATTAAGGAAACTAAAATACACATTTAGAATTAAAAGATACGGTGGTGCCCCCGTATGCAGCCATAATATTTCTACTTAAATCGTGTGGTGATTGAGCTGCGCCATTCGCTAAATCGTAAGTAAAGGTTATGTTTTGTATGAGAGATGGACAGAAAAAATATTAATTTTTTATAATTATTATTTAACTAATATTTTATTTATTGCCCTATCTCTCATGATTTTCAACCTAGAGCTGTGAGAGCCATAAGACGTTATAATCTTATCCCTTCTTTCTGTTCCAGTGAAAACCGAAATAATGCCTCGCAGAAAAGCGAATTTGGGTCGTCGTACTCGACACACAAAAGGATCGGGAATACGACTTTTGCGGGTTGTATATCTTGTCAAAATTTGAGCTCAATCAGTGCAGAACTTTTTGAGTTTATGAAGCGTACACAAACCAACTTAACATTTTTCACCTGTTCCCAATTACATTGTTTATTAACAAAAATATAACTCTTGCTTCTAAATGACGTCATTTGGTGCAGAAATTGTGACTGCTCAATTCATGCCAACTTTTAAAATCAAAGGACAATAAATCACAAAGCTGGCTCCCTGCCCCCGTTCACAGATAGTGACCATAAATTCCTTCAAATGTACTTTATCGGTGATGATAGAGATGAAGTCGATGCGCGTTTGTGAAATACAAATCTCGCTAAGAAGATCCATCATTTCGCAACTATAGAAGCTCCTTCACGAAAGGAACAATTTGGTGCGTTTGTTCAAAACAGCAATTGATATGATGCCATCAGATACCCACAAGATTGTCATTCACGCAGACAAAACGCCCGCTGGAGAACATGTCCGGAGATATAATGTTTCAACTATAGACGAAATAGCAATTGTCACAGTCGGAGATCAGTTCCAACCTAGAGATATTGTTCTCCATCGAAAAAACGATCAGTTGATAAACGCTGCAGAAACTCACCGTTGTTACGATGCTTTGCAATATCCAGTTATCTTCTGGGATGGTGCCGATGGATATCATTTCAATGTGAAGATGATAAATCCAATGAATGGTGGAGAAATCAATAAAAAGTGCAACGCAATGAACTTTTACGCATACCGCTTAATGATTCGGAGGAACGAGGATAATTGTTGAAATGCCGTCAGTTGTTTCACCAGTACATTGTGGATATGTATGCAAAAATTGAAACGGAACGTTTGCTATTCCTTCGTTTGAATCAGACCAAACTCCGCTCCGAAGAATACATTCATTTGCGAGATGCAGTTGTGAACGACGGTAATACTACCTACGTTGGAAAGTTGACTATTTTGCCGTCTTCATACATAGGCAGTCCACGTCACATGCAGGAATATGCTCAAGATGCAATGACATATGTTCGTCATTATGGGCGTCCAGACTTATTTATCACCTTCACATACAATCCAGCTTGAGACGAGATACAGCAGCTGTTACTTCCTGGGCAATCAACCGTGGATAGGCATGACATCACAGCACATGTTTTCAGACAAAAGCTTAAGTCGCTGATAGATTTCATTGTGAAGCATGAATTGTTTGGATCTGTGCGCTGCTGAATGTATTCGGTAGAATGGCAAAAGGGAGAATTGCCACATGCGCATATACTAATTTGGTTCTACGATAAAATAACTTCAGACGAAATCGACGATGTGATATGCGCTGAGATTTTATGGGCCGACGTAGATAAGGATTTGCATGCAGTTGTTATCAAAAACATGATACATGAACCATGCGATACACTAAATCCGAATTCACCATGCATGGTAGGCGGGAAATGTTCTAAGCAATATCCTCAAGCGTTTGCAGCTAATACAGTAACAGGAGAGGATGGATATCCTCGGTATAGAATACGATCAACTGAAGATGGCAGGAATTCGGCAACAATACACACGTAAAATGGTGTTATTAATGTAGACAACCGTTGGGTGGTTCCATATTCACCTATGTTGTCAAAAACATACAAAGCGCACATAAACGTAGAATATTGTAATTCCGTCAAATCAATTAAATACATCTGCAAGTATGTGAATAAAGGCAGCGACATGGCTGTTTTTGGTGTGCAACCAGAAAATAATGACAGAAATGCAGTACAAGTTATCGATGAAATTGCACAATACCAGGCTGGAAGATACATAAGCAGCAATGAGGCTGCATGGCGAATTTTTTCATTTCCCATGCATGAACACAATCCAGCCGTGGTTCACTTAGCAATACATTTAGAGAATGGACAGCATGTTTATTTCACAGATGCAAATATGCAACAAAGAGCCCTTAATCCATCTGGTACGACTCTAACTGCTTTCTTCACCTTATGTCAGGAAGACGCTTTCGCCAGAACACTGATGTATTCAGAAGTGCCCTCTTATTGCACGTGGAATGAAACTAAAAAAACATTCATACGACGCAGACGAGAGAAGCCAGTCGATGGTCAACCTGGCATTTTCAGAGAAAATACAATTGATAGACTTTATACAGTGCATCCTAATCAAAATGAATGTTTCTTTCTTCGCATGCTGTTGGTAAATGTGCCTGGTCCTAGATCTTTCCAACAACTGAAAATTGTTGACGGTGTCACACATGCCACTTTCCGCAGTGTGTGCCAAGCTCTGAATTTATTAGAAAACGACCAACAGTGGGATATATGTATTAATGGCGCGTGCAACATTGCACATCCAAACCAAATTCGCGCATTATTCGCAATTATATTGACCGCTTGCTTCCCTTCATCTACCATAGAGCTATGGGAAAGATATTGATCGCATATGGCTGAGGATATTTTGCATAGAGTACGCCTAGAACATGCCAATATGACCATGGAATTTACAGAAAGCATCTAAAACGGAACATTGATAAATATTGAAGACAAGTGCTTAGCTATTCCAAATAAAGTTTTTAGTCAATTGGGAATGCCAGGTGGAAGGACTGCTCATTCAGCTCTGAAGTTGCCATTGAACATGCAATTTATCGAGACTCCCACGTGCAATATTTCGAAAGCATCCGGTATGGGAAAAGTATTACAAAAATGTAAACTCATTGTTTGGGATGAATGTACAATGGCACATAAAACATCGCTTGAAGCACTTGATCGATCGTTGCGAGATTTGCGTGGAAACGTTCAACCATTCGGGAATGCATTGACATTGCTCGCAGGAAATTTTAGGCAAACATTGCCTGTAATTTCTCTACCAACACCAGCGGACGAAATAAATGCTTGCCTGAAATATTCAACATTGTGGCGATGCGTATGTACATTGCAGTTGACTACGAATATGCGTGTCCAGCTGCAGAACGATCAAACAGCCGAGCTATTCTCACGACAGTTACTGGACATTGGGAACGGACAGCTGCCAGTCGATGAAACGTCAAGAAGAATATCATTTCCTGATAATTTTTGTAATTTAGTAACATCGAAAGAAGAACTTATCGATAAAGTATTTCCAAATATTCAGATTAATTATCGAAATCATGATTGGTTCAGTGAACGAGCTGTCTTTGCCGCGAAGAATAAAGATGTCTATCTACTTAATAATGTTATTCAATCCAGCATTCAAAGTAAAGAAATTATATATAAGTCGATAGACACCGTTGTGGAAGCAGATGAAGTAGTTAATTATCAAACAGAATTTTTGAACTCACTTGATCTGCCAGGGATGCCATCACACATATTAAAATTGAAAATAGGTGTGCCAATTATCATGTTGCGGAATATTAATCAGCCAAAACTTTGCAGCGGCACACGACTCGCAGTTAAGAAATTGATGAACAACGTAGCGGAAGCAACGATTTTAACGGGGCCTTTCAAAGGTGAAAATGTCCTCATTCCTCGAATTCCCATGATCCCGACCGATGCACCATTTCAATTTAAAAGATTGCAATTCCCCATTCGATTGGCGTTCGCAATCACAATCAATAAAGATCAAGGTCAATCTTTAGAATTGTGTGGTTCAGATTTAGATGCGAATTGCTTCTCACATGGACAACTGTATGTTGCGTGTTCCCGTGTCGGCAAACCAGACAGCCTTTATATCTACGCAGATAATGGAAAAACAAAAAATATTGTATACCCATAAGTATTGCAAATTTAACCTTCTATGAAACGTATGTTTTGTTTCGTTCCTCATTTCTCATCCATGCAACCACAATGTGCCACAGCGAAGCGTGGCAGGGTACAGCTATTTTATATATACATATGTATATATTGATGCACGTATTTTTCGTTTCTTTCTGCGCCGACTGATAATAGTTATTTAAATACTATTACCCATTTAACCAATAATGTCGAATTCTCAAGAGCCGCGCACTGTCGGAAGTTCGCTGTAGTGTTTGTAATATTTTAATAAAAGTGAAAAAAAAAAAATTTAAATAGAAAAACTGTTTCCAGTAACCGATTATTATCAAAAAAATTGTTTATTCGACATTTTTCGCCTAGTATAATTATTTTTTCCGCTCTAATAATCCGTGGGTAAGGCCGTATAATGAAAATTAAACGCGCATTTCAAATGTGATACTGTGGAGAAACTGTCTAATTCATTTTTTTAGTTGTCTCTTCTTCCGCACTGTACCATCTTTAAAATTTGTGTCTAATTTTTCCCCCGTTAACATGGATTATCATTATTCCCAATGGAAGAGATTCAGCACTCGATAGTGACGGACGTGTTTCATCGTGTTTGTGTTCACGCCTGTGTTTACAGTCACCAATTTACACGGATACATCTGCTTCTTATCAGTTTCGTCAACCTCTACCGTACGAGGGTACGACGGCTGTCTTTCATTTACCAATTTGATACGAATAAAATAAAAACTAAATGTCGGCGGCTAGCAAGAATGCTTAGAACAACGTTTACACAATAAATCAAAAAGACATAATAACAACTCGTCAATGAAGAATCCATCAGAAATTCATACAGCACTATCAAGCTCAACATTTGAAAATCCAAAAAACAATAATTGAATAAGCGGCTCATCTGAGGCCGATTAAATAACAATCGAAATACATTCAGTATTCAAGAATCTGTGTCACAATCGAGTTGTCTAAGTTTCGCAAAAGCTACGTCAACTGAATAATTTTGTAGGAGAGAAACCGCTATTGTAACAGAGTTAACGATTTAAAAGTATTAATTAAGAACCAGTGTATGTTCCCTTCTTATTAGACATATATACACAGAGAGTGTATAGAGGAATAGGCTATCCTATATTTCCAGCAACAGTAGCAGAAACAGCAGTAGCAGCTTGGTCAATTATTTAATGGGAAACCATTTAACAATAAAAATTAATAAGGCGGAAATTATTTTCAGATGTCCCAGCATTCCACTTGATATCGTTGTCCGGGAGTTCTCCAAAATACCTGTTTCCCCACGGTATATGCAAGATTCTCTCATATCCTGGACTTTCGAGACGGACGTCAAATATTTATACAATCCCGATGATTATAAATAAAATACCAGCCACTCTGTTGTAATTCGCTATTTAGGAGGATATCGAAACACTAGAGTAACGTCTATTGGCCAGAATCGAATCGAACAGATAACAATTTGCAGGTTACGTATATATCCCGTCAACCCATTAATACTTATTAAATAGAACATCTTATCCACTATGCAGCTCCATCGATGGTAAAGTTCAGTTAAAAAAAAACGTCCAGATCGCTTCAACAAACGTTGATATGCAACACTATCCTTGCCAAACTGATCGACTAAGCACTAATAATAAAACTATACAGCATCTTAAATGTATAAATATTCATAATAGTTTAATTTATCATCGCAATATTTAAATCGATGCAAAAATATTTTTGGTCGCTGCTAATAGCCTACTGCGGCTGTGCACGTTAAAATAATAATAATAATAATAATAATAATAATAATAATAATAATAATAATAATTAAACTCTTTCTTTATGAAACGGTTAAATATATTCTCGCTTTTTTTGCTCTATTTTTATTGGGTTCGTTAACCAGGGATCTTCACCCGGAAACGATTTGAAACGGAAATGAATCGGTAATATTTTGATGCGGTCAGACATTGGTAGTATGAAGAAGCGCGAACAATGGGAACGATGTGTGGAGAAGGAAAAGACAGGATATAAGAGACACAATATGGAGCAGGAATCGCGGCAAATTTGAATAGAAAGCAGAATGCTCGACTGAAGGAGATGAATACTCGAAGAACACATGATCACCATCGCAAACACGCTGTTCGTTTTGGTTGGAGAGGATAAGAAGAAACCAACGAAAAATGAAAACGTGTACCATTTTGCGGTGATTCTTCGTTAATTCTATATTTAACAACGTTCTATTTCAGAATTTTTCTCGTTCGTTACAACTGATATTTCTGCTAAATACTTTTAAGGTAGACCTTGAAATTCCCCCCGTCCCGGCATGAACAAGTTTGGATTTTTTTTTATATAATCGGTTCGTCAACACCGACATTGGCCCAAGGAGACTCAGATTTTTACACGATCAGAGATAGCAGACAAAGAGAACTCAAGAGCTTGAATAACGCAAGGAGAAGGGAGGGGAAAGAATGAACGAAGCATTGTATGAAGTGGGAATACCGTTTGATAAAAGAGAGGAGTAAAATTGGTTCGCAAATCTTGCACATGAATCTATCTTTAATTTATTGAAGGGAACTTTTAGCTATTCTGTTTCGGTTTGACAGCGTAATATGACAAATATCAAGCCTACTGTACTGTCAAGGTCAGCTGTGTAGTAGCAAAAGTTGGAAAATTTACCTACTCCGTGTATCCTTCAATTCAGTGCCGCCTTATTCTTTTTTCTTCTTCTTACACACAGCGAGCTGGTAAATTCAAATATTTGTTCCTTTCGCTAGCCGACTGTAACTAGGCTTGTTACTACTACTCGTTTAAAACTACTCGCTTCGATGTAAATATAAATTTAACATTGACTTGACAACTCGGGCAGCGAAATAAAACGGAAGTGTTCGAAAATATTTTTACGATTAATAATTGTATCGCCATTAATTAAAGACGAGATTTAACAAAACTGAAGTGGAAATCATATCGCGCGAATCTTGTCAATATTTTCTCAAAAATTCAGACTACTTGCCTTATGTAGAGTGTCTGTAATCATGCCGTATAAATTTTAGAATTAACCGTCTGTGAAAGACCTCCAAAACGTTCGTTTTCGATATTAATTGCTCAATGTTTTAGATGTAAATGTTCAGTAAACGGTGGGTGATAACCGAGAGGGGATTAGTTAATTACACGATGAAAATGACCGGAAATTTGAAAAATTCGCAATGTTTTTTTTCAAACTATATAACCTGGAAATAAACAACCAGTGATTTTTTTTTTTTTTTTTTTTTTTTGCATTTTCCATTGTTCAATAGTACGGGGGCACTCTAAAAAAAAACCCCTTTTTCAGTTGTCACCGTTTAATCTGATACACGAAATTCAATAAACGAAATAGTTAACTTTCAGTATCTCTCGGAAGTGGTGCGAACTGCTTTTCTTTTTTCTTTTCACGTTGTCCATCGCGGACAAAGAAGCAAACAAAAATTAGACTATTCTATTTATTGTTCCTTAAGGGAGGGGGGGGGGGGCGACGAAAGTCGTGGAATAATTTATTTTTGTTTCACTGTGAAAACGGTGCGCGTTGTCGTTGTTATTAATTTCCGCTGCATAATGAAAGAAATTTAATAATGCGTTCCGCGGAGACGGGTTTTCCATTTAAGGTATCGTGTATTTCGGCGGGAAAGTGCGAGACATTTTTACTTATTTTTATATTAAAATTGGGATTTTTTCCCGCTCACCGTTCGGCACGACAAAGTGACGAAAACAGCAAAAAACAGAAATAAACCGAAAGAAAAATTTAAAAAAACAACAAACGAAAAAACAAAGGCGAGTTATAAATGAAAGTACAACACCGTGTATAAACTTTTTATAAAAAAGCGGTAGATGGATTTTTCTAAGATAAATGTACATTGTGCCCAAGAAGGTTTTTTCGTAGCCACGGCGAAGCGTGCGCGCGCGTGCCCAAACGTTTATACTACAGTTGGGTATACTATAGTTGGGTGCGCTTGCAGCATGCCAGTGACATATAAATATACATATATATATATATAAATATGCTCATGTAACGAGATTGTTTTGTGTGTGGGTACTTTGCCATATTAAAGTCGTTAATAATCGTTACACGAAAAACAGTAGCACTCTGTCGGTTCTCGGAACTTATCCATTTTAATTTATTACGTACCTGTCCGAACATTTGTTCAATTTGTAATATCACACCCCGCCGACCATGTCCAGCTGGCGGACAACCGGGCTAGGACGGACGCGGCGGTAGACATTTTCAAGGAACGAATTTTCGTTGGCGAATTTTACTTTTCTAATAAAACTTCTTGCTCGCCGCGTTGCTCGTCCTTGCAAGTTGCTAGTCTCCGTTTTTTCTGCATCCTATTACGGTATTTTTTCCTTATGCCTCTTCCGTTTTTTGGTGCGACGGGATTCGGAAAATTCAAATTCTTGTCCGGAAAATTCGGAAAGCACTTATTCAAATTTGCAAAATTATCGGATAATAAGTTATAAATCCTCGTCGGTGAACTACGTAGCCGACACGCAGGGCCTATCGCGATCCGAGTTGGATGAGAGGTATTTTCAATTTTATGAACAAAATAGTAGCGCTAAGTTTAATCGGACGAAGATTAGAATAACGATTGATTTAGTGTTTTTCGCGGTTTGTTTAGTTAATAAATAAAAGAAAAAAAAAAATGATCGAGAAGTAGAAAAAAGGAACAGATTAAAATGCCGCTGTGTAAGTAAAAAATAAAAAAAATAAAACGATAAGGCTGTATACAACAAAATGCGAATTATGAACAAATTTCTGCGTGCCTAGAATCATGGCTGCTCAAATGTAAAAATTCTCTTCTGACTGTATAGTAATAAACGCAACAAATTGAAGCGAAGGCCAATAAAATATCAGTAGAAACCAAAAATTGCAAATTAAATTTTTTAGCTTTTTTTGAAGTTGTTTTAGTCACATGCTAAATATTTTACCGGTATAATCACTATAACTCGAGTAATATATCCTTACACTTTATCAATATAAATGTTATTAATGAAGTTTACGTAACAGGTTGATTTACTCTTTTCCCATTTAAATAGTTCCGACTTATAAAATTTATTTGACGTCTAATATTTGTAATCGTACGCGTTGACTTCAAGGGGTTCATGGAGTTCAAGCCCCTCTAGAAGTTTTACCGATGTTCTCAATAAATTGAAATGCATAATAGAAAAAACAAAAAAATCGTTAATATTTTAATTAAAATACATTGGTTGGAAAATATATTCAAAGAGCGAATGAAAATAATTTAAAATGCACGAAAAAATATTTACTTTTCCGCGATACTTAGAAATCAGACGTAAAATTAGTTACTACAGGTTGCACATGTTTTTTCACATAAGGTCTGTTTAATCTGTATATCGTGTTTTCACAACTTTGGCTAAAACAGTAGCTGAAACTGGAGCCTACTGAAGCGAGCAAGAAAAAAAAATAAAGATTTAAACACACTCCCCGCTTTCGAAAAAATCGGAAAGACACAATCAAAATAAACATTTCTATCATTCACTCGCCAGTTAACTCTTACTTCAGATTAGGAGTTCCCAACCAGGGGGGCTTAGAAAAATGTCAAGGAGGGCGGAGTACGTTTGCATTTTCGATAGAAAAATTAATTTATCGCGTAAATTAAATATCGTACGATGGACGTTCAGTACTACCTTCGAAAATGACCTTCCAGACATCCAAAAATTATGAAAAAAATACCAATGAAATTAGAAGAAATACACTTTATTTTTCGACATCATTTCTGAAAACATTAAGGTATTTATCATACCGGGTCACGAGTTCATCGATACGTTGTATGAAAATTGGAGGTGCAAGCGATAAATTTTGCTACTGCTTTCATAACCTCCTCGTCCGTTATGAAACGTTTTCCATCCAGATCGCGTTTAAAATGGGAGGACAAGCGTGAAAATCCGAAGGTGCCACACCATGCAAGTATCGGGTTTTTAGTTAGCGTGCAAACGAGAACAGACGTGTGCGGTCGCGCATTATCGTGCAAAAGCACGACTGCTCTAGACTGCAGGCCACTCGATGAAGTGCCAAGTCAGTATCACGGTAAGTGCACTGCGTTACATCTTTCTATTTACGAAATTACAACAGTAGCACAGTCCGTACGGTGCCAGGAGGCGATTGCGCAAACTTTTCCGGCAGAGCGTTCAGTTTTGACTTTTGGCGGACCTGGTTGACCTTTCATTATGCATGTACACTTTATTCGCTTCCTTCGACTCCCGGATCATGCCGTCAGCTCTCGTCGCCAGTCACAATACTGTCGAAAAAGTCGTAACCATATTGCTCGTAATGTAACAAAAATTCGATCACAGACGCCATACGAGACTGTGTTTCATTTCTCAAGTCAGAAGGCGAGCCGTGCATCGCAAGTTCAACTCTTCGTATGGGTAGTTGTGCGACTGCAGTCGTCTATTAGGTGATGTTGGAGTATTAAATGATGCAAATCATCGAGCGTATACCTTTTATTCTCTAGCAAAAGTCGTTGTACACATGAAATCGTAGCGCTCGTCAGTACTCAGCCTGCCGCTTTGTTTATCCGTCATACGTGTTCGTTCTTTCTTCTTTAAATAACGTACGTTTTTAAAAATCTTTATGAAACTATTTCATCAGTGTTTTATGTATTATGTAACAAGACGCTGGACAAATAATTATAGAAATATAATAATATGATTAACTTATAAAAATCTTGGATTAACGTAACAATGTATGCTATGTATTACTCTTAATTATCATGCCCCATCACCAGTCATATTTAAATCAGGAACGCGAACTTCCGCGGCGGCCGATCCATAGTTACATGTAAAATTACATGTAGGTATTTTACTGTTATAGTAGCTAAAAAGAGAAAGTTTTCAGAAGACTATATTAAGTTTGGATTTATCTTCATAAAGAAAAAGATAAGATACATTATTGCTCCTCAGTGTGTGATATGTATGAAAGTTTTAAGTATCGATAGTACTAGGCTCAATCGCCTTGAAAGACATTTGAGCCAGCAACATGCTACTCTGATTTCGAAGTCAAAAGAGCTATTTTTCTTCTAAAACAGAGTCACTCAAGCGCATGAAATTGGATAAATCGGTAATGATCACATCTCAAAGTTTAATTTGTTGAAGCTTATTTGATAGCGAAGCAAAAGAAACCTCGCACTATCGACGAGGAATTGATCAAACCACGTGCCCTAAAAGCCACGCAGATAATTTTAGGAGAAGAATCCGAGCAAAAAATGAAGTCGATTTTTCTTTCGAATAATCGAGCATATAAAATCGATGACATTGCAGTACACATAAAGTCGAAAATAATTAACAAAGTAAAATTATCGTCATTTTTTGCCATTAGTTGTGATGAATTCACCGGCATCGTTAATTATGCACAGTTAATAATGTTCGTAGTGTCAGTGGAGATCACATTGAAGAAGGGATTTTGTACTCCCAACCCTTGACCACAGATAACGCACTGCAATGATATGTGTACGATCGAGCTTAGATTAAAACCTCAAAGAAAAAAATCCCGCGATAGTGTGTATTAATTGTGTTATTCATTGACAAGCTTTGGTTTTCGAAATATTCGCACAGAATTTACGTCAGACTTTGGACTCAGCTTTAAAGATCGTAAACTACATCAAGAGTAACACTAGCTAAAATCTATGTACATCATCTTATTCGACCAATTATGATATATCGACTTTAAATTGGTGATTTAAATGCTATAGAAACCGTTTTATTTCCTATTTGACCTCAGTGTGATTTATAATTTGTTTTTGATCACATATACATAGGTTGTTCAATAAGTAATTCCTCCACCGTTAGATCTCAGCACTGAGAACAGATACAGTGTCGCGCATGTATTCACTGGAAAAAGGGAGGAATCTAGTTTCTAGTGATGTGTTTTCGAAGGCTTACGTGTGTTCTCGCGTTAAATATGGTAGAAAATGTAAAACGAAGTAGTGAGCATCGGTACAAGCAGAAGGCAGTCATCGAGTTTTTAACCCGTGAAGGACTTCAACCAAAGGCCATTCACGACCGTTTAAAGGTTATTTATGGTGAATTCGTTAATGGACATTAGTGCTGTGCGCAATTGGGCTTGTGAAGCGAAAAAATATTGGATACCATTATTCGACAGGGATCGTCCGGGTCGTCCGGAACTGCCAAACACAGGTGAATTGCGTAGAAAAATCGATAAAACAATTCGTTCAATAGCGACTATTACCTCTTTAAACACATGAAGAGACATCTCAAGAGTATTCGCTTTACATCAGATGATGAATTACAGACCACTACGTCCGCTTGGCTGCGCAAACAACCACAAGAATTCTACGAGAACAGGATTAGAAAACTTATTTCACGGTGGCAGCGTTGTATTGAATTAAATGGCAATTATGTGGAAGGTTATCGTTTGTAATTTGTAGAAAATAAAATTTCCTATATTTTAAAATCAAAATCAGCGCATAATCTTTTTTTGTTCCCGAGATATAGCGGCGGAGGAATTACTTATTGAACATCCTTTGTATTTTGAGTTGGGCTTTTAGCTGATGATGGGTTGTACCCGAAAACGTTTCTAAGTAAACCTTCATTTTATTCTTAAATTTGTTTTGTTATTACAAAAGTAGGAGAATTGTTCCAGATTGTAAGAAATCGAGTCGCATTTCGCCGTATGGTTGAATCCATGAAAAGTAGTTAAGCTATACCCGAATCGGATTGCACGAAGGAGAAGAAGAAGAAGAAGCCGTGCATCTCCTCGGTAATTGACACATTCAGTGTTAGCGCGAGCTTGCTACATAAACAAAACCAGTGTATACATTCAATTCATGTGGGAGGTTATATGTATTCGGGATTTCCTGTGGCCTAGTTCCGTATCTGTACTTGGAAACAGTTTGTTTTACACATTCTCGGTCGCTCAATGTTGCGTTCTGTAATACTTTGGATTTTTTTCGTCATTTTCTTCATTAACCCTTTCACGTCCAATTACGAACATATAGGAGGCCTCCTTCGTGTTTTTCCATAGCTCTTTTAATTTTTCCCGGATTTCGCTGATGCCGTTGATGTTGTCTGCCTATCTCATAGCTGGCCTTCGTCTGTTTCTGAGATTTATTCGTACGATGGCCGCTGTTATTTCGACTACTGCGCCATTATCACAGTCGAACACATAGTAGCTGTGTTCACAATCAGTTTATATTGGTCGTAATCCGTCCGTCACGGCACGTAGATGTATATGCACTCGAGAGGATGTGTACTGATTAACTTCATCTACTAGTGTCGTTGGGCTTAGTACACGGCGAACCTTAACTTAAATACTCACTTTACTTTACTTTACTTTACTTTACTTTACTTTACTTTACTTTACATACTGCGTTAAGTTGATGAAATTTCCGTGAACGTGGCTGCCGATAAATGAAGCGCGATGTTGAATTATTTGTAGAAGGAACAGAGGTTTTTCAATTTTACATAATACCGCTTCTCGATTTATTACTCCTATCTGCACTTCGTCTCTCTTCGCGGACTCATTATGTTAAAAGGCCGGCTGGAACGTCGGAAAAGTTACATTAGGCTAAGTTTCAGATTCTAGCCGCGAAACGGCGGGAACTCAGATTTATGATTTTCTTATGCCTCTATTTTTTAACGCGGCCTATCTTACTTCGAGTTCGTACTGTCTTCGTCCTGTTAAGCACTTTATTTTATTATTACGCTTCGCACGTTGCCACGCGAATCTGAGAAAATTGTGCGATGACATCGAAAATTCTGGCGCGTCGAATTGCGCGAGTTTTCCAGGGTACACTTTTCAGTTTCGACCGTACATATCTTATGTGGGTTGTTCCCATTCTGCGGTGTGCGAATTTATGGTAGAGCGCCTATTGAAAAAATAACGTGAACAATGTCCGATTTTTCGAGGAACCGAATGCCCCCCTCTTGACGACTAACCATTAGGCCACTATCACGTTAATAGAGAACTAGATTAAAACCAGATTGGCTCTTTTGTACCTGCTCGCTGTTATTTCTTTTTTCCCCTAGAAAAGTGGGTACGCAATGGCAGGGACAATTCGCCAATCATCCATCGAAGCCATTTGAACAACGCGATAAATATTACTCTTATCAAAATACAAATTATCGGACAACCGTGGCCGTAAATGTTTTTTAACACGACCCATGCTTGCTTGCGTAGAGTCATTAGGAGAAAAGAGCCGGCCAGACCGCTTCCCCGCGAAAGTAAATTCCCGAACTCGTCTGGCCAGCAAAAATATGGAGTATAAATTAATATTACGCTCGTTCTACTAAAGTAGTACAACTTGTACACTTAGCTTCGTGGTCAGAATTGATCACATTCTCTTTAGTTGATCTCTATCAACGTAGAAGTAAGTTATCGTGATTAATGTTAACCGCAAACAATTCGATATATATATATATATATATATATATATGAGAATAGCAATATTATAAGAAATTACAAAGAACCCGGTTAAAAGGATTAAAGTGTCTTAAGGAAAAATAAATGAAGAGACACTAAATTTATCCTAAATTTTATACATTGCAGCGAAGAAAAAAAAGAAATCCACCGGAACAAAGAACGAAAAGAAAAGAAAATAAATGAGATTAGAAATTACCAAATCAAAATAATCCTCCGCGGACGTAAAATACTTGCATAAAAATGTTATTTTGTAAACTTAAAAATCAAAAATTGGACTTTCTCTCCGTATCCTAGCAGGTAATGCAATACGGTGGGGATACTTATCGAGGGATATCAGTTTATTAAAAAAACTATGTCTGTTATCTTTAAATTTTTCGTAATTAAACAAAAGATGATTTATTTATTCTAAGAAATTAATTGACCTGTGGTCTTTGCATTGGCCCTGCTTACCGGCATACACCCTGTCAAGAAAGTATCGGGAATTGTCAATTTAAATCTCCCGGGTAATAGCTAGGCAGATAATTTTTTTTTTCCAGGTTGGTACAACTGTTTTGTATTATGATGCCTATTTTTAGCGCGATCTGTCAACCAGTGTGTTTACAGCAGCTGTTAAAATCAGTCGACTTGAAGTGTTTTGTCGAAGTTTTACAATGAGTGAAAATATTGAACAACGTACTTGTGTTAAATTCTGTGTTTCGAACGAAATTTCTTGTGCCGATACACTGAAAATGTTACAGAAGGCTTTTGGTGAATCTGCTTTATCAAAAACGCGGGTTTACGAGTGGTACAGAGCGTTCAAGGATGGTCGGGAGACGGTCGAAGACATGCCTCGCTTTGGACGGCCTTCAACGAGTGTGACCGATGATAACGTCGATAAAATCAAGGAAATCGTTGCTGAAAATTGTCATGTGAGCTTGAGAGAGATGGCTCATGGATTGGGCATGTCACACGAGAGCGTACGTACGATTGTGCACGAAAAATTGGGTATGCAACGCGTTGCGGCTCGGCTTGTTCCGAAAGACCTGAATTTCTTTCAAAAAAAGTACCGAGAACAGGTAGCTGCAGACATGCTGGATCGAGCCAATTTGGATCCTACCTTCTTGGAAAAGATAATTACTGGTGACGAGACATGGGTGTACGAGTACGACACGCTTACGAACCAGCAATCGTCCGAATGGCGGCCAAAGCCGAAAAAACCTCGCCAAAGCCGATCGAAAGTGAAGATCATGTTGATTGTTTTCTTCGATATTCGAGGCGTGGTACACTATGAATATGTGCCAGCCGGACAGACAGTCACCAAAGAGTTTTACTTAAGTGTTTTGAGACGTTTGAGAGAGGCTATCCGTCGTAAACGTAACGATTTGTGGGTCGACAATTCTTGGATTCTCCATCACGATAATGCGCCGTCTCACAAAGCCATAATTGTGAATGAGTTTTTGGCCAAACACTCGGTAAATATCATCGAACAACCGCCGTATTCACCAGATTTAGCACCCTGCGACTTCTTCCTATTCTCAAAACTCAAATTTCCGCTACGGGGAATGCGCTTCGAATCGATTGATGACATCAAGACGAATGCGACGCGAGAGCTAAAGGCCATCCCGGAAACCGCCTATCAGAAGTGCTTTGCCGAGTGGAAAAAGCGTTGGCATATGTGCATCGCTTCGAATGGATGTTATTTTGAAGGTGACAAAATAAATTTGGATGAAAATTAAAAATTGTTCGTTTTATTTAACAATTCCCGATACTTTCTTGACAGGGTGTATATAAAATTCAGGGATGCACGGTAATGACCCGTACGCAGTCTTCACACTAGGGTGACACATATCTGCGGAGAAGATGAGGAGGCATTGAAACACGTGCAGATTACAAATGCCGCGGCAGTGTCCCTGATAAGATTTTGTGATTTTTTATTAAAATATGTCGCGTCGGTAATCGATCAAATATTCTGATTAAAAACTACCACCATCCAGATAAAACGGCGGGCGAATTTTTTAATTTTAATGATTTCCCTCTACTGCGAAACAGTAGGAGAGCATATGACTCATTTTTTGAATTTTCGATTTGTAAATAACAACTTTTCAACTTCGCCCTACAATGTAGACAGCTCGTAGCGATTGTATCATCTGGGGGAGGCTTGCATAAAATTATGGTTGAAAAACACGGTGCAAATTTACAGTTTGTTTTTTAGCCCATGTTTCGAACCGAATAGAATTTTAGTTTAATAATGTTTATCGGCAAAAAAAATAAATAAAAAGGTTATAAATAAATATTTTCAACCGTAAAAGGTTATAATAGAAAATAAAATAAAACACAAACAGAGGTATATTTAATGATTGAAAAATTTAAAAATAAAATTTTTTTTTTCTTTTTTTTTTTCTTGGACGAAAAGTCTAGTCTTTTATTTTTTTTTCTTTATAGTATAATTTTCAATGAGTTTGTCTTCAAACTTTTGTATATTGCGTATTAGGTTTTTGCCGGCAGATATCATCAGTACAGTAAGGCATTAAAGGCATTAAGTTGACACTTAATGCCTTTACTTAAAAACGATTTTATACTTTTAGGAATGGAAAAACGTAGTTCTGACTCCGCAGCTACTGGAATCACTGGAATTCGGATTATTTCTACAGTTTTGCTCAAATGAAAAGCGTCTTGCGATATCTAAGTGAGCCGTATTTAAACAGCCAATAATATCTCGAAAATCTGATCTCCAATAAATTTTGATTCAGCTTTTAACTTTTCCTAGCAATTCCTCCGAATAGCGTATTCGAAAATTCACGAAGCAGGATACTCGCTTAAAATAATTGGTGAAATTATCGGCGTTTATTAACTACCCTGATATGGAAAAAGTCTTTTTTATGCGGTGTCATAGAACGGTAGAAGTTTGATTTTCTGTGAACGCTTTTCGTTATCTGCGTTCATGACTGATTGGAATCGTATTTGAATTTCGAACAAAAAACACAATCCTTTCGAATTCTTTTATGTCTTCCCTAAGTTGGCTGATATTATTATTATTATTATTATTATTATTACTTTTTTTTTGACTGCTGGTATAGATCACAAATTAATAAATGTAGCAAAAATATCAAAGAAAACAATATTTTACCGAGTTAATAAATATGAACGATGAGAAATATTTCGGGCGACATCAACTGAGTATAAAGTTAAATTGGTAAATTATTTAGCATAATGGCAATAAAGAAAAAAGAGGATTGAGTGAATGCCGTTCTTCGAGCAATCGTGGAGTGGTAATATAGTTACTCTAAAGCGCCTATAAATACGTGATGATTATTAAGATTGTTAGAGAGTTCTATCAGCTATAACAGTAGAAATGAAGGATATTGCACGTTAAACGGAGACTGGCTCAGCTGTGAAAATAGAGCAGAAGGAAGGAAGCCTGAAGGATTCAGAATGATGCGGTGTAATAAATGCGCTACCTACAACCGATTTTGGAATCATCGGTATAAAAAATAATACACTTGAAGAAAACGAGGATTCTAGCGCATGGAGGAATTCAAATTTAATAATTACCTCTTGAGAAGTGGGGAAGAAAAGAGAAATTGATTAGTAGAAATAGGTAAGCTTGTTATAGGCAAATGGAGAAAATTCAGAAATGCATGCAGCTATGTGGGAGAGGATTGGAATTTTATCAGGAACAAAATGCCAGCGATTCTTAATATGAAGATGAAGTTGGAGGGGAAGACGGGGAGACGTTTAATTAGGAAACGATATCCGAGCAGAGATCGGCGAATATAAAGTGGACGCATATTTGATTCAGATAGAACTGCCGTAATAGGAGATTTTAATGCTTCAAACTTAAATTTCCACTATATTTTGACGAGAAAATATCGTCCATTAAAAAAAAAAACTCAACTATCTAGTTACCACAAAAGTGGCTGTTACCTTTTTAGCCGATTTTTTATTTCGCCCTTCTATAATACATCTATGTAGAACTAAAAGTAGAAGTAGAGAAAATCTTGTTACAAAACTTTTTAACCTTTTTCAAGAGTATCTTTCTGTACCGAGTAGAAGTAGGAAGACACAGATGGAAATTCATAAATGTTAAATAAAAGCGTTTTTTAAGCATTTTTTTAATTAATTAATTAATTAATTAATTTTTTTTTTGACACGGTTTCCGTGAAATACTCCGCCTTTTGCGCTAGTTTCTTCGATATAATACCATTTTTGTGAGTTTTTTTTCCCAATAGTTTTTCCGGGGTTTACCTTTTTTTCTTTTGCATTACCTCGGGCACCGTTAGGCATTGCATATTTCGTTGCAGTTAAATTTCCTACTACACTCTTCAATCGGATCGGAAGCGTTTATTCAATTTACTATTAAACGTTATTCAAAAGAGTTCAGTTATCGTTTCGCACACGGCAACCGAAAAACTTCGAATCGCCGCACACATTTGAAACAAAGTGTAGCTAGGTGAATTTAAAAAAAAAAAAAAAAACAAGAAAAGAGATTTAAGAAGTTAAATATAATTAAAATAATATTTTATAACTAAATTCCAATAAACTAAATAAGAAGAAGAAACACGTTTGCCGGCGCAAAGCCCATTTTAAGCCTTAATATATATATATATATATATATATATATGTAAACAGATTAAAAAACAATAAAACACACCTGCTATTCGAAAATCTTTCTTACTATTATTTAGTTTAAAGCAATTTCAGATGGTTTTTAATATCGTTAATTTTATTTAGCTTAACAAACCATTACAGATGACTGTTTTTACATCATCTAGAAAGTTTTACTACACTTTCGTTGATTTTTCTATCTCTTGTTCCTAGTATGTTCCCGAAAACGTTAAATCATTAAATCATTTCGAATGCGTTTATTAATTTGCCATTTTTTTTCCTTTTTTTTTTTTTTTCCCCCTTCCGATAAACAAACGAAATAATTAGTAGTACCAGCAAGCGAACATGCCAGAGCGCTTAATTTGCTTTCCAGTTTTAGGAGCAGTCTTCAGAGTGAAATTGGGTTGTTCGCCAAAACCGAATGGAAACTTTCCTGACCTCCTTTTATCGACTGGAAGAAACGGCGCTCTTCAGATTCGGGGCGATATATATGAAATCGGGGTTGCTCCGGCTGGCTGTTGGATTCATCTATGCGGCCGGCTGCGTGACAAGAAAAAGTTGCGAAATAACAACGAAGTAAAACTTGTCGCGAAAGCATATATACGTGTGTATATGTAGACGTGTAATCTAGCGAAATCGCTGTATCGCTCAGAGCGACGAGGAATTTCTGCGACGGAAAAACAGACAGACATATTCTCTGGACAACAGATCACGACTTCCACTTTCTCCGTCAGATCGGGCGCGGTATTTTTCGTTACTGTCAATTTTTCGTTTCCAGAAATACTTTCAAATTCTGTGCTCGAAGTGGCCGCTGCAAAAGTTTCTTATTGTTGTCATGGTTGTTCTTTACAAATTGACGCATACACCGTAAGAAGAGCAGTACGTTTCGCATATTGCGAGCGCGTGGATAGTCATTTTCGTAGCAGCATATTGCGCAGTTGAGAAAGTTATGACTCAGCTTCGTAAGTCGCTCTTCGTCCGAATGATAAATAGAAGATATACATACGCGCGCGTATATGAAGTTCGTGGAAAAGTTTCTCGAGGTAAACGACGAATACGAAATTCCGTGCTTCTTGGGCGGTCGGTTCGATCGTCATCGCAATGATGATCCATTTATTATTTCGCCGGTACGGAGGAAAAATTACGAATCTGGGCGAGTATTTTTCTTTTCTATTAATTTCTAATGTAAACGTATGAAAAAAAAAGCACGCACGAATGACGTTTTTATTGTTTGACTTTTTGTCTATTTTGCTGTGAAAAGCTGGAGAGAAAGTTCTGCCACTGAATTTCCATCCAATTTTTGTACATTAAATTTACTTGTGTTCCGATTTTTAAATGTTGGACCATAATTATATACACACACACACACATATATATATATATATATATATATATATACATGTACATGTATGTATGGTTGTGTGTGCACGGTTGATTTTTTTTCCAAGTCGAAGTTATTTTAAAGTATATTTTCTATTTCCGTTGTGCTTAAATTATGCTTTGCAAATCGAAAAAAAAAAACAAAAAAAAACTGAAATATTCAGATCCTTTTTTTAATGCCTCAATGTAGTCTCACAGTAATTTATCAAATACCGCAGCTTGTACTAAGTATTCTATCTGAAATCTATGTATTAATACGTGAATAAAAAACTTTGTACCCATTTTTAAGCACCTTGCGCATATGGAGCAGTGTGAGATTATATACGGAGATGGAATGCAGAAAGATAAAATTTATGTATAATATGTGTTATATGTAAATAGATTCATTAAATAAAATGAAACATTCAATGTTCACGTTGTACACCCCGTAAAAAATGAGCGAAGTGAATGCGGAGTAGATGATTTATAATTGATTTAATCCCGCCGCAGTGAAATCCACTCCAAAATGGAGTTTGTTTAGAAATACGCTAAGCATTTTAGTTGCACATCTATAGCGTCCGCCGTTTTAGTTGTTATATGTTTACTTAATATTTTTTTTTTTATTCTTTTCCTAAATACAAGAGGAATGGGCAAATCTATGTTTAAAACTTATACGTATAAAGTCTCTCAAGCTATTTCTTCTCCTTTTTCTCATTCCTCCAACTATATTATTCTCTTAATTCGTTTTTTCATATCCAATCTTCTCTCGTCCCGCTCTATTACTAATGTGACCTTTTGTGGGTTCCTAGCCATTCTGACATTCAGGGCAACGAGTTAATGGATTTTTTAGCCCATTCGGCCGCCCGCGACGGTCCTTTACTCTGTAATTTTCCTACCTCGGACATCCTCCTTCTTTCCTCAGCTAATTATTCCCGACTATAATCGGATATCTATCCTTCTTTATTTTCTAATCCCGCCTCTCTCATTATTTTCAAATTCAGCCGGTTGCCTGTTCTCAGCCGTGGTTTCATTCCTCTTCGTATCAACGCTCCGCGATCGTTTCCTTAATCAGATTGCGTTTTAATCACTCCCTTCTACCCTCTTCACGTTTTCGTTTTTCTCTGTCCTCTACTCCCGATTGTCCCCTTCATAGTTCCATCTCTCCTCCCATATGCGATGCAAACCACATCTTCTTTGAATGCCCTGCCCTTGATTCTGAGCGCTCTGGTTTGTACTCTAACATTTTAACCCCTGGGTCTCTTCCTGAGTTCTTCCTTTGTCCTTTCCTTTCCATCTCCAGATATAATCCCTGTACTTCAATCTTTCCTAACCTCTATTTCTAATCGTCTCTCTATTTAACCCTTTCCAATATTTCTCTAGTTGTTGGGTCAAAGCCGCTGGCACGCCCAAAAGATAATATATTTAAAAAGTAATATTATTATATTTTGGCTTCATTCACACGTGATTTACACGTATTACAACAATAAACAAAAAAACTAAACAACAGAGTACCACGAAAAAAAAACAAAACAATAAACAGCTGCTGTATTTCACGTGACCCAAAACTTACACGCTATTGGTTTGTGCTAGAATGAGTGACGAGCCTTGATACGTAGGGCCACGTCTTTTTCAGCGCTATGTGTCCGTATTTAGTTAAACAGGTGTATTTTTTTGAAATTATTTCGAATAAATTTTTCGCAAAGTTAAAGTGAAATCTAATTATGTTCCTTCACGTTTCGAATATATATGCTAAGCGAATTATTTTATTTGTGGATGTGTTTAGAGTGACTCTTATTTCCAATTTTATTTTGCGTAAATTATTGCGAAATGTGAGTGAACATTCCGTAATGTGATTGAATATTGCGTAAATGTGATTTAAACAGTTTAATGTGATTTTTAGTTTTTTGTTTTCTTTAGATTAAGGTAAATAATAAAAATGTTTTTTACGAAAAATAAATACCGACTTCAAGGTTCATTATAAAAATTTAAAAATGCACTAAAAAGTAAAAAATAATTACTCCCGATCAGAAAATATATATCAGATTGATATACCCTTAAAGGTGATATCGTAATTCTTATACAACATTAACTTTTTGGAGTTGGAATTAAATTCATGTTACTATATCTAGGAACAATTTTATGAACATTTAATGCAGTTTTTAATTATTAATTTAATGTGAATTTGATGCCAACTCCAAAAAGTTAATGTTGTATAAGAATTACGATATCACCTTTAAGGGTATATCAATCTGATATATATTTTCTGATCGGGAGTAATTATTTTTTACTTTTTAGTGCATTTTTAAATTTTTATAATGAACCTTGAAGTCGGTATTTATTTTTTGTAAAAAAGCATTTTTATTTTTTACTTTTTAGTGCACTTTTATTCAATTAAATTAAAACATTTTAATAAGAACAGATATTTCCACGGTAAAAACATCAAAAGCTACATTTCCGTGGTAATTTGGAAAATTTATAGTATTTTAAGTCAATAAATCTAACTCGACGGTGAAAACAATCATGAATGAAAAGCATCCAAAAAGCTTCTATCTTCCACATTATTAAGGGTAACTCAAAAACTACCGGTCAGATCTTGATTAAAATGTAAATGGGACCACATGAGAAACACCACCTTTCAAATAAAAGAAGAACCATCAAAATCGGTTCACCTAGAAGAAAGTTCTGTAGTAACACACATAAAAAAAAAAAAAAAAAAAAAAAAAAAAAATACAGTCGAATTGAATATCTCCTCCTTTTTTGAAGTCGGTTAAAAATAGATAACATACGATGCATATTTATGTATCGTTTGGATGTCAATTATTTTGTTTTTGCCAAGTTTTATTTTCGCTATTTTAAATCATAATTTTGTTATAAATTACCTGGCCATGCAAAATGTTGTAATTTCCACATTTATTAAGAAAAACCTTTTTTTACATTTATTTTTTGGGGTACTTAAAACTGAAGCTGATGTGTTTTTGTACCTCAAATGGTTTTCTTTATGAATAGGGTACTACGTTTTTTTTTTTTTTTTTTTTTTTTGGAATGAAGTTCTTTTACGCGGCTTGGCGTTAGGAGTTAACTGTGGTAGAAATCGTCACGACATGAAAAAGCGTTATACGCCCTCCAGGCGACCTTCGCTCTTTTTCACTTTGTCTCTTTCTATTATATACGGGCGTGTGCGTGTGAGTGCGTGCGAACGAGCATCGAGATTCGAGCAGCAAGCATTGTGCGCGGTCAGCTGTATAACTTCAATTCTAAACACGTGTAAATTTTATTTAAACTTATTTTTTGTTTTTGTTTTAATTCATACGGGATTTATATATTGTGCGTCATTTTTTATCGTGTGCTTTATGAATGACTTTATACTTGTATATCTACCAAAAAGTGAAAGGAACTTCGTTCCTACCGGGTATCCCCCTCTAGACACCACATCTCGCTTTTCTTTTTGTTCGTTTTTCCACACGCCAATTCTTTTTTGCTTTAATATATGATTGGGAATAGCACTTATTAATTCGATTAAAACCGAATCATCTGTGTTATCAATTGTTCCCCGAGGATAAATTTAATATACATATGTAAATTACGGTCGAATTTCGACCACTGGGCGAAATACCCTAGTGTATTACTAAAAATGTAAAGCGTTTGTATGTAATTACTCGTTTGAGTAGATTCATCGACTGATATTACATACAGTCACACAAAAAAAGAAAATTTGCGACCTTCTACGCAATAATTTTTACAACTTCTGGTACGGTCTTGGGATTCTCCTCTGGCGATTGGCTTTTTACGAGATTCGATTTGCTCATATTATTTCATAATTCCACCTGCGCTTCACCGTAAATGTTACATTTTGACCGTTTCGGTAAAGATTACGCACATTCTATCGTTAGAATGACAGTATGTCAGGTTAAAATACGTAGCAATTTGCGTTTTTTGTGGCGGAGAAAATAGTACGTGCAATCTTTTCGAAGTGTTCGTGCATTCAGCATAATTTTCCAGCAAAATCCGAATTCGATCAAAAACTAGCGTGAAAATTTCCAATTGCTCAAAAAAAAAAAAAGATGAGAAAAGAAAATTCCAAAAATTGAAACTCTACTGATAAAGAAAAGATGATATTTTACACTCACCATTTCTGGGTATTTTTGAAACGGTGAAATAAAAGATTAAAAGTGGCCCGCTTTTAAAAGGCTTAGGCTAGATATTTTCGAACGAGATAATAACCTTCGTTGAAAAAAGGCCTTCGGATATGTGCGTGGAATATCATGTTGCTGGTGTTTTATTAATTTGTCAGGTAATCGTTGGTGATCGTGTCGTGAGCTTCCTTCAGTTTAAACTACTGTTACGGACGGTACGTTGAAAATGAAGTTATCACGATTGTCATTGAAAATTGGGAACGTTTCGATTCGAGATTACACGAATGATAATCGAAATATTGTGAATCTAAATTATTAAAACAATTTATAGAATCAAAAAAAAGGAAAAAGGTACAAAAGGACACATTTTCTACAGATGACTTCTAATTTATTATTTTATTTTATTTCTTTTCTAATGGTTCCCGGTATTAGTATGGGTATGTATAAACTCTGTTAGTAGTTTGTTTATTTGTTTTCGCGGATTTATGAAACTCTCAGGCAGTTCCCCGTTTGATCGTTTAAATATGTTATCAAGCAATTGTATCGCTTGAACTGAGTTATAAGCATTTGGGTATATATTCGTGAGCTGATATCTATACCTAGTGCAGTAATTAAAGTTGGTTGTCTCTCCGCGTTATTGTTAATTCGAAACGCCGGTTGTTATCTGTTATTCCGTATCAGCTTACTCGATGAGATCGTTTCAATTTATTTAACTACGGCATATTTATTTCATTAATCTAATCTGACGTATCATTTATTTCAGCTTGTGCATTTACGCCAGATTGCGATTTTTACGTTCGTTCGATTTTAATTTTATATTCCATCTATTTATTTATTTCCTTTTATTTTTATATCGTTCACGTTTTGCACACCTCCTCGTGCTGGTAATTGAGTTCGTTCAGTGGGGGCCGCTCGGCGGCCTCCGCCAAGGATGCTAAAGCCAGCAAAACCATGTCGCTCAACCTAATAGAGGTTGACGTTGCTGCTAAGCGCAAACTTTCCGGCCCCCTCTCGCCGTCCTCGACTTTACCTAGTAAGGATCTGCGGCTCTCTCAGCACGATCTTCCTAATCTAGTTAGTTTACCAAATTCTAGCAGCGTTAAAGCCATTGATAATTGTAATATAGATTCACATAATATTATTAATATTACCAGCGACAATAATACTAAAACAGATCGAAGGTTATCTTTTTGAATACGTTGTGTTGAATGCGCGTTCACATTAATATCATTTCAGCGATAAGAAACCGGAATAATTATCTACCTACATTTATCGACGTGCAGGTCGTATAAATCAGTTAACTATTTCGACGCTTATTACTATTATGATTACATTTATATTCATATTCAGTTATTACATCATATTACTTACTATATTAAGATTAAAATATATTTAAAATGGCAAAACCTGGCCAGGATAACACAGCTAACGTATCTAATTCAGCACTAGCACATGCTAATAATAATGTTCTTCAACAGAACTATTAACGTACTCCAAACGAACAGTTGCTATTCATCGAATGGCAGAAAATTAGTAAGGAAAAAAAACAACTTAACGATGCGTTAGCAAACATGCAAAACCGCATGCTCGCGCTAGAAAAAGAAATAAAAAGCTTGAGAAATAAACAAAGTGTGAATAGCCCGGCTATAGAAAGCGCCTCTAACCCTGTATATAATACAGATGAGGAAGAATTAGCTAAGGAAACCGAGTGGGTTAGAGAAAAAAGTAAAAATAAAAAACGGAAATTAAATGACTCGCTATCTCCAATTAAACAAAATTCAGTTACCCTGAGTGTGGATCAAACAAAAATTAAAAAGATATCCCCTCCACCAATAATAGTGGAGGAATTAAGAAGTATGCTGAAGCCTACGAAAAAATAGGGGAAAGCATACCTAAAGAAAAATTCAGTACCAAATTATTAAATGGAGATAAAATCAAGTTTAACACAGTAGATGGTGAAACGTATAGCGCCATGACTACTATGTTACAAAAACTTGATTGTACCTGGTACTCATATGAGAATAAACAGACCAGACCAATTAGAGTGATGGCAAAAAAATTACCGCGCACATGCAAACCTGAAGCAATAGTCGTTGATCTACACACTAAAGGGTATAAAATTATAGAAGCGACAAACAAAATAAGTTGGAAAACTAAAGAACTATTAGACATGTTTATGTTAACTTTTAGTGCAGAAGAAGATATTAGAAAAGTTTACGAAATCCCAAAAATTCTTGGTCGTAAAGTAGAAATACACACACTAAAAAAACCTAAGCTAATCCCTCAGTGCAAAAAGTGTCAAGGTTACGGTCACACACAAAAATACTGCCATAAAGAGCCGAGGTGTGTTAAATGTGCCGGGAAACATCTCACCATAATATGTGATAAACCAAAAAGTACTCAACCAAAATGTATACATTGTGGAGAAGATCATTCAGCCAACTATAGAGGTTGCACTGTAGCTAAAGAGCTGCAGAACATCAAAAACATAAACATGATTAAAAAAAAAAAGGAAAATAACGTACCCCAACAGAATAAACAGACAAATAATGCTAATGACTTAAAATTACAACAAAAACCTACTCAAAGCAAAAATACATACGCTGCTGTGACAAGGGCCAATAAATTAAATAATGAAGAACAAAATGAGGAACTAAAACAAACGCTACAACTCATTCTAATAAAACTTGATAAGCAAGAGACACTTATCACTAAAATTGATGAGCGACTTAAGAAAGTTGAACATGGCACCAAGGAAGCCATTTCTAAAAAGAAAAAATGATGGCTAGGACACTTCGAATTATGGCATGGAATGCCAATGGGCTATTACAACACCAGCAGGAGTTGCAACTTGTCCTAAACCTGGAAAAAATAGATGTATGTCTCATTTCGGAGACACATTTCACTAAACAATCATACATCAAATTCAAAGGTTACAGAGTATATCACACAATACATCCAGAGAATACAGCCCGAGGTGGAAGCGTAGTTATAATTAAAGATGATATTCCTCATTTTGAGGAAGTAGAATATTCAACTAAAGAAATACAGGTTGCAGCTGTGGGTATCAAAACTAAGAATATTACAATTACCGTGGCTGGAATATACTGTCCACCAAAATATTCACTAAAAAAAGAACAATATATATTACTCTTTAAGCAAATGGGCGATAGATTTATTATTGGAGCAGTTTTCAACGTCAAAAATACTCAATGGGGCTCAAGATTAACTACCGCTAAAGGTAGGGAACTCCTATACGCTGTAAGAGAAATGGAATGTGAAGTCCTATCAACAGGAAAGCCGACTTACTGGCCTACAGACCTTTGTAAAACACCAGATTTAATCGACTTCTTTGTATGCAGAAACATATCAATAAACTACTTACAAATTGAGGAAAGGCATGATATGAACTCGGACCATTCCCCTATTTTGCTAACATTAAGCGAAACTATTATTCAGAAGGAGAACAGGCCGGTACTAGTTAACAAATATACAGACTGGGAAAGCTTTAAACAACATTTAGAGAAAACAATAGAACTAAAGGTTCCCTTAAGGAACGAAGAAGAATTAGAATTAGAAATAGAAAAATTTGTAACTGACATACAACAAGCAGCTTGGCAAAATACTCCGAAAATTAGGAGAAAAACACAGGGTAGAAATTATCCAAATGAAATTACAGAGCTGGTGACTGAAAAAAGGAAAGCAAGGAAACAGTGGCATCAAACAAGAGCTCCAGGGGATAAAAATAAATTAAATAACCTCACCCAACTATTAAGAAGGAAAATTCAAAAATTGAAAAATGAAACAATAAGCAGTTGTTTGAAAGAGCTTACAAATGATAGCAACACTGACTATTCATTGTGGAAAATTACCAAAAGCATCAAAAGACCCACCACCCATACCCCACCAATAAAAAAAGCAAATGGAATGTGGGCTAGAAATAATGAGCAGAAGGCCCAAACATTCGCTGAATACCTAGAGGACATATTCCAGATACAAGAAGAACAAAAGGATGACAAGCTACTAGAAGAAGTAACACAAGAAGAAAAAGAAATAAAATTAACATCACCAAAAGAAATTAAGGATGAAATTAAACACAACATCAACCATAGGAAGGCTCCAGGCTATGACCTGATAACTGGAGAAGTATTGAAACAATTGCCGAGGAAAGCTATCGTAAAGCTTACAAATTTAATTAATGCAGCATTTAGGTTAAAGTATGTACCCAGATTATGGAAGGTGGCGGAGGTTATTATGATACTAAAATCTGGTAAGCCTCCATATGACACAACCTCTTATAGACCAATTTCATTATTGTCCACAATATCAAAACTTTTTGAAAAAATATTACTCAAAAGGATAAAACCAATTATTGAGAAAAAAAGGATAATCCCTAATCACCAGTTTGGATTTAGGGAAAAACACTCGACAATAGAGCAGGTACATAGGGTAGTCAATGTTATTGAAAACACACTGGAAGAAAAAAAGGTGTGCTCTGCAGTCTTCCTAGATGTAGCAAAGGCTTTCGATAAAGTCTGGCATAAAGGGCTATTGTATAAAATTAAAACTATTTTACCGAGGCAATTCTCTGAAATATTAGAATTATACTTAAAAGAGAGATATTTCAGAGTTAAGCAAGAAGACGCTTATTCCGACTTCAAAGAAATAAAAGCTGGAGTTCCTCAAGGAAGTGTTTTGGGACCAGTACTTTACCTTTTATATATCAGTGACCTACCAGAATTAGACAGCAGCACCTTAGCAACGTTTGCAGATGATACGGCCATACTAGCGGTAGGAAAAAGCCATGAGGAGTCATTGGAAAAATTGCAGACTACATTATCGAAAATTGAAGAATGGACCAAAAAATGGCGCATTAAACTAAACGAACAAAAGTCAACACATGTTACTTTTATAAATAAAAAAGTATATTACATACCAGCAATTATCAATAACAAAATAATACCACATGAAAACAAAGCTAAATACCTTGGCATGACATTAGACGCCAAGCTTCGTTGGAAAGCTCATGTGAAAAAAAAAAGAGAAGAACTCGGATTGAGATATAAAAAGATGTACTGGTTATTGGGAAGAAATTCTCAGCTATCATCATACAATAAAACGCTAATATACAAACAGATACTTAAACCTGTATGGACTTACGGATTACAGTTATGGGGGTGCACTAAGCCAACCAACATTGCAATAATACAGAGATTCCAAAATAAAGTGCTCAGAAATATTGTTGGAGCACCGTGGTATATTAGAAATAATGATCTCCATAGAGACCTGAAATTTGAAGCCGTGACTAGTGAAATAAAGAAGTCCGCAAAGAACCATGAAGAAAAGCTTCGTTATCATACCAACGAAGAAGCCAAGCAGCTACTACAAAATAATGATTTAGTGAGAAGACTCAAAAGGGTAAAACCTTTTGAGCTCATATGAATGTGTCTGTGATTACATGGGTGTATCGGTATGTATATTTGTGTGTATGTATGAGTGCATATGAGTGTCTGTGAAGTAAATTCGTTATATACATAAGGTATTATGCCTGTGCATAAGTGCGTGCCTATGTAATTATTGTATCTATTATATATGTATGTACGTTAAAAATAACTAAGTCATACAAATGTGTAGAAGAGTCTTAGTATGTGTAATACATATATTTAATAAGTTAAGTCAGTAAAACACTGCTCATTAGTCCGTTTAGACTAGATTGTAGTTTTTAAATAATAAAGAAATTTATTATTATCTAAAAAAAAAAAAAAAAAAAAATAATACTAAAAAGAAAAACAACAATAATAATAGCAATGGAAATGAAAATAACAACAACAACAACAGCAATAATGGTAATAATAGTAATAATAATAATAATAACAACAACAAGAATAGTAGTAGTAGTAACAATAATAGTACCAATACTGATAATGATAATACTATTAGTAGCAATAGCTACAATATTAACCTAGAAAATGGTAATAATAATAGTAATAATAATGATAATAATAATAACAGTAACAATGACAATAATAGTAATGGCGATAATGATAATAATTTCTGTAATACTAATGATAATAAAAATGATAGTAATAATAAAAACAACAGCAAAAGTGGCAATGTCACCCATACTCCAAGTCCCGATGAATGCTATCCCCTCAATCATCCTGGACCTTACCCTATCTTAATTGAGTGCACCTCATCCGATGATAATATAGGCAATTACTACCCCTTAGCTTTGGCTAGACTTATAAATTAAATATCTTCGTCCTTCATTAATATCTCTCCTCGCGGAAGAAATCGAATTTCCGTCTCATTCCCTTCTTCTGCAACTGCCAACCATTTCCTTCAAAACCATAACTTCTTCTACAAACATAATCTAAAAGCATTTATTCCTTCTACTTCATTGTATAGATTGGGCGTAATTTCAAACGTTCATGCTTCCTTTTCTGAGGATGATATTAGAGAGGGTCTTGAATCCAGCATTCCTGTAATCTCCATCAGAAGAATCCTTCGCACTGCCGAAGATAAGAAAATTCTTACAAGAGCCGTGGAACTTAAGTTCGCGAACACCATTCTTCCTGAATTTGTATCTATTTTCAAACTTCGTTTTCCCGTCTCACCTAGTAACAAACCTCTTACTCAGTGTTCTAAGTGTTTCCTTTTCGGTCACATTGCGAGACACTGTCATAGTTCTACTTCTATTTGCTCCCACTGTTCATTAAAGCATTCTTACTCAGAATGCAATAATCTTCAAAATCCGCCTACATGTAGAAACTGCAAAGGTTCTCATTGTTCCAATGACCGCAGTTGCCCTGAGTGGTCTAAACAAAAGGATATCAAAAAAATCATGTCTTACGAGAACATTTCTTTCCACGAAGTCTCGTCCATAAAAAACAATTCCTACGCTACTCAGGCATTTTCATACGCCAACCGCGCTTCCATTCCCTCCTTTACTACTACGGTTTCTCCTAATACTTTTTCTTTAATTTCAAATGCCTCTGTTAAGTCTACTACTTTCCACAAGCCCAACAAAACTAAACATTCATATAAACCTCTTCCTCACTTCCCCCTCTTCCTTCCAGTAAACTTCCAACCCCCTCCAACGGCTAGGCTCTTAACCATCCGATTACTGAAAGCAACAACTCCGGTTGCTCGAATCTAAAGCCTTCTGCTTCTAATTCTTCCTGTGACAAATCCAACACTACATCCACTATTCCTACTCTTCCTGCCATCAATAATCTATCAGCAGCAATTATGGATTTGCTTTCCCATCATAATGTAGCTTCGTCCTCTAACTTTGTCGCTTCGTTTTCCTCCTTCCTATCCAATAATTTACAGTTTAGCTAACTTCTTTCCTGTATTTCTTTTATACGTCGCTTTTTCTCCTCATTATTGCGAGTGTGCTGCAGTGGGATGGCCCAAATCCATCTGGCATAGTGGATCTGCTCGAATTTGTGGAACTTTTCGTTTGAAATTCATTTATTTCCACATTAGAATAAACCTGTAGATGGTTCTCGCTAACCATTCTCCTTTTATGGTCCATTTGGTCTGTCCTACAGTCCATATTGGTCGTTATGGAGCGAATCTTTGGGTGGCAATTAAAATTACCAACTTATTAGATTTACCTCTACATTTTTCGTATGACAATCGGAGACCATTAAAATCATCATCCGATATGTTAACGGATACATGGATCTGTCCGAACCTATTGTTGAGTGCTGTTGAAGACAGTCCTTCAAAGTTGATAACCATCATAAACGAATTTTCATTTTCATTTCCTAGTATCCTTAAACTATTACTTCCTTTTATATTATTCCTCTTATTATACTCGTCCATGTTGCATGTTCCTTCTTTCCTCTACCATCTACGATTCACTTTTATCCAGCTCCCTCGTTAAGACTTCAACAGTTCTGACCGTTTTTCCTTTTGTATTCTTTACTCTCAAATTGAGCACTTATTTCATTCTACCTTTTCTTCCAAATGACGGAAAAGTTCAATATACTCCAGTGGAATTGTCGGAGTCTTAGAGTTAACAAACAAGCCTTGGAGAGTATACTCGACTCTTATTCCATCCACATTGCTCTGTTATCAGAAACCTGGCTTAGAGAATCCTCAAAATTATCTATTCGAGGCTTTAATTTAATCCGTTCTGATCGCGTGGACGGCTATGGTGGTGCCGCCATACTCGTAAGAAAAGATATTTTCTTCAATATTTATGATCATTCCTCTTGTTTTCCTCTTGATCCTCAATCAACTAACTTGGTCCATATTTCTATTCCTAATGTTCACCCTCAACCTACTCACATCTTTTCCGTATACATCCCTCCACATTATGATCTTAATAATTTTCCTTTCACGTTACTATCCAATCCTCATTCTCTTCCCTTCATCATTGGGGGTGACTGGAATGGTCACTCCCCCTTGTGGGGCTCTGCGAGTTATAATAGGAACGGGCATATCCTAGAGAATTTTATCCTCAATAACAACTTTGTCCTTTTGAACGATCATTCCCCTACTCTCTACTCAGGTGTTTACAATCGCAGCTCGGTTGACCTTTCTTTAACCTCCGCTAACTTTGCTCTCAACTATCATTGGGAAACCCTTAATAGTACCTTCGGCAGTGATCATGTCCCTATTATTTTTTCCTTGAACTATCTCCTTCCTCCTCTTCCAGATCCTATTAAACCTCTCAATGCTCCTAAATGGTCTCTATCCGAAGTCGACTGGGATAAATTTCGGTCAATCGTTGATTCATCTCTTTCTAATATTAATTCTCTTCCTAATTCTATGCATCAATACGATTCCTTCTATGACTCTATTTCCTCCGCGCTAACCGCCTCTTCTACACCGGTTCGTCCCCCTAAAAAAAATCAACACTTGCTTCTTCGCTTTGGTGGAACAACGATTGTTCAGAGGCCATTAGCCACCATACTTCCTGATTTAGGCTTTTTCGGGCGTGTTCCTCTTTTGAGAACTTCTTAGTTTATAAGAAGGCTAATGCCAAGACCAGACTTATCCTTAAAAAGGTCAAAATGATTGGTTTCCGTCCGGGCCTGGGTTCTATGGACTGCCTATCTTTATTCCTTTCTGACATTTATAAATCTCTTATCCTCAAAAAATTCACCGTTGCTGCTTTCATTGATGCCACCTCTGCCTTTGATAATGTTCATTTACCTTCCTTGCATGACAAAATTCTCTCTATCAATATTCCTCTCCACTTCACCTCACTAGTTATTAATCTTTTCCGTAACAGGATAATTCACCTTTCTACTCCTTTTTTTGATGATTCCAGGGTGGTTTACCGAGGCCTCCCGCAGGGATCATGTCTTAGTCCTACTCTTTTCAATATATATTTTCATAGTCTCGCTATCCTCCGAGTTTTTTCCACGTCGTTGTTCTATGCTGATGATATTCTTATCTATTCCTCGTCGAATAATACATCTGCGGTGAACGAGGAGCTAAATAATTCTCTTGCTATTTTGGAAAATACGTTATCCTCTCTTCATATTTCCATCTCACCCGAAAAATCTGCCTCTGTGGTTTTCATATTCCGTCGTTATAACCGTTCTTTAGTCAATCTTTCCTTGCGCCACCATCCCATCCCTTTAGTCAATTCCTTCTCTTAATTCGGTATTATACTTAATAGCACCTTATCCTTTCGCGAGCATATCAGTTATCTGTGTGTGTCCGCTCACAAAAGGCTCAATATACTAAAAGCTCTTTCGCCCCGTAAATGGGGCGGTGATCCTTATATTTTACTTATGTTATATAGATCAATAATCCTTTCCAAATTTGACTACGACGCATCCCTGTACGCTAGTGCTTCCAAGCAATTTCTTCGTAAACTTGATCGCATCCAAAACTCATGTCTTCGTCTCGGTATCGGAGTACTTAACTCCTCTCCAATTCCAGCCATTTTGGCAGAGTCGGGATTCCTTCCTCTTTTCATTCGAAGACTCTTATTAGGTGAAAGATTTCTGATTAAACGCCTTCCCATTAGTAATTCTAAACTCCTAAGTTCCTATCAATTTATTTCCGATAACTGGCGCTTCTCTCCTCGCAAAATTTCTATATTATCTTCGATCTCTTCTCGGCTTATGCTCTTCTTGCCTTTTGTTCTCTTTCACCAAACCACCTTACTTCACTTTTAATTTCTTTGAATTCAAGCATTCTCCGAAGTTATTTGTTCTCCCCTCGGATATTAAATCTCTTCTTCATCCTGCCGTTCAAAACGAATTCAATCACGTATTATCCTCATACTTTTCTTCCCATACAATTATCTACATGGATGGTTCGAAGTCTGATGCTGGCGTTGGGGCTACGTTCATTATCCCCGCGCTTACCTATTCCGAATCCTATCGGTTGCCCTCCTTTTCCTCTATTTTTCTTGCCGAATCCATGGCTATCCTGCAGGCAGTCCTTTTCATATCCACGATAAATAACATATCTAGATTCCTTCTATCCTCGGACTCGAAAAGTGGCTATCTCCTCTCCTTTTCCTACTCGTGTCACTGATCCCATTATTCTCCAAATTCGCTTCTTAATATCTAATTTATTTGCATCCCGTTCTGTTGTAATCGATATACTATGGATTCCTGGTCATTGCGGCATTCCTGGCAACGAGTTAGTTGACTCGTTGGCACGTTCGGCGGCGACCAGTGGTCTATTCATTAGTAGATTTCCTGCTCAAACTCCTCTCTACTGTCTTTCTTATCGTTCCCACCACGATTTCTGGACCGGATTCTATCCTTCATTCTTTATCAATCCTCGATCTTTTTACCTTTCTGTTCAACCCTTCCCTTCCTCTCTTCCTTGGTTTAATCTTTTCCCCTACCTTAGCCGTTCAATTATTTCCTCTATAGTTCGCCTGCGGTTCAATCATAGTTTGCTTCCGGCTTCTCTTTTCCGTTTTTCTATTGTTCAATCTCCTTCGTGTCCTTATGACCCTCCGGAGCTCAATATACCTGTGATGCGAATCACATTTTGTTCGAATGCCTCTTTATTTCCTTCGAACGTTCTACTCTGTATTCTAGTCTTCTGCGCCTTGACCTTCCTACTCCTTATACTGTCCTTTCCATTCTTGCATTCCCCTCTCAATATAGTTCCTTTGTTGGCCTTCTTTATCTCCTCAATTTCTAATTTTTTCCTTATATAATGTACAATTCTTTGCGTTAAGTAAGTTTCACTGTTGACGTGTCCCAAAAAAAAAAAAAAAAAAAAAAAAAACCGATAAGGATGAAAACACAGGTTTTATTTAGGACCGAAAAGAGACGGCCGAAGGGTAGCTCTTGACAGAGTGGACAGACTGGATGATCAGTACAAGACGATAAATACAAATGAGTCATTCGAATGTGCCCGATTGTATATTTTTTTCGCTCAGGACCTCTTTGATATGATTTCCACGGTTCCGTTGTTCGTTATCATATTGCTGTTAATTATTCCGCGCTAGGCGAAATGTCCTGTTTTGTCGAGCACGCAGATGGTAGGCGAATGCGGCTATTTTTGCAGCTGTATCTACCATGTAGTACCAGTATGCCTAGGAGAATCGAGTATTTCGTGAATTGAATTTAGAGCATTATTCTTAGTGCCGATAATGGGTTTTATTACTATTAGATAAGGTTTGCTGTATTAATTAGTAAACTTTTAAACAAAGCAAGGTTGCAGATGGTGTTTGCCGGTATATCACGAGAAGTATAGTTACGGAGTCGACGTAATGGAATATTCGGGAACAACTGAAAATGTGCCGGATATCCCGGATCTGCATGATCGGTCAGTGCGTAGAGCATATCTGATAATTGAACTATTGAAGTGATAATTGAACTATTGAAGTGATAATTGAACTATTGAAGTGAAAATTGAACTATTGAAGTGAAAATATGGCTGGTTTCCATTTGTAATAAGAATTAGAGAGTGTGATGTTTAGACTGAATAAACTAAGATTTGTGGTCAGCGATTCGCAATAGCGAAGCTGTTGAAAAGAGGTCGGATTTATTTTGGATATTCTCCGTTCACGGTTACGTGTAAAATTTGCTCTACCGGGTCAAATAATGAACTGAGCACAGAGAACGGTCGATAAGCGCTGTAGCCGAAGATGATTGAATTTGCAGGTAGATGAAGCCGTCTAAATTTAACGGGAAAAATCCTCCTTGCACCAGAAAAATACTCGAGCAGAGCCTCTATCGGACGCCTGCAGACTATATCGGATCGAGATACATACCAATGTACGATGATTGAGAGGTTGTTTTATGTAGCCGCAGTAGAACTTTATTATAGCATCCGGTTAGTCACGCGAAAGATGAATATTTAAGAGTGAATTTTTTTTTTTTTTTTTTTAAATAAAAATAATAGTGAGGATTTCCATGCGCTGTGTTTAACTACTGAGGCTATTACAGCACATGGAGCCTACTTAGGAAGGTTAAACTCTATGGTATAGGCCGCAGTGAATTGAAATGGGTCGAGTTAAAAGACAATGGCGATTCGTAATGAATTTCTTACTGCCGTAGGAAATTACACTGAAATTGTCAGTAAACAGTATACGAAAGAGAACTGCGTGCAGGTGAAACTTATTAATTAGCCAATGGTGTTTCGTTCGGCTGATAGCCGGCTGCCGTACATTGAAACTTCCAAAAATTTCACTTGGGCCGCCGGGTTAATGTCCGTAAAAAGAAATCAATAATTGCCGCCATGAACAGCGTAGTAACAGCCACGTTGGACCACCAATTATTTAAAAGCCGAAAGGAAGATGTATTTACGGCGCGCACTGAGATCAGAGACGGTTATCCAGAAATCTGATAAATTTCCTTCTGCTCGCGTTGCCTTTTTTTCGCTTCCGTTGCTTTTTTTCACGGACTAAACCGATTAGAAATATAGCGGTTGTTTAACACGGCTCTCGCACAACGGTTACACGAGAATAAAACGTTAGCATTTAAATATTCTCCTAATTCGACATTAGCAGATTTCTAATAACTTTTGATTAAATGCAAATCTGTTCGCCATATTCCGTGTTATATTTCACTAATCCTATTTGCTCCATTAACTGCAACTTACCTCGTTAATATTCCACCCAAAATTCTTTGGACCTTTGGTAAACAATTTCGGATAGAAGATAACCGAGAAAGCGTCGGCTTTATTCATTCTGCTGCTCCACAATAATGTCTCACCTTCTGAAGAAGCCTAATTTTAACGGTCCAACAATTGTTATTTCCTAATTGTTACCCAACCGATTCTATAGATATATATTTTGTTTTTTCATGTACACTTAATGCATCTTCGGTATGCAAATTTTGCAGTCTTCTTTTTTCATCTTCCCTCGCAGTTCCAACTTTTTGTGTAATGCCGGTACACTTTATCGTCTTACGAGTAATACCTTTGTTCCATTTAAAATTCGTTTCCCTTCATTCGTTCTTAAGTTCTCCCATTCTGATTATTGCTGCCAAAGGCAGTTTATCAAAAACTTCACCGGAGATAGAAAACAAGGAACGGTCAGAATATCGAAAATTTTTGATCGAATTAAAATCGAGGATTTACTGTTCTATAAAAATTTTTCACCGATGACTCTAAAGGAATGAACGACGTGAACATAAAAATACGGAAATAAATTTTGCTACAGCGAAACACTTTAAGTCATCGAAGGACTTTTTAAGTCTCCCGTGTACAGCAGCTGCATTAAAAATAGACTATTTCGGAGTGCTCGCAGTCGGTGGAAATTGTAGTAATTACCGGATTGTTGTTGGTTGCGAGCGACGGTCAGTTGCGCATCGACGGACCAATACTTCACCGGAATGTCGATAGAAAACAGATAACGTTTTACTATTAAACATACCAGCAGATTCGAATGAAGGAAAATAGTAAATAAGCGTCTTCACGAGCAAACGCTCCGAGCATTCGAGACGACGTGCAAACGAAATACTCTTGATTAAAGGAAAGTTTTTAACTTGTTAGCTGCGGTATGTTCGGCAGGAAGCGCGACGCCTATATAACATATTCACGTGTCATTTAGAGAGTTCGCACAACATTCGTTACGGCACGAAACTTAATCGTATTAGTAGACATGACAATGATTTCGTGAAATTTTTACCTGGAAACATCTACCAACAGTTAAATTTTTAATTTGATTAAATTTCTTTTAGCGTTATCGGGACTTTTACGTGAAGAGTAAATTGAGTCGCACTTGACAGAAGGTGTCCGGGATGTGAAGTACAAGTCCAGCAGCACTAATGGGATTGGACAAGGAACGAGTACGTAATCAATATTCAGCGTCTAATTTGGCATATGCTCTAGCCCGGCGTAGCACATTTCATTTTTCGATTAGCTTAATAAGCACACGTCGATTCTCTAATATACGGGGAAAGTACTGTGATCACTTACGCAAATACACTTACCTTTTGGCGGGTTGATGACTATTCCGGATCGGTAGAGCGATTCCTCGTTGTTCCAGTCTTTATTGCGATGTACCGTTCGGATGGCGAACACTAACACTAAAAATCCGAACAAATAACGTATCTTTTTACAGTTGGTTCTGCGCTCGAACACGTCTATCGCAGCGGCCAACAGAAAGCAATAGCCGACGCTCGGTGTGTACAGTATTCGTTCGGCAACGACGAATCCGACGTAAAAGAATAAATTCGAGGCTGGCACGAACGGCAAAATCATCAGGGAAGCGCTTAGCAGGTACGTGTCGGTTAACTGCGGCTGGCACGCGTACGATTCGTGGCTTTGGAACTGTTTTTGCGACTGCTGTTGCTGGCAGTAGCCGTAGCAGCATCGGATCTGTTGCTGGACGTAGTAATCTTCGTCGTTGTTATTCTGCTGGTGTCGATGGTGCTGACTGTGGTGATGGTGATGATGTTGATGATGGTTATGGTGGTGATTAGATTGTTTTTTCCAGGTGTACTGGCAGATCGCGTAGTAACACCTGGCCGATTCGCCGGCAAACGGACAGGCGGACAGTGAATGTGCGTAGCTTTTCCGGAAGGAACGTAGAAATGAACGTTTTAAAAAGTTGTAGGCTAACGTGTAGAACAGTAAACTGACGATGTTCCTGGCGTCGAAAATGGTACTTACTCTCGGTATGGCGTCCATTCCCCAGTCGAAACTTAATTCCATCGGATAGAGTAGCAGTAGAAAGTTGAACACCGGCAAATAGAGGAAGGTTAACGTGCGCGTCAGCAAACACTTCGACTTTGAGGTCGGGTTATCGGAGGTCGCAAATTCTGGTCTGCTATGGTTACCCATTATCCGAAATCTGATTGTCAGCAGTACGACCATTGCGCAGCCTAGTATCAAGATGCTTCTGAACAGTCGGTATCTCTGTAAAAAAAGAACGACGTAGTCACTTTTCATAAACGAATGAAATAATCGCATTTTTTAAATCGTGCCGGCATCAACAACTCGATCCTGCCTAATTATTTTTTCTGAATAGCCTCGGAGAGACGGAGCACTCTCGTAACTGTAGGAAAATGAGAAATCAACGGGAAAACGAAAATGGGAAGAAAAATAGACTGCGCAAGGAGAAGTGATAGCAATTAAAAACGTAGAAAATCGTTATTCTGAACGCGCAGATTTTTGAATTTCCTGAGGTTAGCTACTATGAAGAGGGGTGAGTGTATATCGGAGGCAACAGTTGCCAGCATAAGTCACTGATTATTACCTCATATCGCAGCATGTTTCTGGCTAAAAACCTTCGTGGATAAGAAGAATCGAAATTTTCGGTGAAATGCAACAGGAGCATGCTTGAATTGCAGCTCCGCGAGTCTTACTGAGAAACTGTTTAAAATAAACGAACGGAAGATATACGGGTGACCCTGCTTTTCTTTCTGATATTCGCACTCCATTACAATAACAATAAAAATAACAATAATAATAACAATAACAATAATAATAATAACAATAACAATAATAATAACAATAACAATAATAATAACAATAACAATAATAATAACAATAAAGGAGGTATTCAGGATCACTTTTTAAACGGAACCGAAGAAGATCAGATAAATAATCGGGAATATATTGAGATTTTAATATCGTTGAAGGGGGCATGGTTTTCGCGCGGCTCAACATCTTTTCAGAGGCAGAGACAACAAATGCGTTCCGCTACAGCTCGCCTGAAAGTTGATCGGAATGTCACCACAAACACGCTGCTGATCACAGGCAAACCAGAACTACTGGAAAACTCTGTAGCTGTGCAGGCTGGCCGCAAAAAAAAAAAAGAAAAAAAAGAACTTGATCACTGAATAAAAAGTGCCCAGTCAAAATTTTCCGAATGCGAAGCATTTTAATAACTCCCAGTTGGCGACATAATCAAACGTCAGCGGCCACTTCCTAGAAAACCAAGAAAAGTCAAGAAAATTGAAGAGAAGAAACACCTGCGTATTATATAGAACTCGGAAGTATCATTAAAAACTCTTTCCGGTGTAAATTTTTTTTTTGTATTCCTAATTTACAGAACTGCGCTAGGCTAGCGGTTAAGGTACGCTTGGCTACCAAATCAGCGGTGTCGTAGGTTATCGAGACTTGTCTCGCTCTCCGGATCCAAGTCGCTCCCAAGTCTAATCTGAAATTTTAATATGGGTTATATCAGAAAAATCTGCGAAAGTAAAAGCGGTCGAGAGAAAAGAACTGGCCACAATATTCTCTTTAGATCCACTAGATCCTTAAGTACATTGTGAAAAGCTTAATTTCACATATCAAGCATATAATGTGGGACTCGCTTTACTTTACTTTTTTTACTTCAACAAAACACCGCCGCCTAATCAACTACGGTAGCGCGTGCTCGGATAATTTTTATTTATTCCCATTATTAATATTTTATTCCTTTTTAATGAACGATAGATGTGTATGTGGTACGGCACAAGATTCAAAGCACCTTCTGGCTTGCTCATTGCTGCCGTTGTAATGTACGATGGAAGTTGTGACTAATATAAATGCGTATCTCGGTCAAGGTAATTCAGATTGCTGAGAATATTGGGAAAAGAAGGGAATATAAGTCTGACCGACACGATATACAGTAAGCAAAAAGTTTTTCAAGAGGAGTGGATTATAAATTACCTGAAATATGATATGCCGAGAGAGACACTAGTGCGCTCTATATGAAATGTTATCTGCATGTGTACATGCCTAGACAAACGCAGTTAATGAAACTCATGCGAATACTTTCATTTTTTCCCGAAATTCAGTTACTGGTCGGGAACACAATTTCTTTTTTCTTTTTAATCTATGTTCGCAGTTGTACAGCCCCGTAGAACACACGTTCAGTTTAGGTTTTGGTTGAAAATTCGTTTCTTAAAACAATTTTTTTGTTTATTCTTAGAAAATGTCCTCTTGCATTGCGTGACAGTTTTTAGTTCGGGTTTCAGTTCGATTGCATTAAGCGCGAAATAAATAAATAATAAAAAGTTGGCTAAATAATAAAAAGTTAGCTCGTAGAGCCAATTAAAATTCCTTAGCGCCTAGAAAATTGCTAAAAAGAGGTGTTGGGGGGGGGGGCTAGTGCAAGAACCATTTTTTCCCCTTTTAATATTATCTTTTTGCTATATATAAAAAGGAAAAAAGTAAAGTCCCCCCCGTCTACTTATATTTCCTTTATTAACGTATTCTGGCAGTTTTGCGCTTATAACTCGGGAAACATTTATTAAGATAATTCTAGAGAGGAAGCGGGTGGGGTGGCAGACGCTCGGAATAACCGAATTATGGAGAGAAGTGTGTAGAAAGGCGACGATGTTATCGGAAAAGAAGAGGCCGAGAAATGCTGAAAATAGATATATCGGCGGAGGCGCATGCCGAGTCCGCTATCGGAGACTGAAAATGATTTCGTCGAATAGAAGCGTACGACGCGATGGCGGACAAATTAGGAACGGTGCTCGATTTAAATTTTTACGCTTTGCTCGGGAAACTTTTCTCGCTGCGCCGTTGTTTAAAAGTAAATTAACTTTTGTAGAAATAAATGCGGAGAATTGTTTAAATGTTTAATTTAGTCGGCAGAGGGCGTGGCGGTCGTTATAAAAGAGTTGATTTTTCAGCGGAACTTAAATTAACCGCAAGTTAGAAACAAAACCAATTGAGAAGAAAATGAAAAAACCGCCAGCGAAAAATATGGCGTTCTTTAATAGAAAATAAGACAGAGAAAGCGGATGGAAGAAGAGGGAAAAATTTTGTATTAGCGGACAGATAAAACGCGCGTCGGGGCCGAGGAAAAATGGGGAACACGGATAGACCGGCGGACGGCGCGGAAAGGAGAATGGTGGAAATAAGCGGGCAATTGGTAAATGTTGTCGCTGTTTGTCGGTCGGGGAATTGGTGGAAATCTTTGAAAAGGAAACGGCTGTCTGCTGGCTGAATTTGACGTTTCCTTGCAACTTAATAGCCTGTAAATCCTCCTTATCCTTCATGCCCTCTTTCCTTGTCCTTCACGCAGCCGCATTGCCGTGGGACAGTTGAGCCCCATGTTATATCGTTTAACTACGTGATTTCCTTTCGAAATCAATGCGTGACGATTGCAAGCGTACGCACTCCGCTACGGTACACCCCCTCTCGTCGCGGGTCTGTTGCTGTGCCGTCCGTCGTTCCCTTTGTTTTCCTCTAAATGAATTACAATCATCTCAGATAATAAAACCGCACAGCGGACCATTTTGCACTTATCCGACAATTAGCTTCGGTTACGGTCAATTAATTTCCTTCTTCGCGAAAACTCGTCCGTCCGTCCTATCCGTTCTTATCTTGCCCGTCCGACGATTACACCGGTCTAAATTAGTTAACGGACACTGCGCTAAAATATCAACTATCTGCCCGACTTATCGCCGCTCCTAAGCGAACAGTGTTTTTTTTTTTTTTTGAACTCGTAAACTACGGACACTAGTGTGTGGCGCAAGAGGAATTTATCTGTGTACAATTTCCACTTCCTTAGCGAAATATCACTCTGACCGTACGGTGTAGTTCTGGCTTTGGAGAATGTTTAAACGCGCGCTATTCTGAATTTCCGGGCGTGTGCGTAGTGTGTTCCATTGAAATTTATCTCTCTGCTAATCGGGGGAAGAAAAAAGAAAAGTGCGTTCACTTGTTTGACGTTTTCATTTTTGTTTCTTTTCCTTTCAGTTTATTCGAAAATTTCACAATTACTATATTTTAACGAGATAGCTCCAGAAATAAATCGAAATTTTGGGAACACTCGAATACGGTAGCTGAAATTCACTTCGCCACCACGCTTTCGGGACTTGAACATCGGAAAAAAAATTAATAATTGCTTAAGGTTAGCCGCATATTTTCGTGTCATAAATTAACAATACTTTATACGCGGCAGATTCACTATTTCGATAGTTTAATCGAACTGAGCATTTCGAGGAAAATGTACAAAAATCCGTTTCCTGGTAGATATCTAAAAATGTGCTAAAATTTTTCGCGTGAATTAATCGCGCATTCCGCCGTTCTTCGGCTGCCTTGCTGAACGAAAATCATGTTCTTCTAAGTGATAACGAATAAAATGACGTGTATTCATTTGCTTCCCTCGTATCATTTGTTACCGTAATTATTGTAATCGGCGGAAACGGTTATATTAGGTTTTATTTCGATACATGGCGCTCAGTTATTTGCCGTAACAACACAAAGGCAACACGTTTGAGTGAGGAGGTTATTTGAGGAACTTCGCAACACGCTTATTTCGTGACGTGTTGACCTTTACGGTTGTTTCGGGAGACCAATAAAGTAATTCGCAGATGTGTGACCATACGCATAAATTGCGCGACCTATTTCAAAAAGGACTTTGAAGTTCGTTCAAGAAGTTTTTCGACAAATGTGAAGAGACTTTATATTTCTCGCGAAAATGTAGTTCCCACGTTGCCATTGAAGTGTGAAACCACGTTCACACGATGAAGTATTATCGACGGTTGATCGTCTGTCGAGAGACTGCATCTTAAGCCACTTGGTCCGACTGTTTATTACCGGTCAGGGGGGCGTAGATTCTCAAAAAATGTAAGCCCGCAGTTTATGTCCAGCAGGTAAAACAGTATCTTCACAGGTATAAATCATCCGCAGTAAGTATTCGAGACTTTATTCTAGTATGGAAACATGTATCGCTTAGAAATGCCTTACTACGTAAAGTGAATGCGTTCCTGCCTAAAGCATTATTGGAAATTGGAAAAATACGTACATTTTATAGGCTGGAGAGGTTGTGATATTTATTTACAACATCTCACAAGGCGGGATCTATCTTTTTTTGTTTTTTCTTATAGTACATTAATAAAGTCGTGTTAATATAGGAATTCCGGTAAGAGGTCCTTTAGGAAAATCAGAGAAGATGAGATGGATGATTCGAAAGTAAGCGAGCGAGTAGCCCTCTTGAGAAGAATCTTTCGCAATTATTCCAGTGCTCCGTTCGGCTAAGAATATAACGCCAGACGGAAAATCATGTTTGAAAGTCTAAGGGGGAAGTGGCATTGATATTATACGTGCGAACCTAGTATCCGGAAAATGGGGCCATATATGCTCAGTTAGTTCACGAAACAATGTGCGACTGAAAAGATTCACTAATATTTTAAATGACTTTTACACTAGTATCTGGAAAGAGGTTTTCTTGAAATAGCTTCACACTATGAGGCAATGGAGCTAAAACGATATTGTGAAACCCCTTATAGGCAATCGCTTTACAATCGGTAATTCTAGTAATAAAGAAGCCAGTAGAAATGAAATGGTAATAATCGGAAGTAAAAGTATAATAAAGAAGCTAGTAGAAATTAGGTGGTAATAATTGGAAGTAAAAGTATAATAAAGAAAAATAAAAGTATAAATCATTCGCGGATAAACCGAAACGTGACAGAATGATAAAAATCAGAATAAGACTAAGTAGATATCGACGAATATAATTCGAAGTATACGACTAGCGCGGCAACGAAGGAAGAAACCGAAACTTTTTACAATGCACTGCGACAGGAAGCGGATAAAGGTCTAAGTCAAGATTGTAAATGCGAAGATGTGAACATAGCTGTCGTGTATAGAACAGGTGGTCGACGGGTTAAACGGAAAACTAGAATAGTTGCTTCGCTATATGGCAATCGATTAATAAAAGCCAAAAACGAAGATTTGGCATGCGGCCTGGAAATTAGAAATCCTGCGTAGATCCGGAAACGTCAGAAATCATCACGCAAAAATGTTTGTAGTATCGCGTCCGCGGGAGCAAAATATAGGGGTCCGACCGTAATCTGTTACGGATGACAGATTAAAAGGTACCGGTAAAACCATGAAACTAATGGTCGGAAACATTAATGATTTTCACAAAAAACCATTGAAGAATCAAGAAAACTAATGGGAACAGTTAAAATATGATATTGTATTAAAGGGAAAAAGTGACGCGGATTTTTAAGTGACGCAATGAAGAAACATAGAAATGGGGATGGGAAGAACTAGTGGAAAGTGCAACATGGTGGACAAATTATAACAGGATTATCATTATCACGAATGTCGCAAATCCTCGACCGAATAAAAATGTTAATCACGGTATCCTAGCTGGCGTAGCGACTGTGCTAATACGACAATTTAACACGGTTGGAAAGCGCATGCTCCTATGAATTGATGAAATCGAGTAATTTTAGATAATCGCGGCGCAAAGAACACCTTGAACAACAATGGAACTTTTCGGTTGTTCGTTGAAGAGATAGCACGTGCTGTATCAAGATCAAAATTCAACGTTTAGTTAAAATTTTTCGCGAGTCGTGTGAAATAAAATATTCAGTCAACAGCGTTTTTTTTTTTATGAAAATACTCCGACATTTCGCTTTGAACTAAATAACTTTATTTTATTACAGTTCGGAAAGTCGTTGTTAAACATCCGGAGAAACGCAGATTCTGCGTTATCTTAATTATTCCAAACGGTTCGCGCTTCATCAGCCAGTTGAATCATAGCCGGCAGATTTAACTGGTTCCGATCAAATTAGGGTATTTTTCGTTCAGCTGTCCAGAGTGAACGGGGATAGAGATGCCGTTAAACTAAAAAGTTGGCACAGGTTACGCATTCTTTTCGTTTTTTTTTTGTTTTTTTTTGTTTTGTTTTGTTTCTTTTTTACATTCGAAGCTTTCATCCGGAAAAGAATTTTGTGCAAAATCATTTGCAACGTTTCTATATTATGCCGACGGCAGGCGTACCAGAACGCTTCAGCTTCAACGAGCAGACTTTTAATCGATGCCTTTGCGGGAAATCGTTAAAATAAAATACCCGCGTCCGATCGAAACGGCAAATTTTTGCTAATAACGAAATAAAATGAAAACTAGGAGAGCGACACCTATGCATTCGGAAATGTCGCACAGTTTATCGAAATAGCTGGAATAGAAAATAGAAAAAAAGGGTCGAAAGCGCCATTTTAAAACTCATCTAATAACTACTCTTGAAATTTTTTCGAAATATTTTTATTTTTATTTCGCGCCGCAACGAGCGAAATGAAACATTTTTATTCAATTTATCTAAAGAGCGTAGAGTGCCGTCGTCTATACGAAAGGCTTAGATATAGCGAAAGATACGGTTTACTTCTGCGAATTCGTTAAAGATCACCGTATTCAATTAGCCAGAACGTTCGACTAGGTTTTCAGAGCCGAAAGCTGAACTGTCTAAAAATGTCAAAACATAATCCGATATGTATAAGCCTACCTGGATTAACACAGAAAACTAAGATATATTATAACACTTCTTCGGCCTACGTGAAAGTGAACTTTTAACTTTATACGGTTTGAGCTTTTGCAGCCACAAAGTTTTGCGACACGCTTCTGAATTCGTATGCCTTAAATGTTCGTGAAAATGAGAACATATTATAACCTGACATGTTCTTTGAAAGCACTCTATTGGTTTAACTTGAATGCGTTACTTACACTCTCCTACTGCGATAGAAGTCGTAAAGAAAACTGTTATCCTAAAGAGAAAAAAAATAAAACGAAATGATTTTAACTAAGGTACTTTTAGAAAATTCATTGCGTTTAAATCATTAAAAAGTAAATAAATAAGTAGATAAATAAATTTATGCATGAATTTTTTTTTTGGTATTCATTATATAACGACAGATGGAGGGTATCCAGTTTGAAGGGATTTTTCTGCGTAGTATTTCTAAGGAGTTTTTCTGTTTTCTTTTTCTTTCCTACATTATTTTTATCAAGTCTGGTTTACTAAAATATACGTATTTATAAGATTTGTGAATAAAAATTATTCGTATTACAAAAAAAAAAAAAAAAAAAAAAAAAAGGAAAAATTTATTTTAGATATTAACTCTGACTCGAAATTAAATAATTTACATTATTCGTAGATGCTCGAATGACAAATTTCAGAAACTATAATATATAATAATAATAGTAAATTTTAGCTTTGCTCACATCTACTTTATCAAAATTGCTTTGTCGCTTCTAAATTTTTTTTCTTTCCCGACGATATCCTCATCTATTGCTCTTGTTGGTTAACCCTCAAACTCAAAACTCCGAAATATCATTAAAAAACGCTTTATTCAATATCCATCTTTTTACCTCTCCTACTACATTTTTCGTTATCGTTTTTACACTGGATCTTTCAATTCTTATTTTTTTTTTTTTTTTTTTTTTTTTTTTTGTTGGCTCATCTACCAGGGACCTCCTATTCAGAAACGATAGGAAGAAAAGTGTCAACTGATTAGAACTTAATTCGATCGGAAATAGCTGAAATAAAGGAGACAATAGCTAGAACAGCAGACTGAGAGGAAAGAACAGGACATCACAGGAAGCACAGTAGGGAATAGGAAGCCTTTAAGAGGAGTAAATATGGAAGAGAACATTCGACAGAAAGAGAAGAACACTCACTGAAAATGCGATTAGCATCAAAATCAACTGCTTCATTAGAATGTAGAGGATAATAAGGAGAAAGAGAAACGGTAGCATGAAGAGGGGGCAATAAAGTATGATTAGAGCGCAGTTGAATAATAGAAACAATAACAGAACATGGAAGAGAAGGAAACTCTGAGAACCATGGATTAGAAAATAGGTTGAATTGAGAGGTAGAAGGAACGATGATTGGTAAATGAGGAAGGGCTTATATCTGACCAAAATTTAAAATGAAATTTCTTTTAGGATAATAGATTAGCAGTTGGCATGATTGATTTTTAAGGTAAAAGCGGGAACAAGCAGCAACCTGAGCTAGAGCGTCTACCATTTCGATACCCACGATGCCTTTACGTCAGGAACCTGCAGCAAATCAGCGCGAATAGAAAACACTCGTGGAGTGGAACTTTTAATTCTTCTTTAATTAACCTCGTGCTCAATAATGACCCAATTCTCTCTTACTTTAAATTTTCGTTTTTGGGCGGTTTTCTGAATAGCTGTCTTTCATTTCCTAATCACGCCAATCAACCTATACCTGTCATAACCTTCCAAAGGTTCATGCTCGTCTAATTAGGGAGGTGGTCCCGCGACCTTGTTCATATTTTACAAATTTCTGCTTTTTTACGATTCTTGAATATTGTTGTTTTATTGATCGGAAATTCTTCTAAATATCCCTTCTACCCAAGCTTGATTGTGTCCAAAATACATGTCCGAGCCAATGCCTTGCAACCCTAAACTCCAATCCTTGCTCTACATGCAGACTCTTACATTCCTCCTCCTTTTAATTGAAACGTCTTGTGTTTGGACTACCCTTTTTCTTATTAAACACACGTACCTACACATCTTCGTTCACTCTTGTTCCTTCTTATACCTCTACCTACCATAATTTACGTTTTACCGCCAATAAAACTTCAACACTAACTCCCTCTGTCCATCTTTTTCAGTTTTTTTTTCTCTCATACACTTTTATTTATCATAAAGCACCGTAATTCTCCTTCAGCTTTTGTTCATTTTTATACTGCCCTATTAATTTTCCTCTTTTACAATTATCCCATCGAAATCTACTCCTGAGCGTGTTATTAAATCGGAATTCTTAAATACTTTAAGCTCTGTTTATTGACGGTTTTAAAGGATCCTACGGCGTTTTATCGGCATTCTTCTGTCCATCGTTAAACTACTCTGAATCCTACTGCTATTTCAAGAATCAGTCTCTTTATCGGTTCCGCTCCGATATCTCAGAATGTCTTCATTATATTTCTAAAATGTCCTACAGGCCAACTCATTTCCTTTACCGACTATGTAATTCTTATCATTCGTAGCCTATCCTTCCGTCTCTCTGTCTAAATTGATTTCTTATGGGAAACCTGCACACTCTGGGATCAATGACTTAGCCGATTTGTAACTCGATCAGTTAAACCAGGAGATTTATTCGCGTTTTTAAATCCCAGAACGTTCTGCAGCTGATCATTTTAAATTATGCCACTATTCCCCTTCATTCTCACATCCTAATCTCTATTTACCTGCTTAACCAGATCATCATCGTTGGTTTCTGAACTTCTTGCAGCGTTCACCTCTTTCAGCAATCTGTCGCCTACAATTTAGACACAGTTCACTTCACTACTTTTTTTTCTCACTTATATCCTCTCCATTATGCCTTATCCACCTTCTAGCTCTCCTTTCATATGTCACGCTGAACGTATTATATTTTTTAAATACTCTGCCATTGTTACCCTAAACGTTTCTCTTTTCGTCACTTTTTCCTTACAGTGTCGCGTCCTTCACCTTCGGGCTCTGCTATATCGGGTCTTGCACCCTGGCTGTCTGCCATCTTTGATTGCGTAAATATCCAATTACACATTCCTTTTCTTCCCTCGTTCTTAGGCTAATGTTCACGTCGATCAACCGATAAAAGAAAAGAACAAAATCTCGAACTGACATTCTCTTAACCACGACGCGGAACCCTTCTTATCGTATTATTTTCAAGCGGCCTTCAATTATTAAACAATGTAAAATTAAGTTTGCCTTTCGATGTAAATTACGAAAGACATATATTCAGCGTCGCCTTAATTATTAACCACCAAATGTCTGAAATGAGAAGAAGGGAAAAGTAAGTGATTAGTTACACTCTTAAAATACGTATTTATCGGTATAATTTCGTATAATAAATTTAAAATTTACAAAAATAGTTAAATTTCCTGTTTTTTCTATATTTCTTTGAATTCTCGGTAATCCTTTGTGATCCTTTGCGTGAACACCTTACGTGAAGAATTAATTGTCAGGCATGTGTTTCCTTTTTTTCGTATAAATGCTCTATTCGCAATCAAATTATAACGAATTCCAGAAAGTTGTTTGGATAAATATGTCGCAAAATATTGAACAATATTAATTCAAAACAATTAACATGTAAGCAAGTTTCTACTGCTTCTTGATTTGAATGCGAAACTGCTGTTTCTTCTTGCTCGCTTAGATCGGATCTACGAGACACCTTCTTGTTTGCATTAAGTGAGCTCAGTATTCCGCATTTTTTTTGATATAAACTATAACGAACAGCACGCAATTGAGCTCTTTTCAAAATATACTTAAACAATTGAAAAGAATACTGCCGTTGCCAGTTCCTTTCCCCCGGGCGACTTCTGCGCTAATGTTCGATGTATCGTAATAATGCAATCCATATCGATATATCGATTTGGTTTTTATTTTGGGTTTTTTAGGGGACTACCGTTTCTTGTAAACACAGAATGCGTCCCTGTGCTATTTAAGATTTTTCCGCCATATTTTTATCATTTTTAAATTCTCTACTTTAGATTAATTTATACATTCGGTTCTTTTCTTATTTTTATTTTTTCACGAACAAAGCATTTTAAGGTTGAAAAATTGTATAGCACGAAGCTTTAATGGTTGCTAATTGCAATTGTCTAATAGTCGATATAATCGTAGAGATTACTATTTCTTCTTTCTCCTTCTTTGCGGTAACTACTATCGGTTGTGGTGCCGTTATGATTGAGTCTCGACTATACCATAAATGCCAGGGCGTTTTTCTGGTGCATGTGAAAGGTCTTGTGTCCACTGTTGAATATTACGCGGAAATTAACTTTTTTTTTCTACTTTTTTCATTTTTCCTACGGCCTAGTTCACGTACACTTTGAACCACGCAAGATGTGGCCGCCGAAATATTCGACATCTTATAACGTTCCTTCGCATTGATTATTTCACGGATTTTTATATTCGTTTCCATAAAAGTTTCTAGACGACCATGCACTATTACGGTTTTTACGATTATGGCTCTAGCTTAAATTCGGCACCGAAATTTAATTCTTTAACGCTGCTTTGTTATCAAGCACTCCAGTGTACTTTTGTAACTACTCATACTTTTCAGCTTGCTCAACTGAGGAAATTTCTTTAAATTATAACTTCTGTGATTCGTTTCGGAATATATGTACATAGTTAATAAATTTAATTCTTATTTATTATAATTTGTCTACGAACATATTTTATATCACGTTGATTGTTTCATTCGAAGAAGAATAATTGCGCATATTACTAGATTGTAATTAATATTAATTACACAGCCCTGTGTAATAATTAATGCACGAATTAGATTAATCACCGGAATTGTAACTTAATGAAGAGAATAATAGAATATAAAAAAAGCTGGCACATACTTCAGAGGCATCAGAACTAGGGTTGATATTTTTTACTTTGCAAATGCTTAAAAACATACACCCGAAAAAATTATAATTATTACGTGCCGACTATTTTCGGATAACTAGATCTACGATCGTGACGATAAATATCATATTCATTGCTATGATTGCGGATCTCGAAAATAGTCGACGTATAATTATAATTTCTTAATGTTATTTTTTCTTTAACGTTTGTGTATTACTTACCTGTTATTTATTATAGTATTATCCAAGAATGTTTTTTTTACGAAAACCGAAATTATTTGCAAAATTACGCTGACAACGAATACCGCCACAACCGCAAATAATAACTTTCCAATGTATTTAATAAATAAATAAATAAATAAATAAATAAATATATATATATATATATATATATATATATATATATATATATATTAAAATAATCGCAATTGTTCGGAAACTATGAACTGAGCTTTTAATTTGTAGAAAAAATAAAATTTTCGGAATAGTGTTTACCTTTTTTATATTTGTCGTACTCAAAAAGTGACCAGGGTGTTCAATGAGAAAAAGTTGCTGTAAATGTTAACATGAATTTCAAATGATTTCAAAGTTAACACGACGTATCTAACAGGGATTACTATTTTTTGGAAATATTGACATACTGGTTTCTCGGGCGACACCAAACATGGTGAACAAACGCGTATATTTTGAACAACTTTGAACACAACTTGTTCAGTAGTTTTTGTCAGTTACGCATCTACGTCATCATTAGTACTTTATCGTTGAAATATGTTTCGATGTGATGCGAGCGAAGTGATAGAGCGCAATGTACCACCATGTTTTCTTTTCTCGCTACATCGCGGTTATTCGAGCCACCGCTGTATTTACTTGTCAGTTCAGACAACTTCAAACGAAAATTCAAATCCAGTAATGATACATGCTCACTCACATTGCAGACAGTACTCTAATATTTACGTATATTAGAATCGTGCGGATTTCGCATCGAATATCAGTACTTGCCATCAGACATGCTATTTAAAGGAGTTTATTTTATCTGTTTACTAAGTGCACAGTCCGGATGTGGAATATAAAATGTGCTTACATCACCCGCAGCTGACTAAATCAGCTGACACACTACTGGCGATGAAGGTGAACAAACTGTAAATTTTAAGTACCACGTCGAAGCACTTTTAGATCGCGTATTCCGAACTATCCGTTAAGTTAATAATGCGACATTACATGGCGCACTTAATTCCTCCTTCGCTCGAACATTCAGAAGCATTTTATTTCAATAAGTCAGCTTTCAAGAAGAAAATTCAATACTAAAATAACAGAACGCATTTAGTCGGGCACACACGTATATATATATATATATATAATATATAATCTCGGATATTTTGGCCTCGCAAAGGGCTCTGCCCTTGCCTCTTTTGCTTACATTTCTGTATCTTCCTCTTCTATACTTTGTAGCAAAATGATCAAAATTTACAACGTCATTCTTACCGGCATCGACACAAAAAAAGTAACATAATCACGAAAATCTTTACATAAAATTGGGACATTTTTTCGTTACATAAAATTAGGATATTTTTTCGTCACAAAATCTAATGGAGACCGGCCTAACAATTACCTTATAATTAATATAACTCGATCCTTCGATCTCATCATTGGGACATTACCCTCGAATGATCATTTTTTTGTAATACTTACATAAAAGAATAAATTTCAGTTGACTGCGTTATTCTTTTAAAAAAAAATAAATGAATTTGCGGCTTGCATTACAGTATATTTCAAAACAGAAAAACGTCACCCTAATGGTTTTTAGTTTATATATTTTGTAACAACATTTTCTAACATTTTTTGTCATATATTACTCGCGGTGTATGCGTTAATATTTATACGTAGCAGTTTCACTTTATTTTGTTTCAACGTAAACACGCGTTACGTTGCACTTTATAAGAGTTAATGCATTAAGAAGCATTTGGTAATTTAATTAGAACGGCATTTTTTAAATCAACTCCGATAATCTATCCATATGTCGTACATATAAGAATGATCAAACAGCGCATTCTAAACTGTACATTTACTATGTTTAAATTTTATTGTTTTCGAAATAGTAGCATAGTTAAATTTGTTAAAGAACTGCTAACAAGCAATTTTATATGGAAAACGACCACCGGGACGCACATCTAAGAGATGGACAGATGTTGTATTACATACAACAGGATTGTCATTCGCATAATGCGTACGTCAATCAGAGGATCGTGACAAATGGCGGAGAATCACAAAATCATTGGTGGATTAAATGTTAATAACGATACCTCACCTAGGGTGACGACTGTAGATGATATATATATATATATATATATATACCAGGGCATTGGATTCGCTAGTCGCTTCGCGGCCCCTTTCTTCGGACTTTAAATTATTATACTTTGTAAATATTTATAAAGACTGCAGCATTCACATATACTTAATTTTATTTATTTTTTTCTTAAAGAAAAGAAGTACACCAATACGTCAATTAAAAAAGTGAAATTTGAATTAAAATAACTGAAAAACTGAAACCGCTGGTAGGAGGGATATATTTCATTTAATTCTTTTTAACGTAAGTTATTAACAATATTTATTTTTTTAAATGCAGTAATGAAATTTGTCGTTTTTTATTAGAATCTAAGCAATAATATATTAAGTCACTGTTGAACATCACTCCAATCATTTCAGAATTTGTACACTTAAATTATTTTTCAAAATTTGAGCCCTTTAATTTTAAAATTTTGCCGATCTCATGGAAAAAGCTGTAGACTTTTTTCAGTTTCCAGTCTTACTGTTTTAAGCGTATATTTTCCCAAATTTTGGTCGGCAAATATCAAAATTTTTCGAATTTCATATTTTTTCTGTATTCTGGAAACCTTAGTGTGCAGGTTAAAAAGAAAATCAGTACCGCAACTTATATAGAACCGTTTGTGGAATTTTTTTTTTATATTTTTTTCCTAAAAACTTGATTTTCAAATTTTTTAAAATTTGGACTCTTTAATTTTAAAATTTTGAGGGTTTTATAATTTTCTTATGATCTCACGATGAAAATACGTCGATTGAAAAAAATAACTCTCAAGCTACTATGAAAGTGCCTGAACAATTTTTTTTTTCTTGCGGCTTTATAGATATATGACCGTGTAAATCTCGGGGTACACTACAAAAAATGTCCTATTACAATGTTCGTCATAATGTACATAAAACAAGTGTGAATAATAATGTTGTATACGCATGTAAAATGTAATTGAACAACAAAGATTTTTCGTACAAGACGGCTAAGAATGATATAGTGATATAGTCAACTGAAAACGATTTTTCTAAAAGCTGTTTAGAAAAAAAAAGATTGGGATTCAAGAGAGCTTTCTCCCTTGCGAAGCCCTAAGGGCCGAGTTATATTATATATATATATATATATATATATATATATATATATGTACTCGTATATACTGTCATTTCGAATCTGAGAAAAAATTTAAATTTTATAATTCGAAACACTAAGTATTTTACGTTGTCGTTAAAAAATTTGTAATTTGCAGCTTTCTTCGATAATTGTCCGGTTGGGAAAATTACGTTTTATTTTTTACATTATTTGCCTTCTACTAATTTTATATTTTAATTTCGATTTACCATATTCTTTCAATTAACGCATTTCTTGGATTGTGAATACGGGTAGCCTCCGTTAGGTCCATTACTATTTCGTTAGGACAAATGTGTTACCTTACAGAAATATATTAATTATGCGAAAACAAGTAGTTATTATGATTATTGATGCGTCTTAGTAATGTGGTAATTCCATGAAATAGACATAATGAACAAGTCGATTAACTATTATGTGTTATTTCTTCCTGTAATCGTTTGTCTCAATAATATGATAAGTTATATATTTTAAAACCTTAATTTACGTTACAAAAGTTATAGTTTTATAGTGTCCGTGTAATATATAAAACTATAACTTTTGTAACGTAAATTAAAGTCGATTAACGTTATCTTTGTAAACAGTAGTATACCTTTTGAAATACAGAACGATTTAGAGGACAGAATTGTATGAAATCAGAGTGATATTTGCGGTTCTTTTTTTTTTTTTTTGGGCTTTAAAAACAAATTCCACTCATGGTCTGTTACTATCAATTATTAAGCTCAATTGTATCTTATGCTATAACTATACCAATATTTTACTTTTTTTTACAAAATCCTAGTGGTTGAGGTGCTTGACTACGAAATCGGACATCACGGCTTCAAGACTTGTCTCGTTCCGGATCCAAGTCGCTCCCTGGCTTACCCACCAGAGAAATCTGAGAAAGTAAAGGCGGATCCCAAGTAGAAAGGAACTGGCCCCCCTACTCTCACTAGTGCCGTTGGGCTTAGTACATTGTGAACCTTAACTTCACAATCCCCCTGACGCCCTGTAAATGGTATGCGACTTGCTTTACTTTACTTATAGATTACGTGACATGTAATCGGTAGTGAAATGATATAGTTCATATTATATGGACACAGGATATTCAGTAATGATAACGCCTGATGGAGATCCGAAGTGTACGAAGTAAAATAAGAACATTCTAAGAACATGTAATCCGCATCAGCCATTCTTTCTACGTTTCTTGGATGAGTATAGAATGGGAAATCAATCCACCGGATTTTATAGAGAAAAGCAGGCAGCATATTTGTTGCAGTGCGTAGTTTACAGACTATCACGTAGAAGTTTCTTGGGTAAATGTTCGAGTATGACTTTGGCAGGGATTTTGGATCTTTTTATAATGTTTGTTAGTGTACCATAGTGCTCCCAATATTCTTTATGCATTAATTTGATTATACTTAATAAATCTTCGGATGGGATATATTGTAGCATCCTACAATTACCAGCTGCTGCGGATTATCTTCTTGAAAGTGTTTCCTCTTTGGAACTACCATTTTTTATTGTTAGTTTTTATTACATTTCTAGAAAAATCTTAAAAAACTGCTTTCCTTGGAGAGAGCAACGTTAAATTTTCTCATTAATATCGGAACATAGCAAAAAGTGAATTCGGCAAAAGCTTTAATCGACTTATTTCGGAACGCTATAAATTCTATCGGTCGACACAGTTCGGCTTTCGGAATGAAACGATTTATGAGGCGAGAATTATTAACTTGCTGGTCGATCGCTAATAATCGGGAAAGCGGTCGTGGGCGCAAGTTCCTTTACGCGTGGTACTGACACATTCGCGGAGGCCCTGTAGAATTTACCAATAAATGGCGGGGATTATCGAAAACAAATGATTTCAATTTTCAAACAGAGTTTCACCGATAACGGTGGCCCGTTCGTGCACGGCCTCCCTATTAAACGACACCCGCTGCACGTCCGAGCCGCACCGAAAGCTTTAAATCATTCGCCAGTCCGAATTCTTAATCGTCACTTGTACGATTACAAAAGCAAATTAAATTATTGTCATTCAATAACGATATCCGGAGAGCCCTTTCGTTCAATTATCGCCGCAGCCCGCTGCCGACAGCGTTCAATGATACACATCGATAATTAATGCAAAACTCGCCGCGTAAATGACATAATACAGTTTATATGTATTGCGCGTGTGTGTGCGTGTGTGGTGCAATAGGAACGTGCAAACGTGTCACCGGCTTAATTGACTCTACCTAGGCAGCAACCCTTTCGACCGGCAGTCAATAAAGGTCGAATTTCGGATTACGGATTATTATGAACGCGCTGCGGGATGAACCAGAAGACGCAAATTATTTCTCTGCCGACAGCGACGCTCAGTGCTTCTAAATGTTCTCTACTATATGTTTCACTTTACCGTCATGGTTATAACGGTTATCGCTAAAGCCTCGGCTTTGTGGGTTTTTTTTCTTCAGTGTGTTTTTGTTTTCAATTTATCTGCCCACGATAATTCCGCATCTGCATAGGTGAGAGCTCGTACGATGTATCACAGCATTTTCATCGTTGGCGAAATAATCAAAATCAGTATACTATGCGTTTCCTTCGCCGTTGATAGAAGAGGCTTCGGGTATTTCTTCATTTTCATCTGTACCAGTGGTTAAAAATATTTCACTTTACCGCCTTGTTCTTTTTCGGCATTTCAGTGCCTATCAGACTAGTTCAACTAACAAGCGGTGCTTTCACAAAAGACGAAGTTGCACGTTCGATAATTTCAAGTATCAAACTCGTTTACGTGATCGAATCTACATATACAATCGATATCTCGCAAGCGCGCGAAATTTGAATATCTCAATAATTTACCGAAATATTTTACACACGGTTTTTTCTACTTTCAAGCTGATTTTCCAAAAAACGATTTTGATATAATTCATTAACCCCAGCTACCGTGACGTGGTTAGGCAATGGCATTTCGCTTGATTAGGACTTAGTTTGATCCTTGCTGCCGTACATTGGCACTTTCAAAAATTTCACTTGCCCTAGGTTTATGTCCGTAGTAAACATGCTCAAAAATAATAACAAAATAAAAACCCCCGAACACGTAAAATACCGCAACTAGACATCAAAACTCGTGATTATTCGAAACTACCGAATGTACTCGTAGTAACTGTTCTGCTAACGCTCCGCGCTAGTGGGTGAAGCTGATTTGACCCTGACTGTTGCGGTTTTTTATTCGAACTTCAACAAAGTTATCGAAAAAGCATTTTTTCGTATTATTCCTGTAGATCAGTGATATTTCTCTTAAATTTTATGTGGTAATAACAATTTTTTCGGGTGGTTGCGTACCGTTTATAACTATAATACAAACGAGAGAGAGAGAGAGAGAGAGAGAGAGAGAGAGAGAGAGAGAGAGAGAACTGAAATAAACCGTTATGGCAATTGCAAACTTGTCCGTATCAAATTAAAATACTTAATTGCGATAAGTTTCGGTCTCACAAAATTGCACGAAAAAAAAATTGATTTATAAAGTTTTAAATTAAAAAACTTAAGAACAAACTTAAATCTTTAACGAACTATTGATAGTTTAAAAGCGTTACGAAGTAATAAATACTTCCACTTTATTTGTTTACCTATCCGCGACACATTACGAACAACTGCAGCGGTTAAAATTGCGGTAAATATATGAAGTGAAACCGATTATACACATTACTCACTGATGAAGGTCGTCCATTGAGGTAGTATACGAAGAAGGGCGAATGAAGGTGTCTCTCTACCGTTAATGGCATCAGCGTAGTAACGGATTGATAAGTTGTGCGAGTGTTCTGGGAAAAGAGCCGCGAATAATGTCGCTAAAATACTACGTTTCCATAACATTGTCAAAGATTGAATTAGCTAAAGTCTCCGTCGGTCAGCCATTCTGATACAGTGCCGTACACGTGGTTTTTATTAGCCGCCGTTGATATCTGATAGTAGCCGTCATTTAAATGAAACGAGTCGCCTAATTGGCAGTGTTCAGCTTAAAGTGCAGCACATCTGGCTATATTAACAAAAGCGGCAGAGAATGCACGCGATAAATATGAATTAATGATTAACGTGAAAAAGACGAAGGTAATGATCATCTCACAAGACCCACACCCGATCGATATAGTGATCAACAGTGACAGATTAGAACGAGTCGATAAATTCGAATAACTCGGTGTCTGGATTAATTAGGACGGAGAGCCGGATGAAGAAATTAGATGACGCATTGAACAAGCGCGTTCTGGCTCCGTGCAAACGAAGAGGATACTCTAATAGTGCATAACTTGGATCTCGATTTAAGATTCAGAACCCTGAAATGCTGTAGTGCTGCTATATGGAGTATGGAAAAACGTGAATACTGGCGTTCAGAACACGTGACAGATTAAAGGCCTTCGAGTTTTGCTGTTATCGGCATTTACTTAAGATTACGCGCACCAAAAAGGAGACAAACGCTAAGGTGCTGCGCAGACGATGAGAAAGGAAAAAGGAGTTGCTTGATATTATCAAAAAAAAAAGGAAAACGGAATACTTTGGTCATGTGATGCGTGGACCGAAATACACACTGCTACAGAATATACTGATGGGAAAGGTAGAAGGAAAAAGTGGAATTGGTCAGAGAAGATTATCTTGGTTCGGGAACCTACAAAAACATGGACAGGTTGCAGCGTTGAAGAATTGTTTCACACAGCAATGGATAGGAACGCTTATAGAGAATTGAAGAAGCTTGCCATTGGATGAGCCTAGAGGATCGAGAACGGTCATGGAAATGAAGAAGAAGAAGATAATGGAATTATTAAACTACGTAATGTATCGAACTGGAATTAAAGTACCGAGACAGTTTGCCGATTTTACCGAAAATTTCACGCTGCGAGAACCGAAAAATGCTTTGAATCATTTGATCATGATCAAAAATTACAGCTAATTTTACCGCTCAATGTATTAAACGTAACACGAATTCGTGCTCGACGAATTCATTCGTTCTTCTCATCAGCGATACCGCTTGCTACTGTTTCGATAACGACGGAAGAAAAGCCAAAAGTCAAAAGTCAAAAAAAAAAAGTTCAGATTCTTAATTAGGCCAAGTGTGGGCGAATAACAAAAAGTGATGTGGGGCCGCGTTGTCGGCGGAATTTCTAGTAGATGCCGAACTTGCCTGCAGATTTGTAAATAGCTACTTGAAAAGTTGTGATTCGGGCGAGTGAAAAAATACGCACGAAAATTAAACATTTTTAAAAGCCGCGAACAAGCCGGCAAAAAATAAGGGCCGCACTCGGTAGAAAAAAAGCGATGTTTACTGCCGATCCTTTTAAAGGGTTAACGACAATTTTAAACACCTATTATTATTACAACGGCGCGTCCTACGACATATTCACTTTCTAGCGACTCGTGGCGCACTTCAGAATACGAGCGCAACCACATAGTCGACGCTAAGGGATTTTACGTGTACATGTAAGAAAGAGTGTGGGTACTATACAAAAAACGGGTCGTCGTACGAGAATATAAATAAAAGAGCACTTAAATAGAATTTCCTAACTGTTGCGGCGAAATTATACGCGCCCTTAATGCTGTTAAACAGGCAGTGCTATATTATAAAAGCCCCGGCATATAGCCTCATATATTCGTGCGGCAACCCTTCCGCAAGGGTCTACGTGCTGAACGTTGGTCTGTAGGTTATTACGCAATTATGAAAACCGGGTGCTCACAGCCGACTATTTATAAGTATATTACGAGAGAAAAATTTTTAACACGGGCGGAGAACTGGGGGTCACGATGTACGAGCGTTCTCTTTAATTCTTCCGAATTTATTTACAATTTTCCGCGTTTTTCCAAGAAAATTTATTAAATTTTTTCCATCGTCTGAAACAGAACGTTTAATTATCTGCCCGTTGTAAGAGGGCAGCGCGGGGTGGGGGGGGGGCGCAAAAAATTCTTCTAAGAACGTCTCGCTGTTGTTCTCCTTTTCTTTCGCCGCATGTTCGTTTTAATAATTTGGAGGGAAAAAAGTTGGAAAGAAAAAAATCGGAAAATTCCACGAACCTCATCGCCCGTTCCGGCCGAGCAATTATTAAACGCCCACCGACTCACACACGCAACAGCGGACGGTAAAATTTCTTTTTACGATGATCAAATGTTTCGGAGTTTCCTCCGCCAGTATTCAAAGTGTTTGCCGTTATTTTGAATAAAAAATTCAAGACTGTTTCGTCGGAAATACACAATGTATACGGAGAGGCTGGTCCGAAATTCGAGTGGAAATGTTTCAGCTGAATTCCTTGACAGAAATATCTGCTACTCGACTGAAATATGTAGCCCGACTGCTGCTGGTGATGACGACAAAACCGGTGCTGCGACCGAGAACAAAATCGATTTTTTTCAGTTCTCCGAGTTCGTTTTTTTTTTTGATTTTTTTTTTTTGCGACATAAAATTATGTTTAGTAATTTGCAGCTCTTTTTAGTTTTTACTTCGTTCGATAGTGTGATGCAACAGGGGGGCATTAAAAAAAAAAAAATTAAATAATAAAAGTAAACAGCATATATCTATATGTCCGAAAATGAAAAAAAAAAAAAAATCGAAAACCGGTTTTGAGGGGTTGTAAGGAAAATTGTGAGAAAGCGATGGTAGAAAAGAAATATGGTAGACTTGTAAAAAAGACGTTCGGACAAATTTAATATTTCTTCCTAAGAATCGTGTTAAAAAAAAGTACTTGGTAAAATATAATTGAGTCTAGTTAAAAAATGCGATAAACGACATGGACAGCTGTTCACTGTCATTACTGTCGCTTTTGAAAATACTCCATAGAGGATACGTCATATAAAAGTTGCACAAAGAACAACATCTTCTTACGCTAAAACTCGAAAAACGACGTGCCCCTTAAAAATTAGATTTTACATCAAACGACCTTATTACCAATATAAATATACACGCACATATATAAATATATATATATATATATATATATATATATATATATATATATATATATATATATATATGTGTGTGTGTGTGTGTGTGTGTGTGTGTGTGTGTGTGTGTGTGTGGTAATAACGTTCATTAACATCTAACTAATTCATAATAATTATTCTTCAAATTATTTTTTGATCTTTAAGAGACAAAAATCATTTTCGTATTTTATGAGCCTGATGGAGGAAGCATCTAAAATGTTTCCAATAGGGAGCCGTTTTTCGTTTGGGAATATTCGCGAAATTTATGGCGTTTATGATAATACGATCAGGCAACATCCTATTTTTTTCGTTTTTACGCAGTTTTTAAATTTAAATTCGAAGCTAAAATTGGTTCCGTTCATATTTATTAAAATATCGTTTAAAAAGAAAAAAAAGTAATTTTTTTGAAATATTTCTTTTTAATTGATAGTCGCTATACACATAATTGTTTTCATATATACATAAGCATACACAAAAATATTATTTTTCGCATTTATAATATTTGTTTTTAACATTTTTACAAGTACTGATTTATTTCACTCTGCAAAAACCCCACAAATTTCGGGAATATTTCGAAACGAAACGGCTCCTTATTGGAAGAAACAATTTAGACTCTTATGCCCGATGGGTGTCTATGAAATTTTATGAATTTTTACAGAAAGTGCAAATAGACACACGCTTTATTATTATTTTCTGTTGACATAGTAGGGCACGCAAACGATGTGTGAAAATAGGATTTTTAAACACGTTATGAAAACATAAAAGCAATTCGTAAATTGAATGGAAAATTATCAATACATATTTGGTCCTATTTGACGACTAACTCTAGCCGGCGCGTGTAGATTTTCAAAAATGGCATAGAACAATTATAACCGAGACAGATACGTTAATAAAGACTGACTTCTCGTATAGTATGTGCTATTGAGGTTTTTTGAAGGGACCAATCAAATGAACTGCGCAGAAGAACGAATGCATAAAAGATCGGGGTTTCTTCTGCATCTGAGAGAAATAACTTTTACATTTTTAAATTACTTTTCATTTCGGAAATCATCAAGGCTACCAGCGAAAATACTGCTCTTGCTATAGGGCTTCGAATATATATTCATCTGAAATATTCAAGGCGGAAAACCATACCATAGATACGCGCTAATACTTCCGATGAAGAAATTATCAGATCGATGTTGGCTTTTCCATGCTCTTTTGGCAGAGCTTGGTACAGAAATTCAGCTTTTTGTAAAGCGGAAGTGTGAAAAGCTTCAATAAGCTCGCATCCGTTTTGTTCGAGGTCGGTTTTGAAGTATTACAAAAAAAAAAAAAAAGATAGTGCGGTCGGGGACCCCCTTTAGTTTTTTTTTCAACTCTAAACGTGATTTTTTTTCTCTCTTTCGATACTCGTTTTTGACGTTGAGCATATGATTTCACTATTATCTCTCTCACTCTCTAATGCATATAAATCATAAATAGTGAACACTCGAATGATCACATGTATATTAAATGTAAGTAAACAGTAAATACTCGTGTATTATATGATTTATTAACTTACTTTTCTATAAGTTTGCATTATTTATACTTGCTGAAAATTTCTCGACTTTCCATTATAGAATTGCAGTAATGACATAATATGAATCCCGTTTATGAATTAATTTAAATAAAAACTATAAATAAATCATCGTCGCACAAAAAAAACGCGCCAATTATCAAATTCAATAAAATGTACACGTGTCTAAAATTGAGCTTATACAGCTGACCGCGCACAATGCTTGCTGCTCGAATCTCGATACTCCGATGCATACACACACACACATACCCGTATATAATAGAAAAAGACACAGTGAAAGAGAAAGGGAGCGAAGGTCGCTTGGAGGACGCATAACGCTTTTTCGTGACCTAACTATTTCTGCCAGTTTACTTCTACCGACAAGCCGCGAAAAAGAACTTCGTTCCAAATGAATTTCCGTTCTTTCTCTTTGTAACGTTTTAGATAAGTGTTGCGGCGTACGGCAAAACCCACTAATGTTATTCGGAGTTGTTTCATCAGTAAGAAATACGGGGGAGCCTTTTCTTCACTGACTTCTTGTTCTCGTTACTTCGTTGTATTCCCGGTGAGATGATGCCGTCGATTAGTGCGTGGGTCTTCGAAACAAACAGAAATGAAACCTTTTAAGTAACGAGTTTATTTACACGATAATAACCTATAACGGTAAAAACGCGAGAATAGATAGAGACGTCGATCTCTACAAGCACAATTTAGGATAGCGAAAAGCACGCTAATCGGACAGACTAGATGATCGACGGCTATTCCACGTAGTATACAAAACTTAAATTCGACTATTCTTAACATCGAATACCGAACGACCGATGACCTGATTAAATCCGAGTAGCTAGGGGTGCGTCAAGCTATTTGTAAATAAGGACACAGTCCGAAATGCGAGCAACGCAAATAAAACGAATAATTAACACAGAATTGTACACATTTCCAAGGTCACTTAAGCGTAAACATGATTATTTAGAAACACCACATGTGTGTAAACGGAGTTTGGAACACAACAACTTGCTCGGAATAGTGGCTACAGATTAGAGGTTCTTTCAGTTAAAACCCTCCGGATTGAAGTATAGTCTAGTTGCAAGAGCGTTTGACTTCCGTTACGGAGGTCACAAGTTCGATCCCGGGCGACGACAGAATTTATTACGAAGAATTAAATTATAAATACTCGCTAATAATCACGTGGAGTACAATGGTAAATATGCATACCATCATATGCGCGCTGGTTAGTACACGGCAGACGTACACGAGGGACTGCACTTGTATAACGATGTAAACCAAACGATTACAAATCAGTTCCGAGTGAAGTCTTGCGCGTGTACACTCGCGTTGCATATAACAATTGCCTAGTACACTATGCCTGTGTCTATACAGCTGAGATGTACGACTAGCTAGTCGCCGACGCTCAGGAATTAAGTATGGCGCTATAAAGAAGACAAAGACAATGCGCCTACGAAAACTGCAGTACAACATGATTTATTTTTTCATTATCAATAGATGTTTTCGCGCGTTCGCTCATTTACCGCTTCCATTGGATCCTTGCGAATTTAAGTCGATATTATAAAATCGTCGAATTCCGGATATGTCCCTCTTTCATTATACTTTTTCTTTGTTCTAAAAATTCCGCTATACGTACTTTTTTCATTGATTCCGACGTATTTTTTCATTGATTCCGACGTATTTTTTCATTTCGTTAACTCGCAATAATTAATTCTATTCCGTTTTCAAATCATTTGTGCAGATCTTGAAAGATCAGCATATTAGTACATGGACGAAATGTTAACTCGACATTACAAGCACCCACCGTCCGAGACAAAGCAGAAGCCAGAAAAAAACATTCGCTCGGATGTAAAATATTCACACATTCGGAAGAACAAAACTGAAATAGTGTTCAATATAAAATCCATCGAAGACCTGCTACGTAAATTCGTAAACATCGATTACTACGAGATGTTGATGTATTATCAGATAAGCTAATCTTTTCTTAATTTTAATCATCTGGCGATGATGTGTGCGGGTGGGTGGGGACGGGGTGAGCTGCGTGCATTATGTGTGTTTAATATGATAGCCGGTATGTGGTTTAAAGATTTTTCGGTAAGTTGTTCATGCGGGGGACTATTCTTTGATTTTGCGTAATGACTGGTGAATTCGCGTAAAACAGGTTACTTCGAAATTATAAGTAAGCGACAATCTTCGAATGTCCTCCCACAGCGGTCCGGATTGCGTTTTTAAGTGTAAAAAGTATGACGATTTAAATGAGCGGGTAAATTATTGTAGCCTGTACGTGATTCAGAAAATAATCGGTACAGAGTCGATTTCAGGCATGCATCTTAACTGCAAGAGAAAAACACGATGAATCTGCTTGTACGGAATAAATGCGGATCTAATAATACTAACGGAATGGTAGTTTGTCAAAAGAGAAAATATAAATAGAAAATTGATTAAGACGAATCGATTTTTAAGAAAGAATAGGTACTTTCCTAGGAGAAAATAGAGAAATATGTTAATCAGAATAGAAGAGGAAATAGGAAGATGATTTATCAAGAAACGGTAATCAAAAAAAGTACCCACAAATGCGTAGAAGAACCACGTTCGTTTCTAATAGAACTGCCGCAGTGGGCGAAGATTTCAGGGCTCCAATACGTCGGCTGAGACATAGGTTTTATATACGACCAGGTTTGGAGAGAATTGTTTTGAAAATATTTCCATCCAAGAAGAAAGAATAATTCAATTTTAAAGGGGTGACTTATGTAGAACAAGAAGAATAGAAGGATCTGTGGTCCGGCGGCACTGCGAAAGGGCTTTGGTAAGGTGTAGTCTTCTTGTATGTTCATGAAAGGTAGGATAACTGTTAAGGGCCTAAGTAGTAGAAGGATGATACTAAAGGGATATCACAATTATTTACGGACAAATTTATTGAATACGGATTATAAGATCGTGAAAATAACACGTTATAATTTGGAGAGAGAGATAGATACTTTTGTATATGCGGAAGGGCGTTTTCTAGAGCATTCAATGAATATAGTCGTTAAGATCAACATTCGCTTTTGAAATACTTTTTGCAGCGCAATATAAAACAATATCATCTACGTAATGTAGGGATGATAATTTAAGCGGAAGACATGTTTAAGGGCATGTAAATGTTAAAAAACGTAGGACTAACACAGTCGGAAAATTTCCCTTAAAGTTGAGCATTCCGAAGTATGTAGAAAGATGAACTGTTCTACTGGTATTTCGGAAAAGGCTAGTGAGGTAAAATGGAGAGGAAATGACGTCTTAACCCGAAGAATCGGTTTTTATTGGAGACATCAATAAAGGCCGCAATATTGTAATTTGTTTCTATAAATGATTTATAGATATCTGAGAGGAGAAGAGTAATGGAATCAAAAAGATCCAGACGGAGGCCAAACATATTATTAGCGAGCAGGTTGCTGTGCTGCAACCACCAAACTAGAGTCGTCTGTTTAGCATGCTTTCAGAAAGTTTCCTTAAACAAGAAACGATGGATATGACACGAAAGGCGGATGAGTTTTTTTGGGTTTTTTTTTTTACATATCGGAATAATGATGTAAAGTGATTTCAGCATTTTGGTAGTCTGAATAACGAAAAGAGTTGAAGATTTTGAGGAGAGTATTGGGGGATGAATTGGAACGATTTTTTAGAATAAAGAAGTACTATCAATACCGGGAGTGTTTTAAAGGAGGATGCAAGAAAATGAGGGTTAATAGTGGATGTATTCGGGAAAGGACTAATTTCCTTGAAGGAAGAAATATACGAAAGTGTAATCTATAAATGAAGTAAGATTATCTATTGGACCGAAGGTACGTTTTTCTATAATGGATCATTAAATGATTTAGCCGTTTTCCGACCTCCCGAGAGACAAAATGGTACGGGAAAATAAACATCAAAATTTTTTCTAGAAATTTTTGCGGCAGTTTTTGCAGATAATACTTGTATACCTGGATTTAGCGTTAGCCTTTTTATTAATTGGTACCGTCTTTTTGGTGTAATGAAAAATTTTTTGATTTTCTTTATAGAATTTCAAGGACGTTAATATGTCAACGAATTGTAAATTTCTAATCCTCTCGCACATTAACATCTCAGAATTTTTCCACACTTCTGTACTATCCTTACCGCTGAACTAACTGCGCTCCATTGTTTATATTTTCTTACATTTTGTTCCAATTATTTGGTTATCTCCGACTTTAAGTGTGCTCTCAAAACCATTTTTTCTTGTTTTCCTGCTCACTCCTGCAGCATTGTTGCTCTAAATTATTCTATCCGTATCGATGTACTCTAGGTCTCCAGAAGGAAATAGAAGGTAACGAAACAGTAAATTCCTTATTATTGTATTTTAACATAAAGATTAATGATTGTACAACGTGTAGTGGAGGAATTCAAAACTTAATTGGATGATTTTCACCCGCTGACCACATTAAATTTTTATATGTAAAAATAAAAATAATAATAACAAAAAAAAAGCACTATATATAGTAGGCAAACCAAGATTGAGGAGTTTATCTCTATGGAAGTGAGAATGTTCTATAGACAGAGACGCGCATTCGAAGATGATGTGATTTTCAGTTGGTCTAATAATTGTCCTTTCACGCCTATCTTATATTCAGATTTTTCGGCTTTTGCAGTGATAGATTGTTCCGAGACTTTTCAATATGGCTTGCATCCCCATTCAGCTGATTCGCAGTGTACATAGGATACGTTTAATCAGTTTTTGTGCAAAAGTACATATTGTAGGTGTTTACGATTAATATGGGCGAGTAAATTACGTGTCACGGATCTCTTTATTAAACCGCACAAAGCGATATAGGCGGGTTTTACAACAATAGGAAAAAAGAAAAGAAAGAAAAGAAATAAATTATTGAACCGAAGTGTAGCTAGAAAGTGCGAAATTGATATAGAAATTTGTTTACCTATCTTTTTTTTTTTGTTTCGGCGAAACGATAAATTAATTAATTATAAGAGGCGGCTGTATGAATTCGGGGGCGCTGCATGAAATTATTAAAAATTTCCCTGCTTTTAGTAAAATTTAATTAATTTCAGGAACGAGAGTAGCCGGAAAATTTTACGAAAACAAAAAAAACAAAAAATTCGCAAAAAGAAAAAAGAGCTAATAAATAATTAAGGTAAAAAAGGTTTTCGCCTTCGTTGTCGTTGTTAATAATGCGGGTTCGAACAGGAACAAAAAAGAGAAAAAACAGAGTAACCATCGTCGCAAGTGTAAAATGCGACAAGCTTTACACGGTATGTCGATTCGGCCGGTATTTTTTCGTTGTCGTTACACGAATAATTATATCGTTATTCGTGTTAAGCGGACGGTAAATTGATTTTTCGCAATTTCGCTCGGTACGTAGCCGGAAGAGATACAAGAGGAATAGCGATAATACAGAGTAGGTGTCACACCGGATCGACTTTAATTTTTCAATTTACTACTTTCCTTTTATTTTTTCTTTTTTTTTCTTCTTTTTCCCTTGTTAATTTTGCTGCGGTAATTGGACGAACATGTTCCAAGCCGGCCGAAATCTTCTCCACAGAATATTAGTACGAATGCGAAGATTTATGCTGCATTCGAAGATTGGTTAATACGATATAATATACATATATGTCACACGCACGTAATATTATTTTATGTTTCTTGTATGAAATCGTTAATTATCATAATCGATTTTGAAAAATAAGTATATTAACAGTACTCAAATTACTATTTTTATTGTCAATAGCCGAATCGTGGCGATATTATATTTTTATTTATTTACTATAATAATAGTAATAGAAAATATATTTTTGGTCTATCAATTCACGAAAGGAAAATGAATCGTCACACGATGATTTCATGTGCAGACACTTATCACTCACCTATATACTGAAGTTTCGAAAAAACGTTTCGCAAATGATGCTTATTGATGAATATCACCGTTTCCGAATGATGAAATTGTTAAAATCATATTTAAGCGTTTGAATCGAACTTTAAGTATGGGGTACACTTTAACTTATTAAAAAAAGAACAAAAAAAACCACCTCGCAACATTAATTTCACCGACCGTTCCGAAAAATAAATATATATTTTCATGTAGGTTCGTTTCGCAACCTACAACTTTTCTCCAGTTAATAAACCTGGGCAATTTTTCCGTTGCTATATTTTTGCGACAAATGATGAGTCAACAGGGGAGGCACGCACGTACACTCGCCGAATACCGGAAACGCTAGCAAATTAAAACGAACCAAAGCAGCGGCAAATTTGCGGCGAATTTTTTAATGTTAGCAAATTTTTCGCTATTAGCTTTATTAAAGAGATTAATAATAAATTACCATGCAAAGGGCAGGTTGCATTAGGTCGTACTCACTGAAGAGCAAATAATTTATATGCAGCAAAGAGAAAGCTACGGAGAAAATGGTAATTTAACAAATGAAAAAGTCGTAGGCCAGTCGATGGTAGATGCGATAAGCTTCTGACGACATGATTATGTCGCGTAAAAGTTGAGCGTTGTTATTTACAAATTAATCAGCCCTGCTCTGTAATAGCGTGATTGAAATTCATTAGTCTTTATTTTTGTTGTGCTACTGTCACGATTTCTGATTTTTCCACTTTGCCGATTTTCTTTCACAAGTCCGATTTATTATTATGGTCTAGATCAGTTTAGCCTCGCCTTGTTTTAGCCTGATCTTATCTGGAAGTGAATTTTAGTGAGTTTTAATTTTTTCCCCTTTAATTAAACATCCATTTAAGGTGGTGAAATAATCGTCGAATTGTAAAAACATACGCGATAAATTAATTATAAAAATCAGCCGTTTATAATGTGCATTTTTTTAATTCTTAAAAAATCTCTTACGAAAAAATCGGAATGTTATGTTAAATATTATGTTATACATAAAAAATAATGACTCGGTCTAGGTAATAATTTTCTGTAAAAACAAACAGAAAAAGTTATACTTGCTAACCAGAAATATGCCAAAAACTACGAAAAAAAAAATTACGAATTAGCTGAAATTAAACTATAGGAACATTTGAAAAAATTGAAATCGATCTGGATTCTGAATTTTATTTATGCCCGTTGGTTTTTGATAATAATAATAATAATAATACGTCCTACTGCTCGCGTCTTCGTATTCTCGGGTATTTTACTTTTATCGAGTTTTATTTATTGTTTCGATAATTCCAAAAAATAATTTTCAAACATTTTTTCAATTTATTTTTATACTTAGATCGGTCTTTCAACTTGTATCTGAGGATAGCCTAATATCCTTCATTAATTCTGTCGCTCCTGCTTACGTTCCTTCCTTTGACGAACTGTATTCCAACACCTCCCCGCAAATCTCTTCCCCTCCATCTCACTTCCTCACTTCGGCTTTCAATCTTAATGAATTATTATCTGTTTTATCCAAATCTTCTAGTTCTACTGCAGGCCTTATCTTGCTCTTAAAAATCTGTCTGAACTATCCCTTAACTTTCTTCTCAGTCTTTTCAATTCTTTCCTTTCCAAGGATTCAATCCCCCCCCCCCTCTTGGAATTCTTTCATCATTGTCCCTATTCCTAAGAAAAGTTCTTCCTTACGCTCCATCTCCTTGGCATCCTGCATCAGAAAATTGTTTGAGGGTATGCTAAACAAGCGTCTTGTTTGGTGGTTGGAACACCATAATGTGCTTCCTAACAACATGTTCGGCTTTCGGCCTGGTATCGGCCCTCCTGATTGTATCAGTCTTTTTGTGTCTCATTTATATAAGTCCTTTATCCAAAAACATTATACTCTGGCTTCCTTCATCGATGTTTCCTGTGCTTTCGACAATGTTCATCTCCCAACTTTAAGAGATAAAATGACAGCAATTAACATTCCAGTGAGTTTCACTTCCCTTGTTATTAAGCTCATGTCCAATCGTTCTATCCACCTCTCTCCTCCATTATTTGACACTTCTAGAAAGGTTTTCGGCGGTCTTCCTCAAGATTCCTCCCTCAGTCCTACTCTTTTTAACATTTATACTGCTAGTATCGCTTCCCTTCCTTTAAATTCCCACTCTTTATTCTTTGCCGATGATATTCTGCTTTTTTCCTCTTCCCACGATATTGACGCAGCTAATGATGCTCTCAATTCGTCCCTCAATTTTCTTGAAACTTGCCTCAATTAACCTTTCGATTTCTCCTTCTAAGTCCTCCTGCGTTATATTAACCCTTCGCCCTTATAACCCTGCTTCTGTTAATTTATCTTTAAATAGCACAGCTCTTGCTCGTGTTAATTGCTTTCGTTATCTCGGTATCTTTCTCGATAGTCGTCTGACTTTCTCCGAACATATCAAATATCTTTCTTCCTCCTCTACTAAACGGTTGAACCTGCTGAAGACCCTGTCTCCGACTAAATGGGGTGGTGACCCTTTCATTCTTATTCTTCTATATAAATCGATCGTCCGCTCCAAGCTCAATTACTGTTCGTTCATTTATGCCTGCGCTTCCAAGTCCCGTCTTTCTAAATTTGATGTAATCAAAAATTCTTGCCTTAGACTCTGTCTCGGTGCTCTTACATCCTCTCCTAGTCCAGCACTACTTGCTGAATCGAATGCTCCTCCCCTGTCTATTCGCAGATCTTATTTAAGCTATCGCTTCCTTGCTAAACGTCTTTCACTCTCATCTTCTTCTCTCATTTTTTCCTACCTTTCAATTTCTCGGAATTGGCGCTTTGTGCCTAGGAAAATTCCTATCATGTCCCTTATTTCTCTCCGTCTTAGTTCATTTTGGCCGTATGCAATTTCTTTTAATAGTCTGCCTTATTTCTCCTTTAACTTCAGCGATCTCTGCCATCTTCCCAGACTATTCATTTCGCCTACACTTGCAAAATCGCTCCCTCCAGCTGTGATTAAACAGGAATTCCATAGTCTTCTCATGTAAACATTTTCACTGATGGTTCTAAGGGGCCCGATGGGGTTGGTGCTTCTTTTATTCTTCCAGATTATAACTTCTCTGAATCCTTCTGTCTTCCTTCCTTCTGTTCCATATTTACAGCCGAGCTAATGGATACTTTACGGTCCATTATTTTTATCTCCTCCAATCGTCTTTCTTCCCAGTTTCTGATCATATCCGACTCCATGAGTGCTCTTCAAGCCGTCTCTTCTCCTCTTCCTAATCATTCCTGTGATTTTACTATTCTCCGCATACGTTCTCTCATTCGAACTCTCTCTTCTCTCCATGGGATCCATATTGACTTGCTGTGGGTTCCTGGTCATTCTGGCATCTCAGGTAATGAGATGGCTGATTCTTTGGCTCGGGTTGCTGCTTCTTCTACATTCTTCTTCAAAAAAATCCCATCCTCTAATCTCTTGCCTTTGTGTAAATATTTCCATCTCAGATTTTGGTCGAATATGTACCCTTCCTCCTTTTCTAATTGTCGCTCTTTTTATCTGTCCGTTCAGCCTAATCTTCCTTCAAATCTTTGGTTCCTTCTGTTTCCTTCACTTCCTCGCTCTGTTGTTGTCTCCATTGTGCATTTGCGCTTAAACCATTCCTTGCTACCTTCCTCACGCTTTCGCCTCTCGTTGACCTCTTCCCCATGTTGTCCTCTCCATTCAAATGATGCGGTTGTTTGTGACGCTGATCACGTGTTTATTAAGTGTTCATCTCTTTCGGTGGAGCGCTCGGCTCTATATTCCCACTTGCTTGGGCTGGGGCTTCCTGCTCCTTTTTGTGCTCATTATATCCTGTCTTTTCCTTCTGCACTTATTATCCCCTCCATTGTTTCCTTCTTATTAGCAATAGCTGATCGTCTCACTGTATAACTTTCGTTTTCCCTTAATTGTTTCTGGGTGAAGGTCCTCGGTTGACGAGCCCAATTAAAAACAAAAAACTGGAAGCGTTCATATACAAAAGAAAAGAATGGAGTCGGATCAGAAGCTGAAAAAACTATATTGGCTTAAAGGGCTCCGATCGCAACGGACTCTAAAGAACAGAGTTTTAATAGACAAAATGGTATTTAAAACTCAATATGGACCTATGCAGCCCCGCTTTCGGGATGTGCGAAGAAAAGTTAACAGGCTAATTATACAATGGTTTCAGAATAAAAAATACTTCAAACGATATATCGGATGTCATGGTATGTGTTACGAATGAGCTGATACAAAGAGACCTGAAAATCTCTAAAGTTATTGAAGAGCAAGCTCAGAAACATCTGGCGCGATTACATGGACATTGCAACGGGTAGGCAGCTGCTCTGAAACCAGTTACGAGACGATTGACGAGAACTGTTTGAGAAAAATGGGGAAGAATACATCCAATGATGCATTTTTCTTTTTTTTTTTTTTGTTTTTGAATACCTGTTCAAAACAGATTATCTGTAAACATTTTTGAGTCATTTGTTGTGTTTTTATGAAATGTATAAGAAATTTCCACTATTATTCTTTTGCGGGTAAAAACTGTAAAACAGATTTATAATGCGAGGAATTTTTCATAAATTGCCGGAAAATAATCTCCGAAATTGTTTTTTAAATAAATCAAATGTTTTTCAATCTCAAGAACTCTGCCAGACTTCGCAGCAACCGCACCACCTTGGAGTCAGCCAATCACAAACATCAACATATCGCTGACAAAATTTAACAAAGCACAATACCCCCCAAACATAGCACAAATAGCAACAAATATCGTAGCGAGCTACACAGACCATGCATGCCTCTACACAGATGGAGCGAAGGCAATAGGTTATCAGTCACCGGCGGCATGCTCCTCCGAAGTCTCAGGGGCAGCAGAGTCAGTTAGACTGCACGATTGCTGTACTGCACTGGGCGCTGAAATATACGCGATGGTCTTTTGCATCCAACACTATACCGATAGCAACCCCCAGTCCCAAAAGGCCCTACTCATAACTGACTCTCTAAACTCCCTTCAACTAATCTCGGAGATTAAATCCAACAACCCTTTGATAAGGAAGGTCCATTACCTATTATACAGGTTATCACATTTAAACTCTGAAATGTCTTTCCTATGGGTGCCGGCTCATGTTGGGATTCCAGGCAATGAACGTGTCAATCGAGCAGCTCAGGCGACATTGTTTCTCTCCAATGCCACACAACCCCCCTCTTCATACTAAATTGGCTCATTTATTTATGCAGCAAACTGGAGAAGAATGGCAACAGGAATGGAGATCTTCAAGTACGTTTCTCCGAAGAATAAAAACAACCACGGAGACTTGGTGGCCCACAGACGGGGGTTCCCGCGGGGTTTTTTCTGTTCTGAATCGTCTCCGAATAGGACATACAACCATCTCGCACAGCTACATATTCACGAGCCAGGTACCCCCAAATGTCTGCCCCTTTTGCAGTCAACCGAGCGCCCCATCCACCTATCACCTACTTCTCGAATGTCCCTCTTTTGCAGTACCGCGATCCATTCATTTCACCATTTCCTCTAATTCTAAGATACTGTTAAATGCTCGCCCGCGGTCGCAGCTGTATATTAGCTTTCATGCGGAGCAGCGATCTGTACGATCGTGTTTAATCCCCTTAAGTAGGCTCCATGTGCTGTAATAGCCCCAGTAGTTAAACACGGCACATGGAAACCCTCATATACACCCTTATTAAAAAAAAAAAAAAAAAAAAAAAAAAAAATGTTGCGATGAAATTAAAATTAATAGAATTTGTGAACGTCTCGTTTTTTCGATAGCTCATTTTATATTGCAATCTTTCTATACTGTTTGGGATTTTTTTAAATTTTCTTCTAGCTATCACTTTGGACTAATGAATCTTTATTTTGTTTTATATCAATTCTAGAGCGCTAACTCGAGTAAAATAATTTGAATTTTTTACTAATATCGATTAGCATTTCTTATTAGTTTGTATATTTTGTTTTCGGATATGGATAAAAATAATATTTATAAAAACTACTAATAATATAAGCTGTTTTTTTGTTGCGTGTGTTTGTGAGTGCTTTTTTTATTATTATTACTTTATACACTCTCTATGGTATTAAATCGGTTTTTTCTTAAAAGTTTCAATACGTCCTGACATCGGTTTTCTTAATTTTTTCCCAGGATTTGGTGGAACACTTTGCGGTACACGTTGAATGAGTCAATCATGGTTTTGCAGTTTATCAAAAAAAAATGTACCATTTGTGCGACATTCTGCAGTATGGGAGACTTACATTGGAAACGAAATAAATAACATACTTCACGAAGCATCTCTAAATGTAGCTGCTGATTATTATTATTATTTCTTTTTTTGTATTATCTCCAGCCGACGAGTCCTATGGACTTTTCTATATCGTACCTGCAAGTAACAGCTATCAAATGTGTCTGCGCACGTGCTTACAAGATAATCTGACAGCAGATCTCCGATGTTAATAATATTTTTTTAATAGACAAGAATCAGGCCGGTCTCATTTACGACCAGTTTCGTTTGTGATCTCCGTTATTTAAATTTCGACGCGATGAAAAAAATCTCATTTATCCACATTTAAGTAGTATTTCGTTTTCGCACAGCCATGCGGTGCCATTTAAACAACGGCCATTTGGAATGAGAGTGCACTTGACCGGAAGAGACTGCGAATATTCCTTAAAATATTATTGTACCCGCGTGTCAATCGACTGAATTTCGGAACTCAGATGTAAGTCAAAGAAAAAAAAAAACAAAACAGTGCACCTCCGTACCTTTTGTACGGAAGTTCACTGTGACACGGATTTCGAATGTTGCGTTAACGGTAATATTTCGTTTAAGTAAAAACATCAACTTATGTGTTGATCATAAACCGAATGAAATGTTTACTATAGTGTAAATATATAAATAAAACACTTCCCCACTGCCGACTACTGGTTGTAAATGAAGGTCATTATAGAATTTCGTGATATTTTTTCGTGACGAAAAAATTTTAAACTGAGTCCAAGCACAGAACCCCTCTCTGTGTCAGAAAAACTCTAATGTTGAATTTTATGTAACAGGTAGCAAAAAAAAAAAAAAAAAACAAAACAAAACCGGATAAGTTTTACTAATTACTGTCGCATTTGTAAACAAACTTATTCGGATTATATACTTGCGACGCAACGTTAAGGAAAAAATTGACGGAAAACACGGAAGAGGTAGGCCAAAAATACATTAGTTGAATAATATAAAAAAATTGGATAATATACCAGACATTTACATATTACGGAATCCTAAAGCGTCCAAGGTATTGTGTTCTCTGGAAGAGTCAACTGGAGAGTTATAAAATTTTGCAGGTCTAAAATACTAAAGGCGAAGGCGTCATTAATACAAGTTTTTTCATCAGATAGTTGTAAAGCATCTACTTATAATAATAGATGGCTATTGTACTTTTTGTTATAATGTTCCTTGATAATGCCTTTTACCATTCGACTAACATCGTAAGCTAGTGGAATATACGGTTAATGCATACAATATATAATAATCGTTGTACAATACTTATGTTAGAAAAAAGAAACCGTAAATAATGCTGATGTAGGTTCGGAATTAATAATTAAAGTTCAGTAAAGTATTCCTCGACATTAGTGCATATATTAAAAGTTATTAAATCTGAGGGTTCAACAAAACTTCGTACATTAGATTTGTAATTTTGATTTAAAAGACCACAAAAACAAAAAACAAAAAATCAAAGTATTTCAGTTAACTCAGCCCCGATAAATTTAACGGAATATATCCGAAAATCAAAGCCAACTTGCACGGTAATAAAGGTAATTATTATCGTGTTATTAAACGAAAGAAAAAAAAAAAAAATCAAATTTATAAAGCGTTTCTTTGTCGATTCCTAATTTGTCTTGTACCTGTAATTAAAGCCGTGTCGAGTTGGCCGTAACGTATGACATAGTTGGAAAACTTAGGTATATTCTATTTTTTACGATAATGAGCGCTTAAAGTTTTTCCCGATAATTTAGAATTACCATCATTAGCGGTACACATACTGTCGCCCAGAATGCAGCACAATATATTATAAGGTAAAATGTATAAAATTACGTATTACACGAATATATTTAAAATATTTTTATAGTAGTGCGGAGATATTCTTGTATCGCAAACAAGATTAATTTCAATAAAATATTTATGTAAAAGGTTAATTAAAAAAAAAGAAATGTACCAAAAACTAATTTACCGATAGCATGATAACTTTAGGAAAAAATTTCAATTAAAACATAATTGAGACTTTTCGATGTAACTTCAATAAAATGTAACAACTGATTTATCGGCAAAAGGTTTCCTTTTTCCCATCTTTTATCGGATATAATGATAACAAAAAAATAAATTTTTCCAAACGAAAACCGAGGGGAAATTGTAATGAAAGTAATAAAGGTTGGTTATAAAATTTTCGAAAGTGGCGATCACATCCTTTAGCGAAAGATCTGTAAACGTTGATAAGAACGATTCGTTGATTTAATCTTAACACTGATTTTTGCACGAAGATTTGCCTATTCCGAAAATTATTAGTTTACATTAAATTCATGCGGAAATAATTTACGATACGAATTCTATAAAATATATATACATTATTTATTCGATGTTGACTTATTTAAAAATTTAGCATAAAAAAAAAAACAAAAAAGAAAAAATGCGTTATATTTTTGTAATCATTTTAGGTTGGCGCGTAAAATTACTGTCATCGGGTGCGGTTAATTTTTCCTACAGTTCGCAAAGTGAAGCTACCGTTGAACATGTATAGGCGACAAGTGAAAATCATTCGCGCATTTCTTTAAGCACTTTTGTTATGTCGTCGAGTGAACAACCGATTTAGTTGTACGTGGAGTTAATTACATTTCAACATTTTTCCGTCTTAGAAAGTGGCCCTCCCTAGGAGAAAAATCAGGATTCGCCACTGCCGAAAACGTAATTCCGTTGGCGGACAATAATTTCTGGCTTCGCTACGTTGTCCGCGGCTCGGGTGTTAACGGGGAGAGTACATATTAGGTATAAAATTTCGGCTAATCTCGTATATGTGTTTACGTGTAATATTGCGAAATTGTAAGCGGTAAAATGTAATTTTAATTGTCGATTTCGCTCGAGCGCCATCAAAGAAGCAAATTGTAAAAATAGAATGTTAGTCGAGGAACGAAAATTAGAATTACTGTCAGCTCTGAACATCGATTTCCGATGATAATATACAAAGGTACACGAATGTGCTTGCGCGTCTAATTATTAATTAATATTGTCAGACGAAAACGGATACGTTTAAAAATGGTGCATGTGAAATAATAAAAGTAGCCGCGTGAATTGACTGTGAATCGTGACCAGCGCAGTCCGAACGCGTAAGAGAAAAGGCACACTCGAACACTGCTCGCTATCACGCAATCCACAATGAACATTAAGGCGGAATAAGGAGAAATAATCGTCTAAAGTATCAATAAAAAACAAAAAACAAAAAACAAAACAAACGAAACATAAATACTGAAAACGTGTAACGACGAAGCTGCTTTTGTAGAGACGAAAATTCTAGGTATTCGAACTCGATAGCAATGTTAAACATCGGCAAGACGATATTCAAAATAAGGAAAAACGTTAAAACTTAGCCAAGTGTCGTTGAGAATGATTCTCTCGAGCGCAATAGTAGCGTATTAAAGAAAAAAAGCAAAAAATTTATCTCTAGGCAAAGAATTTAATCGGCAAATTGACTAATAACGATTCTTTGGAACCGCCATCAACGTGTCATCAGTTGCCGTCCTAAGGTCTACAAATCGATGTTATATGGCGATTTTTTATTTCGTTCGAAGACGGTGACGCCGTATATACATACATATGTGAGCTAACACGCGTTTCCTGTCTACTTCGACGTCGTCGCCATTTTCATTTTACTGCTCCTTGTCTCATTATCGATGCTTTTAACTGAATATATATGTGTTTCAAGTTCAGAAATCTTTACGATCGGAGCACAGCGATTATTGCGCGCGCAGTAAAAACTGGGTTCAAACGTTTCGATTACAGAGATTACACAAGCAGCCGCTCGGATCAAGTTCCGTTTCGGAGGGAAAATTTACGAAGATCGAGCGCATTAAAGGTTTTTCCCGCTTGAATTCTGTTTTTGTTAAGTCTAATAGAGATAATGCGATGAAAACATCGATGTTGCCCGATATACACATCCGGCGAAACTCCTAAAATCTAATGTTCCTCATTCGCATACGATACAAAATGTAGTCGCGATCGTTTAAGTAATATCTGCGATGCGTCGAGCACTTCTGTCGGATGATGGACGTACGAGCGAACACGGGCCGTTCTAACGTAATCGGTTTTACGAGGAGCACGTTTAGGAAATATTGTTTCGATTTTCGCAAAATACTCGAAGTTGCTAATAAAATGCAACTACATCGAACGGCGGCGGAACAGTGGATTAACGCGCGAAGAGAAAAATATCGCATCTGAATAAACGTTCGTCTAATAGTATCGTCAAACGTAATAGTCGAATTCTTCCACTGGAAAACAACAGCCTGGAGAATAACGTTCGTTGTTATTGTTAGTCCGGGCATAACCGTTCGGGGCTAAGTGTTGCAGATGCCTGCATGTAGCACAGCAGATGCGTTTTATTATTCTTTTTCAGTAAATGTCGATTTATCTGAAAAGGAACATTCTCGATAGTCATACACTTTCGTCGAATATAGGATAAAAACTTTATCGGAAACCAACCGGTGTTCCATCGCCTAGTGCCTTCCCTCTCTGCTATATACCGACGACTGATCGGTTGTGTCATGAACTAAGCCATTTTTCTATATCGATCCGACCAGTTTTTAGCGTTTTCGGAAACTGACTGGACCTCTTAAGCGGGTAAAACGACAAATGCATGATACTTACAGGGCATGTTAAATAATACAATATACAGTGAATAAAAAAATAATAATACTTGCACACCACCAAAAACGGCTGTATGAATGTAATGAAATGTGGAACTGTTTCAGGTAGATTGCAATGGAAGTTGCAGGCAAACGAAAGGTGTTTATTTCAACAAAAGCATAATAATATATCCTATTATAGTAACAACAAAATGCAAAATTTACCGGAAAAAAAAAGTATTTGCACACTATCGGAGAAGAAAGGAACCCCTCGTATAAAGAAAGCTGCTACTTAATATTTAGTGTGGAGGCTTTTGACAACACATTAATAATATCCTGTAGGCGACGAGGAATCTTGATCTCTGGCGAAATCTCATTCCACGCAGCCTGAAATGTGTGCTAGAAGGTGGGTTTGTTCGAAATTTTATCTTCATGAACTTTCAGGTCGACAAAATGTCACAAATTTTCAATTGGATTCAAATACGCAGGTTGTAATGGGGTATGTAATCTTCGCGGAGCATTTTACAAGGGCTATTCGGCGAACGGGCAGCCATGCAGTATATTTTGGATCATTGACATGTTGAAAACGGAAAGTCTGCTCTAGGTTTGATTTAGTCACGCTTGGCCGCAGATTACGCTGTAGCACGTCGATATACAGCTTCCTCGTCATAATAAATTTGATAAATGCCAGGGCTTTTCGATCGATCCGTGAAAGCCTTGTACCATGCGTGTCTGTCTTCACTACTTTGCAAGGCCACACATTTTGCGGATCAAGTTTAATATTCCGTTTTCTCTACCGGTATTTTTTCCCGTAGTAGCCGAACAAGTTAAAAATTTACTCTCGTCCGAAAATATCGCTGATTTCCAAAACGATATTGTGATAATTTACGTATTCCTTCGCGGACAATGCGATTTCTTTCGAATGAGAGGTTTTCGGCCGTAAATATTAGCTGCTTGTGCATTATTTACCTGACTCCGTTGCAACTCGCGTCGTAGGGCTCTAACCTTCCAGCACTTGTGAAGAGAGATTTATGCGATCTCTTGATGAAGTTACGTTATCTTTCGACTGTTAGCTTTTGAGGCCTATCTTTCCGCTGCTTGTTTCCAATTTTTCAGCTCTCCTGATACCTTTTAATAACATATCGCACTCCGGAAAATGTAAATTTCGTCTTGTTCGCAATTTTGCGGTAACTTTTCCCACTTTCATACATCTCAATAATTCGTATACACGTTTTAATTTGTTCTGTTTTCGATCATGTAGCTGTATGCACTTGCAATTGACTGACAACATTTACAACGCATTTCTCCAACACTGCTTCTTCCTTCGATGAAAGTTTTTCCCAATGAACCACTTCTCACTTGTGTCACCTATTGACTGATTGAGTTGCACTGTGCGTGTGCGAATACTTTTTTGCCGCCATCATGAAGTGACATTTTTTATCGAGAATGACGTTGATGTTCGTTTTCGTTGAAATATACACCTTCTCCGACGTTCATTGCGATTTACAAGCAGTGTGCTTTTATGCCCCTTGCGTCTGATTACACTTATACAGCAGTTTTCGGTGGTGTTTAAATACTTTTTCCACCCACTGTACATATACATATATATATATATATATATATATATATATGTATGTATGTATGTATATGTATGTATGTATGTATATGTATGTATGTATGTATGTATATTTTCGACGTTTCGGAAGAACTACACCGATCATTATCGCATTATATGTTGCGTTGTCAGAATCTCAGTATGACGAATGTTCGAAATTTCGGTCAATTTTTTTTCTACTGTTTTTCTTATCGTTTTCATCGAAGCCCGAGTAATTGCGAGTGAAAAATACGTGGAAAAAGAAATGAAATATTGAAAATTGCAACACGCATTTCGAATAGAGTTCCACTAAAATTTCATTTTAAATTCGTACCGCGATTGGGTAAAAAAGGCGCGAAAATAACGAAAAGTGGATTTCCGCTTTTAGCTGATGATGATCTAAGCCCAAAAAATCGTTTATGAGTATAATATTATTATTATTATTATATTCCGTTTCAATTTGCTATTTCAGTAATTATATTTTAATATATTATGCACGATTCTAGCAAAGACAGGTTAGTAGAATTCTTTGTAATTAAAATTATTAGTTCTAATCATAAATTCAAACAAAGTAACATTATCAATAACCGCATCTTTAATAAAACAAGCCTATGGCATTTCTAAGTGGCGTCTAAGTAAATAATAAAAAGATAGAAATATATCGCGTACTTTTTTTATTTACTTTTTTTTATTTTTGGGCGCGCCTGCTACAGACATTAACCCAGCGCGAATGAAATTTTTGAAAAGTTTCGATGTGCGACAGCAGGAATCCTTTGGTCTGACATGTATCCATCTATATTCTCAAATCGCTTTTCTCAGTACCGTCTTATTCAACCGGTTCCTAGTTTCCTGCCTTGGTTTCAATCTATTCCTATCTGTCGTCGTTCCACTGTTGTTTCCTTAATTAGGCTTAGAATCAATCATTCTCTTCTCCCCTCTTCTCGCTTTCGATTCGCTTTGTCCCCTTCTCCTTTCTGCTCTCTTCACGCTTCTGAGCCTTCTTGTATTTGTGATTCAAATCACATCCTATTCGAATGTTCAGCACTCTCTAACGAACGCTCTATTCTTTACACCCAACTTCTAGTTTTGGGTCTTCCTACTCCCTTTAACGCTACCTATATTCTTTCCTTCCCATTGCCTTCAGTTATCCCATTGCTACTGTCCTTTGTCCTCTCCATTTCTGACCGCCTGGTTATTTAGTTATAACTGTTAATTTTTCATGTTGTTGGGTCAAGGCCGCTGGCGCGCCCAGGGTAGGGGAAAAAAAAAAAAAAAAAAAGGAATCAAACCCAGTTTTACTTGAACGAAACACAACTAATCAACAGCATCACGGTAGCTGATTAAATTAAGTAATTAAAAAATAGCGATATAAATGAGATAGATGCTATATAAATTCCCCGTTTTAAACAACCTTTTAGGAATTTCTTGTCTTTTCCAGACTATATCACCTTTATAATTGCTTTTGTTTTTAAATTCATTGATTTCGTATGTTACCAGTTTCAACACATATCCGAGTCTATTTTTACCATATTAAGTTTGCTTCTTTCAATGGTTCTCAGTGGGTTTTCCCTTTTAGCTGATGATTATTACTATTCGCCGTTTAGCAAAAATATGTTATTTCAAAAAATGTATTAATTTTATTTCGTGAATCAATAATTGTTACCGCATCATCGCAAAATATGTAAGTACGATACAATTGTAACGTTTTAGGTATGGCTAAAGTTTGCTCATTCGCGCTTTTCATTTGTGAATTCGTGATTGCGTTAGACTTCTCCGGATTCTTCGAGTGGGTGCACGTAGGAAATCCTCATTTCGCAGTCGCCTGAATTGTAGAAAAATTCTCGCCGCGTAGGTATATACACGGAAATCGAAGAAATCGAGGGAGAGGTAAAGGCAGCAGTGAAATTTAAATGAATAAAATTTTGCGCGTAGACCGGTGCGAGAATTTTATTGCCTTCAAGTGTCTCCATGTTGCCGGGGGCGGAATGGCGCGAAGGGAAATATATATATTCTTTTCAAAAATTGGTGTCATCTTCCGGACAGGATGCTGTTGGAATGCTTAGTTAAGAGACGAGTACACACTTAAGAGCTCAAAAGTTATTTTTTCTCATCTTCCGAACGGCAGAACGTGTCTTTCTCGGCGCGCGAACCGTATACTGTACAAAAATTTAAAACGGCGGTAGGGGGATAAACTTTGAACAAATGCGGGAACAAGTTGGAAGAAATATAAGAGTTTTCATTAAAGTAAATTATATCTGCGTCGGCACAGAACACTCGCTTGCTAACTTATTTTCTTTCCTCACTTGCCAGCGACACAAATTACAAAACCGACATTTTTTGTCCTTATCGCAGAAGCTACCAGTTTCATCTGCGCGATTTATCTGCCCGTACGATGTGCTAAGGAGGAAGTTAAAGTTAAAACGATCTGCAGACAGACGAGAAAAAAGAGACGCTCAGAGCTACCTTCAGTTTTTAGTTTAGAACGTCAAGTTGAAAGCTGGAAAAAGAATAAAAAAAAAAAAAAGGAGAGAGAGAGAAAAAAGGACGAATGGAAAAAAAATTCTCGGGAAAAATATGTTCGGAGTTTATCGTATCCATTTGTTCTTTCTATTTCATTTAGCGGATGTTCTATCCTTTTAACCCCGCTAATATGTTCCCGTCTGTCGTTCACCATCCATTGGCAATTATTCTACATGTGAGCGGATGATATTCCGGCTTTTATATTTTCCTGTCGTGAGTTAGAGAACAAACGTTGGCGGCGGCGAGGAAAAAATTGCTGCTCCAGACACACAGACCGCCTTGGGGACCCGACAATGACTTTTTCTGACGCTTCTATCCTGATGGACACAATGTAAAAGTGTAAGAATTTTTCTCGGTACGGATGGAAGAAAGCGATGTTGAGAAAATGGAGTTGGCTGCATAGTGGGGTAAACGTAATTTTAAAATCGAAAGGCAGATTCGGCATAAGTTTTGATTCTTCAGTTCGGATGCTGGTGGGTTTGCTGATTTTTCGGAATTTTACGATTATCCGCGACTATTATATTATTAAACCGATTTTAGGAATTTTTAAAAAATCTCTCGCTTGTAATATACCACAGATTACACGACCGATCTTCAGATTACATACGGCTTCGTGCATTGCAACGAAAATCTTATATTAACACATAGGGCTCGTTTTAATCACTTTTTTTAAAGAAATATCGAATGATGGAAATATTTTGTTTCTGGTTCTTTTTTCAATATTTAAAAAATGCGAAAAAGAGAAGCCTAGTTAAAAGCCACTTTTTCTAATTTTTATAATAAAATAAATATACCGCTCAAAAGAAATTTCCCGAAAAAAATTGAAACGCACTGAAAAATGCTCTCCGTTGTGTACACACTATGCGACGTAAAAAAACCGAGAAACGCGAGCGATGTAAATCAATTTAATTATTTTGAAAAATTTTATAACAAACGTAAAACGCCTGAATTAAATAATAATTCGGCCCAGCGGTGTAATTTTTAAAATTTTTCATACGTAAATCATAGAGAAGTTAATATTAACTAATGTGGATAGTTATTTTAACTGGTTAATATATAAAACTAGATGATTAATAGTATTCGAAAGTATCGAAATGGTGCAAAATTAATGGGAACGAGTGAATTTGAAAAATTCGTTTATATTTGTATTGTGAAGCGAAATTCCGGTAAAAATTGTCTCTAGCTGGCGATGTGCTTTTTTTTTTTTCTTCTCAATTCGATTGTTTTCCGATTTTTTCCCCATATTGTGTGCTTTTCTATCTCTTTCTTACGTTATTTTTTATAGAAATTAATTTTGATAAATAATAAAGAGTGAGAAAAAAGAAAAAAGAAATCAGTCGGAATTCTCAAGATTCGAATATCTTTCAAAGTATCCATATCGAATGAATAGACTGAAAAACGTGTAAAGTTCTTCAAAATGCAGCTGCACGACGTGGAGACTATACACCTGATGGTGTGCATTTATTTCGGAAAACAAATATAACTTTGCATTAAACAAGTCTTGACGAGGGACTTTGATCCTTTACACTGTAAAACACGTTTAATCAAGTACACGTCCAGGTATGCGGTCTTTTGCAATTTCTCACGTTTACTCGTGGGGAAGGTGCTACACACACTATATATGGTATAGCCCTTTTATGGAATGTGGACAACATCACCAGTCTTAAACCTTGGGCGCTTAGCGGTAGGTGGATTAGCCTTAGCGCACGCTTTGGCCAGATTCAACGCAACCTCCTGCTCCACACTAGGTGTAAGATCTACAGGCGTGAACCCTATCGTTCGGTGTATATTTTTGTATTATATTTTCGTTTCAGCTTAGTCAATAACAGTAACTATCGTTTATTTCGATTAGCCGTAAACTCTTTCCACATCCAACCCTTTAACGTTCTATTAATCTGCTCTGCAATGGACGCTTTAAGCGGTAAACGAGTGCCATATAAATTAGTAAGAAACCGATTTGAGATTGTTTGTACCTGAGGATTATAAAATTCAGTACCTTTCTCGTTCTGTTTTTTATTTTGATTAGACAACATATTATTTTATTAGAACGCCGAACGTAATTTTTATTTCTTTATCCCTTTTGGTCACAAGATTATTTAGAAAACAATATAATTTTTTCCAAATCAACAAAGTAATATCTGCCCTACTAACAATAAGACGTAAGTGTTTTATTTATTCGTTCTAGAATTTGTTTGATCTATTTTTTCTAATTTTGTTTTCATATCGAAGGATAATACTTGGATTATAGCACTCGCAGTCCACATCCTCTTCTCTCTTATATATTTTTTATTGTTTCAATTTTTAAAATAACAATTTTTTATTAGTACCTTGTGCGTAATTTTCTTTAATTAATTTCCCCCAGATCGGTCATAATATTATTTCCGAAATGAAAGATTTTTTTTCTGATTACATTCAGTAATACCCGACTTATTAAAATGCAAATTTTTTCTTTTTATGTATTAAAAGAAAATATTTTATATAGCGCATAGAATAAAATTATCACAAGCCTCTTCTTGGTATAGCGGCTATAGCACTCGACACCAAATTTGGATTACCATTTATGTTATATAAACCGCTAGACCAGTAGAGGGTTACACTAAAACGTCTATCAATTGTTACATTTACATTATATAATATAGAAAATTCAATTTCTTCTAAAAAGATCGTAAATATTTTTTTTTCTCTTAATAAGTAGATCAATTTTTTTCTTTCTTTTTAGCATTAGGGACCGAGAACCTTATACTTATAAATTCTATATGAATAGAATGGAAATAATGATATAAATCTGGCTAACATTCTGAATGTACGACATATAGAGTTTTTTTTTTTTTTTTTTTTTTAGTTTTTTTTTTGGGAACGCCAACCAAGGGCAATGACCCATCATCAAAGAATTACGAAAATAGGATTAAATTTTGATATATAAAGAAATAGAGGAAATGAACTCCGCTAAGATTGGAACAACATCTGGTGAAGGAAAGGAAAGTATGTAGGAAGCACAAAAAGGAGTAGGTAGTTTTAGGTGGAGAAGCTTAGTGTAGAGGAGCGAACCACTGCTGTACAAGAAGAGAGCATTCAAAAAGGATATGATTTGCATCACAAACACAGTCATGATCCGAGGGATGAAAATTGCAGTATGGGGAAGAAACAATAGAAAAACGAAAGAGAGACGAAGGAAGACAATTATGGTTGAGACGAAGACGTGTTATGGAGGAAATAACGGAACGACTAAAACCAGGGAAATCAGCAAACCAGGAACGTGATGAAGGAAGAGATTGCAAGAGTTTGTAAAAGGAATGAGGATCGGAAAAGGAGGTAATGTAGGTATCCGACCATGATTTGAGGTATGCTCGTTTGGATGGAAAGAGGATATTATTGGCAGGAAATTTATTGACAAATTTGCCGTTATAGGAAGCAGAGCGAGCAAACGAGTCAACTAGGTTGTTGCCTGCGATGCCGCTATGATTGGGAATCCAAAGAAGATCGATTTGAATGGAACGAACTAAGACGAGATTTGCAATTAAGGAACGAATGAAAAGGATAATGTAGTCGCATGAAGAGGATGGAAAAGGGGAGGATATAGCCTGCAAGACGCTCATGGAGTCAGAACAAATAAGGTATTTATTATTATACGAGTAGGAGGAAAGTGCAATGAACAGAATTGCACGGAGTATTGCATACGATTCTGCAGTGAAAATGGAACAGAAGGAAGGAAGTTTATAAAGTTTGTAGTGTGGAAGAGAAGAAATAAGAAAAGAAGCTCCGACCCCCTCATCGCTTTTGGAACCATCCGTAAAGAGGACAGACGAAGAAGGAAATAGAAACCTCAAAGCTGCGTTGTACTCGCTTAAAGCGATAGAAGGTGAATATTTAGTATGAGAAGGAAGGAAAAACAAATTAGGAGGACATAAAAAATCTATAAAGCTGAATGTAAAGAACGGGAGTTTATGATATGTGTAGATAAATGAAGAATAAGGAGCGAGGCGTCGAGAGACATGAGAAAGAATAGGAATCTTCAGGGGTGAAAACCGCCAATTGGCCAGGATGTAGGAATAAGCAGAAACTAATTTAGAAGACTTAATAGGAAGACGTTTTATGAGGAAGCGATCCCCAAGAAAGGATCGTGTAAAGGATGAATGTTGGCTTCTGAAAGTACTGCAGGAATGGGGGAGGATTTCAGAACACCGAGGCAAAGACGAAAACATGAATTTTGGACTTTATCGAGTTTGGAAAGAAGATGTTTAGGAGCATTGCCATAAATGAAGGAACAGTAATCAAGTTTTGGAACGAATAGCAGATTTATATAGAATAGGAAGAACACTGGGGTCGCTACCCCATTTGTGTGGAGAAAGAGCCTTTAATAAATTAGTTCTCTTAAGACAGGAAGTATATAGGTAGGAAATATGTTCGCGAAAGGATAAACGACTGTCTAGGAAAACGCCAAGATAGCAGAAGGACCTAACTAATGGAATAGATAAATTGTTCAAAGAGACATTAATTAAGGAAGTATTATAGGGACGAAAGGAAAAAACCATACAAACAGATTTAGAGGATGAAATGGTTAGATGGATGTTGGATAGAGCGGATTCAAGCAAGTTCAACGAATTATTGAGTTCATCTTTAGCAGAGAGGATGGAAGTTGAGAAGTAATAAATAAGAATATCATCCGCAAAATGGAGTGTAGAGGCTGAGACGGGAAGAGAAGCTATTTCAAGCGAATAGATATTAAAAAGAGTAGGACTAACTTATAGAGTTACAAACGATTATGATAATTACGTGAAAACCAATATTTGAAAAAAATTATGAAAAATTATACTAAAAATATATGAAAATTAATTAAACGATACGACTTTGGAATATTTACATTATTATAATCTGTACATATTTTCAAAGCTTGCTGCTTCGCATCTTAATGAATCGTTATGCTCAGCCTCAGCTTTCATAGGCTCTCCAGAGGCCCAGCAAGCGAATTTCGTTCTCGGCGGCTATAGCTGTATTAAGTGTGTAAATTTTTTTATCCAGACAAACTGGAAATTACCTTCTGCTCCAAAAATACAAAATATTTCTATGGTTACGATAATTGTTAACATACATTTTTTTGTCTAAAAGTGGATACAATTTTTACTTTATATTTACTGTCATTGGCTTCAGTTTCGTCCGTTTCAATTAATTTATATAGGGATCGATGGTTAGGCCGTAGACTTTTTCAAAAACATCAATATATGCCATTGACCGAATCGGAAATTTTATGCAATCCTGCAGAATTCCATATTTCCACATGTTATATGGGTTGTTGGAACACTTGGCTAAATCTGCAAACATAAAGCTATTTTTATTTTCCCGGGTCAGTGGAGAGTCTTTTACATAGATAACGGCACATCGGTTAATAATTTCTCTGGGCAGTTCCAGCCCTGTAGGAATGTTATGCTACGATGGTGGTGGTGGAGGCGGTTGTTGCACGCGTTGAATATGTGATAACGTTTCGCCAACGTTATCCTGTTTTGGTATGGTGTTTGTATCGTTGTAAGAAAAAAATATGGCTTGGAGTGATGTAGATGGCATTAGTGATATAGGCTCTGGAATGGAAAACATTACAGCATCCGTGGGCGAATCTTTGCCAAATTGTTGAATAAACTTTGAGGCATTAACTCTGCTTCGTTATTCATTTTTTTCCCCCTTCACTTTATTAACACTGAACAATACCACCTTAAACATAACGCTACTTTGCTACCGCACAGACTAATGCTTCTGACGTGTTAGAATGCCCTTTTATAGATACGTCAATAGGCTAACTATGTGAAAATTACGGAGAATACTGGCTCCTGATTGGTTGCTTGAGCATGGAAAGAAGGTAGGCTACTGCAAAGGATGTGGCCTGCGGCGGGAACGAGTAGCAAATGAGTCATCGCGTAATAAAACATATACAGCTTGCTGCTGATACGGATTTCCAGGTCATCCGGTCCCTGGGCAGTATGGTCGAGCTGTCTAGAGGTGCTGATGCTGGATGGGGATCACATCTGGGGGGTAGGGCAGTTAAGGAATAATAACGTTGCCCACATAAGAGCGTTGACGTGGGTGATGCCATACTACGGATTGGCGGCATGGTGCTTGTTATCGCTTACCCCCTCCCTGCTGATATTACCCCGGCCGCTCTACCAAAACCATATCTTTTATTACCCCCTACTCACATATTTGACTTTCATCTGATGCAAATAATAATCTCGCTGCCCATCACATATACCAACGGATGCGTCAGTGTTATATAAATAGCTTAAAATTTCTAATGCATATTCGCATAAACACAGTTTTAATTATTCAAAAATAGGATGTGAAATTCGCCGACTAGCGGCTTTACCATAATCATGGCTGTAAATTATTAACAATTCGTGTGAACAGATATATTTTGTTTGCACGCAATAATGTGCTCTAATAGCACACTTTTATGGTTCGGTGAAAAACTAGTCTGTGAATATATATACTATATATTACCGATCATTAATGTACTCGTATAATATATTTTATAAGTGTTTTAATTGAAGACGTAATCGAAGGCAGGTGAAAAAAGGTAGAAAAATCGCCGCAGGATGTTGTAACGAAAGATCTGAAAACAGGAGGCTGCTTTTAAAACGATCGAAATACAGATTCGAAAACTGTTGAAAACTAATGGAGGGTAAACGGCGTATTCGGAAGAAGGAAATGTCGCGAAGTAATATTTAGACGAGGAATAATTCAACCGTGGAAGAATAACAGAAAAGAAAATTGAAATATCGGTAAACGGATTTTGCAATTCACCAACGAACTTTATCAAGCACAGACAAAAACCTTTAAACGGAGCCTTATTGTTCGGTATTTTAAAAGGAGATGGCGAAAACTCGGCGCTTCGATTATACTAAAGCAAAAGAAATAACGGAAAAACTAAAAACGAATAATTAAAACTAATTACACAGAAAAAGAAAAAAAAAATTAGCAGAAAATAAATATTTTAAAACAATACGAATACAAACAGTAAGTTAACGCGGCTTTAGTTATTTTTGCGCGGCAAACTATAGTTAATTTTACACGGCCGTCGGCTAGGATGCCATATTTGCGAAATGTGATAGAGAAAACGGGACATAAAGGGCACACGAAGCTAGGAAAAAAACTGTGTCAGCCAGGAATGGAAAAGAGAGAGGAGGCGAGGTCGGATGATATTATTTTTTACTATCATTTCGAGGGACTGCTATATGGACGCGTGTTCCGGAATCGAAATTTTGATTATTTCGTTGTTCGACGATCGCGGTAAGAAAACTGCGTCGATTCGACGATAATAAAAAATTTCGACGACGCTCGTTCCCAGAAATTCTTTATCGGGCAACATTTGAACAGGCGGCCGGTCGCGCTAGGACGCGGAGGGTAGAGTTTAGGAAGAATAATCGACGTAAATGGACCGAAAATTATATAAGTTTCTCTCAGTTGATGGCAACGGCGTCTGGTACACGGAATCTGATTGGCTGCTCGCGCAGGAAGCGATAAGCGATATTTTCGCGGGAAACAACAACAAACTATCGGGAAACAAATAACAAAACGGATAGAGATGAAAATATGAAGTATTTTTCCGGTTGGAAATAAAATTCGTAAAAATTGAACTCAAGACGAGAAACCGTTTTTCGTTTTTCTTCTTTTTGTTTTTGAAGTTTTTTTTTTTTTTTTTTTTTTGTTATTTGCGATTCTTTTCGCGGCTATTATTATACCGATACTTCCACCAACCGTACCGGTATCGCGAATGTAAGAACAAAACAATTCTCTTAACCGCCACTTACCAACTTTTAGATTGATTTTTTCGTCGTTATTTTTCGAATTCTACGGTAGTGCCGCGGTGAACAACGTGTAACCTCGATAGATGTTTCAGACTAAAATTTTACTACCCTTAATGTATGTACTAGCATGTGTGTCCATTATGGAGATAGAATCGATACCCCGGTTTTTCTGAGATTTCTTTCGAAATTTCGCGGTTGCTGAAGTGTACTCGATTTTTAAAGAGATGAGTTGTGTTGTTAGCGAAGTAAGAATTTTTTTCGATCTTTTATTAGTCGATTTCGGTACTTTTCGCGAATGATTAAAAAGCGAGAGAAGCGTTAAAAAATTCGTTCGATCGGATAAAGTCAAAAAGCGAGAAAAAAAAACAAAAACAAAGACAAAACTACATATTGCGCAAATCTACGCTAGCCGGAGCTACAAACTAGACAAATTTACGGCGAGGTCCACCCCGATAAATAGACGCATAGGGTTTAAACACAAGCGTCGTAGCAAACGAGTGTGGGGTTATAGGTTTTCCGTATATTTTCGGTGACTGCCTTTTGGCGCATATAAGTGTATGTTGGATCAAATCTCGTCAGTAAAGTTTTCAATTCCACTTCGATCGTTGGATACTTTATTTTGTTCGAATGCGAGACTTAAACTATGTTTTCTACGAATTCTCTTATTAGCGAACGTGTCCTTTTCTTTTTTGTGTATTCGTAAATCTTGGCTCTTGGTCTTCCGGTTCTTTACAGTGTTTTATTTTTTCCCCCTTCATTTCCAGCAATCATTTTTTTACTTTAGTCATTTGTTCTTTCCACTTCCTATTATCGCCTCAAAATCTAATTTCCTGCCATGGTGTACATTCAAGCGGTCCGTTCAAAACCGAGCCTAAAAAAGTTAAAGAAAATTTTTAGCTTTTCGCAATAAAAGTTTTTAGCTGCGATACATATGTGTAACATTCCTTTTTCATCCATCTCCATGACGTTTTTTACAGCGGATAGTTTAACTTTTTACAGTTTGAAAGATATTCAGATATGCAGGTTCACGTTACAATAAGACAAAAAGTAACCTAATTTATCATACAAGGGTGGGAGAAACAACTGTGACTCATCGAAAATTTGTTCATCTCCGGTGATTGCCGAGCTCAGCCGAATCTGTTAATTTTCTTATTTGTAACGAAAAATGAACTCGATTTTTATATAACGAAATTCCGGTGTTGAATTGTAGTTGTCCGGATGGAGATCGCAGCGTACGTTTTAGCGGTTCAAACAGTAACACACATACACTATGGTACGCTAATTTCAGTTACGGCACATGTTTTATGAAGACACTGCCAGTCTGCTTGGAAATTTAATCGTGCTAAAAGCGCAAGGCGATTAAACTGTTAGACGGTAATGTTTTAATTCTTTTTTTGTTACACTGTTTGCGGAAAGTTCTTAAAGCTATATTCTTAAAGATACTCTTATTATTACAGCTTAAAAAAAAAAAAAAAAAAACTCGAAACGTCTGAAGGAATGCGCGTTAGTCCAGCGGAAGCATAATGCAATCCGCTGCAATAAGGTTTCATTTTTTATAATAATATTCAAGTGTAATTTCGGCGAAATTTGTATAATTACGTTTTAAATTATTGTTTGTACATTTGCAGTACGCTAATTCACAAGTGAAGATAGTACTATAACGAACGTGAATTTGTCTATCAGTTCGTTGCAACTAAACGACCCGTTCATTAAAAACCGTTTTCAAGGATCCGTATATCTTTAAATGGTAAACATCTCGTATTTAGCGATTTTCTTTTTGGTGGACCAGTTTTCGGTTGGGGGAGATGACTTTTATTTTCTTTTTTTGGCTTCCTTCGCGAATTTGTCTAAACATTAGATGGAAAAATATATTAGTCCGAAATATTTTTCAAACCGGTAGGCTATTGAAATGATACGAAAGATATTTAAAATCGGTTCTTTTGCACGGACACAATGGAAAAAATATGTAATCCATCATTATAATCTATTGTTTCGTTTGCTAAGCCAATTTAATAGAATCGCCCAAAACAAACCGGTCGTCTGCTACAACTTTCCTTAATTTCACAATCGATTTAAGTGCTTGTCTGGGACAATTTTGGAAGTCTTCTTTTGTAGCGACAAATTTCGTCTCGAACCCGGTTGGTGTTTATTTGCGGTTGTGTCTATATTTCGTGAAAGTGCCGGGAAAAAGAAAAAAAAAGTATATCGCACTGACTGTAACTTTTTTTTCTTTCTTTTCCTTTTTTTTTTTTTTTTTTTAATATAAATTTAATTACATCTCTATGTTCAACTGCTGCCCCCAGGCTATTATCCGGGTTCCCTGGAAAAAGCCAGAATTTAGACTGCGGCGCCAGGAATGTTAGAGCGGACCTGGTGCACAAGAGCCTTCATATTATACGCTCTTCGGTGTTGCGCAAGCTTCTTGCAATTATAAATGAAATGCTTCACAGTTGGTTCGCTTAGCAGCCCACATACGGAACAGCTCGTTGGTGGGGCTCTGTTACTATAAAGATCGTTGTGTGACGTAGTAGTATGTTCCATAACGATTGATGATTCAGTACTCTTTCCTGTTTATTCCATTAGAAGGTTACCAGGAGTTTAATGTTTTTCACGAAACAGAGTGTCGTTTATAGTACCTTTAAAACGTTTATTAATTTTTAACAGTGGGGGCTGTTCAAATTTCTTGGCATATATTTACGCGTGGTACTCGCAGTTTAGTTTCTGAATAAGTACGCGGCTGAATTTTCACGCCGATTCAGTTCTTTTAAGACGATTATGCGATTAGAGTTCATTCTCGCAAAAACCACGGCGAGAGGGGAGGGGGGTAGCAATTTTAACTGGTCATGTCCGAAGGAAATTAACCTTTTAAAAATTCACGCGGTCAATTAAAATTCGGCATTCAGTTCTTTCTCGTTATTCCAAGCGAAAGACAGGTTAATTTGAAAGGAAGGGAGAGTACTTTCGGATTTAATGTAGTGAACGAGTTCGAAGAAGAAATCAGCAGGAGGAAAAATGAACTTTACCGAGTTTTCCGCAAATTTTCAGCGAAACAAGTAAAATGCATTAAACGGAGAACTTGACCGTCTTTGCTGCACAATCTTCGCTACGGGGCTAGGCGAAGGGGGTCTGCGAGAGCTAATTGTTACTAACAAAGTGTTTTCAGTGGAAACCGGCTCCGGCGCTAGCTCGAGACCGAAACTGAATAGAAAAAGTTGGCCAACTGCTCGAGCGCAATGCGAACTTTAGTGAAAACTATTACGAAATGAAATTATAAATATCCGTTTCGCCAGTTTATGGCGCGCTTTTTGCATATTGTTCCTGCCACTGAACAGAGCAGACTGCGCTACCTGTTTTAACGGAAAATCGGCTTTTCCTCCTCAGTTAGTCGACGCGACATTTTTGTGTTCCAACTCGAATAGTTCATTTTTGTCTCTTTTCTCCGATTCATGAACGATCCATATTCGTTGGTAATATTGACGACATCAACTTTAAGGCATATCTCTGAACAATAATAATTATAATGCGATTACACACGTATATTATATGCACGTGAGTTCACGGAAACTCTTCTTTTAGGTAAATCGATATTGGTCGAGGTCTTACCGTTGAGAAAATTCCACGGAACGAGTAAATTCGGAAAGTGACTGTTGTTTACGATGATCATCGTTATTTAAGGGTTTGCAAAAAAGTAAACAATTCGCTTGTTTACATCGCGGTATAATGAATTTATTTATTTGTGTTAAAAATCAGAGGTATCATCAGCTTTTTGAGAGTTGTCTCGTTCCGGATCCGAATCGCTCCCAGATTTATGCCCCTAATCTGAAATCGAAATGGGGGATCAGAGAAATGTAGGAAAGTAAAGTCTTTGTGATCACATCATTCACTTATTTTTGAAAAACGGACTATTTGCTTACCCGATAGTTGTTTTTCGCAGCTTTCCTAACGGATTTTAATTTATCTTTTTTATATAATTAATTCTGTATTTTTAGTAAAAATTTATTTCTTCTATTCAGTTTTTTTTTTTTTTTTTTAAAGTATTCTTAATAGAATAATTAAAACGCATCTTAAAATACATTCTACAATAGCAAACCACAGTTGTAGGTAAGGGGGTTTATGATCTGAAAATAAATAATATTTCCGATATAGAAAATATTTAAAAAGCTCCCGTTGCAGGATTTTTTATTCATTTCTCATAGACTATTATTAATAGGCTGCATAGTTGCTAAATTGTATACCGAAATATTTGAAAAAAATTAAAAGACATTATTATAAAAAATTATTTATAATGTAACGTTTTACACGTTTAATTTTATTTTTGACATCGTTTCTTCCATACTTCGAGTAAAATTAAGATTTTTCCATTGTTCTCAGATTTTTATTATGTGAATTACGTGAGGTTTTCCTTTTTTTCCACGTAAAAATGCCGGAATATATACGACGTAATCATAATTTATTCCAAAGATATTGTATTTTTTGAATTTAATCGTTTCCCATTTTATTTTCTTTAATTTTGCCTCCTTATTTTGTGCAGTTTTAGCGCTATTTTAATTTCAGTTCGTTCATTTTCCTACGATTCGAGTATTTGCGCTCAAATAGCGGCAAGTTGAACGAACTAAAATGGTGACAACAAATACGGGCGCTCAGTGAATAAGGAATTATTTAGTAAACCAAGACGATTTTTAATAAGCTACATTGTTAGTCCTCGCGTTTTGCATTTTCCTAGAATTTATTCCGTTCAATTTACTGCTGCTTATAGTGTCCGAATTCGTTCGAACTCGAACTTTACAGAACGGCGGTAAATGAACAAGCTAAAATCAAAATAGCGCGCCAATATTATGTAAGAATAAATAAAGAGACGATATTTAAAAAGTAACGGTGAAATATTAAAGAAAGGAACTAAACACCAAGAGATCAACCGAATAATGTACTTTAATTCGAAATTTTTTGCAATTTCCACATTTATTGAACTGCGAACTAAAACGGCAAAAGAATTGAATGAACAGAGTAAAATGAACGGCCGGAATTAGTGTGAACAATAATATTTAGCCAAGCGATTTAACTGAGCAGTGGAAACAAATTAAAAGGGGTATATTAAAAATCGGTTCATTGAAAATCCATCGGGGGGATGTTGAATATTTTTCTTAAAAGGAATAGAAAGAAGCGGGAACGTCGAGAACCGAAAATTTTACCATCGCTACATAATAAAATTTACGATTGACCAGTATTTTTATCCTGATATATTTCGAACGTGTAGCATTTGACATAGGAGAACGGTAATGGATACTCGACGAAAAGAAATAAGCTTTCCCCCTACTGCCGACTGAGACTGTATTTAATCGCGATGAAACTAGTAACGGTCGCTCGGTTTGCGAACGAAAATTAAAAGCGAAAGTTTAGTTCGAATGTCGAGACAATTACAACGATCGGGCAATTACAGTTGACGAATTGGTTAAATTGCTCCGAATAAAAAGGGCATGTAAGTCCGCGAGGAAGAACATGGCGTGTCTGTCTGTTTCTTGTTCGATTCGAGCCCTATCTTTTGAGTTGTCTCGGAGCGGTGCTTAAGAAAAACCTGATTTACGTCGTTTCTAGTTTGTGTTGTACGATTATGGCACCGCGGAAAGCCATAAAAGAACGAAGGAGAGCTCGACGTAAGAAGAGAAAGGGGGGGTTTCCGTCTTTTTTCTAAGAAGTCGAGTTCGGAAAATCTAACACGGGAAAATGTTCAACTGCGTTTCCGATGGGTTAGAAAGAAAAGTGCATACATTGGGGCGATATTGCGCAGAGGTCGTAAAAAAGGCAATTTTCTTAGAAGAAAATAAGAACCTTCATCTATACTGTCCGATGTATAATAAAACTACCTTAGATGGCCCTATGATCAATTTCTCCTGTCATCGAGGCGACTACCGAGACAGGTGTCTATATACGTCGGTGACATCGTAGGTAAATCATTTTTTGTTTTTACGGTGATGTAATTTCGGCTAATATAATATTTATCGAATAGCGGTACGATTGCTAAAAGTGGAAATTTGCTAGGGGCAAAACCTTCGAGTTTTAAATTAAGGAGAAAATTAGTTAAAATATTTTGATCGTCAACTTCATTTTTTTGAGATTTCGGCCCGGCTATAGAAAGCCAAAGTTTGTTTGGAACAATATTATCCCGACTTGTACGTGTTAGGAAAAAAGGCTGAGGAAAGTTGTGAGAGTTGAATGTTTATATTAGCCCAGAATTGTCAAAATGTTAAGTGTTGTTTGAAATTTAACACGCGTCGTATTACGTTGAACCGGAAAAGAAGCTGAATTTCATAATCCCTTTGCGATTTATAAGGAATAGTAGAACTGTGAAGTGCAGAAAAAGTTATCTAAACTCAATGATTTCGAATGTGCCAACTTTTAGTTTTTCTACGATGAAAAGAAATATAGAGATAGCAATAAATAAGTGAAATGTGCTAAAACGGTGATAATCGTATGTTTTGAGTATTGATAGGGATTCGGTATTTACGGCGTTATTTAGCGATGATGTCCAGCTAGAAATTATTCTTCGGATTAATATCATTTAATTTTCGATCTTTCGGCATCGTCGCATTGTTCGTTGCCGGCGGCGAGTACGGCCAGGACGTTTAAGACTTTGTAATTTCCGATTTTTTGGCACGTGTGGTGTTAGGGGTTGTGTAAGTATGCCCTGATGTGTGCGATTTGCGACAGCAGGGTAGCGCTACTGCCAGCAGCGTGAGCCGCGAGAGAAGAGGTATCAGGCATCATTGTAGCATGTATGTGATATGCCAATAGCCCTTTATCACGATATAAGTTTACCGTTATTCTATATATCGCGGTGTATTCTCTCATCTTACCGATCGGATTAATTGGAGAGTAGTTGATTGGATGCTAGTCAACGCAACGTTGTGTGTCGCGGTTTGGTAGTCGTCGTTCTCGTTTAAAGAGTAAAAAAGTCGACTAAATAAAACTGTTACAAATTTATTTTGCGTGTCCGCGATTGTGTTTCTGTATTTTGTCTTTAGAAAATTTGTGTTATCATCGTAAAAAAATGTACACTTGTGTTCTGGTAAAAAAGTTTTACCTTATTAAACAGGTGCTGCGATGCCGCCGTGAGGCCTCCCGTAAAGGGGGGAAATACGCCCGCGGTGCGGGGGTTCACGATTGCTTTTGGTTAGTTTTTTTCGTGAAAAATACAAGAGATTGTTTTTTTTTTTATTATCTTAAAGTAAAAGCCAAAGCTCCGCCGCGGGAGCTAGTGCGGCATGATCTGTTTCACTGTCGCCCGTATAAACAGAGAAAAAATAAATATATTTTTGTTTTGGTCTCTGCCGCCGTGAATTCAGCAATTCCTCTTTTAAAAAAACAACAAAAAAAACGAAAAGATTGAATCGGGAAAGAAGAAAATTCATTTCAATATAAATAACCAATTAAGTTTTGTTTTTTTTTTTCGAGTAAAAATTATTCGAAATGTCCAAAAGTCGCAGAAAATTGAAATTAAGCGCGTATAACAATCCCATCTAGCTAGTAATAGGTAAAATTATATAATCTAAAAATGTGTAAATTCAAAGCTCCAAAAGGGTCCGAAATTCAATGTTTTTAGGATTCCAAAAGTCAAAATACACCACAATATCTTTAATACGTACACAATACTGTTGCTGCTCTTTAATAGTATAATAAAGTTATAATATCGGAAATTTTAGACATTATAACGAGACTGCGTAGTTTTTAGAAAGTTTGAAAAAATACTTAAAGCAGCGTTACGGGCGAATTCAAATTTTTTTCAAATCAAAACGAATTAAGTTTCGAAAAAAAAAAAAAAAAAGTATTATAATTTGAAGTTATGAAAGTGACTTGAAGATGATTTTATTAATTTCACGGTGATGCGAAAATAATCGGTAAGGGCTAATAATCACCCGCTTTATAGTGTTTACTAAGAGATAATTCAATCAGTTTAAGAAATTCGAAGTATAATTAGTCATCCATAAATTTTCCTAGCTCACTGAATAAAATATTAACGAAGATTTAAAAACCTTCAAAACTTTTTTAATAAATGAATTTTAGTTGCACCGTGAACAAGTACTTAGGCAATTGCTAAAAGAAAAAAAAAGTCAGAAGGAAACGATGAAATTATTACGTAGGAAATCAAAGACATTGAAAGGTTTTTTGTATCGGTTCGGAAAGTAACCGATATTTATATAAAAGTTTTAAGGTTAATAAAGTTGCATTCAGACTTAAAATGGACCTTACAAAGGTTAAACGGGTTGGGCTAGTTAACCAAGTTCAGTAGTCTAAAGAAACACTTGACGCGTATATAATTTAATTAATAACCTTTACTCAATATTACGCTAATGGCACGCAAATAAGTTTACCCGCGTGAAATGTTGGTTTTAATTATTACAGTTACTTTTAAACTCTGCAAAAAAAATGACTTTTACAACTCATAAGTAAATTTAAACTTAACAGCACCGACTTCCAATTGCGAGTAAAACAGAATGCGGTCTAGCTTGCATGTCCGCGTTATCGTCTTATTATTTAATTTTATTTATTTATTTATTTTTTTTATTTAAATAAGTTGTGGAACAGAGTAAGTATGCCCGTTGTGTGAGTGCCCGACACTCTTATTACCGTTTATTTAAGATAACAAATTACAATTATTCTAGCTTATCCTATACATCATAATAATAGTCAACTAATTTTATATAACTTATGACATAGTACACACATACAAATGCATACACACACCGCAAGTACTCATCTACATACCGATACATGAGGGTAGCAAAATATCTTCAAATACGAAGAAAAGAAAAGAAAAGAAGAGAAGAAGAAAAAGAAAATAAAGAAAGAAAGAAAATGAAAGAAAAAAGAAAGGAACAATAATAGAAAGTTATAAAATGTGATGATTCGAACCGTATCGTGGGTTTTCCTCTTTACACCATTCTTTCAGCCATTTCCTTACTTTCCCTTTCCACACACCAAGTTGTTTTTCGTTTAATATATGATGGGGTATTTTACTAATTAGTTTAATTAGAACTAAATCATCAGTATTATCAATTCGTAGATTTACGCCCCGCGGCTAGATGTAATATATATTATTTTGGTTTCTTGTTAATGGAGCTTTTGCCTAGATGGTAATTTTGTATTATTGACATTAAATTCTAGTAATCTATAATAAAAATAGTACACATCTTAGGGAACATTTCGTTGTTTTCTTTCCACCAAGTTGATTCAGAATCGTTTTGCTTCCAGTAGGGGAGTATAAGTTTCAAACACCTTTTCTGTATTTTGCTTATTTTATTTATTTCCGTTTTCTTAGCCTCACCCCATATTTGAATTCCATATAAAATTCTGGACATTATTATTGAATCATAGTATATACGTAATGTGCGATATGCTAAAACCTGTTTCATTTTATGTAAAGCTGGAATTGACTGTCTTATTTTCGAATTTAAACTTTGAATGTGTTTTTTCCAGTTCAAGGATTTATTGATATATATATATATACCTAGATATTTAAAATTTTCTATGTTCTCAACAAGCATCACAATTTAGTAGTAAGCAATACGTGGTACAAAATGCCCAAAAGGAGATTATATACATGGGAGTCGCCGAGCAGTACTGAAAATAGGGTAATAAGGAACCAGATCGATTATATTATAATTAATGAAAGATACAGGAACGCATTTAAAAGAGTAACAGCGTATCCAGGTGCAGATGTAGGATCAGATCATAACCCAGTGGTGGCAAGGTTTGAACTACACTGGAAAAAAATGAAGAAGAGAGGAACAAATAACAACCCGGTAATATATGTAACCAGGCTACAAGATGAAAAAACGAAAGAAAAAATGCGTATGAAGATAAACGAAACATTCACAAAAGCATATGAAGAAACAAAAACAGATGCAATAAAAGGAAGAATTACGAAAATCACAGAACAAATGGTTACAATATGTAATCAAAATATAGGAAGAACCACTGGTAGGAAGAAAAATCCATGGATGACTGATGAAATCCTAAAATTAATGGAAGAACGACGGAAACAAAAAAGAAATAAAATAATATACAGAGATATTCAGAGAAATATAAAAGGAAAAATACGGACAGCAAAGAATAAATGGATGTCTGAGCGCTGTCAGGAAGTGGAAGATCTGGAGAAAAAACACGATGCTTTTAATCTGCATAAAAAAGTTAAAGAAATTACCGGTATCTACAAAAAGAAAGTACCCGCAAAGTTATTTACAGAAGAAGGCACATTAATTACAGATACCGAGGATAAAATAAAGGTATGGACACAATACATAGAAAAAGTATTTAGTGATATAAGGACGGAGCAATCAACTGAAACGATGAACGATGAAGAACATTTAGAGATACCAGAGTCCGAAGTAAAATATGCTATACAACAAGCAAAAGTAAGAAAAGCAGTAGGTCCCGATGGTATCCCAATAGATATAATTAAATTATTAAATGATGAGAATATTGAAAAATTATCGGAAATCTACAATAAAATCTACAATACTGGCGAGATACCACAAGAGTGGTTAGAATCAACATTTATTACATTACCAAAGACAACAAACTCTAATACTTGCAACAACTATAGAATGATTAGCTTAATGAGTGATCTTCTGAAAATTTTACTACGAATAGTGCACGCCAGAATAAGAAATATATGCGAAAGAGATATGGATGAATGTCAGTTCGGCTTCAGACAAGGATACGGTACTAGGGAAGCATTGGTAGCAGTAAATATAGCTCTACAGAAATGCTACGATCAACAAAAAGATGTATTTGTATGTTTCTTGGATTACGAGAAGGCTTTTGACAGAGTCAAGCACGACCATTTAATAAGAATTTTAAAAAACAAAGGAATAAATCAATATGATATGAGAATCATCCAGAAATTGTATTGGGAGCAGAGCGCCAAGATTTTAGTAGAAAACAAAATGTCAGAAAGCGTCCGTATAAATAGAGGAGTCAGACAAGGATGTATACTGTCACCGCTCCTGTTTAACCTATATGCAGACAGTATCTTTGAGCAAGCGTTATGGAATCTCAGAGCTGGGATTCAGATAAATGGAAAGTACATAAATAACATCCGCTATGCAGACGACACCGTTCTTCTGGCTGACTCTTGTGAACAGTTACAAAATATTATTAACGAAGTTAATGAAGCAGGTAAAAAATATGGACTAGGGATAAATGAAAACAAAACAAAATTTATGGTAGTCAGTCGCAAACAACATCGAAACACAACTATTCAGATTAATGGGAAAAACATCGAAGAAGTTAAACAATTTAAGTATCTAGGATGTTATATTACAGAGAAGCTTGATCCAAATACTGAAGTTAAAAGAAAATGTGGGCAAGCCAAAACAACGTTTGAGAAGTTTAAAAAATTGTTAACGGACCAATCACTAAGTCTCCGCATAAGACAGAACTTCATAAAATGCTACATATATCCGATACACTAGTGTATGGGGTCGAAGCAATGACATATACCGTAAGAACACTCAAATATTTCGAAGCGTGCGAAATGTGGTTATATAGAAGAGCCTTGAAGATATCTTGGGTACAGAAAATGTCTAATGAAGAGGTGCTAAAGAGAGCTAGAACGGAAAGGAGAATAATTGAAGAAATAAAAACAAGAAAAACCCTAGTTTATTTTGGTCATATTATACGAGGACAAAAATATGAACTATTACGGTTGATCATTCAAAGAAATATAGAAGGGAAACGAGGAAGAGGTCGAAGAAGAATATCATGGACCAGAAATGTCCGACAGTGGACCAAAAAATCATCGATAGGACAACTGATGCAGGCGGCAAGAAGCCATAATATATGATCGTCTACGCGCAGAACACTGCGTACGACACGTCGAAGAAGAAGAAGATGTTCTCAAGCGGTGGACAACAACACAAATGAGTGTTGTTATTTATATGCAGTTCATGTATGCAATCATTATTATGGAGGGTAATTCGCGGATCGTGTGTCATATGTTTGGTACTGTTCCGAATGTGCAGTAATTTAGATTTATTTATATTAATACATAACCTCCTATCATGTTCCCATTTACTAAAATTATCTATATCCTCTTGTAATAATCTTTCCGCTATTTCTAATTTCTTATGCTCCACTAATAAGGCAATATCATCGGCGAACACATATACCTTTGCATTTTTAATATGCTTATGTAACGAGTTAGTGTAAATTAAGAAGAGAATAGGGACCAATATGGTGCCCTGACCTACTCCGCAATGAATTGTTTTTTCATTACTTTTATTCCCTGCGATTTTTACTATACTTTTCCTATTTTTTATATAATTCTTAAACCACTTTAGTTGATTATTTATAATTCCCAAATTTTCTAAGTCCTTGATCAGTAATTAGCCGTAAATCAATGAAAATTGAAAATGTATTTCAATTAGATGAAAAAAAACCTGACAGTTAAATAATACTTGTATTATGTAATCAAAATTGAAAATATGTTTAAATTCATAACAAAAAAATAGAAAATTGATGCGAACGTGTATCGTTAGTCGGACAGTTAAATTTTATACGCGTATTAGGTATTTTTCAGGAACTTGAATATTCTTCTTTTTTTTTTTTTTTGCTAGGATGAGATATGATAGAAAAGGTTTTTGTTAGGTATACAGCTACCACCATTGGTGTTTGTTATTAATTTATTTAAAATTTTATTTTTTCTATATTTTCCTTTTACGTCATAAAGAAGGTACGTGTAAATATGTAACATTTTCTCTTTCGGAATAAAACATTTAGGAAATGCGTTATTTTTTCGATACTTTTCACTCCAGACGACATGCCTTTTATATTTCGAACGTTTGCAAAAAAAAAAAAAAAAAAAAAAACAATAAAAAAGCAACATAGAAACCACTATTAGAAGCGGAGAAAAATTAAACAAACTGGGTTCTTAAATTTTTTCAAAATGTTGAAACAATTCATTCGAATCGGAAATTTGTTGGATCTGAAAACTTGTAAAGTGGGCATTTCTGACACGGGAAAAGAGCTCGTGACCGGCCTATACGGTCTCAACCGTAAAATTAACAGGAAATTGGAATAATTGAGAAGACCATTATCGACCGCAAATGTGTTGTTATAATCGACACTAGTGCTTACGTCGACTCGCATTTACCTTGTTTATTTTACAATGACATCGGCGAATGCATTTAATTAGGCTCTCCGTAGACAACTTAGCCATCCGTCTTCTCTGTAAAGCCCAGAGGAGTCGAATCCCCTCATTAATCCCGTCTCAATTTACGCGAACACGGTTCTATCAGCATGCTTTACGACAGAAAATTACCTCAGAGCACCAAAAACATGTTCCACTCTTCAGAATTACGACTACCAACGGCCGTGCACACTTGATTTACTTTACACACACCGTTTGTTTTATTCTAAATCTGATCAGGATGCATTTTGTTGAGATACTTTTCAAGCTGTGCGGTAATCTTTGAGTCCTTTCTAAAGTTGACTTTCCGTCTTCACCTGGAACTTTCCCAACGAATCTCACAATAGGCGTCAGAAATAGATTTTTAAAATTAAATTATCGCGTTATTTTTCTTTTCACGTTTGCTTTTAGATTAGACTCTACAACGGCGCAGTCCCTCTAGTGCCGATTAATCAGTAACACTTTTTACCGCGCGCAACTCTCATCACTTGTCACGATCTCGGTAGGTTTAGGAGTCCTACTCAATATGCTACTCCAAAAGTCTAACCGGCTTACCTATCGCAATCTCTAGCGTTATTTATCGCTTTTCGTGGCCGAGGCTTCCGAACACTTCTTTCGTTAATTAATCGATAGAAAAGTAAATACATCTATCGCGATCCGCGTTGAAGAGGCATTCGCATCAGACTATTTCACGACTGTTTGTTTAATTAAAACGCGGGGGGGGGGGCTTTTCTGCGACGTTTAAATAACGATTCGGCTTCTGTTTTAGTATTGTCACTGACTGTTCCAAGGTAACTCTGGCTTTAATTTGCCGTCAAATTCATCATACAGAAAAGGAGGGCAGGTCTCTTTAATCTAATTTTCATTTTTCGAAAAACTGGTCTCGTGTTTCTGTCATTGTAAATATTTATACTTTTTGCCGATACATTTTTTAAAAAAGATCCTCTCGATTATATGTAGTAATCACCACACCCGCATTGAAGGCTCTTTCAAATGAACTGGAACAAAAAAAAAAAAATTAAATTCAAATAATTGTAAAAAGGGACTAGAAACGAAGAAGAATGTAAATATGAAAAATAGAGGAGCATTCTTATAAATAGTTCGTCGAAATTCGGAGCATTGCGAGTTTTGGGAAATTTTCGATGCAGTAATTAATGGATTTCGCGATATTATTTCGCTACCGGATAGTGTTTTGGTACCGGATACTGTCACTTGATAATGTTTCAATACCGGATACTGTCACTTGATAATGTTTCAATACCGGATACTGTCACTTGATAATGTTTCAATACCGGATACTGTCACTTGATAATGTTTCAATACCGGATACTGTCACTTGATAATGTTTCAATACCGGATACTGTCACTTGATAATGTTTCAATACCGGATACTGTCACTTGATAATGTTTCAATACCGGATACTGTCACTTGATAATGTTTCAATACCGGATACTGTCACTTGATAATGTTTCAATACCGGATACTGTCACTTGATAATGTTTCAATACCGGATACTGTCACTTGATAATGTTTCAATACCGGATACTGTCACTTGATAATGTTTCAATACCGGCTACTGTCACTTGATAATGTTTCAATACCGGATAATGTTTCGATACTGGATAATGTTTTGATTTTCAATTTTCTTTATTTATTTCACTTTTGCGAGAAGTTTACATCATTTTGTCATCATCAAATACTATGCAGACACTTTTCCGATGGATCTTGTAGCCTTGTCGAGATTGTTTTAGAATTTATGTGAGTTTAAAAAATGTTGTTCCGTTCACTGTTTTCCCTATTTCGGGCGGGTTTTTTTTCGAACGAGACAAATTTCGAATCGACGATCTCTGCGAGTAGTGCGGCACCTCGGTGACTGCCTAATTAAACGTTGACGCGATTTTTCGAATAAACGATGTTTTCCTTTTTATGTGACCAGGTGGTAGAAGGAGTTTCGCGCTGTACCTGACATATATGCACACACAGAGAACCAGTTTGCAGCGATATTTGTTAAATTGTGATACAGATCGGAGAGAGTTAGTCGGTAATTGTTTTAATCAATTCGATAGATAAGCCGTAAAGTATTGACGACTGAGAACGTTACTTGCCGGCGGTGGTTAAAATTTCCCTTAATAACGCGCGTTCGGTCGCCGTTCAGCCGTGTCTCTTTAGTCGGTCTCTCGGTAAAAGTTTCAGTTTGGCGGCGGTTAAATTTTCCTTCGCGCGGTATCGAAAATTCCTCCGGAAACTAACGCGTACGATGATGAGGCGTTAAATGCAAGCAATACATTAGAACCGCGGTCCGTACAGAGGGGGAGTCAATTTAATGAAACAAAAATTACGAGAACGAACGGGGCGAGTCCGCACGGGGCGGCTGAGAAGATAAATCGCGGTGCCGGATGAATAGAGCGCATGGCCCCATAAATCTGGCCTTTGCAGGCTGCAGTGCCGCGAATTCATTTTCGGGACGGCTGTCCTCAAAACGAAACTGAGAATTCGCTATGCAGCTCTCTGTCCGCTTTGAACTCGCTCCGGTGTATTGAATATTTTCTACTTTGAGCACGGCGGCGAACAGAGTCATTGAACAGAGAGCAGTAGTTCCCGGTCGTCATGGCGACAAGCGCCCGGTCTTGTCGAGATGTAATCTAAAAGACAGGCACCGAAAAGGAGAGAAAAAAAAACCCGTAGCGGCCAAGGAACTTTCCATGTCTGTCTGCCGGCAGACTGTTTGACGACGGCGCAGCCGGTTCGACAGCGAATTATCTGAAAACGGAAAAACGACCACCACAGATGAAAACTTGCATAGAAGAAGCCGCGTATGTTAAAGTAGCTTCATTGGGGAAGATTACTTGGCGACTTTAAGAAATATTCCTCCTCCTTCTCTGCCTTCTCCGAGGAGTACTACCTTGGCGCGCAGATTAAAAGAAGTCAACTTAGCTCGTCTTTTATTCAGCCGAATACGCAAAGGAACTGGGCTACTACCGGAGCGCGTACTCGCTTTATAAATTTATAAAACCTACTCCGGACAAGACGTCGTTTAGTAGTTCTATGTAACCGGAGGAAACAATGTGTCTCGGCTTCTTCTTATTACGAGCCGCTTCGTTTATTTTAATACGTGCGCGCGAGTGATACAGTCAGCGGATCGCCGGACGACACTGGCGAGGGGGAATGCTCCGAATATGATTTGAAATTGAAATTCGAAATTAACCGTGTAACATTTTGACCGGATTTCAAAGAACACGCTTGCCGAGTCTCGTATGGTCGTAAGGGTTTTCCGGCAATTGGTTTATTTTACCTGCACTCGCATATTCCAATAGGACAATTATTAATTATCCTGAAATTATTTCTTCCCTATTTAATGATGTAAAATAATTTACATTTTTTTTTATATATCATTTTCCGGCATTATTACGGTTAAATTTTCTAGGTGAAATCACTTAAATATAAAATTACCGAAGTGCTGCGTAACACAGCGCGGCAAGAGTAACCGAAATTGTACATTCCGTCTGAGAGCATGGCGCACCGCCGCTGTAAAAGAAATGCTGGTCGAAGAATGAATAAAAGTCTTAACAGTCACATTTATCACTGAGTGCTTAGCGTATGGAATAATACTACTAAGATAGTTTTAAGATAGTCATACAAAAAAAAAATCCGCAACAATTAAATGTACTAAATCGAAATTGTGTGCTTATAAATGTCGCAATCAATATGACCTTCTTTAGGACATTGCATCTGACATGTTGGCGATTACTCAAATTAGGAAAAAAGAAATCGTCCTAGCTATACCTGAAACTACCTAAAAAATTTAAACATTCAGTAACATAAAAACATTTACGATAACCACAGTTAATCGAATTTTCCCCTTGAGAACTTCAAAAAAAAAAAAAACAGAGCAAGACATATCTTAAATATGTGCACGTAAAAGGAAGGTTTAAGAAAGAAATAAAGTAAAGTGTTACCCTAGGCAGCCATTATCACAACAACGAATTTTGGTTCTCGGATGCTGTAAGTTGCGAAATCTGCAAAAAAATAATTTTTTTCCGGGCACGCTGTAATTTCCATTAAATTACTTTGATGGCTATTCGCAGTGACGGTATTTCAATTTCTGCTGCAGCTTACGATCATATTAATCCGTCTATTTAAATTACTATTCCATTTCTAAATCGAAGAAATTGCAAAAAAAGAAAAAAAAAGTTTACAAGCCCTGTCGTAATATTTGAGTGTTTTTTAGAATTGTCCACTTCTGTTTTGGTAAAACCGTGTCAGATAATTGCTTAATGTTAATGATAGCATAGAACTTAAACATTAAAATATATGGAAGTTTGTAATATACGACTAAAAATGGTAACTTATAAATTAAGAAATATTTTAGAGATCGCTGTGTCAAGTTCCACATATATTTTTGGTAAGGTATCGTGGATTGTGAATGTAGGCTTTCCATAATGGTACTGATCCTAATGGATCTGATGAGAATACTGGGGGACCAGTTTCTTTCTTTCGGCCGCTATTACCTCCCCAGAGTAAACCTGGGAGCGACTTGGATCTGAAACGAGACAAGTCTCGATAACCTATGATATCTTAACCAAGCACCTTAGACATAGGCTACCGAGTTACCATGGTAGAATATTTAATATCACAAATATAATTCCTCCGAACGCAGAAAGTTAAAAGGTGATTAAAGATACAAAAAATCGGTATATTAAATGTAATTGGAAGTTGAGCTAACCTGGCAAATTGCAAATATAGTCAAATTCAGTTGTTTATCGAAAGTATAATGTTTGTTTTTTTTTGAACTGGAATATTGTATAAAATAATATCACATTTATATATATATATATATATATATTGTAAAATTCTCAGTTACTCCAAATTTTTGCACATTTTTAATCTGGTAACGAAAAATATAATACACCTATTTATATTTTTCGTTACCAGATTAAAAATGTGCAAAAATCTTAAGAATCGTTGAACAATATAAATGTAAATAAAACGGTCATCGGAAGTACCGCGTCTAAACCACAGCAATCATTTGAGTGCTTTTTTCGCACATTTTTTTTTTTTTTTTTTGTATATTTTATATCTGGCTGCTGCAAAATTCCGGTGTGCCAAAATTATTATAAGTTAATAATTGTCTGTTTTATCGATCATTATTATTGGGCATAGTGATCTATAAGAATCTTGCACGTTGACGCAATGTAATCTGTATGATTACGGTGCTTGTTAAAAAATATCTCCTCTCTTCCCTCAAATAATAGACAACCGACTAAATATATTACTCCTCCCTGGATGTTTAATAATTTTTGATTAAACTTTTGAAGAAATGTTACTTTTTTCATTCAGATTTTTTGATACCGTTTGTTCGTTTCATCAAACTTTGCACGAGACGGAAACCCTCGCGTAATATTATTTTCCAGTTTTTTTTTAGACTTCAGTTTTTCGCGTTTTTCGATTAAAATTTCAATTAAAACTTTTGCTGTAATTTTCTGCCTTGTTAAAATTTGAAGGGTATATTATGTAGAATTACAAATACAGCAGCGTCCGTATATCTTGCAAACGTTTTTCTCAGTGTTTTGGTCTTAAGATATTCTCTATCGTTATTATTTATCGCCTCGTACGAAGAATAAAACGCGCCAATCTCAAGTGTAAGCCAAATGACCCGATTTTTTCCGGTAATAAATTAGTGATCGGAATAACGGAAAGAACGCGAACGCACTCAGTTGTAAATTATACGTCTATAAAGAATAGAAAATAAATTAGGGCGAGAACAAAAAAAAAAGAAGAAAAAAAAAACTATCGGAAGGGTTTTATTCTGCATCCGGAAAATAAGATGTATTTTCGCTTTTGCGGTCTCTCATCGATGGTTAATAAAGACACACGCGCCACCGCGTGTCAAGTGATCCGCCATATGTAAAAAAAAGGTTAAAAACGTTTAGTCTATTAATGAATTACATGAGAAGGATATCTTTAGATAGGAGAAGGACGGTTAAATTATTAACGGGTAAAATATTTAAAAGACTGATGAAAAAAACGGTTAAATTTCGGTGGAAAAAAAATATGGACAGATCCGATTTTTTTTTTTTTTTTTTTTTTTTATTATTAAATTGCGAACGCCAACCAAAGACAATGTGACTCAGAAATGATAGGGAAGAAAGTGTTAAAACTGATTTCAAGAGTTAAATTTTAATATCTATAAAAAAAATCCCTCTTACGCTCGAGTAATGAATTAAAAACACGTCATGCTAACGAATCTACGAGAAAGCGGCATTGCGGCGTAGAGTAATTATTGCAATTCATTTTACCTTTCTATTCAGCCTAGACCGCCTTCCTATTCTCTTGGTTCTATTATTTTCCTACTCTTAAACGTTTTTTCATTATTGCCATCTGCCGTCTATTGTTTTGCTCATTCTCCGTCCACCTTTTTGTCGTTTGCACTCTAGTAACTATACTTTCGTTTGTGATCCTGACCTTGCTTGAATGTTCCAATATTTCCTCCAAACGTAATATCCTGTACAGCTATTAAAGCTGAATTTTCCTACTCCCTATAAATGCTTCCTATATCTTGTCTTCAAAGGTGATTCCTATTCTTGCCTCTTTTCTTTCATCGATCTCTAACCGGATTAAAACTAAATCTCTAATATAGTCCAGTTGTCTCTTGGGTAGCTGTCCTCGGTTGGCCGAACCCCCCTGAAAAAAAAAAAAAATTTTCGCAACAATAAACGAGCGTGAGGAAATTTGCTCGTTGCTGAAATTCGATACATTTGAAGTAGTTAATAGAAATTTTTTTCAACTGTAGTGAAACTATTTTTAGTACGAACAATATCGCATCGACGAGTTTTTCGAAGTAAAAACAACGCGTCACCGTGTTTGCTGCGTAAATCAGAATCTATTTCTCTTGTCGGATTGCGATACAGTATGCGAAATAAATCGGACCAGCTGCGCACTATGGGGTCGGGGTATACCGTCGAATTATAATATATATAGTGAAAAATTTCTAAACGAATATGGACTAAAAATTAACGTATCAAAAACAGTTTACATGTGCTGTTTAGTTCTAAAATTCGTAATGGACCATTAAACTTAACACACAACATGAGTTAAATATAAATGAAGTATCAAATACTAAAAATACTTAGGTATATTAATTGATATAACTTGAAATTTTACAATCACTTTAGTAGTATTGAAACTAAGTTAACTAAATTTTTGTTTATCTTTAATAAACTTTATAATAATAATAGCAAAGTAAATTAAATTAAAGGGATTATTTTATACAAGGCAGATATTTTACCGAACCTACTTTTTATAGTAGCATAATTTACGCAGATATGATTAAACTTAAAATATTTCAAAAAAAAAAAAAAAATGTTAGCAAGTTATCAAAGAATGCTAGCTATTAAATTAATTAAATCGTATAAAACGGTAAGTTATTTAGCGTCAGTGGTTACAGCTGGGGGATTATGCTGCTTGTTTTGTCTACATTATTATGGTATATTAAGAATTAGAAGATTTGAATTCCGGTTCAATTTTTTTATAGATGTTTCGCCTGCGTGCAGGATTACGAAAGACAAAAAAAAAAAAAATTGTGCGGACTAGATGTTTCTAAGAATTAGGTGAATTTCATTTGTTATTCGTTCTCAGCCTAGCAGGAATTCGCGCTGGTCACAAGGAACTGTTTTTAGAAATCTCACCTAACCCGAAAGGAGATCTGTCTGCAATTGACGAGCAAATACGATGTGACTAGGCTATCTTGCCCGTTTCAAGTGACCGATGGGTGTGTCCGATAGGTGTTGTGTTTGAAATCTGAATAGAAGAAAATGAATTTTTCAAATAACCTTCTAGGGTTTTCGGGATCATTTCTTGCGAACAACGTTCATCATATTTTAGCACCAGTAGACACTATAGGTATTTTGCGTTTTCATTACACTCCCGCCCACGATAAGATATTCGCCGAATAATGAAACTTTATCCAGTGAACTTCGGAAGCGTTATGATTTTACTGATTTTCAAAAATCTGCGTGAAATTTATTAAAAAAGAATACGACCAGGAAAATTACGTTTTTTTTGGTTTTTTTTCCGATTTGAACTGATATTAAATGCCGGTGTGCATTTTAGCGGAGGACACGAAAAGACAGTACTCGAGTCAGTTCGGTCAAGAGGTCGAACCAGCGATACGAAAATAAAACATGTTAATGTTAAATTGTGTGTGTAGGAAAGGTGTTACCGGCGCGAGAAATCGAAATAGCGCAAAGTCCTCACCTATGTATATTTATTTCGCTGGCCACTAAGATTCGCTGTCGCTTGATCGCCTTTAAAGCGACAGACATTTCTCCAAAATGTTCAGAGAAAAATATAGTAAAAAAATTAATAGCAATGATATATAATCATAGTAATAATAATGACGATAATAATCAATAACTCATATAGTTATACTTCTAAAATAACACTGGTCTGCAAAAAAAAAAGTTTTTCTCTCCATCTGATTTTTATGCATAATTATCACAAATTTGATATTTATGAATGGAAACATAGTATAAAAAATTACAAATCTTTTAATGGTATTTTTCAATAAAACTCTTTTTTTTTTTTTTTTTTTCGCTTCAAATTTAAATTATATAGTTTGTAAGTTATACAATATTAGATAAAATTTGTTACAAAACATCAAAAACGATAAGATAATCTCATTACATACTGTTAATAGTATTTCACTTTGTAGTTTTCTTCCTAACAAAAATTGTCAAGCATTGCTTCTAACCATTTCCTGTTGTAGCGCCTTTCTATGTTTGCATTATGTCTTGATGATACCTTTCACCATGTTCATCTAGTCCTGATCCGAGATTTGCGGAGAAGAAATCTAAGTGAAAGTCGAAAAAATGAATTTTAAGGGACATGTTGTTGCATTTCAGAGCTTTATACGTAGAAAAGTTCTCGGATGATTTTCTGGTAGTTTTCATTTTTTTTTTTTTGTTTCCAAGACAATTACGACACACTTCTACGAAAGCGGTCCATGTTCTTTTTTCAGCTTTATTCAACGTACTTATAAAATTTGAGTCCTTCATAAGCTTTCGTATTTGGGGACCTACAAAGAATCCCTCTTTCAATTTCGCGTTGCTGATTCGAGGGAATTTGGTTTTGAGGTATTGAATGGCTTTTACAAAATTTTTCATAAGACGCAGCTTTATATGGAGTGGTGTGGTGAAAAAATGTTTTCATTTTGAACTAAAGGTCCTTCTTAGGCATCAAACTCGCCCTTTTTGGCCAATTTTTCACTACGCAGTGCTTATCTCTTGCGCGATTGTCCTACTCGCATAAAAAAGCAACAAAATTTTGTGTATCCTCCTTGCAATCCAGTTATAAATTGATACAACTGTTAGATCGGCACAGATGTTCCACGTGTACTATGAATATTGTGAATTTTTTCCAATAACAACTTCATATTTCCATAATTTTCTTTCCTGTTTGTTGCATGTGCTAGGGGGAATTGAAGGATATTTATTGCCATTGTGAAATAATATAGCTTTTAAACTGATTTTGGACGAATCAATAAAAAGTCGCCATTCCTCCGATCCTTCGGGAAAACCCATTTCTCGTAGAAGAGTCCTTTAGCATCATTACAAAATACCAAATCGCCCTCTTTGGTTAAATAACTCATAAAATCTTCTTGTCTGTTACGAAAATATGAGACCTTCGTATTTTTATCTAACAAATTCCATTGTTGTAATCTGGATCCGAGAAGTTGAACCTTAGATTTCGAGAGTCCTAAATCGCGAACAAGGTCATTCAAATCAGATTGCGTAAGAAGACGAGGTTTCGTTAAGTCTGCATATAATGATGAAGAAGTAGAGGAAATACTCGATTGACGAAGTGTAGGATAGGCGTCTCTGATATCGTTCTCTCTCTTTCTATCAGCACAAGTGTCGTCGTTTTTGTGTGTACAAATACGATCTGAACTGAATAAAGCACCGTTAATGCAAGAAGGACAGATAAAATATATATATATATATAAATATATATATATATATATATATATATATATATATATATATAAATATATATATATATATAAATATATATATATATATATATATATATATATATATATATATATATATAAATATATATATATATATATATAATTTTGAACTATTAAAAAAAATCATTTTAAATAAATATACATATACGTGATAGCAAAAAATGGAGAGAAAATCTGGATTCAGCACGTTTATCATATTTTTATTTTATTTGAAGGAGAATTTCGTTGCAGACTAGTGTGTAATTTGCTTCTTCCTGTATAGTATTCTATTTAGTATTGTGTGAATAGAATGTGTTTCTTCTAATTATTATTATCATGTTTTTTTGTTGTTTTTTTTTTTTGTTTAAAAATGTCGCTTAGTCTAAAAAAAAAAAAAAAAATCTTTTCAGTTTTTCATTTTTACCAATGGAATCCGTTAAATTATACAAAGGGCCTTCCGTATTTTAAATTAGTTTTAATGAAACTGAGGCTATCTCGCAGCGGACCAGGTTCCGTGTCTATTCAATGAAAAAGTTCGTTACGCCACACGAACGTATTTTATTCATTTCCTTTCACATCGGAAAATTAGTGAAGTCGAATTAGAAGAATTAGTCGACTGTGCGAAATAACCCGAACATGTTGCGTTCATTAATCAACCGGAAATCGATATCGATATTTACATAACACTAAACGAATTTGAGATTGCCTTTGTTGTTTACTGAATAATAGCAGCGCTGTTCCGTGTTCCATTCTGTTTGTTTACGTTTCATATTCAAAGCGTTGCTACTGCAGCGAGTTTAATGTGTTTAGTTTCGTTAAGAATACGTGTTAAAAAAGTATTCGAAATCGTTTGTTATTTTATTTTTAATGAAAAACTAACATTAAAAAATGTGATAATTAATATTTCGGTGTAAAAATATTTCACCGAGGCAGCACTTGACTGGTTTTATACAACCTCTGTAGGCTATTCGTGGTGTTACGCGAACGCACCTACGTTGGTACATTCTATTTAGATCTTCTTCGCAGTATGATTTAATTAACGAACGCTCGCTGTAATTAAGTTCAAAACCGTTTCTATGTCATACGATTTTAAATAACATTTCGAATTATCGTACAAAGGCGGTCTCAAATGAAGATTATAATATCGGGAATTCATAAAATTTACAGACGTGTTTGGAAATTTTAAAACTCCCCTATAAAAATGTACTGAAATACTGCTCGACTGACGTAAAAATTTATAAGCACACTGATTACTTGATGTCTAAGCATCATATAGAACAGTCTACGAGTTAATCCAGCAGAGTGCTTCCAGTCTCTTTGCAAAACGTTTAAAAGTCCGGGGTAAGTTCTTTTGAAACTTTTAATATTCGTAGTTATGAAAAATGTTAACTTTGCTTTGTCTCGTTTCTTATTAAATTATTCAACCGCGTTCTATCATGAAGGATATTTTGAAGATTTTGCACGTCTGCTCGGTAAATATCTAGATTATTAGTCAGTGAAATTCCGACAACAGTTGTGAGGTGTTGCAGCCGTCGAAACAGGTTAAAAAGCCGCTGCTCGACGGAGCGACAGTCCTCTCTGAGTGTTATTAAAATTTTATTCTCTGAATGCGTAAAATCTTTGTGGTACATATTTCGCCTGAACACTAGTTGAAATAATAACGTCATTATTGTGTAATTAACTTACCTATATCAGGTTGAATTTCTGATATCGTGTAAAAACTTTTGTCTATTTGTTTATTTGTTAACATTTACGCAGTCTCTGTTATTACTACCGGGCACTTAAGACTCTTAACAACGAGAAATAATATATTCGGTCATAGTAAGTGACACCTATCCGATTAATTTTGGACACGGAAAGTTTAATATGTCGTTCTGTTTAAACTTCTCTCTGCAGGCTTAAGAATTATGTTAGTCGTTTCGAATATGACGCAAAAAAAAAAAAAAAAAAAGAATAATTAAATAGGTTCGGCCCGGGAACAATGGCGTTTTTGGGCAATAAAATATTTTGCAGTTACTTTTAACCTCCTTCTCAGCCCTCCTAGACCCGTCTCAATCGACTCGAGAATTAGGGTGAGCCAAGTTCCTGAGTCTCTACAGATGTAAGTTGCGACTGACCGGAATGTGAATGTAAGGAGGAACATTAGTTCAGCAAATGGTATATTTGAAGATCACTCGAAATCAGACGGCACGATATCGTTAATTGTTGGCAGCTAAGATTGGATCAACAGTCGCTCCGAGTACGAGACTGAAAAAATAATAGATCTAAATTCCTGGTTCTACGTATTTTTCAAATTTGGATAAAGTTGATTTTCACTCGAATTCTCACCGTGCGTCATCGCAATTTGAAAAGGAGAATTATAAATGTATTAACGAACTTTTAAATAAGTCAAGTTTCTGGAAATGTTTTTTCAAATGAAAAAAACACAAAATTAATAATTTTTCGATATATATTCGAAGAAAAGCGGTATGTATATGACAGATATGTCACATCGCCGCACAAGGGTTGTATTAATTCGTTATGCAGTTTTTGCAAACGGTCGAAATGTTACAGATATGTCATATTGCCCGCCCCATCCTACAAAAAGGGTTAAAAGAGGGTGAAACAGGCATTTTGTCTGTTGTTTTAGGCGTAAAATAATTTTCATCATTACCGACGGAAGGTTCTAAAAAAGTTAAAATATACACATTTCTGCTCGGCGTTTATTAGCGATTGCAAACGAAAATAAGCGCTGGTTACTGTAGCCGGACGAGCGTGAATATAATAATAATAATAATAATAATAATAATAATAATAATAATAATAATAATAATAATAATAATAATAATAATAATAATAATAATAATAATAATAATAATAATAATAATAATAATAATAATAATAATAATAAAACGCAATTTTATAAACGTAATTTCGACCACCTGACGTGCGATAAATTCAAGCGTGCATTCCGAGCTATACTTCTCCGGGATTGCTCACCGCCATTCGGCTACGAAGCGTAATGAGTTATAAACGCGTATTATAAATTGAAATTAAATAAAATAAGAGAAAAAAGTACAAAAAACAAAACGCTTTCCGATCATACCGGGCCCCATACTTCGCTCGAATGTTCCCATTAATCAACGGGGTGGCTCGCTTTACTTCGCCCACATCGCGTTAAATGAAAACTGCCTGTATAATTAATTGACGCGGACGGACGAACACAATTATTTAATCAGTTTCGGCCGGCCAAATTAAACAACACGGACTTCAAGTCGCCCTCAGTCGAGATGACCGCAGCCGAACCAACAACAATATTACCGATACGGTTTATGCGGATTCGTCAATATTCTCTGTTCAAGATACGTGGTTACTGCGCGATCAGCGGGTCCGGCTCAGTTTGGCCGGAAAGCGGCTATATTTCGCCGCCGAGCGACCTCCTCCTCTGGGATTTCGAAATTGCCTACAAACTCGTATGTGGGCTTGTTCGATAACGGCCACGTTCCGACAACGGACTGATGGGAAAAAAGCTAGACCGTCGACCGAGAGGCCAACGCCGCCGCCGCACCACGCTAATATAGGCAACATAATTGCGTTCGCCGCAAATGTTTAATTGGTTGTCCAGGCGCGATTGCAAATTCACCGTTCCTTCAGCCAGGACATCCCGGCGTGAATAATATAACGTGGCGTCGTTAAGCTACCTTTTTACCGGTAACAATCGTCTAATTACCGTAATTAATTTGTTTGTTTCAAAAATTACACCGACCCGCGTCTTTTTATTATTTCGAATATTTATGTACGTTATCCGACACGAGAGGCCGTTGAACTTTTACCCCCACTCCCGTAACAGCTCCGCCCCCCGCCATGCTGTTAATTTCAAATTTCTTTTGATCCTCTTTCTTCTAAGCGCGCTGCTATTGAGCAGCGGAGAGCAAAGTCGGGTAACTGAAAGATTTTTAATTAAAAAGCCGCGTAATAGTAATAAAATCGATTACCGTGAACACTTTCCGATATTTGTATTCTTTTGTCGTTTTATTATTCCTGCCAGTTTCGGATTATTCGGTATCTCGCTATTACTAGTTTAAATTCGCCGCGAGGTTAGAATTGAAGTTTGCCCGATACGAAATTTAGCGATATTTATAATAGTCTTCATCTTTTTCCGATTTATTTTTATTTATATTTAATATGTTCGATCAACAACCTGTAGAGCTCGAGGCAAAGGCGGTGTTGATAAGAGGGTCGGACGGCAATTGAGGAATTTTTGTTCAGTAATTAGTTTTTAATGTTATCGAGGGGGCTCTAAAGTAAACAAAACATATAATAATAATATATTAACAAAAATATTTAAAAAAAAACAAAACAAAACATTTCAAACTTTCAAATGTTACAATGAATGCGGCACTCAATTTGGTTCCAATTTCGATGAGACTCGAATTTTTATTATTTATTATTTTTCTTTTAATGAATTTTAATTTCCTATTTTTAATTACTCGAATCGGTAAATTAATAAGAAATCGTCGATATTAAATTTAAATCTTCTAAATAAAATTTATAAGAACAGTTTACATTCTGTTGTTATAATTAAAAATCGATTGATTTCATTCGAACCTGACAGACGGAAGATGTGTTACAAAAATAAATGACGTCCTCAACACCAGTGTCGTACAAGAGTTTGGTGTGCCACAAGGCAGTATCTTGTGGGTCCTATTCTTTTCCTTATTTATGTTAACGATTTATGTAATCTAAAAGTTTTTGGTAGGATCTACAATTATGCAGATGATACTGTTCGCATTGTAAGTTCCAGATTTTCGAATAGTTTACAGAATCGAATATAAAGCGATTTGAATAAAGTACGAAATTGGATGAATGTAAACTCTGTCGGACTAAATGTAAGCGAGACAAAATATATTATATCCGTAACATAGGTGGGCCTCAATTAAAAATACGGTGAGATGATAAATTTATAGAAAGAGCGTACGAGATAAAATACTTCGGAATATACTTAGACTGTTAACTATAATGGAGTTCCATTTAGCATTCTTATCGACAAAGTTTAGAAAGTTAAATTATTTATTCCATTACTTAGAACGAGTCTCTAATAATGAACAACTTAGGATTTTATATTTGGCGCTTTATCAGCCATTGGGGAAACGCTGTGAAATATCACCTTTCACCGATAATTTATTTGCAAAAATCGATATGCAAAAAAAGTAAGTGCGAAGTGCTGATATTAAGAACTTTTTAAGCATTAAAAAGTCTATGTATTATATGCAACTATTATTATAATGTAGAAAATAATAAGGATAAATTTGAGGTAAAAGTACGACCAGGTATAACTAGAACGTCAGTAAAAGAGAAAGCCAACGTACCTTGTTTCAATAAACACCATGTAAGAGTACAAGCGAGATACATGGGATGATCCACCGTGCGTATAAATTCACTACCGGAAACAATTAAAATAAGTCTCAGAAATTACAAATACAAACGGAAAATTTTATTCGATTACATTTTCGAAAACGCTACCCGTTTTCAAAACTTTGATAAATCATCGAACTTCGAATGCACATAAGTTACGATAAGCGCAAAATAATTCTCGAATTTTTATTTGTACTGCGTAACACAGCACTACTATTTTAAATTTTAAATTCAAAATCTAACAGTTATCACTTTATAAGTAACACTCGTCAGTAATTTCAGAGTTTAAATCCTGCTTAAACTAATAAGGAATAGAAGAGTTAGTAGTTTATCATTAGTAAAATCATATAGAATATATTGGAGAAAAATGTTACATTTTAAAAATAACAGTTCATTTAATTCGCCGGTATAGACGAGTAAACAACTTTAGTTTTAATCATACAAATTGCAAGAACTACAATATGTGTTGTTTTATCGTGCACAATTTGAAATTTCGATAGACTAGTCAACAAGAATATCGAATACGTTATATTTAAATACTTTTTTAAAACTAAATGTTTAACTTCTTACTTTAAAACTGATACTGGTGCAAGGTACGGGCTTAGTTGATAAAAATGTCTAGCGCTTACACTTCAAAATTTCTGTTACTTAAATGTATATCGTACACTTCTAATTTCTGATTTTAATTATTTTACTAGTTGTAGATAATAATCCGTCTCACTTATATCTTCAGTGGAGTGTTATTCATATTTGAAATATATTGTCAGTATTTGATCGTATTCCTTCTGTAATTTTTATTTGCATTTTTATTTAGTTAAACTTTTTAATTTATTTTAATTAAGATACATACCGCTTTCGCTTTTACCTCTACTCCAACTTCATTAGGAATTAAACTTTATCCTACAGCGAGTAAAAAAGAAAAAATATTTAAATGTCAGATTTCTCAATTTAAAATCTTTGAGCGAAGTTAACCGTTAGATATATTTAGTTTTAGTTTAAAATAATAATTAATTTAGCACAAAATCTAGATTTGTAAATAAGGGTCAATTTGCTGTGTTATTAAATATTAATTAAATATTTCTTCTTTCATGATGCTAATAAAACAGAAGTTGACTCCTATATTCTTACACATAACATTATAGCCCATTCATCCAAATGTAACAATAACCTACTTCTTCATTCAGCGACTTTTGCCGTCTTTGGGTCGCGTATTATAATGCATCCTGTCATTCCTTCTCCGCTCCTTCCAGAACATCTTCATCAGAGCTTCCCGTGCCGGATCTTTCTTTCACTTACTCAAACTGCTCCCGTTCTTCCTTTTTCCTTTGCCATGGACCCCTTCCAATCTTGTACCTTTCTTCGAAATTTGTTTCTATCTTTTATTTCTTCTTCGTTTATTCCCATTTCTGCAAAATCACTTTTCACCTCCCGAAACCAGTTCAGCTTTGTGTTCGCGTTTTTTTTCGAAATAGTCAAACAGTTTCTTCGTCATCCTTTTTGCGCCCATTCTTTTTAAATGTCCGTGCAGTTTCTCTCTTCTTTTCAGCATAGTGTCACCTATTTTTTCAATGTTTTCATATATTTATTTATTGCGTCTCTCTTGAAAGATTCCATTTGGTTGTGTCGCTAGAGTTATCTTCTCTTGTACGTAGTCACTGTACGGTCATATAAGTGCTAGCCCCGCTGACAGTACACACGAAACACAACCGCATGAGTTCCAAACATCCTAGTCGTGCGAGGTGGTAATTTCCCTATTCGGAGGGCTTAGCTTTGATCAGAAAAGTTAAATTGGAACTCACATCGTCGACGGGAAAACGGTAGTGGACACACATGCCGAGTGTGTGCTTGCCGACAAAAGCCGTTAAGCATTCAACTGCAAGTCCAGCAAACGGATCGTCGACAACTCATCCGTGACCTTATACCTCAGGTCGAATGGACAAATGTTAATTCAGGATGAGAGGGCGAGTTCTCGGCGCCTTAAAACCGGGACCCCTCGGCTAAGGGAGTAAACCCCAACGGGAAACCACTCTGGGATTAACAATCTTAGTTTTAAAAACGGATCGGCTCGTCAATACCCAAAAAAAAAAATTATATAATGCATGATGTCAAGTTATTCACAGAGAGAAACTACCCCAGGAGATATCTAATCCTCTGTCGCAAGGTGCGACACATCCGGGCCTTTGGTCATCAGATCAATGCAATCTGGAGAGCCTGGAACAACATACAAACCTCAACAATAACCTGCTATTATTATTTATTTACCACTGATTGTAAATTCATTATTAGTATAAATTATCATTGCTGCTAGCGTTGTAATGATTAGTATTAGTAGCATTAACATTATTATTATAAATATTATTATTAGTATTTCAACCATTGTAATTTATTTGTATTTTTATTGTACTTTAGCTCTAATTTAGTAAGTAACCTTTCCTCATTATGATTGAAGTTCACTTTTCAAATACATGGGTTCGGAGTATAAGTGAGGTTAACGTTAGTTGTAAATAGTACAGTTCTTAATATTAGTTTAGTTTAATTATTATTTTATTGTTGTACACATAAGGTGAACTCAATATCAGAAATATGTAAACACAGGCTAGTTAGCGTTTCCAAAACTGTAAAATTTTTTTTATAATGATGGTTAAAAACAAAACTTGGGTTGTGTCTATCTGATGATGCTTTCGCTGATCGTGCTATCTTAGCGCATAGGCGAGTTTTTTTTTTTTTTTTTTTTTTGTTATGGGTACGCCAACGAAGAGCAACAGCCCAATCAGCCAAGGAATCTAAGTAATAGTTCAAAAGGAGAATAACATATTAGATTTCAATTTGGTGCGAGATTGAATGAATAAAAGAAGCTAGAATAGGAACAACTGACAAGGAAGGAAATGAGAGAACATAAGAGTCATTGTATGGAGTAGGAAGACGAAGATCCAAAAGCCGAGAATAAAAGAGAGAACGTTCTGAAGAGAGTGAGGAACATTCGAAGAAGACGTGATTGATATCACACAGAAAAAAGGAGTCCTCTGGGTGAAGAGAGCACCGCGGAGAAGAGACGACGGAAAAACGATAAAGTGACGAAGGGAGAAAGGTATGACCGAAACGAAGACGACATATAGCGGTGATCAGGGGACGACAAAGGAAAGGAAACATGTCGAACCATCTGGTCAAAGAAGGTAAGAGCTGAACGGAAAGATAAAAAGAATTCGGATTTGAGAAAAGAGAAAAATAAATATCCGTTCATAATGTAATATGGAACTGTTTGGAGATATGATTAATATTGTGAGCGGAAAATTTATGAAGAGGATGTCCATTGGAAGCTCCTGAGCGAGCCAAGGAATCAGCTACCTCATTACCCTCAATTCCAGCATGGCTAGGAATCCAAAATAAATCAATTTGGATCGAACGGAACAGGAATAATTCGTGAATTAGATTGCGAATAAGGAGAATGAAAGGATCAAAAGAGGGCAACGGTAAGGGAGAAGAGACCGCCTTCAAGATACTTTCAGAGTCAGCTATTAAGAGAAATTTATCCGAGAGGATAGAAGAGGAAGAGATAAAAAGAATTGCATGAAGCATGGCAGCAGATTCAGCAGTAAATATAGAGCAGCAGGAAGGAAGTTTAAAGGATTCGGAGTAGTTGTGAGAAGGAAAAACAAAGGCGGCACCAACCCCATCAGCACTCTTAGAACCATCAGTAAAAATAACGGAATGATTGGGATATAAAGAGCTTAAAACCATGTGAAATTCAGATCTAACTATAGAGTGAGGAAGGAATTTGGCGGAATTTGACAAATGATATACGTGAGGAGGATGTAAGAGACTGAAATAATTAAGAGAAAAGTACGGAGATTTATCATAGGAGAAAATATAAGGAGAAAAATTGGCAAGACGAACAGAAATGAAAGATAAAATTGGAATTCTGTTGGGAGTAAAACGCCAGTTGTGAAAAATAGAGCAATAGGCAGCTATGATTCTAGAGGAAAAGGAGGGAAGGCGTTTGATTAGGAAACGATAGCCTAGATAGGATCTGCGGAGGGAGTGATTTGGATTCAGAGAGGATGGCAGGAATTGGAGTAGATTTACGTGCACCCAGACAAAGACGAAGACAGGAATTTAGAATGCGGTCAAGCTTTAACAGAAGAGATTTAGAAGCGTTGCCGTATATATAGGAACAGTAGTCCAACTTAGAAAGAATAAGAGACTTATACAATAAGGAAAGAATGTAAGGATCACCACCCCACCTGTACGATGAGAGTGATTTTAAAAGATTAATCCTTTTAAGACAAGAAGTATACAGGCGACTAATATGTTCGTGAAAGGAAAGACGGCCGTTAAGAAGCACACCCAAATAACAGAAACTCTCCACCAGAGGGACAGGATAATGACTTAAGGTTAGATTGATTGAGGAAGGATTATATGAACGGAAAGTAAAAACCATGGCCGCGGATTTATGAGGAGAGACAAAAAGATGAATATTGGAAAGAGCATTTTCTATAGTGGCTAATGACCTATTTAGTTCTAAGATAGGCGAGTTTAAATTTATAATCTGTTTTATCTACTCTGTATTATTTACTATTACAGATGTTTGATTTGATTTTGTTGTATTATTTTCGTCTTTCAGCGCTGGTTTTTTCTTTTTCTGTGCAAATGGCATAATTTATTTAAGCGCGATATTTTTGCAATATTTTTTTTTTTTTTTTTTTGTGATCGTTATAATATTACGATAAATTTAAAATATTTGTTATTAATTAAATAAATAATTAGTTCTAAATAAAAAAAAAAAAAAAACTATCATACTGTAAAATTATTAAAAAATAAAATAATCTTAAACATATTCATCATATAATTAAATTTAAAAAATTTAACTAACAAAGTTACAGAAATATAAATATAAATATTTTAAATAAAAAATAATATTAACCTCCCCTCTTATATGACCCCGTATATAAATAATAATTATAAAATAAAATAACTAACAGAATTAATATTTATTCATAATGAATACGGTAGAAGATGCGCGAATAAAGTGGGCAGAAAAAACTTTTGATTTTTTTTCTTTTTTCCTACTGTTCAAATCTTTCTAGAAACAGACCTTTTCCAGGCTGCGGACCTTTATTAAAAATCTTACACTTAATGTAGAATTTATTAAAGTAATTAACTTCAGAATATCTTCATTTAAAAATAATAAATGTAAATATGAAATTATTACGTAAATTTCACTTTAACTAAGTTGAAATTTTACAAAAAGGTTAGAATTTAGTATACTCTTGAAATGTAACGTTCGTTTTTAATAAAAATTTACACAATGCTTTAAGTCATTTGTATTTTAACGCAAAATTATTTTTTATAATTCAGTTATTTTTGGAATTTACAAGTACAATGGAAATCGGTTGTAACGATACTGCAGGAGATGAATGATCTCTCCTCATCACATGCGATATCAAATGAAGTATTTTAATTTTTTTGAAGTTTTCGATTTAGCGTTACTGAAAGTTACGCTGTTATTATAAAACTTCCACGAAATATTTGATGCAATAAATTTTCATCGATACTCGATTTGAGAAGCATGACTACTATACCTGTTCATACATTCTCATTGTATTATAGATCGTGTTTCTTAACTAGATTAAAAGTTACAAATACCAAATTTTTTTCTTTATAATTTTTTCTTATTTTTGGACAAATTTATAATAATTGCTTATTTTTTATTATAACAAGATGAGCGGTACCGTTTTTTCTTAATACTTTTTCACAATGTTCTGTACCGCACGTTTTCGTCAATTTCATTCAGTTTTCAATAAGGATTTAACGTGTTAATTAGCAATAGCAGTGTACCTGTTCCGTTATGTACAAACTATTTTTTTTATAAAAAAAGATTAAGAAACGATTTTCACCGGGTTCGTAATAATTGCTTTATCGCTATAGCAGTTAATAATTAGACTTGGACTGGTTGCAGCAATATTCGTTTACATAACCAGTGTGTTGCTATAATCAATTTTCATAGGGTTTTATTTATTGTAACCATTTAAAATCCAAATATTGTTTAAACATACATACATAATTTGAATCGTTTGATAGTTTTACCATCAACCTACAAGAGGCACATTTCGCTATGTATGGGTGTCTTGATCGCTTTATCAACCATAAATCCAAAATGAAAGGAAATGGTTCAGAAATTGCTCAGGAAATTAAACTTCTCAAGAAAGACATGATATGATTTTCGGAGTATTTCAATTAAAAACTTGTAAAAATAAATAAATCGTTTACGTAAAGAAAATAATTTTGTATTTGTCCAATGTTACACGTATTCAGTGGAAACAAGGATTACCACATGCCGACATATTATTACGGTTAGAAAACAAAAAAAGACCGAAACAAATTGACGAATTCTTTCTGCGAAGATGTTGGTATTAAATATTTTATCTAATATATCAAATTTCGTGCCGATGTCGAAAACTGTTATATAATGCTACTGCAAAAAATAGCACCTTCGATCGCAGGTAAAACATCAGATTAGTACAGATTATTACTGCGTTGTTAATCTTTAATCTGAGTTATTAGAAAATGCACAATGTGTTGCAGAAACAAATTATTATGTGAAATAATGGTATAATACCGAATAGTTTAGTTAGGAATATAGATTATAAGTAATTTATAGTTGGCGCCATATAGTAAATCTTATACAAAGATAAATTTTATTAAACACCACCGCAAATATAAGGGGACCTCCCCTAATCATCGAGATGGAGAAAATTCGTAGTACTTGCTAAATACATTAGTCGTATTACAAATATAACCAGCATAGCTGTGATTCTTTGGATAATAATAATAATAATAAAAGACTAGATGAAAAAACAATTGTTCTCACTAATAATCGACAAAAAATATAAACTATATTCTGTCCGATAATAGAGATGAAAGAATGTGAGCGCCTCTTTGAAAAATTGATGTAATTTAATACGCTTTCAATTAATTTCTCTTTATCATTTATAAGAACGAAATTTTTTGAGAGCAGAAAAGATTTTAGTTCATTTTTTCAGTTTTCCAATCGGAAAACTCAGTCAGATTCCACTTCAATACCTCCCTAGTTGGACAGTTTCGCCAAATGAATAAAAACGGTTAATCAACGGTACCTTTTTGGATAACTCTGATTGTTCTCGTTAAAGAATTGTAAAAACTTAGCTTCATCTTAGATATATTTATATCGCCGCTGATAGGAGAATGTTTAATTCAGGACAGGGCCCGATCTTTGCTGTATTTTTTGAATAATGATAATGCAAACGCATTTTTCTCCGGCAATTACTTTCTTTGACATCCTTGATTTCTTATGTGATCTTTCTGAGCGCTTTTCTACTTTTTCCGATTTTATAGTTGCTTTCTAATTCCTTATGGTTTTCCCCTTTTTTTCTTGATCTTCTTAAAAAGGAAAGATACCAGACGTGTAAAGAAACCTAGATTAACATTTATGTAGATAACACGCGAAAACACATAGTGGTAGACGTAGCTAATGCCTACTATATGTTTACGGGTGCGACTTTTTTTTCGTATACTTTCGACTATATTTTGAGTACTTTTTAATGTACGGAATTGTATAAAATGATTATAAAAAAAAATCAAAGAAAACTCGCTAAATTCCAGAAGGTTTTAGTGAACTCAAAAATCTGTATTCGTAAATTACAACCGTGTAACGCTATTAAAGGAAAATATATATTTATATATTTGATTTGGAAACATGTAAATCGTAAAGGGAAAAAGGAAAAAACCTCGAAAATATATATAAAATATTTTATTTAAATCGGCTTAAGAAATCATTTAAAAATTCGTAACTCGCCAGTCCCGAGATAGTTGGTTAAATATAACATTTAAAATATACGGCAAAAATTAAGCACTTTAATATCGCCGTCCCAACTTTTTCGGGGGAAAAAATAGCAAGGAATATATGTATTCAAAAAAAGCGGTAGCTTAACCGTAAAAAAAATCCGACATACACCTTAAACATGTATATAAAGAGGAATTTCGTAAGAGAAATATCGCTCCGATATGCTAACTTTATAAAAATGGCCCGTTTTTGTACGTCGATGGAGAACTGCCTACTTTATGTTAACGAAACGATATTTCGATTCCTTAACAAAACTCCGGAAATTCGCGAACAGTCTAATAAAGTGCATGAATACTTAAACATTTTTCAGCAGACTACAAATGCAAATATTTCCGGGAATACTGCACAAGAAATGGAGCCGACTTTACGAGGAATTATTCGTAAAAATTTACATTATTTCTATGTTCGTTTACATTTTTATATTTGTACTTATGTTTTATTCATTTCGTTGTCGTCATCGACTTTTCTAATAATTTTTCAATTGCAATTATTTCAATTTTAAATTAATACGTTTAGCTGTGTGAGATTACAGAGTCGATTTCGCAAATACGTTGCTTGTTTTCATAATATAAAATAAATTATACATTTACAACAAAACAACTATGTCCGTTGATAAGAAAAAAAAAATAACAGCTATCGAGGAGCAACTTTTCAACGGAAGATACTAGCAGATTTTTTACTGCCATGTATCCCGAATTAAATTGGGACGTTAGAAATAACAAGTGAATTCATCACTTTTTGTTCGTTTTTAAATTTTTTTGTTTCTAGCGCGTCATACTGAGACTAAAAAGCGGAATTTCGAGTGCAGTTCAACTCGGCGACTCCGAACTGATCAGTCGGAGACCATACCGAAAAATCGCTTTATTCTTTCCATTCCACTGAAACATTTTATTAAATCGTGGATATCTATATTTTTTGGGAGATGTAACGAAAATCCCAAACCGAACACCCCAGCCAAAATAATAAAATAAATTTCAGTGCATCGAGGTATATAACTGTATAGAATTAGGCTCAGGTACTTCATCAGTAATTGATAATAATGCACGATGATGACTGAAATATAAAGTATACTGTTTTGTTTTACAATTATCGACATAGCGATTAAATACTGCATCGATACAGGTACTGTTTCTCATTTTCAAATGAGAATAATTATCGCTGGAATCTAAAATCGTTTGCCATAAAATTGCAAAATTCAGTATTAAAAGGACTATGTAAGTTAATATTGAGATCTCCTTCAAGAATCATAGGCATATTGTAAGGCTCTAAAATCTCCAAATATTCCAACATCCCTTTCGTTTTGCGCTATAAATGAGCAAGTTTAAAGTGAAGAATTCGAAATTTTTTTGTTTCGGTGTCTCAAGGGTTTTATGTAAACTGAAATAAAGTTCGTTTGTCGCTGGTAGTTGTTTCGACTACACACATATGTATATCTGCAACCCCATCGGGCGCGGTAGCAATCCTCTTCAATTTCGTTTCCTCCTCATTGTATGACTTATTTAATCAACTTAAACACTGTGCCAGGTAAATTACGCATGCATTACATCATTCCTATTCTATCGTATGACGTAATTCACGAACTTATTGCATCGTTTATAGCGTTGCATTTTTTGTTATCCTTATACAAATTTTGAAACCAGCCAGCCCCAAAACATAACCATGTTAACAGTCTGCACTGCGAACTAATCGCAAAAAGGGTCATGTGACTCGTGTTAAAATGAATATGTTTTTGGGTTGGCGGTTATTTCAAAATTTCGGTAACGATACCGAAAAATGTAACGCTGTAAATGATGCGATAAGTTCGTGATTTACGAGTCTGCAGCGCGAATTAATCGCAATAAGGTCATGCGACCCGAGTAATTTACCCATTTCCGTTACTATTTTCTTCTTTGTACGTATTTTAGAATGCGGATTAGCCGGATTCTAAAAATCGGCACTGATATTCACATTCGAAATCTGGTCAAATACCGGGGAAAAATGGAGCGTGAGCATTGGTAATGACCATATGCTCTTGTTTAGAAATGTTACGAAAAGCTTTTCAAACGCTTCTTCCGGCATAGTTGCTGTCTCTTATCACAGCTCACCATGTACAACCAGTTTTCATAAACTAATTTTCAACGCGTAAATCCTATCAGCGTAATTATATTACTCAGAGAATCGAGGAATTACTGAACAAAAATCGAATGAATATTTTTATATATAGTTTAGGCCGAAGGTTTATTTTCGGCGCTGTTGGAACACGACGACCGTAAGACAGAGATCACGATTTCCTTATTCCAGGAGGCAACTAGTTGAAAACAGAGTAATACGAGATGAAAATTTAGGATGCGTGGGGTTTCCATATATTGTTAACCTTTGGCGCGCTGCAAATATTGGTCCAAAGTTCTCGCTTTCTTTGAAATTATTAGCATCACCTTACCACTTACTGTGAAGGCTAGCTCAAGTTTCGACTAATGCTCAAATCTCAGCGCTGTAAGTATAGACTTAGTAAAATAGATAAGTGCTACTCGTTCATATTTAACCGATATACAAGTTAGGAAGAATTCCGCCGTATCTGTAAAGGAAGAATTAAAACTGAATTTTCCACTAAAAGCAGAACGAGGTGTAGACGTTGCGATCCAGTTATTTTGCTGAAACTACCTAAATGTATAGAGCGTTCGAATTAACCCCATAAGGTAAAAGTTCAAAATAAAAAACAAAAAAATAATACTTCCATACCTTTTGTCCAGAAGTGTACGTTGTGACATGTGCGTAAAGTGTGATACGACTATGTGTTTCGTTTTGGTAAAAACAATGAACTCAAATAGTTGAGTAAATATAAATAAATGAAAATTAATATGAAATTTCGTTGCATCTTTTCGTGACGTACAAAATTTCAGATTCAGCACAGTCATAAAATATATATATCCTTATAATAAAATAAACTTTAATAACAAACAATATAGATCAATAAATTAGATAAATACCTATTTAGAAACGTTTTCGGGCATAACCCATCATCAGCTAACACTAACTTAAAGGAAACTTAGTGTTAGCTGATGATGGGTTATGCCCGAAAACGTTTCTAAATAGGTATTTATCTAATTTATTGATCTATATTGTTTGTTATTAAAGTTTATTTTATTATATCATTTTAACAAACAGGATGTATTCACCTACATATATATCCTTGTCAAAGTTAACAGCATATCATGTTACGTGATGGAATTAATTCAAAGAAAATGAGTATTTCGAAAAAAAATTCACTAGCAATCCTTTCTTATTACTTTTTTTTTTTTCTTATTACTTTTTTTTTTTCTTATTACTTTTTTTTTTTTTTTTTTAAACCCCCCTTTGGGCATATCAACAAAGGATCTTCGCCCAGAAACGAAAGGAAGGAGAAGGATCAATTAAATGTAGATTCGGTCAGCTATTGATAAGATAAAGGAACTGAGAATAGGAACAACTGGGATCGACGGAAACGATAAGATATACGAGGCACAATAAGGAGTAGGGAGTTTGAGTGACAGCAGATTGGAAGCAATCCTTTCTATAAGTCATTATCGAATAAAAAATTGGAAGAGCTTAAAACATCGCACTTACATATATCAAAAATTGGTTCTTTTCCGCGTTATTTTTGATAAAAATATCTCCCACTGGTGTCACAGGCACTGGAAAAAAACGTAAAAAGTCGAAACGTACATGGATTAGAACTAAAGACGAGAAAGTAGATATTTTACAAAAAAACCTTTACCGACATTTTCAACCAGCCTGCTGATATAATCGAGTTCTTAACTGCTTATTGCGCAAACATTTTGCGGGAGAAATTAGGTACGTATTTGAAAAATTCAATAATAAAAAGAGTCCCAGTTTTGATATAATTTTTCAGTAAATTGTTAACTCAACCGCCCGGTAAAGCGATATTATTTTTTCAGAAACATTTTCAATGTTGTATTTTGGCAGCAGCAGTTTCCTTTATCATGGAAACTGACGCAAATGGTATTAGTGTCAAAATCAGGTAAAGTTCTGGGATGAGGCTGTACTGCTAACACCTTTTCCCTTGTTAGCCCTGTCCTTTCCCGAATCTAATCGAGGAAATAATTTTAAAGCGAATAAACCCAGTTGTATTGTCTGAAGATACAGCTGTAGAGTTCGAATTTTGCAAAAAAACATTCGAACAATGAACGGTTTCATCGAATTATATATACTATAAAAAAAAGCTTTGAGCCTGATTAAGTATGTACACAGATATGTTGTGTGTTATGTGCAGAAAAACTTTTTCTAATGCCATCTCCTTGTCTATTATATGAACTCGAAAAAATACTTTCTCATCCTTTTTAACTTCCTCAAATGGTTGCTTAAGGACTGTACTTGCCACGTTAAATTCCGTAATGAATATTCCAGCATCTCTTCTGTATCTGCTAGCTCGGCACAAAGGAGCGGTTTCAAAAAGTTTCAAAGGGCAATATCAAAACTGGAATCCGGCTAATGCGCATTAAAACCAATAAAATCAAAAATACGAAGGTTGCCTTTACACTGAGAAATGTAACTAATGAGAATCGATTCAAATAAATAGGGCTATGTAATTTCCAAATGAAAAGATATTAAATATTTTTATGGGTGTATTTGGACAGAAAATTAACGCGATTAACTGGTATTTCATGGGAAAAAAAAAGGAAACATCTGAAACTGAACTCGCAAGAATTATACTGACTTATCGTTGCGAAACAGACTCCTAATTTATAAAATACTACATTTAATTTGGACATACCTATGTTGCGGAGTTTTACCAATGATATATCAAGCACTTATTGTCTCTCCTATTTCGACGTAATTGATCATCGTGTTACATGGAGACTTTAATATTCCGTAATTAATAGCCGACATGAGATCAAACGTGCTGCAATGCAGTACATAGACTCTTTATAGTCTCAAATGCGTTGGTAATTATTACTTTTTTCAAAGCAGTCTCTCGAGGTACATAGGTTAAAACGTAGCAGAACGTTCGATTTATCCGGAACTGTACAAAAAATAAATGGAGAACCTTGCTGGAATTTGTATCACGTTCTATATCGATTCGCTAAATCAGAATTTGGCCCGTTCTAATTCAAAAATATACTACAAAAAAATAATAAAAAGTTTCTTACAGAAATATCTCATACCGTCATCAAAACGTAAGAGGCGAAGTGGCAAAATTGAGTTCCCAATAAAACTCCCAGCGTTGGTTTTTTCTCAAAGCTATAAATTCTTTTCTTTTATTACGATATATTCTGAAACGTTTTTTTTTTTTTCATTCAATGCGTTTTTCTTCTTTCTTGGCAGCTTTCAATTTTTTGTAGTATATTTCCGTACCTGTAATTTAACTATTCTTTTCCATTTGGGGGGTTTAATTCTTATTAATTTTTAAGGTGATTCGTAAATGAGTTTTTGAATTTTTTTTTTTTAATAATAATGTATTTTAAAATGTTAGTTTACCAGAAAACTATCCCGCTTTGAATTATCAGTTCACATAAGTAACTTGCTTATAAGCGTTCTAGAACATAGCTGCAATTTTCACCAGCGGGATATGCAAGAGCACTAGTATCGTACCGCAAAAATTTGCACACATGGCTGAAAATGTAACCTCATTTCAGTGCAGGAGAATAAAACTAACACGATAATTTTCTCCTTTTCTCGAAAAGGCTCAAAATTTATCCCAATCCAAAAGCCAACAGTACTTTTCGCCTATTGTTAACTAACGAAATTTTCAAAAATCTGGTCCCAAATTACAGCTCAGTACCCAAAATTTACATTAATCTGAAGCCTCTCGTGACCGTTAATACCAGTAATTTGACAAAAATTTGCAAAAAACTGGCCCAAATTCACCTCTAACTGAACTCCCCTTAGGATGTAATTAACTGCTGATCCAAATACCTGCACCGCAGGAGAACTTTTAATCCTTATCCCTTAACTTGAAGCTATCTGATAATTTAAACATCTGTGGAAGGACCTTGGTTCTTGTACGCATGTACCTGTACATGTGGTTACTGTAATCCGCCTTTTTCCAGGAATTACAGACTAATCATGCCCATACACCTCTCATTTCGGACTTTACTTATCGCGTGTAGTATTTTTTTTTTTTGTTTTTTTTTTTTATTATTATATATTTCCCCCCCCCTAAAGACCGCTGAAACACCTACAGCATGATCCCATCCAGTCCACCATGGAATGTATAAATAGAGATCGTTTTTTAATTTTTTAATTTTAGAAATTGTTTCATTGACTTATATATAACCGAATATTAAATGGGTAATAAAAAAAAAAAAAAATTCTCACAGATGAGGAGGAAACATAATTCTCGGAAGCTGCTAAATATGATCAAATTTTAATATCTGAAATGAAATTTTCGTATGGAACTTTTGTAGTATGGTATACTGTTCTTATATATTTATTTTTACATTTTTAAATTTCCATCAGTAAATATTTTCGAAATATGCAGTACCGCCTACGAGCAGTCCTCGTCATTTTAGAGAGACCTGCAGGGCCATATCGACGTTGTATGATCGTATATGAGCATGAAACAACTGTTAAACTGCTGTTGCTGGTGTAGAACCGGTTATAAAATTTGAGAAATTGACATGAAAGTAAACATCCCGTTATGACAGATCTTTAGTACAAGGGCGGTCGAAAATAACCCCATTAATTATACCTTTCCGAATGTATAACAAGCCTCATGGAAAATTTTGAAAATTAGTTTTACGAATTGCAAGAATGAGATGGTTGCAAATATGTATAACAGTGCGCTTGAAGGGAAAATGTAAGACGTTTGAGAAGGATTATTGTTAACATGCAGCCGTCAACTATAGAGATGCGAAATCGCGCTAGCTGTCCAAATACTTTTAATGGTGTTTAAATAAATGATCTTTTAAAAGGTTTGATGGATAATTAATATGCGTGTACAGTGCAATAGGATAAGCGGTGAAACGGTAAAACGTTCTTGATGAGGCAGCGTAATAACTTTTGTTAAACGATCGTTGTAGATGGTGGTGATAATGGTGGCAGAATCGGGAAGTTAATGATATAGAGCTGGAAAAACATACGTACGGTAGGTTAAATAAAAATAAAAACACACATACTTCTTTTCTCACATGTTGTATTATTCCAAAAAAAATGTTTACATGTTCATAGAAAATATATCACACGCGTACTTTATAATGTGATACAATAAAATAATAATAATAATAATAATAATAATAATAATAATAATACGTATTTTTTTTCACTTCCATTTTACTTATTTTCTATTTATTTCAATTAACTGTTTCCTTTAAATTCACAAATATCACCATAATATCAAAAGCTATCCCCTCGATATCTTCCATCTACTTTTTAGCCTGTCGTACATAATATTTTTTTTTCTGAATTTGCTGCATGTTCTAAACGGCAAAAAAACTTAATAATTGTAATCAGTTTTTCATTGAATGTATTTTGCTTTCTCTGTATACACTGAGCCCATGGAAGCGGCTGCATCTATAGAAGTGCACAGTAAGACGCTTTTAGGCAAATCACATGTGATTATTTATGTGTGTGGGGTTTGAGCACTAAAAAATCAAATGATGTTGCTACGCGAACTTTACTATATGCGGCAATGTATTATAAGATAAACCATTATAAACAATGGTGTCGAGGACCGTTGATTTATACCCATAATAGAGCAGGATAATATAAAAATATATGCAGGTAATTGGGAACTAAAATTACATTAGAATATATAGTAGTGAACGAGAGCTGTTCTGCCATGAGCAATCTGTAATTGATACAATAATTTAAAAAATATTAATTTCGTATCCGTGCAAAAGTATAGGTGTAAAAACAAAGTAATCACAACTGTGATATAAAAAATTGAATCATGTGAGAGAACTGTGAGAGAATATAATAAAAGAAGAAAACATTATAAATGAGTGGATTGATGATGTGTTGAAAATTATATGTTGAACGAAGTTTAGGAAGTCCACACAAATGCTAGTTCAAAAATAAACTTGCTTAGGTGAAAATAATGAATGCTGATTTAGGAAATAAGGCAGGTAGTATGAGTGTATAGCAAATTTAAGTTGTGAGCAGTTTCATCTGCTTGGGGTTTTTCTTGTAGTGAATAATGGCGGTTGCGAACTGAAAACAGTCCTAGCCAATTTTTTAAAGCAACAAAGCTAAACAGAATCAGGAAGAGTAGGCATGTCGCAAAGGCGACGAAGATCTAATTAATGAGGGACTTTGTTTTCTCAATATATTCATATGTATCAGAATGTTGGACTTTACGTCAAAAAAGAACCCGTTCCGAATAAGATTCGAATTCCACAGTCGGCCAAGTGAAGAAATCTATTTTAATGAACTAAAGATCTTAACGATATTCTCGCTACTAAATGGAAGTATCTAGACGGCATAGGATAGCATTCATCAGCAGGTAGGCCGATCAGATCCATTAATTTACCCGAAGAATCTTCACAGCCCATATGAGGATGGCCGGGAGCACGGAGCCGTGCGGAAACATAGTTGATGCCGCATAGTCACAACGCTCCGAACTTGCGACAATTAAAAAAGTTCAGTCAAGCATGAGGTTTCATGCGCTGAGGATTCCGTATGAAAGTTAACAATAACTATAATTATTTAGTACGTAAGAAAATTTGTTTGAATAAATTTCTATTTTTATTTTACTATTTTAATTTAATATCTTAATAAATTTCAAAGATCTTTTCTAATAATAATTTAAAACAGTAAAGCAAAATACTAATTTGAATCGAAGACTTAGATTACTTTGAAGTGAAATGTAACGGTTATGAAGAAAAATTAATTAAATCCTTTTTTTATTTATTTTTTTAAATTATTGGTTTAGATTTAATAATACTAATATTAAGGTTTTATGATTTTTTAAAATGTGTAATTTTGTTAATTCCTACACCTATCTTTCTTGAATAGCCGACCGTCAAAGATATTTAATAAATATATAAACGAAAACACGCAAAAAATATTAATTAGAAATAATATTGATGCTACGTATCACTCTGCTGCGGTTGCTAGAATGTTGATGTTCCCTGCTGGCAGGTTGGTGTACGTTGGTGATTGCATCCTCGATTCTCGGCGAATGGGAGGGAGAGACACGGTAATCGAAATTATAGTTTACGAATTTTGTAAATGTCACTAATTGGAAAACCGAATTTCGAGGCGATTTGGTTACTTTGTTATTAAACTTCTTTCGGTTGCAAGACGAACTGGTTACTTTACCAAAAAAGGTCGATATAGTTCCGCGATGTGAAAAAGACTGTCGTTCTACTGTGATGATTTTTTAACAATTCGGTATTTTCTTTCGACTCTCTCCGTATGTTAGACCATTATTAAATATTTTTTTTTTATTTATTTACTAGCATAGGGCGTTAAATTGTTTAACAAATCGAAATACTATTCGCATCTGTTTTTCATCAGGCGGACGTACCACCTAAACAATGATGCGGTGAGTCCGTTCCTTTCATTACAGTTCATAATAACACTAACACACGCCGTAATGAAAATAATCAAACCAAAACCTGCGATCCTGTTTCGTTTCTTATCCCTCGTACTAACACTATTATCGCAAATTATAACAATCCGAACCAAATTCTAAAAACCGCTGCAATCTCGTATTCCGATAAAGCCAAAGGAAAAATAACACCGATTAACAAACCTGTTTATTTCGTGCATTCAAGAAACCCACTTAAAACAAAACCAACATTTAAAACTAAAAAACTATAAAGTTCTCGAATCAAATCCGGTGCTTGCCAGTTGTGCGCGTGGTGGAATAATATTATCCGTTCGTGCGGATATTAACTTTCAACAGATAATGTTACCATCCGACATTCAACCAGTAAAAGTCGAAATTCGTAAGCCAGTTCCACGGGAGTCTCTAAACATAATTCCGAACCGTATTTAGAAACTTTTAAAGTTGTCAAAAAATTCAAACAGTTCCTCCCCTCTAGCGCCGCGAGTATTACAGCTAAAAAATTTGAACAGGGTTAAACATATGCGCTTCGACATATATTTCTCAAGTTTGGAACATCAAGGTTTGAAAGTTTTGTTAAGGAAATAACTTATGGTTTCGTTCTCGACAAATAACGATCTTTCCATCGATCATGACCGGAAAAAAAATATTATTTTTGAAACTTTCGAGCTTACGGCGCTTAAGGTTCTGAATTTTAAGATGGAAACCTAGATGTTCTAAAGTAAATAAATAAACAGGGACGCACATTTTTTTATCCTTGTTCAAAATCTTGAACCAATACATAAATTACAAGCGGGGCTACACGTCATTTTTCAGAATTTTATGAACTTTTAGTAAATTTCAAACAGTTTCGTTAAGAAAACGAAATACGGGTCCGTTCCCAAAAAATAGAGATCTTTCCAATAATAATACACTTGAAAAAAATTTTTTTTTACAAAATTTCGAGCTTTCAGCTCCAAGCCACTAATTTTAAAATTGGAAACTTAGATGTTCCAAACCAGAGATATATACATGGATGCCCATATTTACTACTTTCCTCAAAATTTTTAGATTTAATATTCGCGTCACAAATCAATTCTCACGCTTTTTTGAACTTTTCAGCAAACTTTGAAAGTTCAATTAAGAAAATGAAATACGGTTTCTTTCCCGACAGATAGCGATCCTTCAAACGGTATATAACATGCGTCTGAAAAATAAAAATTTTCTCCAAAATTTCGAACTTTCGGCGCCTTAAGGGTCCAATTTTAAAACTGGAAATCCAAATGTTATAAAGAAATATAAGGGGATTAGCACGTTTTTAGCCGCGTTCAAAATTTTCAGCTGTAATATTCGTAGAGCTAGTGGAGAGACACATAATTATTTTTATTTTTTGAACTTTTCGGAACTTTGAAAATTTCGTTAAAAAAATGAAATTCGGTTTCGTTCCCGACTACTAGAGATCTTTCTAATGATATATCACAGGCCCAAGAAAAAAAATATTTTTTTCCAAAATCTCGAGCTTTCAGTGCCCCGAGGGTCCAATTTTAAAGCTGGAAACTCGGATGTTCCAAACTAGAGAAATATACGTGGAAGCGCATATTTTTAACCGTGTTCATAATTTTTATCGGTAATATTCGCGGCGCTAGGGGGGGGGGACACGTCATTTTTCGCGCTTTTTTGAACTTTACGGCAACTTTGAATTTTTTGGTAAAGAAAATGATATAAGGTTTTGTTCCTGATAAATAGCGATCTTTCAAACGATATATTACATTATCGGAAAAAAAAATATTTTTTTACAAAATTTTCAGCTTTCGAAGCCCCGGAGTTTTATTTTTAAAGCTTGAGACCCGGACGCACCAAATTACAGAAATATACGTGGAAGTACATATTTTTAACCATGTTTTAAATTTTTAGCTATAATACTCGCAGCGCTAGGGGACGCGCAATTTTTTGAGCTTTTTTGAGCTTTATCGCAACTTTGAAAGTTTGGTTAAGAAAATGAAATTCGGTTTCGTTCCCGACTACTAGAGATCTCTCTAACGATATATCACAAGCCCAAGAAAAAAAATATTTTTTTCCAAAATCTCGAGCTTTCGGTGCCCCGAGGGTCCAATTTTAAAGCTGGAAACTCGGATGTTCCAAACTAGAGAAATATACGTGGAAGCGCATATTTTTAACCGTGTTCATAATTTTTATCGGTAATATTCGCGGCGCTAGGGGGGGGGGACACGTCATTTTTCGCGCTTTTTTGAACTTTACGGCAACTTTGAATTTTTTGGTAAAGAAAATGATATAAGGTTTTGTTCCTGATAAATAGCGATCTTTCAAACGATATATTACATTATCGGAAAAAAAAATATTTTTTTACAAAATTTTCAGCTTTCGAAGCCCCGGAGTTTTATTTTTAAAGCTTGAGACCCGGACGCACCAAATTACAGAAATATACGTGGAAGTACATATTTTTAACCATGTTTTAAATTTTTAGCTATAATACTCGCAGCGCTAGGGGACGCGCAATTTTTCGAGCTTTTTTGAGCTTTATTGCAACTTTGAAAGTTTGGTTAAGAAAATGAAATTCGGTTTCGTTCCCGACTACTAGAGATCTTTCTAACGATATATCACAAGCCCAAGAAAAAAAATATTTTTTTCCAAAATCTCGAGCTTTCGGTGCCCCGAGGGTCCAATTTTAAAGCTGGAAACTCGGATGTTCCAAACTAGAGAAATATACGTGGAAGCGCATATTTTTAACCGTGTTCATAATTATTATCGGTAATATTCGCGGTGCTAGGGGGGGGGGACACGTCATTTTTCGCGCTTTTTTGAACTTTACGGCAACTTTGAATTTTTTGGTAAAGAAAATGATATAAGGTTTTGTTCCTGATAAATAGCGATCTTTCAAACGATATATTACATTATCGGAAAAAAAAATATTTTTTTACAAAATTTTCAGCTTTCGAAGCCCCGGAGTTTTATTTTTAAAGCTTGAGACCCGGACGCACCAAATTACAGAAATATACGTGGATGTACATATTTTTAACCATGTTTTAAATTTTTAGCTATAATACTCGCAGCGCTAGGGGACGCGCAATTTTTTGAGCTTTTTTGAGCTTTATCGCAACTTTGAAAGTTTGGTTAAGAAAATGAAATTCGGTTTCGTTCCCGACTACTAGAGATCTTTCTAATGATATATCACAAGCCCAAGAAAAAAAATATTTTTTTCCAAAATCTCGAGCTTTCGGTGCCCCGAGGGTCCAATTTTAAAGCTGGAAACTCGGATGTTCCAAACTAGAGAAATATACGTGGAAGCGCATATTTTTAACCGTGTTCATAATTTTTATCGGTAATATTCGCGGCGCTAGGGGGGGGGGACACGTCATTTTTCGCGCTTTTTTGAACTTTACGGCAACTTTGAATTTTTTGGTAAAGAAAATGATATAAGGTTTTGTTCCTGATAAATAGCGATCTTTCAAACGATATATTACATTATCGGAAAAAAAAATATTTTTTTACAAAATTTTCAGCTTTCGAAGCCCCGGAGTTTTATTTTTAAAGCTTGAGACCCGGACGCACCAAATTACAGAAATATACGTGGAAGTACATATTTTTAACCATGTTTTAAATTTTTAGCTATAATACTCGCAGCGCTAGGGGACGCGCAATTTTTTGAGCTTTTTTGAGCTTTATCGCAACTTTGAAAGTTTGGTTAAGAAAATGAAATTCGGTTTCGTTCCCGACTACTAGAGATCTCTCTAACGATATATCACAAGCCCAAGAAAAAAAATATTTTTTTCCAAAATCTCGAGCTTTCGGTGCCCCGAGGGTCCAATTTTAAAGCTGGAAACTCGGATGTTCCAAACTAGAGAAATATACGTGGAAGCGCATATTTTTAACCGTGTTCATAATTTTTATCGGTAATATTCGCGGCGCTAGGGGGGGGGGGACACGTCATTTTTCGCGCTTTTTTGAACTTTACGGCAACTTTGAATTTTTTGGTAAAGAAAATGATATAAGGTTTTGTTCCTGATAAATAGCGATCTTTCAAACGATATATTACATTATCGGAAAAAAAAATATTTTTTTACAAAATTTTCAGCTTTCGAAGCCCCGGAGTTTTATTTTTAAAGCTTGAGACCCGGACGCACCAAATTACAGAAATATACGTGGAAGTACATATTTTTAACCATGTTTTAAATTTTTAGCTATAATACTCGCAGCGCTAGGGGACGCGCAATTTTTTGAGCTTTTTTGAGCTTTATCGCAACTTTGAAAGTTTGGTTAAGAAAATGAAATTCGGTTTCGTTCCCGACTACTAGAGATCTCTCTAACGATATATCACAAGCCCAAGAAAAAAAATATTTTTTTCCAAAATCTCGAGCTTTCGGTGCCCCGAGGGTCCAATTTTAAAGCTGGAAACTCGGATGTTCCAAACTAGAGAAATATACGTGGAAGCGCATATTTTTAACCGTGTTCATAATTTTTATCGGTAATATTCGCGGCGCTAGGGGGGGGGGACACGTCATTTTTCGCGCTTTTTTGAACTTTACGGCAACTTTGAATTTTTTGGTAAAGAAAATGATATAAGGTTTTGTTCCTGATAAATAGCGATCTTTCAAACGATATATTACATTATCGGAAAAAAAAATATTTTTTTACAAAATTTTCAGCTTTCGAAGCCCCGGAGTTTTATTTTTAAAGCTTGAGACCCGGACGCACCAAATTACAGAAATATACGTGGAAGTACATATTTTTAACCATGTTTTAAATTTTTAGCTATAATACTCGCAGCGCTAGGGGACGCGCAATTTTTTGAGCTTTTTTGAGCTTTATCGCAACTTTGAAAGTTTGGTTAAGAAAATGAAATTCGGTTTCGTTCCCGACTACTAGAGATCTCTCTAACGATATATCACAAGCCCAAGAAAAAAAATATTTTTTTCCAAAATCTCGAGCTTTCGGTGCCCCGAGGGTCCAATTTTAAAGCTGGAAACTCGGATGTTCCAAACTAGAGAAATATACGTGGAAGCGCATATTTTTAACCGTGTTCATAATTTTTATCGGTAATATTCGCGGCGCTAGGGGGGGGGGGGACACGTCATTTTTCGTGCTTTTTTGAACTTCACGGCAACTTTGAAAGTTTCGTTAAGGAAATGAAATTCGGTTTCGTTCCCGACAAATCGCGATCTTTCCATCGATATATCGCATGCCTATAAAAAAAAATATTTTTTTACAAACTTTTGAGCTTTTGTCGCCCCGAGGGTCCAGTTTTAAAGTTGGAAATCCGGATGTTCCAAACTAGAGAAATATACGGGTATGTGCGTATTTTTAGCCCCATTCAAGATTTTTAACTACAATACTCGCGGCGCTAAGGGGGGGGACACGTCATTTTTTGCTGTTTTTTGAACTTTTGGGAAACTTTACATAACTTTTGTAACGTAATTTTTTGATTTTATGAAAGTACTCCTGCATTGTAGTTTATATTTTGAATTTCAGCGTTATAAGTTTATCTAGTGACGAGTTATGATTTTTTAAGTGATTTTTGAGGTCGTTTTATGTACCATATTATATATTCTTGACGGTTTTTTGGGTTTTTTGCCGCCCAGGGTAATCGGTCATCTTCAAGTTATAGATCGTTTTAAAGATAATTTTAATTGTAATTTATGTTCCAAATTTGAAGTTTATAAGTCAAGCCGTTCGTGAATTATTGATTTTTATTTGATATTTTTGTCATTTGTGTACCATCTTATAAGGATTCCGTACATTATATGTATACGGAATCCTAAAAACCCGTAACTTCGATACTAGGAAATATATGCAACAGATTATTATTATTATTATTATTATTATTCCTTCTTTTTTTTTTGAAAAAATGTTTCAACAAAAAACTGTAAAAAACAGTGTCATTAGTAAAGCGGTCTGTGTGTTATTCATTTAATTTTAGTAAGCAAGCGGTTTTCAACTGTGTTTGAACTGTAAAAAATTATCATCACACGGGCTAGGCCAATGTCTGACGTTGTTCAGCTCGAGTAAAAAAAAACAAAAGAAATAAAGGCACTTTCGAATTTTGGTTGAGAACTATTTTCTTCTTTATAGTGCCATACTTAATTCCTGAGCGTCGGCGACTACCTACTCGTACATCTCAGCTGTACATATATAGGTATGTGTACTAGGAAATTGTTATATGCAACGCAGGTGTATACACACGCAAGACTACATTCGGAACTGATAGTAGCCGCTTGTTATCGCGCTACCAGTGCAGTCCTGTGTAGGTCTGCTGTGTACTGACCTAGCGCGCATATGATGTTGAACGTGGTGGTTTGCCATTACCTTCCACGTGACTTTTAGCGATTATTTTATTTATTTATTTAATTCTTGTAATAAGTTCATCGTCACTCGGGATCGAACCCGTGATCTGCACAACGGAAGTCAAGCGCTCTAGCAACTAGGCTATCGCGATTTACAGGGGGTTAATTAATGAACTAGCTGACACAGTTCGGGTGATCTGGAGCTAGTCGCGTTACCGCTATATCTTATCAGAACGATAGAAAAACATCGAACAAAGAGAACCTACGGCCTTGGGAAAACGAATTTCAATGATTTTTGGTGTAGTGATAGTTTACCATGTAAGTATACTATATGTGAAAAATATTAAGGGGTGAAATACTCAAATACAATCGAGCAAAACAAATTAAAAATTTCTCCACACTCTATGTACAGGTTGTATATAAGTTATAGAACACGTAGTTTGAAGTTCTCATGACCTAGGTGGTAAGGTTCGTGACGCATACACTTAATCCGCGGCTTCAAATGTATTTTTTACTTTTTTTTTTTTTTTTTTTTTATATAAATATTTATAATTTATTTATTTATTAGAAAAGTAAATTATTTATTTACTCATTCATTTATTTTTTTATTACTTATTAATCGTTTCAACACTCTTTTATTATTTATTTCATTAATTTAATTTCTACTATTCCGACAGAAATTAAACTTAACTACTAACGAAACATTGAAAAAATCAATAAGTAATAAAAAAAAAAATGAATGAGTAAATAAATAAATTAAAAGAATTTATGTATAAATAAAAAAAAGTGTTCACAGTTAGATCAATCTATAACTATCGTAAATAACATTTAAATTTTTAAAAAAAATTTTATTATATCCAAATAGTAATAAATTTAATAAAAAGTAAAATTACAAAAATATTAGACGTGAAATAGTAGAATGAAATTCGTAATAAAAAATCATTGAAAAAAATAATAAGTAATAAAAAATAAATGAATGAGGAAATAAGTAAATAATTTGTATTTATTTTTCTAATAAAGGAATTAATTACAAGTATTTATATATACATATATACATATATATATATATATATGTATATAAAAAAAAAGGAAAAAAATAAATGCGTACCAGGCTATATTCGAATCCGCGTATCGAGTGTATCACGAATGTCGCCACTTAGGCCGCGGCAATTTCAAACAAAACGTTCTATAAAACAATTTTTAAAATTCATGTTCCACAATTTTACCTAATATAAAAGTAATAACAAACGTTGACTAGAAACAAAATTTATTATTTAAAATTAATACACCGACATGTTTCGCAGACCATGTTCCATAATTTCTATCACTTATATATATATATATATATATATATATATATATATATATATATATATATATATATATGTATATATAAGCTATGCATAAAGTGTTAAGCAAAGTTTAAGTTCGTTTTTCTCGATTATATTTCAGTATTTTGAACCTTAATATTTTACACATAGTATACCCACGAGGTATACTACCACTATACCAAACAATTATTGAAATTCGTCTCCCCAAGGCCGTACGGTCTGCTTGTAAAAAAAAAAAAGAGCTTCGAGGTGCTACTTCCTATGTTACCGTATTAATTTTAGATTTTAGGGCGTGTGTGTTTAGCGAAACAACAAACTGCAATTTTATAAATTGTTATAACGGAGAAATCGAAAACAGATGAATCGACGAATGGAAAGCGAAAACGAGGCGGTAATAAAAATAATAATAAATAAAAAAGATGACGGAAAATAAACTACGATAGAGCCCGAAGGAAAGACGGGCGCAGAAATGAGCTAGTTGTTTTCATATTTCGCAGGGGCATTATTTCCAATTTCGGAATCTCATTTTCCTATAGAACTCATTCTTTCGTTCGGCATTTCATCGTCCAGCGTTATTTTGTTTCGAAGGAGAAGCTGGAGTGCAGCGCACGATAAGGCCAAGAAACCTTGATATCGTTTACGTAGATTAGAGGCGGCTCTATGTTATGTGCTAGCAAACCGCAAAGTGGCCTCTGCGTGCTGGCTATTGCCTAATGTATGCATCCTATCTGACGACACAGACGTAATAACCAGCTAGGACGGAATAGGGGAAACAAGATAACCGTCCTTCAGTAATTTTTTTTCTCTCTCTCGCTGCGCGCTTCTCAGATGTATTCGCTGCCGGCGTGGAACGGGTTCTTCGGTTTGACGAAGAAGAAGCTGAAGCGGGAAAACAAAAAGATTTGATAAAGGCTCGGCGCGTACCAATTTACCTAAGGGCGAACTTTTTCCGGTATATTTTCCGTCGTCATTTGTATTTTTCGATCTTATATTGGCTTTTTTCGGTAGCGTTATTATTAACGTTTCTCGAATATCTCTTCCGATTACGTTTGAACTTTTCGCTGTTTGCTTATCTATTTCGCCGTGACCGGTTCAATCTGGGGGCGTATAGGGCGACCGTTAGCCTTGATAAAAGATCTGTTCTACGTCGTCCATTAAAAGTATCGCCTAAAGCAAAGTGTATCGTTAATTCGAGATAGTCCGGTTTCCGGATAAATTTTAACGGCCTACTTTTTGCTAATACAACGATTAAATAGAACAGGGAAAGAACGATTGCCCGATAAAACAGCGCCGCCACCGCCTGCTACTGCAAATATATACTGGAAATAAGTTTGTCAAGGAGCGGAGAAAAATGGTCTTTCTCCTTCCATCTTCGGTTCGTTCTGATTTTTTCTCCATTCCGTCCGTCTGTCTCTTTGAAAGAGTACGATTTAAACTAAACGAAAACGATAAGTTAATTTTAAATTATTCACCTATCCTTTTTGTTAGTCAGTTTAATAAATAATTAATAAACATAAGACATCCTAAATGAAATATGTTCTAGAGTTATTCGAGTGAATATCTAATTTTTTTTGAAAAATCCGAACGATAAAAGTGTATTAACTTACATAGGTTCCGTCTTTCTGGTGGCTCTGGGTGCACCATGTGCACCTCTGTCGTTGAAGATAACATTGAACATTTTTTTTACTGTTCCAGATTTGAGGATCTTAGATCCAAATATAACATTAATAGTAGTTCCCAGTCTCTAATCATCACTAGAGAAAATTCTACAAATCTCCTACTGTATATGGAGTCTGCGATTCGCAGGAAGTTCATAGACGGAAACTAATACACTATTAACTCCCTAAACTCAAATTCAATCGTGAAACCGCAAATGTAGCATGGTGTTTTTCTATCTTATGCACTTCCTGTAAATAGCCAAAAACCATTAAATCATTATGCACACCATATTTTTAAGTTATTTTAAGTTATACTTTGAAAAACTCATCTATCAACACACACGCTTGGTAAGTGAAGGGACTATGTTTTTCATCCAGTACATTTTGCAGGAAACTATCACACACAAGATTCTATTTGAAAAACTCATCTATCAACACACACGCTTGGTGAGTGAAGGGACTATGTTTTTCGGTTTAAGTACATTTTGCAGGAAACTATCACACACAAGATTCTATATTTATTAATACGTTATTTTAGTTAAACACGCACATGTACTTACTCCTGATTTAAGCACGCTAGTTCCCTGCACCTTTATACACATTTTTTTTTTCTTCTTTCTAAATACACCATTTAAAAAAAAAAATAAAAATTAATGTGGATCTCATTTGAACATCCGAGGTAGACTTGAATTGTCGTCGATCTTCAATTTAAACATGGATTTAGGTTTCTTTAGAGACTCGTGTATTTTTCGTTCCTCTTTACTGATATATTATTATTATTATTCTGTTTCTCTCTTCTTAATTTAAACGATGATTCGGATCTCCTTCAGATTAGTGATGTGTAAGGTAACGAGGAACTTAACTAGAAACTAATTGCAGCTCTGAAATACCAATCGATAACGTATTTACGTAACTCCGTTACTCCTGTCATTTTTGTGTCCCAGAAATGAGAAATAACCACTGTATAACTAAAAGAACAGACTGTTATTATGTAACTAGTGTCTTGGAACCGAATGAACGAAAGGAAAGATTAACTATGCAATAATATTAGATGGTAATCGGGAGGAATTGTAGTAACACCTTTTACCTTTATATCACTGGTACAATGTTCGTATGTATCTCTCACACTGTTTGCTCTGTTGCTGGTGCCATAACCCACTAGCTCATTACCCAGCAATACTTGATCAGATGATGAATATTAAACAACACTATATTCTGCTGTAACTGGCTGGGAACGAAGTTCTTCAGCTACAAATTTAGTTATAATAACTAAATAACACGTATAATGTGTTTCTCTCTATACTGGTTAAACTGTCGTTGTCCGTGTGCGTGCGTTATTATCAGCTGGAAACAACGTTATTTACGTAATCCAGTTAAATCGGTATATTTTAATAAGCAAATTACTTTTTCTGTACCATAATGACGGTCGCATATAACATGCTGATGACTGGCGATTAGCAACTCTGGAATTTTACACTATCACAAAAAGTTTTAACATCGAATTTTATCAAAACAGCAATGCTGATTTGTTCACCTTTTTTTAATGCGGTTGTAAATTCCAGATTTGCTTTATTTTATTTGGATGTCTATTTGTCACATTTCGCTATTTTTCGAGAGTTTTTAGATATGAAACTCTCATCTACCGGCTCCAAGTTGTTTTTTAGCTTTTAAACATTATTATTTCACTAACCTCTATTTTATTTATTTATTTATTTTTTTTATAATTACGTTTACATAAGTTACTCTTTTTGTAATAGTTTGTAACTTTGTAACTAAGTTCCTGTTACGTTCCTGGTCATTAGGAACTTGTAACGTGACATTCGAAAAAACGAGTCTACTCCGGATATTCGCGTAATACAATATGCATATATTTCTCTTCCCGCTTTTCTAGTACTAAAGTACACGACATATTCCATCGATAAAAGGTTTCTAGAGTATTTAAGTTTCAGTCTTAAAATGTTTATCATCATGTTTATAATTTTCGTTACTTTTTGAATTTATTTTAATTTATTCAGAGAGCTTGCCATAGCGACGGCTATAACGATAGCCGCTTCAACGAGGATTTAGTTGATTTTAGCGTTTAATTGTAGTTCTTTTTTTTTTTTTTTTTACGATTGATATGTTCAGCGAAAAACACTCAACTATCTTTTAACGTGCACCGGCTGCTCGACCGACAAATGGAGTTTAAACGAATTTCTCTTGCATTTATCCTCCTTTTGGTTTCTAGTTTATTCTCAACACGCGCTACTAGTTTTTATCAGGCGTTTAAAATATCGAAAACTGTCAATAGGTAAATACATATGTCTCGTTGATGTTGTAGTTATCGTGATAAAGTATTTATTTTTCAACCTGTAATTATCAAAAATACGGTTATAAATCGCAATAACTTTATTTACTTTTAAAGATGATCGAAAGAAGAGAACTTTCTCACATCAGTTTGGCTTTAATACCTGTCAAGCGTGTGGAGACTCGCGGTGTTTTGTTTTTTTTATTATTCGCTTTATTTGGAGCAGGCGACATACAACTTTGTCCGCAAGAGGAAGCCGAATTTTATAAATTCCTTCCCATTAGCTTCTTGACTTTTTCCGTTCTACGAATATCAATAAACTCGCAATGTTCAGCAGCGATTTGCCGAACAATATTCGAGTAAATGAACATATAGACAAGCCGAAATCGATCCATACAATAGCGGATTTCGGTATACTTGGCACCATCTTAGACGATATCCAATTCGAATGTACCGAAATATTCGATTTCATTTCGTTTTCTCGAGAATCGTTTTTTGTTACGGCCGCTGTCGGCTCGAGTGAATCGAAGACATTTTTGTATCGTTGAAACTGAAATTCCTGCGGTTCGATCGAATGATTGGCTCGACTCGGGCTAGAGGCTGCGCAGTTATCGTTATAAGTAGTGATCTTTCGTTTGTAGTCGATTCGACTTTACCGTTACTTACATCATCGAGTAGTACCGAGCGCCGGGATTAGAACAGTGTGTGGATCGCTGCGGTAAGTCGTTCGTAGTCATACTAGGGGGTATTCATCCGGTCAGATAGCCATTATTTGGATTTGAACTTGCGATAACTAATATCGATCACTAACTCGCCGTAGAGTTCCAAAATGTAGTTGTATTAAGGAAAATCCGCAATGTATTTTTCTTGTTTTTTCCTGTTTTTTTTTTTTTTGTTTTTTTTTCGTCTTTTTTCTGTAAAATTCTTCGTCGATTTATTTTAAACCGTCATTCGGGTCGTAAATATACTAGTTATTGCGATTAATATTTGTTTACCGAGTTCTTTCGTGGAATTTAATTTTATTGAATTCCGCGTGAAAGACGCTCTTCGAATGAAAGAAAAAGTTTTAGAGTTAAAAGAAAAAAAGAAGACTATTAAGAATATAGTTAATATCCGTACAGCGAGACGATACGTGGCGCTCAAAATAAAATTTAGTCTCGAAGGCAAAATATCTGGAATTGGAGCCGATAAAACTGGCGAAAGGAGGACTAAAACCGAATTGCTCACAACAGAAAGAGAGGGGGTATTGTCTACTGGTTTATTGCTTTTTGTCTTTTTTGTCTTGGTGCTGCCCTGTTCCGAAGATGATAATTAAAAAATAAAAAAAAGTGAATCTGAAGAATACATTTAGGAAGCTTTTAAACAAATTCTTTATGGATTAGGCGAAATATTAATCAATAGGAATTTTTATTAAGATAAAATGTTTTTTTACAAAAAATACATACCGATACTTGAAGGTTTATTATAAAAATTTAAAAATGCACTAAAAAGTAAAAAATAATTACTCTCGATAAGAAAATATATATCAGATTGATATACCCTTAAAGGTGATATTATCGTAATTCTTATACAACACTGATACCTTAATTAGAGTCGGCATCAAATTCATATTACAATATCCAGGAACAATTTAATGAATATTTAATGCAGTTTTTAATTATTATTTTAATATGTAATATGAATCCTAATCTAATTAAGGTATAAATGTTGTATAAGAATTACGATAATATCACCTTTAAGGGTATATCAATCTGATATATATTTTCTTATCGGGAGTAACTATTTTTTACTTTTTAGTGAATTTTTATTAAATTTTTATAATAAACCTTGAAGTCGGTATTTATTTTTTGTAAAAAAACATTTTATTTTACAATTTTTAGCATTATATTTGAATTTTTTTCTTGTTAAAAATCAATTTTTTTTCACATTATTCTCCATATTTTATACTTAAAAAAAATCGATATCTTTATTTTGTACTGCAATTCCACGGTAAAAACATCAAAAACTATATTTCCACGGTAATTTGGCACAATAATCATGAACGAAAAAAATAGCTATTAAAAAAAACAAAAAAAAACAAGTTAAATCTAACCCGACGGTGAAACCAATTATGAATGAAAAGCATCCAAAAAGCTTCAATTTCCCGCATTATTAAGAATAACTCCCGGTTAGATCTTGATAAAATTTAAATGGGACTACATGAGAAGCACCAGCTTTCAAATAAAAGAAGACTCATCAAAATCAGTTAACCTAGAAAAAAGTTCTGAGGCAACACACATAAGAAAAAATATAGTCGAATTGAGAACCTCCTCTTTTTTTTTGATGTTGGTTAAAAATACAGTTAATCGCTGTTAGGTTATTTCCCAAGTTATTTAAAAAAATAAGAAAGAATATAAGAGGATATACTAGGTTGTTCTGTTGCCCCAAGTTACGTGAACATTTTGAAACGGAAATTGCTAACGTTTTCGCGTTACTCTTAAAATGACCATGTCATTTGTACAGTAGGGCTGATAATTTTAACGCGCTTAGGAATTGCTTGGCGATCATTGGCATAATGAAAATATTCGACGATTGGTTTAGCTGGAAACCGAAAGTTAGTTGCTCTTTGCTATTTTGTATCCGAAATATCTAACAATCAAATATTGTTAAGAATAAAACAATTTTAGATGTAGCCGAGTATTTTTATGTTTTATTTTGCCCTAGACTGCTGAGGGTTCAGAGTGTGAGGTTCGAAGGTTACAGTTTTTATATCGAAGTCATGTATACGCTCTTGTTTTTGTACATATAAATATTTACAGCAGTATATGAAGTTCAACCACAGTAATATACATCGTGGGTCCAGAAATTCATGAAACATGTTTTTTTGTCGCGCTCCTCTTGCCTGCAGCGCACTTGAACCGGTTTGGTTGGATGCAGCTAACTCTCAGCTTCACAGCGCACTGCAATTCAGTCTGTTCCGAGCATCGGTAGTGTTGGTATCGGTGAATTAGTGCACCTCTTTTTGGAGACCTCGTCACGATGCACGATGGCTGATTCATAGAACTCTGGCGCTTCGTCTCCGGGTCGTACTGGAACGTCCACGTTTCGTCACCGGTAATAACGTTGTCCAAATAATCCGGTTTAATTTCCACGCGTTTCTTCAGTTCATTCGCGATCAGTACTCGATTGACTTTGTGTTCGTCCGTCAGAGGTTTTGGGACCACCTTGGCGCGCACCTTCCGCATGTGCAAGTCTTTCGTAACAGTGCTGAACACAGAACTTTTTGAAATGTTCAGGGTGTCAGCTAACAACCGAACACTCATTCGGCGGTCAGAATAATAGCAGACTCCCCGTAGTCTTGCTTCAGCACTGTGTAAGTTTCGGTAGCTTTTTTATCGATCTTTGTGTAAAACTTGATCGCCCAACGTTGTTCGATTGAATCAGCCACCGTGTGTCGTGACGAGGTCTGCAAACAGAGGTGCACTAATTCGCCGATACCGACGCTACCGATGCTCGGAACAGACTGAACTGCGGTGCGCTGTGAAGCTGAGAGTCAGCTCCACCTAACCAAACCGGTTCGAGCGCGGTGCAGGCAAGAGCGGCGCGACAAAAAAACATGTTTCACGATTTTCTTGACCCACCATGTATATATATATATATTGAAAATATTGAAAATATTAAGCACCGAAAGCTGAAATACATAGCACATAAAATGCGGGAAAACGGTGTTTTCATGTTGGCATTGCAAGGACGAGTTCAGGGAAAACCCATTAAAGGAAGAAGAAGATTGGAGCTGGCAACTACGAATGCACCAGCCAACTTCCCATGCAAAAGTATGCAAGACACGATTAGATACGCCAGGAATCGAAGAATATAGATGTACGCAACCTCTTGAAGCAAGAGATGCAACCCCGACGACGACATATAAACTCGATCCTTCATTGGCTATTTCTTTGCAAAGTAACGAAAATTTACTATGTTTTTCTGTCTTTCTGGAATGATATGTCGGAACTATTACAATAAAAAACGGAAACACTACACTTTACTTGAGCGAAATGTGAAAAAAGACACTGGGTAAGTTCTAATTTGAAGTAGACTAAAACGAATTTAAGAATTCAATTTTTCATTACTAATAATAAACGATTTAAAAATTAAAGTAAATTGACGGTTTCAATAAATTCAAAATTCTCTAGACTTTTCAGGTTTTATTTTACCATTTTTTCACTACCATTCTGCATTAATTCAATATATTCTCTTAAAAGTTTAATTTCTAGTCTACGCGAAACTGTTATTTGGGGCCTAGTTGCAACGCTGTCCCTTTAGTTTTATCTATAGAACTTCCATTTAATACTTTTATGAAATAGTCTGCTGAATAAAATATACGTTTCCATTATTCCCGAAAAAAACCCATCCTGGCCAAATCGATGTTTTCTTTTTTTTTTCTCCATAAAATGTGACATCACATTTGTTACATAATTTCTGAAATTCATATTAGCCCCTAGTTAAAGAATGACGTACACAGTTCTTCGGACTTTGTTATAAGAAAAAACAACTATTAAACGACTCTGAAAAGGAAAGTTTTGGCAAGAGAAACAATAATTTTTTTTATAAGTTTTTAATATTTAAGAATTATTGTGGTAATAAACATCACATCGGGAGAAGATTATAATTTAATTAAATAAGCGTATACACATTTTTTTCTCTTTTTTTCAAAATAAATATTGTGCAAAAATGCTATTTGAGTTTTAGTTAGTAGTAGTATGTAAAATTTTCGTTAGATGAAGGTTTAAATTGCATTTAGGTTATATATATATATATTTGGCTTTGTTGGTCATTTGCTCGCATAAGGATAGTGGTTTCGTTGACATAATTTTCAGAATGAATAGAACCGAGCTTTTTCATTTTATTTGGATAACAATAGCTCTTTCACCTTCCGATGAACCAAATTCGATTATAATTCTCCAGAAAGTTTTGTTAGATTTCAAATGGTACTCCGGATATTTCTTTAATCGTGTTGTTATAAAATAAATCTGAGTAGCTATTCAGAAGTGACATTGCAATCGACTGATAAGAGATCAAACGGAGCTTTATTGCTTTTTCATCGAGTTGTATTATATTTTATTCTTTCCTCTGTGAAACGTTATTGGAATAATTAATGAGTAGGTACGCGGTATAAAGAACTCATCCAATCATCCGATTCCGGCCTTTATCGGAAATAAAATTGTCGTTGAAAAGCTTAACAAGATTTAGGAAAATCTAAATAAAGAATGAAAACGAATATTATTATCGTTATTATGCTGTTGCTGAAGGTAATGGTGCAAAGTGTAATGTTAGCAGAACAGCCTTTTTTTTTATTAGTGTGAGTTTCTTTATGATATGCGATGTACAAGTAATCTATGTTACTTTAAATATTTTCTTTCTTTTTTCATTGCTTTTATTTTAAATTTTTTAACATAGTCTGGAAACACTGATTTTGCATTATATAAAACGATTATGGGCGATGGCAGACCTGGTAAAATTTTTATAACTGATCGCAGCAGACCATTAGTTTGTTTATGAATATTTTCCAACTTTCAGCCATGTTACAATGCTATAAAATGTAGATTATAAAGGAAAAAAAGAAGAAAAATCTCCAATTCCGCCTCTTATATTTATACTACATTCTTTTGCTATTTTTTTTTTTTTTTTTTTTTATCTTCGCAGTAGGCCTTATTAAGCTATACGGCAACAGTCCAGTTTGAATTAAATCTTTTAAAATCAACGTATTGATCGTTGATACGCTGGAAAGACTATTTTTATTGCCTCCGATGTCCAAGTTTTAGCTTATGGACAGTTCGAGAACAAAGTTTTAACTTTGTTGCCTTTGTTTACAGTATCTTTCCGCATTTTACTTAACCGTGTTGTTTGCAGGCTGTTAATAGCAAACAAACTTAAGCGAATGGCATTGTTTAGAACTTTGCAATTACTCGTTTCCTTCTACATGTGGGTAGTTATTATTTTCTTTATCTACTATCATTTTGTCTACTTTTAATGGATGAAAAAACAAAATACCGGTGGCGGTAGCGTAACTATTTCAGTAGAGCAGCGATAACAACCGTTACGAAGTGTACAGCATCTGCGGCAATGGAAATACGATTGTATAAGTGAAACGAAGCTTTTCGAGAGATTTTATAAGCCGTCAACATATATTCAGTACAGTAGTAAATCGACCTTATCGAGTGTTTTAACCAAGGAGTAAACTGCCAATGTAAATTGTATACTCTAGACTTCCTGGAATTCCTGTGGAATTGCTATGGAATTTTTATGGAATTGCTGCGAATTCCTACATGTTGTACACCAAACTTCCTCAGCGGTTTACCTACCCCTTGGTTTTAACCAAACTGATATAATTAGCTATCTCCGACTTAATCAAAAAACCGCCCTGCTGTTCCGGTTTCCGTTTACTACAATCCCATCAAAAATATGAATGTAAAAATGGGAGCCAACTTCAATATTAAGAATATGCGTGGTTGTCGACTTCGCCGACAAAAGAATTGAGATCTAAATGGATGCCAAGTTCTGTAGATAATCCTGAAATTTATTTATAAGAATATACCACATTCTAAAATAAATTTTTAAAAACTCAATTTCTCTTTTTTTTCATAGACAACAATGTTTTCTGTTTAAAAATATAACTTCCTAAATTTGAGCAGTCGAATTATTTACACAAAGTTATGTTTTTGTTGGGATATCGTTACTTTTTGTAAAGAAATTATTATTATTATTCATTCAAATTCAAATTCAAATTGTTCATTTCTCAAAATAGACTTACAAAGTAAGCACCTTTTGAAAGTCAAGTTATTGAGTCCGTCTGTGCCCTAACTATAAAACTACCACCATTTCGGACCTGCATGGCTGAGAGGAAGAAGTGGCAAGAAACCCTTACTGCAGCACACAGGGTCCTACAAATATGTCATGTTATTTCTTATCTTTTTTTACAAGTATGTTAAAATCAGTATACAATGTTCAGTTCCTGTGCTGTGCTGGAATGCCATTGCTCCGTAATATTATATGTTTGCTATTAAGATAGTAATCTATTTTATAATAAACATTGCCCAGCAGAACAGCAATTTTAATAAATTTATTTTCCGGTAGGTCAATTATCTTGATTGGAATTTTATTATAAAAACGCGCACAAAGTCTTAAAGTGCGCTAGCTGTTAATGAAAATCGATTGCTTGGAAGAAATATTTCAAATCGTAAAATTTCAATATTTCCTGAGATTTTTCCCCTTTGTTGTATACACACAATTAGCCAGCTGGAGGCCAAATTTCAACTTTCTAGGCCACCTGGCAGTGGGTTAGGTTTTTTGATCTATATGTCAGTCAGTGATAAGAAAATGCCGATTTTTAGACGTTAATATCTCAATAACCGTTTGAGTTGTGCTTATGAAATTAGGAGTTCTCGTTAATCTAAGAGGGGTTTTAATAAATAAACCAAATTTCATGTGTTTATGTTTAATTAAATATTAAGTTATTAAGCGGTTAACTCCAAATGGTTCGTGTAATATAACACACGGCTGCTGCGTCGTCGCCAGTTCCTTTTTCTCGGCTTGAACTTGGCTTGATACGCTGCTGCGTGTCTAGATATTATAAAATCTTATTTTTTTTTGGTTAGTCCCCAATTCGTAATAGGATGGGGTAAATATATTTAGAAAATTTATACCAATAATTTATATAAATAACAGGTCTGTCTTGAGCCCGTCCATTTAAGTTTATGGAACCCTGACAGACTGTTTTACAATGTTAATAATAATTAGTATACGTAAATTTACTAATAATACAGGTATACATGTACTTTACGGTGATTTATTTCGGCTATTGTAAAACTACTGAACATATTTTAAATAGCTTAGTTACTAATTGATCAGGGCTAATACTGCTAAAATTTGAATTACTACGGTTACAGCCGGAAAGGATATGCTTAATATTATCAGGAAAGTTACCACAGTTATTTGAATGTGCAATTTTATGTTTATGTAAATAATCTTTAAATAGGCCGTGTCCAGTAAGAAATTGGACATTAAAAAAATTTGGCGTAAAAACTTTATTATGTATTCTATCATCTATGGTTGGAAATTTTTTTTTAGCTATACCGTTATTATATTGGTCCCACTGCGCCTGAAATTTATTATTTCTAATATATAAGTGTTAAAAACTGTTTAAGCGTTAACGAGGTTTGTTCGTGTATGAAGTAAGGTCGATGATAATGTACGTTATGGAATTCATGATTTTTGATATTATTTTTTATTAAAAATATGTTAATATGTTTCTGTATTTCGTAAGTTAATGGTTTAATATCTGCAATGACAGTGCTTGCCATGTAGCTGGTAATTCTATAAGCTTTAATCATTTTTATTGAAATAGTAAAACTTTTTAATATATTTTGAAATCTTTTAACTTTTAAAATGTCTATATATATTACACTATCATAAAGTATGTTAGGCAATATTACGCTTTTATATAAGGTTAGTGTCCCTTCTTTTAATTTAATTAGTTATTATTATTTTATAATTTGTTAAATATAATTAAAAATGTATTTATTTTTTTAGTGATATAGTGAAAATGATTATAAAATTTTAAGTTATTGTCTATTAATATTCCTAAGTACTCATTATATTGAGCTTAGTAGTTTTTGGCTAGAGGTGAGAATATTGTTAAGCGTTTACGGCGGATTAAAACGAGTAAAATGTTACTATTGATTTATAATTATTTCACTTCATAGTGCACATTATACGAGGTCGTATTAAAAGTTTTAGCAACATCGAAGACTTCGATCAAAAACCAATATGTGTAGAACACGTTCTGAAATATGCGCTTGCTAATAAACTACAGAACATTTTGCGCCGGAAGATAAACTGTATATAGGAATTATGTCGTACATTTTAATTGGGTATTCGCAATTAGCTTAGGATAACTTTTTTCGCAATTCGGTTCCAATTACTCAATACGCTAATAGATACGACGTTATTTAATGTTACAAAATGAAATTGGTCTAGAGTTAACCTTAGAGTAATATATTAAGGATGTCAGCATGTTTTACGGTTCAACGATGTTTTTGGAAATATCATACAGGCAGGGCCTGATTATAACCAAATGCCGCTGTGGGCTCAGCAATTTCTGCCACCCTTGGAATAATTTATAAATTAAGTAATAAAAACTATAATCGAGTAACTGAAGTAAGAAAGGACATAAAAGTTAAAAATGAATTTTCAATTAAAAGTTAAAAAAGTTTACAATTAAAAAATTTCACACATTTTTCAAACATACCTAAATTTTATTATAATTCTATACATACATTACTCTTTCATGTGTCAATTAAAGTTTACATTTTTTACGACGCAATTTCAAAGATGCAAATTCATTTATTATATCATCAAAGTTTAAATTCTTTACTAATTGTTCTTCAATAAATAAAACAGATAAATCATTTAACTTTTGGTGAGACATTGTTGATCTGAAAAAAAATGTTTAATTCTTTTCATTGTAGGAAAGGAGCGTCCTGCTGTGCAAATTTTATTCAGCGCTAATCTTTCTTTGCGCTTTTTCCCATCATGCTATCACGTTATTGTAATTGTGTTTTTTGCAGTGTTGTTAAAATTGGTTTTTCCAGCTACATTCGAGTTTTTACTTTTGTTTGCTAAATGATCACAAAAATTAAATAAAGTGTACATTTATTCTTAATATATTATTTTCGCCGTTAGCGTGTTTATTCATCAGATTCAGTATTCAGAATAGTTTCAACAGGTTATGGGCCCAGCATGCTTCCCGTAGTGTCCCAGTGCAACACTGCTTTGAGCGCCTTTCATAGTTTGGTACGGCAAGAAATAATGTAAATAATTCTTCGAAAAATCTTCTTAACTTTTGTCGTATCAATGAGATACCGCTACTACATTTGTGAATTTTCAGTTTTTCTTCCAGTCTTGTTTGACCTCTTATCATGCCGACCAGTCATTGTCTTGTGCACACTTCGAGAATTCCCTTTAACCGCTAGTATAACCATTTTGCCTAATAATAATGCACGTTCCGGTTTACACTTCGTTAATTTTAAATTAATTTCTCGATTCCCCTGCTTACATGCCATTTGTCTATTATAATCATTTGGGAATTTTACCTAAATCAATATATTCCCATTTTAACTTTTCTGTACATTAATGCAAGTTAAAAAATGATTTTATCACATTCCTCTCCTACCCTGCTGCGATTAAAACGCCATAATATGTAACAATATTTTGGAAATTTCAAGTATTTTTCAAAAGAAAAAACTTTTCAATCTTATGCAAATTTGCCGCCTTTCGAATTTTACCGCTGTGGGCTGTAGCCCATTTAAGTCCGTGGTGTAAATTCATGAATGTTTTTGAAATATTATCATTTGCTACGAAGTTTTTCGAAAACATTGGTTTTCAGTAAGTATTCTGCATTTTCGAAAACGATGAATTAATTTTAGAAATTTCTCAACGGCCAATCAGATATTAACGGCACTTTCGGTATTTAATTTTTATTAATTTTGGTTTTTTTTTTTTTTTTTTTTTTGATATACTTTCTTTTGATATTACAAAGTTACCATTATCATTTTCGTAAATACAATGTTACTTATGGTGGAGTGACGGAATGGAGTAATTATCTTCTGTATAAAGACTCTATTATATCTCGTTACAGCCGCGTCTCTCTATTTACATCGAGTGATTTGAGAAATATTTTAACTTTTACATTTACTTAATAAAGTTTTGACACAGTTTTGTTGAGGAAATTGTAAAATTTCTTTTGACATGCGTCCTTCTCGGATGCAATTTTTACGATTTATAATAAAAAACGGGATGCTTTGATTACTTGTTAACGTTAAAAATTAATTTAACGGCTTTATGAATTTTACAAGTTCGGTGATTTTATTTATGGAATCTGCGATCTAAACTAGTCGGTTAGTTTTAGTATAAAGTTCCAAAAATATTTTTTACATGGTTGTAAACAGCAACGGTTCTCACACACATGCCCTTAACTATCGCTATGGAAGCGAAATAAATATGTAAATTATTCTAAACGAATAAATTTTGTCGAATTCCATCAGCGGAAAGTATTATCGTTAGAACATCAATAAAAATTTTACATAATATCATTTTAAAATGAAACAAACTATTCCTAATTGTCTCGCGGTATTTGAAAATATCGATAAAAAAAAAAATATATGTACATATATACAAAGTAAACAAACCTATTTGAATAATTGAGCAAAAGATCGTACTTTCAAGATAATTTCTATAATACTCTTTCTCTAAGGAACTGGAAAACCGTGAAAATCATTGTCACAAAACGATATGTCTATTGTTGTGTTTGTAAAACGCATCTCGCTCGGTTGCCGATGTGAATATTTCATTTTAGTTGTCTCTCAAAATGTCGGTTTGTCGGCTGTCAAAAATTAGCTTTGTGTGTCTCAAAACCGAACCGTCGACTAGAGATAAAGTAGTTTTTAACAAGCACGTTCTGGATAAAAATAAAAAATAAAAAATTGTAGCGTTTTTTTTTTAGCCGGTGCGTCTTAGGTAATATCTTGTAAATTAAGTTAAATATCTTTTTAAAAATTCGACTTTTTTCTTTATAAAAATTTTTAATTTTCAAAATTTTAACGCTATTAAAAGAAGCGACGGCAAAAAAGCACGCTACAATGTTTTATTTTTTATTTTTGTCCGGAACATATTTGTCACAAAGAAACCACTTTATCTGGTCAGTGATCCGGTTTTGAGACACACTACTAATTTTTGACAGCCGACAAAACGACGTTTTGAGAGTACGCGTACATGATCTTTTTTTATGAATTCGAACTGTGACGTATAAATATTCCCTTGGCATTCTGAGTTTGTCAGTTTAAAATCATAATTATTGTATTCTCAAAAACTCTATAATAATGTCCACTTTTTCGATTAAAAATTCATAAACTGTTACGGCGTTTGACGGTTTTTGTGAGCGCCTTAAATATAATAAGCTTTCTATTTCTTTTTCGACTCGTATTCATTATTTAAAAAAACATAAAGAAAATTATCTGTATTAACATATGAATATAAAGTTGTTTTAGAAGTTTTTTGATGAAATTCGATAAAAAAATAATTAAGTTTTTTGTATATATATATTTTTTGGGGGGGATTAGGGGATCTAAAAAACAACCAATAGATAGGCTTTCTGAATTAAAGATTTTCAAAAAATACCTTTAATGGTTTTAAAGGAGTTTTCTTTTACATTTGTATTTCTTTAGTTGCGTGGAGTAATATATGAGATAGGCAAAAACCGTTATATCCAATTCGTTAAATTTTTCGAAACCTCGTACATTTAAGAAAACCACACACTCAATTTACGAGAAACTTCGTGACTTACGTGATTTCACTATCAGCGCGTAACGTATAAAATAGATATGTCGTCGAAAAGTCTTATTACTCGTGCATCACGATATTGAGGTGCTCAGCGTGCGTGGTACGTCACAAATTAATCGGGTTTGTCGCTTTCATCTTGCCTAACGTTTTTTAAGGCAATACTTGTAAATTTAGTTTATTAACGTTGAACAATTGGATTACTATTTAAATAGGATAGCCATTGGCATTTTACCGAACGTGAAACCTGTGTTACGATCGCTACATCTTTGCGTGAATTTCGAATCTGCTTTAAACACTCCACAATGAAAAGGCTCAAGTTGAATTCCGCCAACCGTTCTCTATTGAGCAGATGAAGCGTAATAACGCGTCGATTGCTCTTCTCGAATGCAATAGAAAGATTACTGTTGTTGTTTGCGATGAACTGCGAATTATGATTATCGGCACTATTTGAGAACAGTGTTCGTCAATTCCGAAAATCGGCTCGCACACATTCGTGAAAACGTGAACGAGGCAGGAAGGGATGATGAACGTTATCTCCGATGCGCTATATTCTGAATGGCGTTAGAATTTGCATTAACAACTCTCTATGCTAAAGTGTTAGGGTGCGTATGAAGAGAAGGGGGGTGAAATATAATTTTTAATTAACTTACGAACATTCTCGCTGAAGGGGAAACTGTTTTTCTCGGCGCCTTAAAGCAACAGTTTACGTGGCCTGAAATGGTTCGTTTTTGTCTACGGGCAGGCTACCTGCAATGCTGTCTTACAGGTAATAAATATAACTTCCGCTTCCGGAAGATTTTGAGTTGGCGTTGCATTCTTACCGTCACGTTCATTTTAACGAAATATCCATTTCTGTCTTTGCAGATTGTTTTTACGTCGATATTTTTTCCGTTCGATTGGGAAACGGTATAGGGAAAAGTTGAGAGACGATTCTCGATCAAAATAAGTTTTATCCGGCCATTTGTAATAGTACAACATTATGTCGATCACTAGGAATGTCGTTCTTAATTGTCTGAATATATTATTATTATTATTATTATTATTATTATTATTATTATTATTATTATTAGTTCTACTTCGGTCTATGTCGATGCGTAAATTAACTGTTCGTTTTCTTTCTTTTATTCGGTAACAGGCATTTTGTATTAAATGAGCTTAAAGTTTAGAATAAAATAATAAATATATGTTTTACATTTGCTTGAAATTGAACTGATTTGTTAGCGAGAGAGAGAAATTGCGAAGCGAGGGAAATAAACAGTAGAAATGAAAATTAACCTTTCAATTTAGCCAAATAGCTACCGAGAAAAATTTATAAATTTTTCTTTTGAAGGATGTAAATTTTTAGACGGTATTGTATAAAAAAATACGTTCCTCGAAAAGCAAGGAAAGTATGTAAATTTCGCTGAATAATTTTTTTGTTAGATCGGTACTGAAAAGAACTCGTTAAATCCTATATGGGTTAAAAGACATGTAATGTATCAAATTTTTTATCATTTTTTCGAGATATGTGTATGGAAATAATTACTGCTAGTCGGAGGTTCGAAATCGTCCTGTGTATACTGCCAATAACCATTGCCTTAGTTGTAAATGGCGAATCTGTTGCAAGAAGTAAAAATTCGAAACTATCGACTGTCAAAGACCATAGTTTGGTGTTTTACACAAAATTCCCTCTCCTCCTACAACTGTTAAAGGTTCTTTTAATTTTTCTTCGTTAATAGGTGCAGAATCGTGAACTTGAGCTTCACAGACTTAAGCTGTCATCAACGTAAAAGGTAGTGTCAAATACCGGTTGCAGCTTCTAACATAGTTCCAATATTTTCATCTGGGAGAAAATTAATAAGCCCGTTGAGAATGATTACCAAAGTCGGAAGTTGTGTGTTTCTTCTATGCGGTTAGATAAATTACAGATAAATTTTTTATTCTTAAGTAATACGTCATATAGGTAGTGTAGTGCAGTTACGGTGTTTGTCCGCTAAATCTGAAATGCTACAGGTCTACAGGTTTTCGGAGTTGGTCTCTTAATTCCAGTCACTGCCCCAGTGGTGTAAATTTAATCGGAAATCGAGAATGTTGGTTACACCGGAGAAGTTAAAGGCAGTCGAAAGAAAGTAACTATCCTTCGATATTCTCTTCAGATCTATTATAGATTTAGTACGCTGTGGAAAGTTTAATTCCACAATTCTCGACATTCTGACAAAATTTTGGGACCCCCGTTTTACTCCCCCCCCCGCATTTTTCCGTTTCTTATATCTTCTGCACCTAGCATCCAGATGATTTTTTAAAGCTGGCGCTACTACTTCCTCGGGCCACGATGAGTTCAGCTAGCTTTCTCAAACAGTTGTAAATTTTATTTCGGCTGTCAGCGTAAAGAATAATCTAAATTTTAATTAAATAACTCTTTGCCCTACTTTTTATTTGCATTTTTTATTTAATTTATTAAGGATGTTTAAACAATTTTTATTTGAAAATTCCTTCTTAAAAATCGGGGACGTAATTTTAAATAAATAAATTCCTGCATAATGTTAATAACGGACGGCCGTATATTCATTGACTCGAAAATGTGTTGACAGACCAATTGACTTGCATCATTTGTATTTTCTCTCTGGCATCAATTCTATGCCAACGTACTTACGTGCGTCCGTCCGATTTGTACGAACTAGACTACTATACGTACATCACCATAACGGGTTAAAAATGCTTCATAATTTTTAATAATTTACGCGGTCATCATAACCATTGCTAAATATTACTACAGTTAGGATGATGCTGCTTGTATCAGTGAATGTAAACATTTACATGTATATATATATATATATATCGTGGGATACTCAAGGTCTCCCATACGAGCCAATACCAAGAATTGAAAGCTATGACATAGAGCAGCGGTATGTAGTTTTAACTTTGATATGTCTTAAGAATTTGTATTGCATAAAAGGCGTGTGTATAATGTTTGCCGGAGAGGAAATCTTACCAATAATGAGAATCATTTGGAATTAACTCTAGATTAAAAGAGGAATTTTCCAGCTAGAAACATAAGACTTTTCGCAGTGAAAAAGAAATAAAAGCTGTGGAAATAGAATTCGATGGGCGGTATTTTTTTCACCTGAAAATTCAAATCGCTACCTGTCATATTTTCAAATGCGGGATTATTATTAGCATGAAGCGGTTACTTCGGTTTCGGTTAAATTGAAGGTAAAAATTGTACAACTGTACTACTATGTATATATATATATATATATATATATATATATATATATATATATACATACATATATATAATACACACACTATTACAAGTAAAAAGTTGATGTAGAACAGCAGAGAAAACCGATGAAGATAACTGGAAAAGGAGAGGCACAAGGATGAAATGAAATAAAAGGCACGAAGAAAGTTGAAAAGGAGCCGCGCGCAGTCGAGTCTTAGAGCAGTTGCTAGCGTCCTTTAAATTTTAGCCTGCGCTACGGATATTTTTCATTCTAGCCGAGCACTGTTCATATTTTTCCTTTGCCTTATCTTCCTCAGTGAACCGACTGTTTTCCTGCGAATCTTCTGGTCGGAAAATTTTATTCATTTTGTCAGTTGCGCGCGAATCGGGATTATGAATATTCAGTGAAGCGAAACTGTTGCAGCGCGCAGCCCTTCATACATAAATACCGCCACCGTTTCTTGTTGACTGATGTAGACGCATTGAATCGGCAGGCAGTTGCTTTCTCGGGAATTTTTTGAGGTTTTCCCTGAAATTTCAGTTTTGACAGTATTTAGTCATGCAAATGCGATGTATAACTAATGTACCGATCGCCTTTAGCGAGTATAATTCAACTTCTGAACGCACCATCTTCATTGCTGGCTAAACTTTGCTAAGTTCGCTTTAGTGTTTTTGCGGTTTTTTAGCGTTCCTGTTATCGCTCTTTCGTTTACTAGACGCGAGCTTCTTTTACTTTCACGTCATCTTATCGGTTTTACGTTGATGTGTTCCGTTTTTTTTTGTTTTTTTTTTCAATTTTCTTCGCTACCGTAGCCACTCTGAAGTTAAGAGTCCGTTACATTTTCAGTTTTCGCCATTCTGCGAATACAGAAAGGAGGGGATTCAGAGGAGAAAAATTGAAATTAATGTAGGAAGGAGAAAGACGATGCGAGTTAACGAAACGGATGAAAAAACCGTCTTCTTCAGTGTAATCTACTTGACAAAAAGAACGAATATTATATTTCACAGACTTTGGGCTGGTGCCTAAAAGCGATCATCAGCAGGATTCGTTAATTTTGGAAATTTGAGAATACCAGTTTTAGTTGATTTTCCGCTGAGCTGACAGTTGGTGCCAAAGTATCGTTGCACATCTTTTCTACATTGGGCTACTTTTCGCAATCACTAAATTTCAAACAAATCAGTTTTCATTAGGCCTTGAACGTAGCTATTTTTCACCCCCTCCCTGAGAACAATCTCATTTTGTGATTATGGTTTTTTAAGGGGAACAGTTCATTTAAAATTGCTTCTACTATGCTCTCTCTAAAGCTATGTAATTACGATAACTGCAGTGCGAATGTTTCAAAAACTATTACATTGAATTTGCAAGTCGTCAAAGTTCAAATTGTTAAACGGTGTTGGACATCTTTGACAATAAGATAAAATCGTTCATTCAAGGAATTTACCTGGTTAGTCTACTTTTTTTCTCTCGGTTCATCTGCTTCAGCAATATCGTGAATATTTATCAGCAAATCTTATTGTGTTCGTAATCTTCTTTAGATTTTAAATTTTGTTCTATTTTGCAAATATATCACAAAGAAGAACGCGTAGCGTATCCTTTTTTCTTTGATGTTAATTCATGTCACGTATATTGTGAATAAGACGGGTAATAAATTTTATTAACAAACAAAATACGCAATTGTGTGAGCTATAAAGAATTTTTACTTCAATACCCCTTTTCTCCGCAGCTACAAGCAAAATTCAATGTATAGAAAATCAATATCAATGAAATTCAGAATATACAGAAATTAATTCAACCGAAATTTAAAATTCAGCGAATACAAATAAAAACATTAACAAAATTTAGTGCTCAAAAAAATTAATGTAAACAAAATTGAATGCGTACAGAATTATTAGAAACGAAAATTCAATGTTCTATGAATTACTACTGTAGGTTATATTTCGTTAGTTCGATTTTCGAGCGTCGAGACTACCACCTATCTCTATAATCTAGCTGTACAGAATAGGTAGCGTTCGCGGCAATTGCTATCCTGCAACGTCAGTGTGTATAGACGCAAGACTACACTCCAAACTGATTAGTAATCGTTCGATTTATCGATATACAACTACAGTTCGTGTATGTCTGCTGCTCCGTACTGATGGGTAAGTCGCATACCTTTAGCAGGGCGTCGGGGATTATGAAGTTAAGCTTTCCACAATGGTACTAAGCCATACGGCACTAATGAGAGTAGGGGGGCCATCAGTTCCTTTCTATCGACCGTCCTTACTTTCCGAGATTTCTCTGGTACCGAATTCTATTTCAGATTAGGTATAAACTTGGGAGCGATTCGAGACGAGCCTTTTGAATCCGTGTCCTTTGATTTAGTAGTCAAGCACCTTAACCACTAGGCTACCGTGCTACCCGAAATTAAATATACCTATACGAAAATTAACGCTAGCAGAATTCAGTGAGTGCGAAAATCGTGTTTCCTTAAAAAGTAAATGTTCTCTAATTTGCTATATATAAAATGAGTAATTATCAATTGTAATAAAAAATCCTTAAATGTTGTTCAGCCAGAAAAAGAAATATAACGTTTTTCTTTGTTTTGTTTTTTTTTTTGCTTTTTCATAAATAACCGGACAAACTGCATTCTTTTTAGCATTAACGTGAAATATGTTTATTCGGCAGATTATTTCGTAAAAGTATTAAGTGGAAGTTAGAAATAAAACTGAAATAGTAATAGCATCATGCCCTGCGAGGCACAGGTTGTTGTAACTAGAGTCACCATCTCTAGTAAGTAGTCACTCGACCGTCATATGGTGCTAGTCTCACCGACGGGAGAAACGAAACAACAACTACGTGGGTTCCGTACGTCCTCGTCGTGCAGGGTGGTAATTTTCTATTTGGCGAGCTAGCGCTGATGGAAAAGCTAAATCGGAACTCACACTTTCCAGCTGATAGGAAAACGGTAGGGGGAGTGCTTGCCGAAGGTGCTCTTCCTAATAAATACCGTTAAGCTTTCTACTGCACAACAACAGCAGACTATCAGTAGCTCGTTCGTGACAAAGTGCCTCAGTCGGATTGACGAATGCAATCCAGAACGAGTAGGCGAGTATCCGGCGCCTTAAAACCGGGCGCTTTTCGGCTAAGGGAGTACACCCCTACAGAAAAACCAGCAGAAGGTAAGAGGGAAACCACTGCTGTATATTTCCCAGGTTATCATTATGACAGAAAATCCAAAAGTAATGGCCCTGAGTCCGGTGCAGCCCTTAAATGGGCACAGGGTGCGAAGAATCCCACCGTCTGTCAATGGTAATACAAGAAACAGGGATTCACAAATGATAATTGCTACCTGGAATGTCCGAAGCCTATATCAAGCAGGAAAATGGGATAATGTATTAAAAGAAATGGAGAGATTAAACATACTTGGAATTTGCGATCACAGATGGACTGGAAATGCAGAAATAAAGGCTAAAGAAGGAAAATTTTATTATTCTGGAAATCAGTATTCACAACACATAAATGGAGTCGGTTTAATTGTTAGTAAAGAATATGCGCCTTTTGTAATAGGTTTCATACCTTTCTCAGATAGACTAATGTCCATAAAGCTAAAGATTGGTAGAATTATCGTAAATATAGTACAAGTCTACATGCCAACTGCAGATAAAAAATATGATGAAGAAATGGAAGAACAGTATAATGATATAGAAAAGCTGTTGAACAGTTTTAAGACAAATGAAATATTGATAGTAATGGGAGACTTCAACGCTAAAGTCGGTGAAGGAAGACGTCAAAATCAAAATCTGGTTGGGCATTTCGGATTAGGCGAAGCAAACGAAAGAGGAGAAAGAATGTTCGAGTTTTGCAAACAACATGATCTAGTGATAACAAACACATGGTACAAGTTACCGAAAAGAAGAATATATACATGGCAATAACCTGCAAATAATGAACATGATAATACGAAATCAGATAGACTATATCATGATAAGTGAAAGATACAGTGAAAGATACAGGAATGCAATCAAACGTGTCGCAGCCTACCCAGGTGCAGACGTAGGATCAGATCATAATCCCATCATAGCAAGATTTAGGTGCAACTGGAAAATGATTAGAAATAATGAGACTAAAAATAAAAAAGGCATAGATGTAACTAAATTACAAAATGAAACAAAGAAGAGGGAAATGAAGAGAGAGGTAAATAGAACATTCGTGGGAATATATGAACAAACAAGGCTAGATAGAATAAAACAAAAAGTGTCGAAAATCTCAGAGGCAATCAAAGAGACTTGCATAAAGGAATTAAGCAAAAGTGATAATAAAGCGAAGAAAAACCGTGGATGACGGAGGAAATTTTAAATCTAATGGAACACCGTCGAAAAGTCAAAAAGGGCAGGATTTTATACAAAAGCACACACAAAGCAATAAAAAAGAAGATACGACAAGCTAAAGCTGAATGGATGAAAATACAATGTAAAGAATTAGAAGAACTGCAGGAAAGACACGATGCTTATAATACCCACTGGAAAATTAAAGAGATAACGGCACTCTATAGGAAGAAAACATCTGCAAAGTTACTGAAAACAGATGGCTCCCTAGCAACGGATGTAGAAGAAAAACTAGAAGTATGGACACAATATATAAAAAAGACGTTCAATGACAAAAAAAAAATAGAAAAGCCAACAGAGATAAGCATAGAAGAAGAAAAGTTAAAAATTCTAAAAACTGAAGTGATACCAGCCATACAATTAGCAAAACCAAGAAAAGCCATGGGACCAGATAACATACCGATTGATATAATTAAGCTACTCAATGATGAGAATGTGGTAAAATTAACTCCTATTTTTAATGACGTATATAGCACAGGTGAAATGCCGCAGGAATGGCTAGAGTAAATATTTGTAACGTTGCCAAAAATGACTCAAGCAAATACATGTGATGATTACCGAATAATCAGTCTGATGAGCCATTTACTGAAAATCCTGCTAAGAATAATATATTCAAGAATACGTGGCATATGTGAACGGGATATGGACCAATGTCAGTTTGGCTTCAGACAAGGGTATGGTACTAGAGAAGCACTAGTAGCGATAAACGTCTTGTTACAAAAATGCCGCGATCAACAAAAAGAGGTATTTGTTTGCTTCCGCGACTACAAAAAAGCCTTTGACCAGGTGCAGCATGATCATTTAATGCGAATACTGGAAAGGAAAGGGATCAACGAATATGACAAAAGAATCATACAAAAATTATATTATAGTCAAAATGCCAAAATCCGGTTGGAAAACAGAGAGTCAGGATGCATTCCCATAAAACGCGGAGTCAGACAAAGGTGTATTTTATCACCTTTGCCTTTTAACATATATGCATATGAAATTGTTCAAGAGGCCCTATGGAACTTGCAGGTAGGAATCAAAATTAATGGGAGGCAAATAAATAATATTCGATACGCAGACGACGCTGTCCTCCTAGCCACATCCCCGGAAGAGCTGCAAAAATTAGTTGATAAAGTCAAAGAAAGCGGAAAGAAATATGGACTACAAATTAATGAAAATAAAACAAAGCTGATGATTGTAAGCAGGAAAAGTCATAAAAACGTTACAATAAAAACGTTAATGGTAAAAACGTGGAACGGGTTAAAGAATTTAAGTAGCTGGGATGTTACATAACGGAATATCTAAATCCGGATATAGAAGTTAGGAGAAGATGTGCTCAAGCAAAACAAGCTTTTCAAAGGATGAAAAATTTACTCACAGATGGATCTTTGAAGTTGAAAATCAGACAAGATTTCATAAGGTGCTACATTTATTCTATCCTATTATATGGAGCGGAGGCGGCAACATACACAGCAAAAACACTGAAATATTTTGAATCGTGCGAAATGTGGCTGCACAGAAGAAGTATGAAGATATCATGGACATAGAAGATGAGGAACGATATGGTACTGAAGAAAGCCAATACGGAAAGGAAAATCTTGAACATGATTAAGAAGTGGAAATCAAGCTATTTTAGACATATTGTTAGAGGAAGGGCGTATGAACTATTAAGAACAATTATCCAAGGAAAAATGGATGGAAGAAGAGGTAGATGACGGAGAAAGATATCATGGACGAGAAATGTACGTCAATGGACGGGAAGACGCACGATAGCTGAACTCGTGGAAGCAGCGAGAAAACGGTGGATTTAAGTCAAAATGATCGCTTACGCGCAGTAAATGCGTACAGCATTGTGAAGAAAGAAATAGCATCATGGCTTGGTTTTCTAAATGAAATGAAAATTTTCAAAGAATTTATCAAATTATTTTACAAGAATCAAATAAAATAAATAATCGCTAATAATCACGTGGAAGGCAATAGCAAACCACCACGTATAATATGCGCGCTAGGTGTCAGTACACAGCAGACATAAATAGGACTGCATTCGTATATCGATAAATCAAACGATTACTAATCAGTTCCGAATGTAGTCTTACGTGTGTACACCTGCGTTGTATATAAACAATTGCCTAGTACACTATGCCTGTGTCTGTATAGCTGAGATGTACGAATAGGTAGTCGCCGACGCTCAGGAATTAAGTATGGAACTATAAAGAAAGAAGAATCAAATTATTTAGAGTTGTAGCGAAAAATTGAAAATGCAAAACTAAAAAGTCTGGAAAAATTCAAATTTAATGGAATTAAAAAAAAACAAAAAAAACGTTATTTTGTGAAGAATGGCATGGTCAATTGAAAACCGATTCTTCTTCAAGAATTCTAAAAAACCATTAGGGCGTATCCCCTGACAAGATTCAAAGGATCAAATTGTATTTGTATGCGAATTATATGTAATATTCTCAAAATAATTTTTATTATCAAAAATAACTTTTTTTTTTTTTTTTTTATTCCTACATTTTAGTACACGTACATTTGACGAAAAATACAATTCCATACATAAGCGAGGGAAAAACGCGATGAAACTATCAACTGATGGTTCTGCATCGTGATTATGTTGGAATTCATCATGATGCACATTTATTTTACAAATTTATTGATCAGCTTGGGCATCAGATTAATTATTTTAATTTTAGGTAATTAAATTCAACTATGCAAATTAATATATGTATACACGATGGGATATTATGGTGGCTGAATGTATGTATGAAATGTAAAATGTGAGGCTTCAATATGAATGGGTGGTATATGTGGCTCGGCATACTTATTCTCAGTTGATAGGTTTATTTGATGTAAATGTACCTAAGAATATTATTATAATCTTAAGTTTAAAAGTTTATATAAAACCTTATTTTTACTTTTTATAATCTTATCTTCTCGTGCGCATTTATTGTACTACACTGCTTGCGCTTTTTTGCGCACGTGTTGAATTTTAAAATAAATATATTTGATTTGATTTGATTTGGTTTGATATATACATATATATATATATATATATATACATATATACAAGGGACGTTTCAAAAGTCTCCGTCACTACTCTGTAGAGAATTCCCTAATTGAGCCACAAAAAAAATGAACTCATCATTCGGTTCGTCGTGAAATTCTTTATTTCTCGATATAATCGCCATTATTGTTTAAACATTTGTCGTAATGATAAACGAGTTTTTCTGTACCGAGCTGGTATTGCTGCGCGTCTAATTTTTGTAACCAGGTGTCACGTTGTTCTTAAGTTTGTCATCATTGTTGAATCGTTGTATAACTGAAAACCGTTTCAACAAGAGCAAAATATGAAAATTAGACGGTCTGGGGAGTATGCTGGGTGTTTAAAGACCAACAATTTCCATCTAGAGCAATGAGGCCGTGCGTTATCGTGAATCAAGATTGGTTTTTTCGTCAAAGGGCCCGGTCGCTTTGTTTTTATGGCTTTTTTCAAATTATCCAACGTTTGGTAGTAACTGTCGAAGTTTATGGTGGTACCTCGAGACATAAATTCGATCAAAGGAGGCCCGTAGCAGTCCCAAAAGACTGTGTCCATAAGTCGCAGACTTCTCTGCCTTTCATTTTTTCGGCCGTGGTGAATTTACCCGTCTCCACATCATGGTATCGATTTGCGTGGTTTAAAATGCTGAATCCATTCACGAACGGATCAGTTCGACGTTTCATTATCACCATACGTATTTTTCAACTCGTCGCGAAGTTCACAAAAGTTGGACGCGCACTGTAGTGGTAGCTCCATGGTTAAACGAACCCTGACGGCGTGCTATTAGGACCTTGAAATTTTTACCAGTTATTCGCACAACCGTCTATCGAATATAATAACGTTGTATTATTTATCTCGCCAGTGCTACCACAAGCTAAGATCTGAAAGCGTAGCGGAGACTTTTGAAACGCCCCTCCTATTAGTATATATTAATTACAACGTAATTTTTAGGCCGGCCTCCATTAGAAAAAATGTCGCAATTTTATGTAACGTTTGTAATATTTTAATTTTTAAAAATGTTCGTCGCGTATGTTTTTTTGGACATAACTCATATTTAGATAGACTGATTTTACTGATTCTTTGTCCATTAGAAAGAGTACCATTTAATTTAGGTATCATGTGAGTATTGATGAAAATCGGTGAACATAAATTGAGTATTCGTCAAAAAATCCTCAAAAAATGTGGTCCCTTTGGATAAATTTTTTTTCTTATTATTTTTTATTAGTATAGCAGAGACGGTTGATTTAAAATGCTATCAAACGTTTCAAACTTTTCTACATCTGTCGTTTTCGAAGCAAAAGGCGTATCATCACGTATAAATGTGGAAAATTCTTCGCTGTGGCACAATTCGTCGCCCCGTTTTCGTTTCCGTAATTCACATTGGGTTCAGGGTGGTTTTCGTTTTTGGAAACATAATGAATACATTTCTTATTACTGTGCAGGTTGATGAATAAGAAATCCCATCATAAGTTTAAGCATGTAAAGACTATATTGCTAATTTAACAATAGCATGGAAACGCAAAAAGAGTATTATTTGTATGTGTTATCGATAATTTAGTAAAATTTGTGGTATAAATTATTGGTTGTATCTTTTTTTTTTTTTTTTTTTTTTTTTACTATATAAAATTAGAACATTTTTTCGTTATAAAATCTAATGGGGGCCAGCCTAAGAATTACGTTGTAAATTTTGATCATTTCATATACAAAGTATAGAAGAAAAAGGAACAGAAATGTAAGCAAGAGGGGTCAAGGAGCACAGCTCCATGCGAGGCCAAAATGGCCGGGTTTATATATATTATATAGTATATGCACATTTGAAAATTTGGCAACTTGTTGATTTTATGAAGTCACAGATTTTTTGCGTTTTACGATATTTATCCACCTGTAAAAATTTTCAATAAGTTGTCATCTATTGATATTGGTCAAAGGACAAAAAGGGAGAAATGTTTATTTTTCATGTTTCTCTTCAGTTTGTTGCGACCAAAAGAAACGAAAAAACCGGTATTGCCGTAAATCGGCGCTTTTTAAAAACCTTATAGCAGCTCCCCTCCCCCTTAAAATATAAATTTAGTGGTAGGGCCGAATCAGCAACAGACATCGTACAGCTAAGCCGCTGGATGAGTTGAAAAGGGATGATTTTAACTTGGTTTTTTTTTTTTTTTTGGTTTTTTTCGATTTAGCTGTGTTGGATAAAGTTGCGATTTTGTTGTTTTTCTTTTTTTCGAATAGATGATTATGTTTTGGTTTTTGTTTTTATTCAATTTCATTCGTTGGTCGTTCTCGAGAACTCTTTTAGAGTACAAGTTGGCGGGATGTGTGAAAATTTCTTGCTCCAATCGAAAGTAATGCGATTATGTTAATTCGAATTTGTTGCCAGTTTCAAAGTTGCAACCGGCCGTGTGACGGATTTGCATTTTTATATCGCAGTTCGCGCGGGCTGGCCGGGAAATTCTTTTCAAAACTGTGTCCCTTCTTGAAGAGCCGGGGCGCTGAAAACCCGGTACGGGATGCTGCGACAGGTGCGCTCAAAATTGAAACTTTTAAATCTGCCCCCGGTGCAGAAGTTTTATTGCGATCGCATACGCGTCTTTCTTATTGCTAGTCGCGACGAACCGAAACAGCTCCTCGAATTAGCCGCCTGCGTTCTTCTACGTGCTGATGCTTTTTGCCGGTCTCTTGTCCGCGATCGCCGTTATTTTTGGACTTTGCAGTGTTAATAAAAAGCGAATTTACCAGATTATAATCCGAGCGGAAAGCAATAGCGAATTTGTGGCTCGCTTTACAATTCGAAAAATAAAAGCGAAACATTCTCTAATGGATTTTTAATGGCAGAAAATTCGCCGTGTTTATCAAATAAGTTTATTCTCTTTTACAAACGTTCACTGTTCCTACTGTTCCAGACGCATATATACATAATACTTGTAATATATACATACATATACATATACATATATAAATGTATATATATATATATATATAAATGTATATATATATATATATATATATAAATGTATATGTATATGTATGTATATAGGTTGTTACGATCTGGTTATGCTATTTCAAACGTGCATTAAGTACACATATCCATATTTATATTTTTGTTTGGTTTGTGTGTGCGACGTTTGTGCTATTTCAGATGAATACGTCTGACCTGCTGTTGTACAATTCCGTTTTTCGTTATGATTTTAAATGAAACGAATTTATCGCTCGCTGAAATTGAAATTAATTCGCGTCCAGCGCCAAAAAGGGAATTTCGTTTTCAGTTCGATGGAAACGTTTAAATGGAAATTTTTAATCCGCTTTCGCAGCGAAGCGTAACTTGCAATGCAGTATTTTAATCTTACACGATTACTGCCCATCGCTGGAAAGACTGGTGTTTTCCTCGTGTGAATTAATATAAAGCTCGCCAAACTCGACACATGCCGCTTCACCCCGGCTCCGATCCGTCAGAAGGTCGTCGTACGACAGATTGGACAAACTTAGTCTGGTTAGGAAATCGTGTGTCTCGTTATTTAATTAGTGCTTTAAGTTGTGGCTTTGCCGGGCTGCGTTGCGAAGTGTGCTTGAAATGTGTTCCGTCATCAGGTCGCGGAACTTGTAAGTGCCGACCGCTTAGAGTGTGTAAATGTTTAAGACTACAGTTGCAATCGATAATATTTCCTTGGGAAATCCGAAGTGAAACAAGATGAAACGAATCGAAATAAGTTGCTAGTCGCGAGATCAAAAATTTAAATATTTCTTGCATATTATTCCAGTCCATATTTTGTTCTTATGAAGAAAAGTAAGCATTACTTTAGACTAGGCGTTGCAGTCTTATGTGTAAATGTTTTAGAACGTGTTATACTTGGTTTATGGTGAACAAAAACCCGGATTTCATTGATAGCATTTAATATTTGTACTATTTCTATTATAGATTACTAGAATTTAATGTCAATAATATAAAATTACGATCTAGGCGAAAAATTCGATTAACAAGAAACCAAAGTAATATACATTACATCTAGCCCCGGGGCGTAAATCAACGAATTGATAATACTGATGATTCAGTTCTAATTAAATTAATTAGTAAAACACCTCATCACATAATAAACGAAAAAAACTTGATGTGTGGAAAAAGGAGGTAGGGAAATGGCTTAAAGAATGGTGTAAAGAGTAAAACCCAAGGTACGTTTCGAATCATTCCATTTTATAATTTTCTTTTATTGTTCTCTTTTTATTTATTTGTTTTCGTCCTTTCTTGTTTTTTGTTTTTCCTTTCTTTCTTTACTTTTTTTCTTTTCTTTGTATTTGAAGATATTTAGCTGCCCTCATGTATCGGTATACAGATGAGTATTTACGGTGTGTGTATGCATTTGTATTTGTGTACTATGTTATAAGTTATATACTTAATCTTACGTTGACTAATATTATGATGTATACAATAAGCAAGAATAGTTGTAATCTTGTATTTTAAATAAAGATTAATAAGAGTGTCGGGCATTCAAACAACGGGCATACTTGCCCTGTCAGACCCGCAACTTGTTTTAAATAAATAAAAAAAAAAAAAAAATATTGCTGTAAAATTCTTTTTTAACATGTCTCGCTGCTATTGAGAAATGGTTCTATTTAGACACACAAACGGAATACCGCAAGCGTTGTGATTTTCACAAACAGTAACGAACTGGGAAAAAAATTATAATTCGCTTTTTTAAAGCTTTTAAAGTGATGTTTTTTACTTTTTTCTACATTTTTCTTTTCTTTTTTTTTTTTTTTTTTGTAGGTAGTAAAGGAAGTATTGTAATCATGAGAAATGTTTAATGTCACGTTTTAAAAGATATATCCATTTGACCATCCCTAATTACTTTTCCTTTTTTGGTTTTTGAAAGGAAGTACTGTAGTCGGAGAGTATTTTGAATCTTACATTTCAACGGAAATGTCCATTCTGACCATTTCTGGATTTATTTTTAAACGTCGTTTTCCACGACGAGTATATAAGTATGTATGTTGTATCACGCATAACTCAAAAACAGCTGTTAAATTTGCGACTCTCTTAAAATCTAGTTGTGTTCCTCCTTTTTCGGTTGCAATCGATTAGGCTAATAGTTTTGTGAACTTTTTCTTATAACTCAAAAACGGGTAGCCGCAGAAAGTCAAAATTTTGTACTCGGTATTGTTATAACACCTAATTGTATACTTCTGATTTTCGGTCAAAAGGAAACTCTCTTGCAGGGTTGGGTGGACATTTAGAAACGGGTAACTGTATAAAATCTTTTTTTTTTTTTTTTTTTTTCACTGTACCGGTAAACCAACAAACAGTGCTCGCGACCTCGACCATATGCTGATTACTTACACTCTAGGAATATAACGTACTTCCCAGGCATTAACCCAACCCTCCAGTGAGGGACTAGGTTCGAGTTATTAATTCTTTTTACAGACTGCCAAGATCACCATGGCTACCGATACAGTAAAGTATGGCCCATAGAACTCTGCAAAGTCTATTAGTGATCATCATAGCATATTATTGACCAAGCATGATTATTACAATATATAATATTAAGTGTATCTAGTTAACACGATTTCCAGCAGAACATGGCCCGTGTAACCTTGTGAATTACCATAAAGGATAAAAATTTGTACTGTCTCGAGTACCATGGCAGCCATACGGTTTAGTATGGCCCATAGACTCCTGCTGGTATTATTTGCGCATTTAATAAATGCATTATGCTTTATCAGGGAATATCTAATTTAAGTTATCGGAAGAGCGTCACGACACCATTTCCGAAGTTTTAACCTCCGTCTAGGGTTACCCGGCAGTGTTCTAATATACATTTTGTTGATATATGGGTTGGTATTTTTACATAATTTTTCGAAGAACTTTTTATATTGCCTGATGTGAACCTCTTGGATAAACGGGATCTTTAAATCATTATGAAGAGTTGCGTTGGAGACGTATTTAGGCGCTGATGTGATAGTGCGCGAGATAATCGACTGCTTCCTTTGGATACGTGTTAGGTTACTTCTGCATGTATTCCCATAAAGTTCCAAGCCGTATTTCCAAATGGGTGCGATGATGGTAAGATATATAGATCTTTTTAAGGTAAGACTTAGGTTAGACTTCTTCCCTAGCAGGGGGTACAACTGTCTAGCACGAGCAGCCGCTTTTTGACAAGTCTGCGCAACATGCACTCGCCAGGTGAGTCTTCGATCCAGGTACATCCCTAAATACCTCACAGAGTCCGATTGTTGGATCTCAACGTTGTTTATTTTAACTCTGGGGCATGCCGTGAATCTGTTGGTGAAGGAGACATGTTGACACTTTCGTTCATTGAACCTAATTCTCCAGTTGTCCGCCCATATCTGGATCCTATTCATATGTTGCTGAACTGCTAGGCTTGCATAAATGGGATTGGTATCAGAAGCAAGTATGGCTATGTCATCTGCAAAGGATGCCAAGATAGTCTGATTTGAGACAGGTAGATCAGCGATGTAAATTGAGTATAACACTGGTCCAAGGAGGCTACCCTGCGGAACCGAGGCCAGAATTTTCCTCTCATCGGATTTGGTGCTATTAATTTTTACGATGAACTTACGATCCGATAAATAGGACCGAAGGAATAAGTACAAATCAGGGGTCAGTAACTGTTTGAGTTTATATAGCAGTCCCTCATGCCAGACTCGATCAAATGCCTGAGCAACATCCAAGAAAACCGCTGAGCATACTTCTTGCTTCTCCAACACTGCGGAGATTGCGTCCACTAGTCTGTGGCACTGCTGTATCGTAGAGTGCTCCGCTCTAAACCCAAACTGATGATGAGGAATTACGTTTCTGGCTTTTAGTATGGGATTAATTCTTTTTAGGATTAGTTTTTCTAGTACCTTGGAAATCGAACTAAGAAGACTAATTGGTCTGTAGGAGGACAAAGACTCCCGGGGTTTATTTGGTTTTGGGACCATTAGAACCAACGACCTTTTCCAGCATTTGGGAAAGTAACCTACTCTCAAAATGGCGTTAAATATGTAACACAACAATATTGTAGCTTTCCTTGGTAAGCTAGATAATATTTTACCATTTATATTATCTAGGCCCGGTGCTTTATTTTGCGGCGCGATTTTTAGACAATTGTAGACCTCCTTTGGGGAGAAGGGAGTGGTAGGAAGATTGAGCTGCAACGGTTAGACATTGCTTGACATGTCTAGTATGGGTTTGATTATTACCGCTGTGCGGCGTGAAGATCGTCTCTAAATGACTCGCGAACGCGTTTACTTTCTGGTCTTCAGTCCTAGCCCAGCTTCCATCTGCCAGTTTAATGTTAACTGTATAAAATCTAAATTTTGTTCTCGGTATTGTTATAACATCTAACTGTATGCCTCTGATTTTGGTTACAATCGGTTAGATTCTTGGAGGGTTTCGTGGAATTTTAGGCATTTTTAAAACTTCAATATTTTTAATCAGTTTTTTTGATTGATTACCCAGGATGTGTTATGTTAGCTTACCTATGTTTCTCCTCAGGGTTTCTATATTATTTCCTATCCTTGTATTTAGGTTTTTGATATCTTTTTTCTTTTTTGTTTTTAATTTGCACTTGGTTATTAAGTTCAATAATTGCTGATGCGGCACAATAAATTAGAGTTTGTGTTTCTTCCAGACTATTCAGTTTTTTTTTTCTTCATATTTAGACAATATTTCATTCATTACACTGATTTTTTCATATATATTTTTATTTTCGTACAATTTAAGTAAAACGTCTCTCCTTGTTGGGTTTGTTCCTTTCCATTTTATTATATAAGATTGCAGAGTATTTCTTGTATTTCATCGGCTTTATCATATCTTGTTTTAATATTACTTTGTTGTGTGTTTATTGTTTGTACGCTTGCTGTTTTTACATTATTTTTTTCAGGTCTTTGGATAGCTTGATTCGTTTGATCTTCATTTTCTTGTTTCATTATGGCGATTTGAACTGCGTGTGTATATACACCTCCATACTTATTTTCATATAAAGACTGCACTTTGTTTTATTTCTTTTCTTTCGAGGGTTGCTAATTACTACTTATTATAAATATTTTCTGGTCTGCTAATCGTTGTTCCGATATATTTTTATATTCTAGGTATTTTTCCAGGAATATTTTTAGAAACTGTGATCAATTTAATGGTTTTGATTCAAGTTTGGTGATGGTATAGTAGCACCGTATGACGTGATTATTCAGCTCTTTCGTCCATGTCATTCGTTGCCGTGGTTTTCTTGTTTTAGTGGTTGCTGACTGACTTGTGAGCATCCTCAACAGGTTGATTTATATTTTGTGTATTTGGATTATCTTGAATATTTAGAAATCGAACTTGATTGAGGCCATTTCTGGCATTTTTTATAAAGTTATTATTATATATTGTATTCATCATAATTCCCACGAGAATTGGAAGAAAGTATGCCGGCCATAGTAGATATCCATGCCATGGTAATCCTATATACTTGGGCGGGGGGGGGGGGGGGCGAAAGGTACCCCAGAGGCTCGGTTAGCGACACTTCTGTTTCCTTAGGTGCCATACAGCCATCGTCACGAGTCGCGTTATAACTGGGCTCAAGGATTTTATTTATAACATGATAAAATGGATATTTATTAGAAACGCGACACTGACATGTTTCGGAGCGACTACTCCGTTTTCGAGATGTTTATTAAATACCTTCCGGTGCAAAATATTATTCGTTGATTATGCTCAGTTTTATTTTCTTCTTTTAATATTTACTGTAGCTTCAGTGTGGACTTTTTTTTTTTTTTTTTTTTTTTTTTTTTTTTTATCGGGCTGGATTTAAGTGATGAAAATGGCCAAACGGTGGAAGTCGAGTCGCGGAAAGAAGAAAAAGGAAAGAAACTTGAAGTTCACATCGCGTGAGTGAAGAATTGAAAATGTAAAAAAATGGAAAGAAACGAAAAGAAAAGAAAATTATCGTTCATTTTAAGCTTTTAAAAATACTTCATTTTCGCCGGACCATGTTTATTGATTACCGTTATTATCGTTTAATATTATTATTGCCGGTAGTATTATCATTATCGTTATTATTATTAGTTATCACTATTATTATTTTTACTTTTTTACTTTTATTTTTATTACGATTATTTTCAGCGCCATTATTATTTAATTATTATTCTGCCTGCGTTGCTGTAGTTTTCTTCATTTATTTTTTATCGCTTCTTCTTGTTCGTATTTTTCGTCGACAAGACTAAATTAAGGAAGGTGACAGAAGGACCCTCTAATTAAGTCGTAAAACGAACGCTAGCTTCTCCTTAATGATAATGGTATCGTTGTAACTGGACTTAACACCGTTTTACAGGCTGCACTCTTTTCCTTCCCATTTCAACGTTTATTCATTTAGAAAATTAACTGAAATTCGTCCGGCTTCTTCGTCGAGCTAAATTCGAAGGTAATTCTCGAAATTGTGTCGAATTCCGACAATTCGACATAGCGGCAACCGGTCCAAACTAGACGGATGATGACTTTGTCTTGTTTAATTAAAAGTTGCTCCTTCCATCCTATCCGTTATTACGGCGCTTTAGATGCCTCTATCCTTTCGTTTGATTTCTTTTTCTGCTTTTTTTTCTTTTTTTTTCCTTCGCAAAATGAAATTTGCAGCAGTTTTTCCCGCATTTTCGTTTTACTTTTATTTTCATTTCCATCGCTATCTCCATTTCTTCGTGCCTAATAATCTTGTCTTTTATTCGGCAGTGCTGCGTACCACTAACGGAGAAAGAATTATTATTCATTTGCTTGCGATTTTCAAATTTTTAGAATTCGTTAATTCTTACCCCGAAGCTATCCGCTTTTAAATCAGTTACACTTTTTACACTTGTACCTTAGCCGAGTGTTCGCCTTCGTTGTTAACTCATTCCGTAATAGAAAACCAGCTGCTCGTTAAAATTCGTATTATCGAATGTGTTTCTGACGAGACTACTCCGAAGATAAAATACTTTTAATCTGTATCATTTGACGAAACCTGCACTATAGTGTACCCGTAGAAACATTTTTATTTTTAGTTTCTCGAAGTGTAACTTAAGGAATAAAATCTTTATCGAGCAGATTGTAATTATAACAATTTTGATGTTCACTAGACCTTACATATTATTGATTCCTTGGCCCGTAACGAGCAAAAGTTTTGATTGCGCTTTGAAAATTTTTACCACACATTGAAAGTGCTCTAAAATCACTAAGTGAAGTTTCTAAAACTGCTTTCGGTTAATTTAGTTTCCAATCGATTCTATTTCGGGTACAGTATCGTAGTCGTTATTTTCACCGCGGTACACTTTTCATTTAAACGACTTGTGGAATATTGATCGTACGTATCTTTAAAACACTTTTCATCGTTCTTTTGAAACTTATTTCATTCTACTAAAAATTTTCCGAAGGATCGAATTTTATACATACGCTTCGTTCTTTTTTCTTTTATTTTTTTTCAAGTCAACATGTAAAAAACAGATCGCGTTCAATTGCTAGATCTATTCTCATGGGTCGCCTATTGACTGATTTTCGTGGACACAGCTTCATGGATGTGTCACGGACGTGAATTTTACTGACATCTGCAGATATGGAAGCGGAATTTTTGACGTCCGCGCATGTGCAGACGAGAATAGTTGACAAAAAAAGAAATACATTACTAACAATATTAAATATAACATTTTTTGAAATACTGTAAAACAGGTTGTGTAATTTATTATCATTGTTATTGAGAAAGTATCTATTGTCATCATCGCTCAATAATCGAATTTCAAAATTAATGAATCTTTAACACGAATCTAGATATTGCAGCCTTCTCAGAATCACGGTGATTTCGCAAAGTTATTAATCCCGTTCTGCTAGACGGATGTTCAATCGTTGGCCGCTGTAAGCGACAAATAACTAAAAGCAATACAAACTTGGGTCGCGATTAAACATTCCACTTCTAGGGCGGATTTTTCAATATAGTATTTAGACTCTTTTCGATAGTACGTAAATTCTTCCTTTTTCTCTTCATCTTCACTTGATCTCACCGGTGTTTCTTTTAGGGGAGTTGTCTCGTTATCAATTTTTTTAATAACCCGCATATCGGTGATAGGTCGCCGCGGATGAAGATGTCGAGAAAACGACGCGAATGCTGACGGCTACGCGTTAGGAGGATTACATTTCAGAAAATTAAAAGGAATTACACGATTGATAATGTTAATAAAACAGGAACTACCAACATTATCCCGGCGTTGGCTGTGTTCCTAAAGGATAGTTCGGTAAAATTTTTTTTTAAGTATAAATAGTAGCTAATCCAACAGACTGTTGAAAATTTTCGATCATCCTCTTTTTAATAAATAAAAATTCGCCTTATTTTCGAACGACTTTAATAAATGAGTAGTGCAGAGCTCCGTTTCTGCAGAGAGAGAGAAAATCAAGAGGACTTTCATCGAAATACCCTGTCGGACGATTTAAAACGGCAATATTGACGTTTCGATTCAGTCGTGACGAAATATCACGTGTTTAGCTGCGCGCAGGGTTTTCGGTGCCACGATTCCGATAAAACGATGTAGTACGTAATATTTCAATATTATGAATTTGCGTAATATTGCGCGCGCTTACCTTGCAGTGGAGGTGCGTTTTGGTTGTTACGAAGTCGTAGATGGCGCACATTAGCAGTACCGTAATTCCAGTCTCTTTTGATAGCATAGCTGCACTAGCCAAGATTAACGAAGCCAGCAGGCAGGCCCATTCGCGCACTTCGCTACATTCGGACACTTTGCGCGGAATGCCGTCAAAGTTGCCGGTAAAGTGGTTCAGCTTTAAAAGTTCGAACAGGTTCTTCAGGAGCGAACTTAGTCTGTACGTTTTTGTATGGTATTCAGCCTCGCAACACTTATAACCGAAATAGGTGATGGCTGTCGCCGGCGCGTATTTCGTAATCCGATTGTGGTACCTGGCGGTCGTGGAGGCTGACGGCTTGCACCGTTCCGTTATTAGAGGCCACCGATTTCGATGTTTAACGTGTTCTATGTAGCACAGCAACGATAATACGAAAAATATGTTGGCCAATATGTCGGCTCTGCCTACGATCGAGGCCACCGCTTCGCAGTGTACCGGATGCACCGCAAATAGTAGGGCCGCCGTTATCTGCGCTTGTTGCGGAACGAAAACTCGCGCCAGTGTAAGCACCAGGTACGTCGAAAGACAGTGCAGCAAAACGTTCGTGGCGTGGTAACTGGCCGGCTTCAGTCCGGCTAGCCAGTAATTCAACCGAAACGAAACTACGCATAACGGTCGATAGCTGCCGTGCGAATTACTGGAATTGATGGCGGTACCCCAAAAATCGTTCCTCCATATGCTGGAAATCGGTGTGCTCGGCAAAATATCCGGGTTGTTCAGGATGGCTCGACTGAAACGAAAAATAACGATAATGTCCGTTAGTGGAAGTCTGCAAGAATGTTAAACGTTATACGATTAAAAAGAAAAGATCAGGCAGAGAGATATGAACTCTCAATCGGACGGATAAAAGAAATAAAAGAGAGAGAGAAATAGGATGGAAGAGTATGATAGACTGCTGAGATAATCGTAAGAAGTGTCGAGAAAGAAATGTGAGAATGACCGGATTACGGAGAAATGTAAAATTCAACAAAATTAAACTTTTATTTGTATCAATGACGTCGTTGCTTTTGACCGTACAAAAACTCGAAGATCGACTTATGACTTTCCGTCGCAAATACTTTGTTAAAAGTCGTGTTAAAATTCACCGGGTTTCAATGTTCGGAGGGATCGCGCCGGCCGGGTTTTATTTTCAACATCAGTTTTAAGGGCAAAAAATAGCGTACATTTCATCGCCGTAATGTTCGACGATATGCTATCGATTAAAAATAGTTCTTGAAAATCGGTAACGTTCGTTATTTAATCGCTATCTGAAATATATCCGTTTCGGGACGCGGTGAAATAAATTTTAATTGTTTTTAAGCGTTTTCTTTTCTTAATATTGTTTCCCATACAAAATTTTTCGTATTTTAGAAGGAAAAAAAAAAAAAGAAAAAAATTAAAATCCAATATATCAAAGAGAAGTATGTCCTTTTATTAGATTTATAATTTTTCAGTTCACTACTGTCAATCGACTACACTGTAACTATAATTTGACAGAAAAAAGAAAAAAAAAAGATCTATTTTATAGCGTATACTAAAAAAAACTATAATTAATTTCCGTTGTTTTTTTTTTTTAAATTGATATGGTCCATGCGTTGTGTGTAATTGCTGGGATTGTTACAGCACATGGATCAGTGCAAGATCAGAAGTGTTTTAATAGGTTAGCCGCTCTAATATAGTGTAGCATATCTTGGACCCTGTTTTGGTTCGTTTGACAACGCAACAGACAATAAGTTGGAGGTGCCTGGAGGCAGGCAATGTTCCAGAACGTGTTCGGCAGTTGGTGAAATTGGGGGGAGATGTTGCTTCCAGCAAATAGTTGTGGGATATTGCGGTGTGTCCCATGCGGAGTCTAGTCAGTGCTGCAAGCTCTTTGCGGGACATTGATATCGGTGGCCATCAAGGCTCAGTGCTCACCTTAATGGATCGCAGCCACGATGTGTAAGCCGATATTACATAGTTTCCCATGTCTCTGCCTTACGTAGCTGAAAAAAGGGCGGTCTCAGCTGAGGCAGAGGGGCGCTTTCGAGCATTGGACTATATGTTGCTGCCTTAGCAGCCAAATTCACACGCTCGTTCCCCGGCACGCCGGCATGACCCGGAACCCACAAGAACGGTACCTGTGAGCCAGCCCGAAAAAGCACGTTAATGATGCGCTTTATTTTTCGAGACAGTGTGTGTAAAGTAATCGATTGCAAGGAATCTGTGATTAGAAGATGTATGTTAGGCAGCGCGGTAGCCTACCGATTAAGGTGCTTGTCGACCAAACCAGAGGTGTCATAGATTATCGGATCCAAGTCGCTCCAAAGTTTGTTGCACCTAATGCTGAAATTGAATTGGGTAAGTAAAGGCGGTCGAGAGAAAGGAACTGGCCCTACTATTCTCATCAGTTCCATTAGGCTTAGTACCATTGTGGAAAGGTTACATTCACAATCCATGATACCTTATCGACCATATATGGGACTTGATTTACTTTTTTTTTTTTTTTTTACTTTGTACGTATATTAATTATACATTTTCTATTAAGTAGATTTTTTTTTTTTTTTTTTTTTGTAAGTGGATCTGCTGTGGGTATTTTTATAATATCGGTATTACTTGTAAAATTTAAAAAGGTTTTGAAAGCGCAGTGTGCATATTTTTTCTTTTTCTTTTTCTATAAAATGTTTATTAAGTAATCTCATATTTCGTACATATTCGGTACTGTTGATTTTTTTAAAATTAATAATTTTTTATACTATTAATGTTCTGTTCAAATTGCAAATGTTTTTTCAATCACATTATTATACAACTAAGTAAATAAAGTTGTAGTTTGCGGTCAATTTATGCTCCTAGTAATTGATATAAAAATGTTTTGTTATTTTTTCAATTATGCATAAAGGAAGATTGCATTTTTAGAAATATGTTTTGTTTTTTTTTTTTTTTTTTTTTTTTGATTTTTTCTTCACGATACGTTTTACAAATGGAACAAATTATAAATTATCTGCAATAATATAATTTTGAACGGAAAAAAAAAAAAAAAAAAAAAAAAAAATGCGTTTAGAAACTTCTTGAATAATTTAGTCGAAATAAATTTTAATTTATCAACTGCGCAGCCGGACCTGATCTGATCGGTGTAAATAATAATTTATCGGAAAATCAGTCGCATAATTAAGATATACACCTGCATCATAAAAACTTAGACGTACATAAGCGTAGGATAGATGCATGTTGATCTCTTGGGCTAATATATCACACCAGGCAAAGCTTTTTGCCTGATACAAGATTTTTCCAAAAATAACCCTTAGAAACCGTTTGATTTCGTTAAATTTTCTCGAGTTTGAGTTATGGCGGTTAATACTATCGGTTTTTTCCGGATAGTCCGAAAATAAAGTTTTTACACTACAAATCAAAATACCGACTAAAGACGTTGTTCGTGAAATATTTGACATTTAATGCTAAGAAGCCGTAAAGCTTTATTTGAATATGTTCGCTATCGCTTTTGTTAAATAATGCTGCGCTATCGGGAAGCTACAGTTCTGTATTATCTGTGGCTTATCAGCTGCCACTTCGCGTAGCGCTGCTTTATAATAAAATATGTCCGTTAATCGTTCGTTATAACCCGAGAATATATCGCCGTGTTTTTGTTATCATCCGTTGTTTTTTTGGTTTATTTATCCCGTTTTCTTTCGCTGTGTTTTGTTTTATTTATTCCCGTTTTCAATAGTCCCGTTTTTCTTACCTTTATCCTCTCGTCCGTTCATTTTCTTCGTTTAAATAACCCGTTGTTAATTTGCGTCATTTCCTAATTTCATTCCTCCTTTTTTATCTGTTTACGTTTCGTATTTTTAGAAAAAGCCCTTTTCAGGGCTCCCGTGCTCAAATTTTCAGATCACAATTACCAGCAACATTTTTTGGTCCTCCGGGCCGGATTGATAAGGTAATTTATTCCAGCATTTCGTTGAAGTCCGCTCCTAAGCAATCGCTGCGGGTGTTTAAGATCTTATCACGCCGGTAAGTAATTTAATCGTCGCTCATCAATTGTGATTTGTGTTAATTCGAATTTAAATTATGGCCGATTCCGATTTAAAAAGGAAATTTGCGGGTTTCGCGTCGTGAAATTAACCGTCTAGCGGAAAGCATTCTGAAAATTATTTCGAACGAATTAGAAGACGAAAGTTTAGAGAAATTAGAACTACTGATCGCTGAACTTAGCGGAGAAAAAGTTCGATTTTGCGATTTAATTCTCCAGCAGATGAATAAGTTGGATGGAAAAAAATTGGAAGAAGAAGAAAACAAGCTGTTCGATGAAAAAGCCGTCGTAAGCGATTTAGTTATGAATACGATAGCAAAAGGTAAGCATTTTAAAACCAAGTACCTCGATAAATCTGATCGTAATTCGTTGTTAAGATCGTCCACCATGAACAGTTTTAACCAAGGCCATAGTTCGTCCGTTAAATTACCGAAAATCGCTATCCCCAAATTTGATGGCGACATATGTAAGTTCATGGATTTCAGAGCCCTATTTGAGAACTTAGTTCATAACGAAGACGCAATACCGAAAGTTCAAAAACTGTACTATTTAAAACAGGCGTTGGAAGGAGACGCTGCGTTAGTTATTCGTGATATTGGGTTATCAGAAAGTGCTTACGACCAAGCTTGGCGACGGGTGAACGACCGATTCGCTAACAAGCGGTTAATAATCCTCACCCATTTAAGCAATTTATTCGCAATAAAAAAAAATCGACTCTGAATTCAGTTTAAGAGATTTACTCGACCGAGTAGATCTCGCTTTAAAAGGCCTGAAAGTATGTGGTGAGAACACCGATGGGTGGAGTACAATAATTTCCTACTTCGTGTCCACTCGTTTGGACGAGAAAACTAGAGAGGCATTTGAAAATTCGTTGACCGACAATAACGTCTACCGGTCGTTCGCAAGTTTACAGGAGTTCCTCAAAACTCGTGCATAGAGCATTGAGGCGCGGGAAAAACAAACTGAAAAATTCAAATGTAACGCGAATAAAAAATCCTTTTTTGTATCGTCAAAGCCGACTTGTATAGTTTGTCAACGACAGCATCTGCTGATCGATTGTGATTCGTTCAAGCGGAAATCGCCCGCTGAACGCTACGAAATTATTAAACGAAATCGTCGCTGTTACGTGTGCTTCCGTTTAGGACATTCCGTAGTTAATTGTACGTCGAAGTTATGTTTTAGATGTGGCGGAAGACACCACACGCTACTGCATTTCGACAAGGAAATCGGGGCGCAGCCACCGACCATTGCAGCAAATTCGAATGTCAACGACCAGAATTCCTCCGAAGATAATTCCGCTACGACAACCAGTTTCTCCTGTATCAGCGCTGCGGCAGTTCGGAAGACGACACTACTTCCATCGGCACTGGTAAACTTTGAATGCAATGGGATGGAAGGCGCCGCCCGTGTATTGTTAGACAGCTGCTCCCAGCCGACGTTGGTTTCCGACGCGTTCGTCAAGCGATTCCGCATACCTACTTTCGCCTCCGCCGATAACGTAACCATTAAAGGAGTCGGTAACTGTTCAATTTTCTCGTGTTATTCGTGTCGTTTAAAACTAAAATCGCGTAGTTCAAAATTTGAAATTAAGATTGACGCCGATGTTGTTGCCGCCTCCTGTCTAGCCTATAGGGTGAGTAACTTACCGTTCCAAAACATTCGTAAACACGCGCTAAGGTTAGAGTTAGCGGACCCTGTATTCTATGATCGTGTTGTGAATATCCCGAGCATCGACATTTTGTTGGGTGCCGAATATTTTGAATCGTGTTTAAATAATGACACGGAGAAAATCGATGACTTGACGTTTCGAAACACGAAATTCGGCTGGATCATAACCGGTTGCTTATTGCCCGATGTAACCCAGGAAAGCACGTTCGTGTCAAACGTGTTGTATAGTCACTTGACTTCATCCGTGGATATTGAAGCACGATTAAGACGGTTTTGGGAGATAGAGAATGTGTGCACTCCGTCCGACAAAACAACCACAGAGGAGACGGAATGCGGGCGACATTTTGAAAGTACTTACTCGAGGGACCCCGATGGAAAATTCTTGGTGAGATTACCATTCAAAATGGATCCAAATCTACTGCGAAACAATCGCAAACAAGCCTATTGCCAGTTACTCCGAATGGAAAGACGTCAAACGGAAAGTGTACGTAACTTATATGCCGAGTTCATGTCGGATTACGAAAATCGGGGCCATATGTCCGTTTTGACTCTGAGTGTTTTCCCGAACGCGCATTATATACCTCATAGGGCCGTATTCCGTCCGAATAGCACCACTACCAAACTTCGTGTGGTGTTTAACGCGAGCAGCAAAACGGAGAGCGGAATATCCTTAAACGATACGCTCATGAAGGGCCCGACTATCCAGCCTGAGTTATTCGACGTTTTACTACGCTTTAGGAGCCATCGGATCGCATTCTCGGCGGATATCGAAAAGATGTATCGTTGTATACTTGTCCATCCGGATGACCGACGTTGGCAGCAAATCCTCTGGCGCAGTGCAGAGTCTCAAAGGGTGAAGGAGTATTCATTAAATACAGTCACCTACGGCACCACGCCAGCCTCGTTTCTAGCCACAAAGTGCCTGGACATCCTAGGCAAGTCAGTTGCGCGCTCTCTTCCTCTTGTGTCCCGTTCGAGTCTCAACGACTTTTATATGGATGACTTGCTCACCGGCTCGGATTCCTTGGAAAGTGCGTCGGAGTTGCAGAAGCATATCCATAGTACTTTGTCGTCTGCTGGCTTCCTCTTGAGGAAATATCAGTCCAACTCACCGACTTTGTTAGCAAAGATCGATCCTGCATTCGTGGAGAGCAGCGGTATCGTCAATATTCACGAGCTAACCATCTCGCTGTTAGGTCTCTCTCGGTGTCCAAGGAGCGATAATTTTTGCATCCAGCTACATGACGTTTTCTTGACAGACCAGCCGGTGTTGACCAAAAGGCTCGTGTTGTCTCAAATTTCCCGAATATTCGACCCACTTGGATTCGTAGCACCCATTACGATAAGAGCGAAGATATTCCTTCAGCGGCTCTGGAAAGAAGGGATCGGCTGGGATGATCCCGTCTCCGAACTTTTATCGCGGGAATTTCGCAAGTTCGCCCTCGAGTTACGAGCGCTGGAAAGTTTCAAGATACGACGGGTTTATACTTCTTTACACGATGTTACAATCAACCAACTGGTCGGATTCGCCGATGCCTCCGAGAAAGCTTATAGTGCAGTTATTTACCTGCGCTGTGTTGACCGTTCGGGCCCGTGCTCGTCATACTTCGTTTGCGCCAAGACTAAGGTAGCACTGATCAAAGATTGGACAATACCAAGATTAGAATTACAAGCCGCTCTGTTATTATCCAGCTTACTAACCCGGGTTAGTGAAGTCTTAAAGATACCTGCCGTATATGCTTTCAGCGATTCTCAAATAGTATTATCGTGGTTGTCAAAGCCGCCCGATAGTTTAAAATTATTCGTATCGAACCGCGTTAGAAAAATTCTTCAGACCGTTCCCCTCGATTTGTGGGGGTATATACCATCGAAGGAGAATCCGGCCGATTTAGGTACTCGCGGCTTACCCGTTTCGTCGTTGACTGGCTCTCGATTATTGCTGTTCGGGCCAGACCTTCTGCGTGCAAGCACCTTCAAATGCGACATTACCGGTATCGTAGACGTGAACTGCCAGCTAGAAACCCGCAAAACAAAATTAATTAGTTGTTTGGCCGGCAAAAATTTTGACACCTCGATCGTAGACCGATTTTCGTCGTACCCCGACTCGTTCGCGTTCTAGCGCGTATCATCAAATTATTCCGCACTTGGAAGACGTCTCACTCCTTTTGGCGAAAAGAAGGTAACTGGCTGTCGGCGGGTGACTTGTCATTGGCGCGGACTGCTATTTTCCGAATTGTGCAAAACTGTTCATTCCCAGATGATTATAATCGTTTGAAGCAAGATATGAAAATCAGCAAACGTAGCCGTCTGAAGCCACATCAGTACAAGCTCGGTCGGGTAATGAAGCTTTATCCCGATGCGAATGGCGATGTCCGTACCGTAGACGTGTTGGTCGCGGGGACCCTTCGGAAGAAGGCTACCAATTCCCTCGTACCATTACTGCCTGATGAACCTCCCTGTTCATCCGGGGGGGGGAGTGCTGTTCGTGAAATATTTGACATTTAATGCTAAGAAGCCGTAAAGCTTTATTTGAATATGTTCGCTATCGCTTTTGTTAAATAATGCTGCGCTATCGGGAAGCTACAGTTCTGTATTATCTGTGGCTTATCAGCTGCCACTTCGCGTAGCGCTGCTTTATAATAAAATATGTCCGTTAATCGTTCGTTATAACCCGAGAATATATCGCCGTGTTTTTGTTATCATCCGTTGTTTTTTTTGTTTATTTATCCCGTTTTCTTTCGCTGTGTTTTGTTTTATTTATTCCCGTTTTCAATAGTGCCGTTTTTCTTACCTTTATCCTCTCGTCCGTTCATTTTCTTCGTTTAAATAATCCCGTTGTTAATTTGCGTCATTTCCTAATTTCATTCCTCCTTTTTTATCTGTTTACGTTTCGTATTTTTAGAAAAAGCCCTTTTCAGGGCTCCCGTGCTCAAATTTTCAGATCACAATTACCAGCAACAGACGTAAACAAACTGCACGGCAAACACATAGCCACGGAGGACCAAAAATGTCGATAAACCCGCGGGGATAATATTTGTTTAGCCAACACGTTTTGAACACGTTATTAACGACATTTTATATTTAATATTTAAGAGAACGATTTCGTATAGGGTTTTTGAACGGGGCCAATTAAAATGCCGATGCGACTGTTAATAGCGGTCGAAATTGTTTTATTACTTCTCGCTTTATGAACCGCGGAGTCATTAATTATTTTGCTGGGCGGATATAGTGACGATCGCGCAACTCTAATTGTCCGGGGTTTGAGTACTGTGTGCACATTGCAGCGCTAGCTTAGCAGGACAAAAGCATTAGTACGATGGTGAATGAGAAGTTTTCCTTTGACGGGAGGGAAAACAGTTCTGAATTCAAATGATGGGGGTTAGCCGGACGAGTAGGGCTGAAAATTTAATAACCGTTAGAAGCGCTGATCAAACTGTGCTTCACACACCTCCGAAAACTGAATAATAAACAACCCGAACTTCTGATCCTTCCCACCCTCATGGAAAACTTTGACAAGACGTTATTTTCTGTCTTTGCATAATACAGTGGTTGCTTGCCTACTCCACCCGCTCAATTCAGAGCAATAATTTTCGCACTAGAATTTTCCTAATTAGAATTTACGGAGGACGATTTTGTATACATATATACATATAGATATATGTATCTGTTTAATTTTTTTTCCCCTTTAAATTTATCTAGGCTTGTCTATTGCGTAACGTTAATCTTCTCTCATGCAGAAAATCAAATGGGATTCATGACGTCATATTTAAATTGTAATTTTACGACAAACATGGTAACATGACAATATAATTCCTATTGCATATAGAAGACGATAATCATTAAGGTGATCGATTTAAGAATTATAACGATGGCTTAATTTCAGCTATTTCGATTTTCACTATAATTTCCGAGTTTTTTTATTGCGTTTCAAAGTACGCTACTTTTTGCGTTGATTTAAAATAACGGTTTAGTTTCTATCGTCTTTTCATATGTCCATCGGATCTCAGCGTCTACTACCTCCTCCAGCTTCCCTAAATGCTCACCCCGTTCAATTCTCTCTCCCTGAATCTCTGTCTTTCTCTCTCATTTAACATCACTCCCGTCTTCCACAAATCCCCTAGTCCTAAAGCACATTACAAACCTTTTGCTCAGTTTTCTATCCTTCCCACTAACTGTATTCCGCACCCTTTAGTGCATGAACTTTGAATAAAAACTTCCTTCTCTTCCGATAATTCCTATCGCCACTGTTAATCTTAATTCTTCTTTGATTACTCTTCCGATAGTGTTGTTAATCTCCACAGGACGCTGTTGTAGGCTTCTTTATGCTTGAAACAGGAGACTTTAAGTGTAATGAACGAGATTGTTTAAGACTGAACTTGAAGTATTCGTAGGAATAATAAGCCAACATGTGTTAAAATTTACGATATTCGATGCAAAATATAAATACGCTGTGTGCGTTTTAGACAATAGAAAGAATTTTCTCGATATAAAAATGTTAATATTAAATTTTCATTTCGTAACGTTTCCGCTGTCGTCTCGTTCCGGATCTAAATTGCTCTCAGATACATATATCTAATCTAAAATTGAATATTAGTTATAGCAAAGAAGTCTGGGAAAATAAAGACCGGCCCCGACTAGAAAGGAACTAGTGGGCCCGCCGTTCTGGCCTTGAAACTTTTTAAACGTTCGTTTTTCATGAAAAGTTTTAGCGAAATGTTTTTTTTTTATTTTTCAATAGAACGGAAAGACGTGTACTTACTGATTTTATAATATCGAGATAAAGTATCGATAATTTTTTTTTTTTTTTTATTATTGATCTAAGCATTAATTTAAGTGTTTGAATTTGGAATTTAAAATATTTAAAAAATTTTCATCGATGATACGCTTGAAATAGGCAATGGCTTATTCAGACTTTCAGAGAATTGTATTTTAAGATTACTTTGTCTTAAACCAGAGCAAAGATGGGGTGGTGTTCTTCATACTAATATGCGGTTACATGAAACAATCGAAATTGCTAATGTAAAGCGGCGCTATTTTTGTCAAAACATCCAGTTAGGCCAGTTAGGGAATAATTTAGAAATGTGAACGTGACGTATTTTTGGAATAAAGAAAATTTATTCACGTAAATCAGTAGAACAATACGACAAATTGAACCGGAACAGTTTTCTTTCGGACAATTTCGTAATTCCACTATTTAATGGCATTTTTATTAAAACGATTAAACAATAAAATACGCTTTTATGCAGTAAAAGTCAACTAGAAACCTATAAACACCTGACTGCTTGAATAGTTATTTGAATTAAATATGATTTGTTGGGTAAATCGGTCTTGTTATTTTACAGAAATGAATGCGTGATGATTCACTTATGCTTAAATTTTATATTTCTTATTTAAAACGCACTTGAGGCTACAGCTTCAGACAAGCAACTTCAACCGGTTTTGACGACAGGAGAATGTAGCAGAACAAAAACTTAAGGACTGGTCTGTAAAATGGCTCTAGTGTTTTCTATAACTGTCGTCGTCCTTATTCCGGGTAGGTACACCCTATTTACTATTTACCAACACACTTGGCTATTTAATTTCAATGTTTTTTCTTCTCCTTTCCTTCGTAACTATTCAGATTAGAGGACACAGTTTTTTCCCTCAGTTTGCTTTTTCCTTAATGTGTCATTGGATGAAAACTCTTATACTGAAATGTGATTACTTGGTTTGTGTATTATCAGATCTCGCGACACTCAAAAATTGCTTTATTAAATTATTTGCCAAATAGCATAAACAAATATCACGTTTCGGTACATTTTAGATCCGACCGCTTTTTTCGTATATTTAGAAATAAAAATGCTTTTTTACAAAAAATAAATACCGACTTCAAGGTTTATTATAAAAATTTAAAAATGCACTAAAAAGTAAAAAATAATTACTCCCGATAAGAAAATATATATATCAGAGTGATATAACACTTAAGGGGTAATATCGTAATTCTTATACAACATTAATTTTTTGGAGTTGGCATCAAATTCATATTAAAAGAATAATTAAAAACTGCATTAAATGTTGATTAAATTGTTCCTAACATGAATTTAATTCCAACTCCAAAAAGTTAATGTTGTATAAGAATTACGATATCACCACTTAAGTGTTATATCACTCTGATATATATATTTTCTTATCGGGAGTAATTATTTTTTACTTTTTAGTGCATTTTTAAATTTTTATAATAAACCTTGAAGTCGGTATTTATTTTTTGTAAAAAAGCATTTTATTTTTTACTTTTTAGTGCATTTTTATTCAATTAAATTAAAACATTTTAATAAGAACAGATATTTCCACGGTAAAAACACCAAAAGTTACATTTCCATGGTAATTTGGCAAATTTATAGTATTTTAAGTCAAAAATCTAATCCGTTGGTGAAAACAATCATGAATGAAAAGCATCCAAAAAGCTTCAATCTCCCGCATTATTAAGGATAACTCAAAAACTATCGGTCAGACCTTGATCAAATTTAAATAGGACCACATGACAAACACCACCTTTCAAATAAAAGAAGAATTATCAAAATCGGTTCATCTAGAAGAAAGTTCTGTGGTAACACACATAAAAAAAAAAAAAAAAAAAAAAATACAGTCGAATTGAATACCTCCTCCTTTTTTGAAGTCGGTTAAAAATTAAGTTACGTCAATTTTAACGATGAGAATATTTGACGATAAAAATCATAATGTATAAATATAGTACGGTCGAAAATACTGGTAGAAAGAACATTTTTTCCATTTTTATGTTTAGAAATTTTTGATTCAGTTAGGGTAATGGAATATTCGAATTAAATTATGTAAACGAGACTATGGAAGTACGCCTTCGGCAGTTTCAAACATCTAATTTTCTTTCTACACTCCATTCGCAGTCTTCCTCAATACTTTCTCTATTGCAATGTTTTTGTTTCTTTCTTTAAAATTTCATCTATCCTTAACGGGCAACTTCCAGTTATTCAGGGCCAAAGATAAACAGAGAACATTAATAAGACGAAGTTTTCCGCTAGATCGGCATTTTTCACTTCTAACATTATTATTATTATTTTTTATTTTATTATAATTTTTTACGAAATTGCTTAAATCAGATTCGTTTCAATAATAGTATATTATTAGCAATCATTAATAATAGTTAACATAATTTGTGTGAAACTGTTTCAAACAATTCGCTATAAAGCTTCGGGACTTTTTAAATTTATTATTATTTCAAATTAAACAAAACCCACAAATAGTATACGTAAATTCATCATAAGTTTCTTTTCCATTTTAATTTTTCAGCATAAAGCGTTTAAATGTTTTTTTAATAAAAATATTATTTTCACAGCATTCAAAAGATTTGCGGCACGTTTATTTTTTCGAATAATAATAATAAGAAGAAAAAGAAGAAGAAGAAGAAGAAGAAGGAGGAAAAGAAGAAGAAGGAAAAGAAGAAAAATGCAGAAAAACGCAATAGCTGTATTAAATGCTATCAATCATTGCCGAACGAAACTTGCTGTTTCTATTGGCTCATGTAGACTATAAAAATTACTTTCGTATATCGATATAAAAAACTTATTTCAACAGGAAAAAAATATATTTACACGCAGTCGCTCAATTTTACCCGCATGTGAACACATACCGTAGTTTAGTTAATTGGGCAGGGTATTTCGTTCAGGTTGGATTTCGAATAGCGCCGCTGCACATTAGAAATATAGATAAATTTCTCTTGCGCCGGGTTAATGTCTATAGTTGGAGAGCCCAAAAATTAAATAAAGTTAAAATCAAAAAAAATCTGAAAATAAAAAATAGTTCAAAAATACGCAAAACATTTTTTATTAAGTAGTAGATGTGATTAAAACTTCTTCCGCGAGAATTATTAGAAATGAAATTTTTTGCAGACACTATTAGGAAAATGTTTTTGACGTTTCGAAAGCTTTTTTACACTTTCTGTTACATCAGAAACTCTCTCAAGAAGCTGTCGATACAGAAATATTTTCGATTACTGTTTTGTATGGTGAAAAAATAAGTGTAAGCGGTTACATCTTATAATTTCTTTCGGTCAGTAGAAAAAGATAAAATTTTCTTCTTTTTAGGTAATTAAATATAAATAAAACTTCCGACTCGGCAATAATAAGGTAGGTAATCTAATATTCGATTTGAAACTACAATATACAATAAATATATCAAACAAGTGGTGGTGGTGTATATTTCAACGTAAAACAGAATTATTATGAAAGAAAAACGCACCGACTAAGGCCGAGCTGCATTCTTGGACATGTTTGAGCATTAGAGATGGCGATCAGTTGTTCAGATTAGTATAAGGAATTGTTGCCGTTTAGTAAAATCAAGTTTAATAAAAACCCAGCCTAGAGGGCTGTGTATGAGAAGGAATGATGATAAAAGATATCGGTTGTTGAAAAAAAAATGCTTTTCGTGGTGTTCGTATCTATCGTGATTTTAACGTCATCCATGGAACTGTATGTGTCATGCAATGCTGGATAACTTAGCTCGAAAAATGTAAGGTCGAGTATGCACGGAAATAAAATGAACAGTGCAATTATTCAAATCAGGCCTGAAACTATATATATATATATATATACCAGTCGGAAAAATATTCCGATTCTCGTAGGGAAGTTCATTCTTAAGTACTACATGCGACGTCTTTCTAAGGCACGATGCCAACGAAATATAGAGGTGTCTCTATATAATGTAGACTTTTCAGCTTTTTGTATTGGAATGAAACTAAAAAGTAAGTCCCTATGGGAATAATAATTTACTAACTCATTTAAAATAGACAGAAACGCTGAGTTATCTCCGAGATTAGATAAAAAAATATCGTTTACATTAGAGGTTGGCGGCGGTAATCGGTTTAGTTTAAAAATGTGTGCTGTTATCATCTACCGTAGGATATTTAATACTGACGATTCCTTAAAGGATGGCATATGCGGTAGTCGTCGTCCTCGTTGTCGTCGTCGCAGCTGTTAGAACAAGAGATAGCGTGCAACTCATATGATCCGATTTCTGGTATCGTTTATTTTTTGTCTGAAATGTTTTGCTAATCAGATTCGATGTTATCCCATTTCCAGTCTTCCTCTCTATTTATAAGGTTTCCCTTGTATTTTCTCCTGTGCTGCCAACAAGCAGATTCCGTCATGTAAAGAGAAATTAAATAAGTAAACTCTTCCAGCCAGAGTTGCCATCCTTTATAAACGCCGTGTAGAATTATCTTAAAGGAAGAAAATGTTCCTCATAGCAGTTTTTCCACAAATTCTCTTTGGTAGTTTTTTTGGTAATCTGCGTGTTCAGCTGCGATCTGAAAAGAGCGTCCCTCAATCGATCCGGTTAAAATTCTTTATGGCATTTATTTCTTCTTTTTTTTTTTTAACCTTTATAGGCGTTATTCCACCATGGATTCGGATATTTTTTGTTTTTATGCGGAGCAGCCGGCGGTACAAGGTTGAAATTAATGCGCTATAAATTATACTTTTTTAAAGACACGTTAACCCCGATCGAATATTTTGCAAAAAGTTTTCGAATTTACTCTAGTTATCTTCACTGACCTTACGACGTCTTTGATTTAGAGAGTGTAGTAGAGTGATATGGAGTGAGTAGACGCCATTCTTTTACTAATTTTCAAAATTATTCGGAAATTAAAGTACAAGACAGCTCGTGAACACAGCAAAAAAAATATATCGACGAAACGAACATTTTAGCATTTTTGGTTTACCGGAAATATACATATGTTAGCCTTACGAAGTATATTTGCAGCACAGCGTCTCCTTATTATCGCTTCGTTCGGAACCTCAAAAATGATTAAATTTCGAAGTCTCCTATCGAGGACTGCTGAAATATTATTCGATTTTTCTAATTAATGTCGGATGATGCGAGTTGCATCGATGAGATGAAAGGAAGAATAGTAAGAAGAAAATAATTGGAACAATTTTTTAAGTACACCAATTGGTAAACCACATTAGATGTGAAGTTTTTCTTTTTTTTCTTCTATAAATCTATAATATCAAATTTGTTCCATTTAAGTACCATGCGCAATTATCGATACTCTATTATAGCTCGTTTTCGTTACCCGTTTTTTTTAATGGCGCGTTTATAAAAACCGTATGCTATATTTGAAACCGCATGCTGTATTCGAAACCGGGCGGAAATAGCCTCTTATAATATAGGAGAAAAACGTGATAAAATGCGTCATGAACTAGACCAAATGTGGGCAAGCCGCGCGGCAGTCGAAACAGAACCGCGGCACATTCGTAAACGCGTGGAACTCTTCTAGGAGAAGGTTTTGGTGGCCCTATTAAATTTGGAATTTTCACACACTGTGTTCAGCTATATTATTATACGGAAGTCCGAGACAGATGCAATAATGACGTAGCAGTTCGACAATGCTGAAATATCATTTTTTATAATGAATAGCGTTTAGTTTAATTTTGTGAGTGGTGCGGTTGGCTTTGAAAATAGAGCGGAAGAGATTCTCTGCCGGCAAAAACTGCGTACTCCCTACATGAGCGAAATTTTCGCGCCTAATGTTTTCTCGGGACAACGATGAGAGAGACCAAGAGCCTCATATTAGTAGTTCGGTCGGAAAATTTGCTTGAGCCAATGTACCCGTTTGAAGCACTATCGGAAAATTGTTGCGATCGTTTTTTCAGTAATAGCCGGGTTGGAAAAAGTGGTAGGTGAAAAACAGCCCAAGCTAGTCTGAGAAGAGCTTCTAAGAGCTCAACAGGTGTATTTGTATATTCCGGTTGAAAGTTCTGCGAATTCGCAGCGGGAGACGGTTGTTATATCGCACGCAATATTACAGCCGAGAGAGATATGACCACTTTACAAGGTGCAACAAGCATAATCGTGTACGAACGATTGCGTAATTCTCGCGGTCTATTTTAACTTTAGTCCGTGATTTTATTAATTTTCTCCTCAATTCCGAATTTTTTTTAGGCTTTTTACGTCACCTCTCGCATCTACTAATTCCGTATGCTGGTTTATTTTCGTGCTTTTTGGCGTGGATTTCTATTCTCATTAGCTTCGAAGGGTGCACGAGACTTTCAAACGTGGTGACTTTTGCGTAGTCATCAGTGTCTGCATTTAGAGTACGATAGAGTAGCAAAATTTTTTAAAATTTTTTTCGTCACTAGTAACGATAATAATAAATGAGACACTGGATCATAAAAGCGAGACGGGTTTTCAGCGAGTTTATTAAACTTAACCGAATCGGCTTCGCCGTTGCTACGAATAATTTCGATAATTCGTGACGGCTGAATAACAAATTTATATCGTTTCGTGAAAGTGTGCGAATATAAAATTTTTTGAACGCGCGTTGCGCGCTTGCATGAAAAATTAATATCGGACGGCTAAAGTTGTACGGAAAGGGCGAGATGGCGCGCTTCGAAATTTGGCAAGCTCCGTCGATGGCGGTTTTTATGTAAATCGGTAATTTGTATTCGAAGAGCGAATTTGCTTAGTAAAGACGTTTAAAGACGTACTAAATCATCATCTGCCGTAATCGGAGGGCCAAAGACAAGCAACGCATACGTGTGAGCTGCCCAGCGCATTTCAAGCAGCCCTTTTCGAAGGCCCTGAAAAATCGAATACAAAAGCGCCCGGCCGATATACATTATACTTCACCGGAAAGATCGATGTTGCGTAATAGCCTAAACATAACTGTGAGCCGCAGCCGCCCCTGAATTATGCCGATACGTCCGGAAAGGTTGATTCAGTGGTAAAAATGAGACCGTTTATTTTCAAATTCGAGCTCAATTATTTTTCGTTTTTAATTAATCTATTCACTTTTCTTTTTTTTTTTCTCGTTTTTATGTCAAAAATCCCCGGGGGGAGGTTCACGGCTTCGTCTACCGAATCGTGTGTGATGATCATCCTTAAAGCGGTGACGTCGCTTACAAACAAGACCGCTAAAGTACGTTTGTGAAAGTAACAAAACGCGAAACTGCAGCAGAAATGTTGAGCCGGAAATATTAGGTGCGAGATAAAATTTTTCCATTATGCCGGAGTAAATAGCAGCACCGTCTGACGAAATGTCGTTCGCGGCGAACGCGTTCAGACCGGCACAAGAAGAAACAGTTTAAAGTTTTTCGAACGACAAAAGTTCGACGGCTGGCTGTATTTGACATTTCAGTTGAAACGGAATTTATTTACAGCGGCCACAAACGCACGTTATTACCGGTGAAGAATCGACGAGAATTGGACTGAAAAAAAACAAAAATGAATAATAATAATATCGCGAAACGTCATTAAAAGCGTCACAATTTAAGCAGGCCGGATACGCCAGTTGACGAGGATTTCTTTTTTCTTTTAAATTCGAAATTAAATCTAAAATAACTCAACGCAAAGTACCAGTCCTTTAATTTCTGAAACAGAGAGCCATCGGCCACGACGATAATTTATGGACATTGGGGGGTTTCTGATTTAATCTTCACCTTTGTGTATTTCTTCTAACCGCACGTTTTTGGTTATTAGACGTGCAGGCGCGGATCTAGAGATAAAGTTTGGTGGAGGTCAGAGACTGATGTTTCTCAAAACCCCTCTACACTGAACACATTATAAATAATAAAAAGAGAAATATATGGTAAAACAAAATTAAAAGAGACAATTGTAAAGCTTAGAAAAAAAAGTATATATGTATATATGTATTAAGAACTTTATATAATGTTAAATGATAAATTCTAATCTTCTGCTCTTTTTTTTTTTTTTTTTTTGCGAACGACAGAGATTTTTTAACTTTCTCGTATTAGTAAAAAACTTTTTTATTTTCTTAAAATTCGTAATAAATTATAAGTGAAAAGTAAACATTTCCGGTTGTGAAATTCGGATTTTATTTCAATTACGTAATTATAAAAAAGTATCCTATTAATCGTGAAAAAAAAAAGTTTATAATTATTCTCGGAAAACTTTTAAATTCAGAATTTGAATGAAGAAAACCAGATTTTATAATTAAATATTAGAATGATCAATTTTTACAACTGGAAATAAAACATTATTTACGCTTAAAGAAATAAATATAATGAAAGTTAATAATAAAGAACTTTAAGAAATCAATTGTTAATTAAATGTAGGTGAATACATCCTGTTTGTTAAAATGGTATAATAAAATAAACTTTAATAACAAACAATATAGATCAATAAATTAGATAAATACCTATTTAGAAACGTTTTAAGTTTCCTTTAAGTTAGTGTTAGCTGATGATGGGTTATGCCCGAAAACGTTTCTAAATAGGTATTTATCTAATTTATTGATCTATATTGTTTGTTATTAAAGTTTATTTTATTATATTATAATTGTTAATTATTTGAATAATTGTCAAAACATGAGATTTTATTCCCAGTTGACAATTGAATTTCTTCAAATATTTATTTTTATTCTTAATCGAAAAATAATGTCATTCAAAATTACGTTGAACAATTAATTGAACTTAAATAAATCATAATTATCAATAACCGATTGAAGAATATTTTTTGCGTTACTCATTAATCGATAGAGATTAATTAAACAATACCATTTTTTCAGAAGTAATAAATTGCATAAATCTTCATTCACACCATTCTTTCATCTCTGTGTAAGATTTGAGTAAGAAGCAAAGTTATAATTTAAACAAAAAAAGTTGCGTGCCGTTTGGGTTCAAGTCTTGAACACCCCTTTAAATCCGCGTTTGATTATTCCTTTATTCGCGAACATTCTGACAAGCGGGGAATAATATGGCCTGTAGCGAAAAGAAAAATCCCTTTAATAGATTTTTGTGTTTTAATTTTTCAACTTTTTCGCGCTCGCCGTTCACCTAAAACCGGATAATTTAATCTATTCTCAACTACTGCGAATGTCTTTAGAATTGAATTATAAACTCAAAACGACACTCAAAAAATCTCAGTTTCGCGAGTGCAAGTAGAGAGCCCCCTCCACCGTATTCTACGATGAATGTAGGAGAATTTCTACAGTCTGTTTTCGAAACAAAAAATCGCGGTACGTGTCAAAATTTATTAACACGATGAAATAAACAAGACTCTGACCGTGGCGAGTGAAAAAATTATCGGGATCAACTGCGACGAGTGACACGACCCGCTCGTCGAGCTGGAAAAAAGGAAAACAAATCCATTTTATGAAATAAAAAAAAAAAAAGCGAAAATAAATTTCCTTCGGCAATTAGGGAACAGAGGAAATAATGTCTTGCTGCGATGTATCGAATAGCTTCAGGACGAGTGTTAGAAAAAAAATAGTCAGACTCTTACAATTTCGCCTTTCACCCCCTCTCTAGACAACTAAAATCACCATATCCAAAAATTTTAATTAACTTTCGATAGAATTAGTAAAAACAGCGTCCTTGTCTCTGTTACAAAATGGATTCTGTAGATGTGTTTGTGTGTGTGTGTGTGTGTGTGTGTGTGTGTGTGTAATTGTAACAGCATCCTTCGAAAATTTTGGAATAGATCGAGCATAATATAATTTCAGCTACAATCCGTCCGCAACAGGACCTGATGGCGTGCACATACATTTATTAATTACATCGAACACCGTACGGGCCTTCTATGTTTTGCCAATATAGTGATGCAAATTACATAGCGTAGAAGAAATACAGTGCGCAGCTCATGACATCTTTTTTATCCGAGGTGTTATGAGGCCTTATTATGCAAAACCAGTAGTTTCGTATTAAATTACCAAGCTCAGATCTATAAAGTTTTGGTCAACTAAAACGATTGGTCAAATTTTTATAAACATTATAGGCTGTTACAGTCTGTTGGTAATATACTAAAATCATCGATTTTGAGTTTACAAGTACAGCTTTTTTTGTTTTTTGTTTTTTTTTGTGTGTGTGTGTGTAGAATTTTTTTACTTCATCTTAATTTTACCTTCGAATTACTCTTCTCAACCAAAAAAAAAAAGAAAATTATCAGTCCAATTTTATTTGATATTGCGCGACGTTGTTTATCTTACAGCATATTCTTGCTCTTACATTGAATTTCAAAAAGCCGTTAATTTCTTATTCTCATGATCGGATAAGAAGATTTTCATTTTCCGTTATTTTGGTATCACATACTTTTGCCGTTTCGACCCGGAGTGATCAAACCAAATTTTGAGTCAGAAATCAAAGAGCGGCGTCAATTTAATGATAAATTCCGGAAGGCTTTTCTTGAACAAAGCTGATTAAAATGGTCATGCATAATCGAAATATAACTCACACTTCTCTCTTATCGGAATATATCACTTGTTAATCGAAGATTGAGAAAGTTCAGCTATACAATAGTCATACATTATTCTCAGCCAACAAAAACTTCAATCCGCGATTTTTTTTTAATACGTGACATCGTTTTATCTTCAGAGTTTAACATCTCCTACCGCGCAGGAGAAATTCTACTCCAACACCATATATAAACACTAGTTACTTTATACTTAAAGGAAACATCTTTTACTACCACTTTTCTAGAACGTCATAGTAACCGAATTTAAAATATCCCACTTCGTTTAAGATCTTCTTATCCGTTCACTATGACATTACTCCCGTTTCTCTGCTACACGGCTAAGAATAAATGCATCGTTCTATGGCTTCTCGTTATCCGGACCGCAGAAATATCTTCATCTGAGAAAATTATGCAATCGAACTGACACCATTAATGCGGTAATTAATAGAGTCTCAGTTCTTCTTTACACAGTACTCGTTGCTCAATAGAAGGTTCGTGATGTTCTGTGTAGCGAACTGGCCGATTCGACGCACTGATACGGAGGTTCATCTGTGATACTTATACGAATGCAACAATCCGTCGATGCTACAGGTAAAATTTTATGCGAGTCACTACTCCTAGGAGTGATCCCCCGAGCTTCGTATAATAGCAGCTGTCTGAAAGTACGTAACAAAGCGGCGGGAAAATATATTCCGTTTCCTGACAGGCGCTGTGTTCGATCAGATGCTCTTTACCTACACAACAATCGCGGAGGGCTGAGTGCCTAGGTCATTTCCTTTCATTTCTCGCTAGGTCCAAAATGTCATGTTTTACAGCCATTCGCATCCTTGTTCGGTGGTAACGTTAACGAAGTTGCACGCCGTATTTGTTTTAAAACATCACCCGTTCTCTGACTAATTTTTTCTAATGACCGACCCTGATTCTGCGTTAACAACAGTTTCCTTCCTAGAAACGTCAACGACCCGTTTTTCTCGTTCTACCGGAAAAACTGTGTTTCGACCTGAGCAGCAACACCGGACACGTTAATCGGCATAAAGTAAAACGCAAGTTTTTTCGTGTATACCGTTGTTTCACTTCTGTACCAATTTTTTTTCGCTTCCGTGTTTTTCCCCTATGTGGTGTCGTCATCCGATAACGGTCCTTCGTGTATGGCTTATGTTTTTCATTTCGCTTTATGATTATTTTTCGCTGAACGACACAAAGCTGCGAAGCAAAAAAGAAAAAAAACGACGACATTTAAATAATCTGAAATAAAAGTGACTCTGTATACCGACCACAAGAAATAAAAGAAGATGGACGAGTTTTCGTGTAAAAGTCATACCATTCGCCCGATAAACGTCGTCCGTTCGTTAATTATGATAAACAGATGCAACAAATTTTTACAATTAAGAATCGTTCGCTTCGCCGGGTGAAAAGCGCTCTCCCGGAAAAAAAAAATAAAATAAAAGACTAACGTACTATTATATAAGAAAATAAAAACTAAGCAGCAAAAGAGTCCGTGGAATGTTAATGTTGCAGATGATAATGTTCGATACGTTAAGGCTTAACTCGCACGACGGATCACTTTTCGGTAACAGCAGTGGTTGGCCATAATACTATTTGGAACATAGAAATGATGGAGAAAAACGCAATACTACTTCCAGACGGACCACTTTCTGTTGTCAGCTGCAACGGCAGTTGCAACAACATTGTGGTTCAAAAGTGTGATCGGGGCTCCGACCACACAGTATAATCACAGCAAAAATTGTAGTCGAAAATTGGTCCGTGTGAGTTAAGCCTAAGACAGCGTAATATAAAATATCCTTAGCTTCACGGAGTCGATCGCATTAGTCTACTTCTATTCAGAGCACAGCGTTGTTTCAGTGAATGTTGTAATCAATGTCGGTGAAAAAAAATCAGACCAATGAGAAAAAGAAAAATTATTATTTGGGAATTTTTTGAAGGCGGCTAAGCGTTGTATTTAAGAAAGGACAAATTAAAAATATATTTGAACTAAATTTTATGTTGTATATTATTGCAGAAAAAATGAAGAATAAGAAAGAAGAGAATCAAGAGTCCGAAAATAATTGAAAATAACCGGAACTTTTGCCGTATGCCTGATAATATGTTTCAGCCGCTAAAAGCAAAAATGACGAGGAAAAAACATATCCAAATAGGTAAAATTTTTCCGTCTATAATATATACATCTTTATAACAATATTATAAAGTTAAAAATTTTTTTTTTTTTTTTTTTTTTTTCCCTACCCTGGGCGCGCCAGCGGCCTTGACCCAACAACATGAAAAATTAACAGTTATAACTAAATAACCAGACGGTCAGAAATGGAGAGGACAAAGGACAGTAGCAATGGGATAACTGAAGGCAATGGGAAGGAAAGAATATAGGTAGCGTTAAAGGGAGTAGGAAGACCCAAAACTAGAAGTTGGGTGTAAAGAATAGAGCGTTCGTTAGAGAGTGCTGAACATTCGAATAGGATGTGATTTGAATCACAAATACAAGAAGGCTCAGAAGCGTGAAGAGAGCAGAAAGGAGAAGGGGACAAAGCGAATCGAAAGCGAGAAGAGGGGAGAAGAGAATGATTGATTCTAAGCCTAATTAAGGAAACAACAGTGGAACGACGACAGATAGGAATAGATTGAAACCAAGGCAGGAAACTAGGAACCGGTTGAATAAGACGGTACTGAGAAAAGCGATTTGAGAATATAGATGGATACATGTCAGACCAAAGTCTGGAATGATTAGAGCGTGATAGAGAAAGAATGTCTGAGGAAGGGAAAGAGTCAAGGAAAGGACCAGTGCGGGCGGCTGAGCGAGCTAAAGAGTCAGCTGAGTCATTTCCCTCAATATTGGAATGACTAGGGACCCATAGAAAGTCTATGGAAATGGAGCGGAACGAGAACAAAGAGGAGACAAGAGAACGGATAGAGAGGATGATACCGTCAGAAGTATAAGAAGGAGGAGAGGAGATGGCTTGAAGAACGCCTTTGGAATCAGAGACAATCAGGAATTTGTGAGTTAAAAATTAAAGATGGAACTTTTTCCTCGATAGTGATTAATGCAAAGAGTACGGCTGCTAAATAGCAAGGGAGATTAGTTAATTAAAAAGAGGAAAAAAAAAACATACTCCTATTAATAAAAAATAATCTTCATCTATCTTCTAAAAACGTTATTTGACGCCTGATAATTATTAGTCTTATCTGCATTAGTTGCACCGGAAAATGCGATTGCGAGAGGAAAAATGTTACCAGAAGAGACACATTTTGTCGCGTAACTCTGCAACCATCTCGACTTGACCGCGAAACTGGATCTTTCATCTTGTAATAAGTTATTCATTACACATGCGGAAAATAAAACTTATTGGCGGAAATTCGTCGTCGGAAAATTTCGATTGTACACAATCAATAAAAAAAATGTAATCGATGGCGAGTCGGAGAAAGCAGTAATTGTCGGAAAATGTTCACATGCGATAGTACTTTTGTAAAACTGGTATTCGTCAATAGGACTTTCACGGAGGAGGAGGAGATGGTGAAAAAATCCGGACGCGATCAGAGAACACGGGTCATCAAAGCTGCGTACGAGCAGAGTGCGGTAACGGTGGTGGAAAATTCGTTTATCCGCTGAAAATTGATGACGCGGAAAAATGCGACGAATCAAAAGAATAGGTAGCGACCCTTCAACTGCAACACAATGTAGCAAATGGAGATTTATAGAGAGAAGGGCACAGAACAGCTCTTTGAAATGAAGCCGAGTCGAAATTAATGCGCCCGATCGCTTATTGGAAATTTTACAAGAACCGAAATTCTTTATCCGGACAAATGCCGTCGCAGACTAAACTCTCTCGCGCTACCTACGTCTCCGGCAACGACGACGATTGAAACTTTCCGATAGAAATCTGTAGGTAATTGATTTTTCCGCTAAAGTGAACCGAGCTACGAACAATATATAGACAAACTGCAAAACAGAAGCATAAACGTTGCTGCCACGTCATCATCAGCAGCGAGCCCCGGACGCGCGTCTCAAGTTCCCAGCGAGGACCCAGCTAAGAGCGAACGCTGCAGGTAGTGTGTGCCTGGGCTCTTCGCGAACAAGTGAATATAGCGCTGCGCGCTGCCTTATCAAAATTGACAGGTGAACAAAGGCGGCGAGTGGCGGACCGCCGACTAATCATGCGCGAGTGATTGAAAGTGTATGCCTATTGCCGGCGCGCTGTTAACTCGCATCATTCAATTACCTTCCGTCCGTTATTGTCGGCTACGGCCGATTACAGATTCCAGCCATTACGCACACGCGCACACAGGCGAACCTCTGATAGCGGACGGGGCCGCTAAACGCTAACATTAATTCCTCGCACGCGCGGTTTAATTTACCAGCCGACCGGGCTTATTGCTCGGCATAAACACGTCTCATTAAACTGCTACCGTTTTTCGCGAACGAGTTGTTGTTTGCAATGTAACGGCAACGGGTTCCACTGCGCTGAACGAAAACCTCGTTAACCGGTAGCCAAGAAGTGACCGGGTCGTCTCAGATGCACGCCAACCTGCACAGCATAATACATCTATGTATACATCTACATATATATATATATATATGTATGTGGAAATAACCAGTGCTGACAAATTCGAAATAGTCGAATTTTAAAGCGATCATGTCCGGAGAAAATTTTCCGAGAAATGAAAGTGCTCGCGAAATTCAAAACGACACTAGTGTCCGGAGACGTTTTTTCCGCGCATCCTACGAGGATCACGGCTGCCACAAAGGATTTTTCCGATCGAGCACGGAGCGAAATGTTACGGTTTTGTTTGTCTCGAAGGAAAACGAAGTTCCGATTTTGCTGGTTTTAATTATCTCTCCCGGTAGCGCCCACGAAACATTTCTACTTTCAGTCATAACCAATCGACTATTTCAATCTGTTCACTCTAGCACTGTTTAAATACGGAGCGATGATATTTTCAAAAGTCGATTGTAGCAATTCCGGCCTGGTCGATTAGCTTTGGAAATTTAGACAGCGTTATTTTCGCAGTTGCAAAAGTGCTTCTTCTGTCATAGTAGTTTTCGTATTATCATTCTTCCTCATCACCTTCACCATTCGGACGTATTAGTTGTTTTACTCCCTTTATGCCGGCCGAAAGTCACTAAAGGGGCGAGGATGAATTACTAAGATGTCATTCGCCTTTTAATAATAAAGTGAGTATGTACCCCTTATAGAGCGTCGCGGATTCCGGAATTATTACACAATGTGGGTACCAGAAAAATCCGGGGGAAAGAAAAGCCGGCCGAAAGAAAGGAACTGGCCCCCCACTATTCTCATTAGATCCATTAAAAGGAGAATCAGTGTGACATTTCTTTCTCGTTTCGGGGCGATTCACCTTCACTTTCATTAAGAGCACTTTTTTTCCGAGTAGTGACTCCTCTGTTTCGGTAGTCAAGCACGTTCACTGCTAAGTATCGCGCGCTACCTTAATTTTAATTAACCGTTTTTTGAGGTCATGATTTCACTGTAAGCAAATAATAATTTTTCGGATTACTATGCTTGAGCGTATAATTCTATATTAATATGTAATTCTTCGAAAATATACACCTCGAATATATTCGTAGACTGCATTCGACGGCGGTTTTGCGCTAATCGGCATTCTTCGTGTAATGACGATTTTGTGGACATCGCTTTTGGCCCTTTAAGGATGACTGCTCGCGTGATGATTTAATACATACGCTTACGCTATCATAAAACACCCATATATACATATTATATATAAAAGTCTGTCTTTCAGAGCTCATTATGATGCTGTACCTGCGGGTAATAGTTCTTATATAATATTTACAGAAAAGTAAATTTGAATTGACTGCGTGTCGGTCTTAAACAAAAAAAAACAAACAAAAAACAAACGGATTAATTAGAAAAAAAAGTCATATGTTTTTTATAACGTATTTCCTGAAAAACATTTCGCAAATGTTTTTGCATATTTAAACTAACCCCAGGGTTTTGCATAATTTTATACGGATGTTCAAGATGTAATATTACGCAGTGCATTGAACACAGAGTAATTAAGGGTTAAGAAATTTAACAGTTTCACAAGTGGTTTCTAGCAATGTCAATGGGTTTAAGGTGGGAGGTGGTAGGTGAACGGAGCTCTGAAACATCGGATAACCCCGACGTAGTTATTTACGGAGGGGTATCGGCGAGCAGAGTTTACAACTGAATCGGAAGATAATTCTGCCACGTCGATATAAAAATCTTCTTAAAAACTATAGGCTTGTCTTGTTGACATATTTGACGACATTTTTTAAATTTCGTAATCGAGTGTATTGCAAGTTTGGAATTCAAATGTCTGAATTTTTAGAAATCTATTATTTTTTGTTAATGGCGCCTTAATGATTAGACGACTACACTTTAGCTTTAGCGAAGTGAACATTATTTACTTCGGTCAATGAACTTGCGATATATTTCCTATTCCCGAGATGAATTCGTGATTTGTCAGTTGATGCAAATGAAAGACACCGTACAAACTCAAAGTGTTATTCGTCGCAATCAGAAATTAGGCCCATTTGAATATTTTAACGCATTGTCGGATATGGGTAAAGCTAGAGCTTTTCCGCTTAAGGCAGAGGGAAAGAAGTAAAATGGAAATCGGTACAACAACATGCCGAGAGCGAGAAACTGGATGTGGCATCTAGCAACAAGCCGAAAAATGTTTTGTGTAGCAGGCCCGGCGCGTCCTCAGTAACTGAACATAATGGGAATTTGAAAATTAGATAAGCGCGATAACAAAGTCAGCACGGGCTCGCGCTCGGGACATTTTCAGCTGTCAGCACCATCGGGACACGACTAATCATCATTTAATTCGATTGGAAATTCGTTGCGGGCTCGGATAAGTGGAAAAGGCAAAATTTCTTTACGGACGCGGACAGAGACGGAGGGTTCATTGTGTGAAATGCAAAGTAAAAAGTAAAGTAAAATGAGTACGATACCGTCGGCAGCAGGACGTTGGGGATTGCGAAGTTAAAGGAGAAAACAAAGATGGACAAGGGAAGAAAACAAGCTGATTAAGCTAAGTTTCAGATTAAATAATCGGTCGACGAATAAAGTTTGTCGACGAACAGTATCGTGAGGATGGCGCAGAGTTGCGGATTTCTTCGAAGCGTTAGCGCAAAATGTTGAAAGGATACCGGCCGAAATTCGATAACATTGCCCCGAACAACCAACAACGATACTAATTAAGAAGCCTTAACATCTTCAAAGACTCACGCCATTCTTCCCCCGTCAGAACAATCGACGCAACTTCCCAAGTCCCGTGTTTATTTTATCCACATCAAACTGTACTTCTTAGAAACGGTCCTGTTTTCTGATCTCGTTCTCGCAGTCTGACCCAACAGTTCGCTTTTTTCTCTTCCACGCATTCTTCTATTGCTACAGCCGGTTTTTGGCCCCCTTACGCAAACTGCAGAATGTGGTCTCCAGTAAGTTTTCAACCGGCGAAATTTCAATCGTGCGCGTCAACCGCTGAAGCTGAAACCGTGACAACAGTAAGGACAGCAAGCTTAACTTTTCCGCTTTTATTACGATATCGCAATGGCCGGTCTGTACACACCCGTGGAACCCCGGAATCGTTATTTTCATATCGCTTTACTGACAAAGCGCAAAGATGAAATTGTTAAAAATACTAGAGAATATTTTCAAATAATAGTTACCTAATAACCGTCAGGCTACATATCATTATTTCACGGGCGGATTCAGAAGGACATTTTTTTTTGGGGGGGGGGGGGGTATATAATTACGAAAAATCTTCTACGGTAGGCAGTAGATTTTAGAAATACACTTTGTTTCATAAAGAAAAACGAAAAGCGACCAGCTTTTTAGAAATTTAAAAATGCATTAAAAATACATAATTATTACAATTTTTAATTTAACTTCTGTTTTATTTTTAGGTGAAAAATAAAACGAAATCATAAAATTATTTCTTAAATGGTAGTTTAGAAATAGTAGGAAAGTATTTTTTACTTCTTTTTTATTTTTGTTAGTAATCCGATCCGAATTCGCTTTGTTCGTGAGCAAGTTTAAATATATATATATATATATTTCTCATTGAACTCTATTTTCACATTTACATTACAAAATAAAAATTAAAAATAAATAAAAGCGGCAAAAGATCGATGACAGTTGGCTTTAAAATAGAATAAAAATGTAACGTTAATAGTTTTACTAGAAACCAGTATTAAATATTAATTATTAAAATCCACAGGTAAAATTTATACAAATCTTTTATAGCATAAATTAAGTTTCTCTGTGTTTTCTCAAATGACATCTCATTTAGGCCCCTTTGTTAAACGAGACTGTATCATTTAATATAAATACTTATAAATTTAATGTGTTATCATTTAAGTACCAGCTTCTATAAATACTACTCAATAGGTTACATTACTCTTACTAGTACGTTATATTTACATTCTTTATATATTTTATATTTAGTTATCTTATTTATATTTTTATTCTATTTAGTTCATTACTTAATTTATATCTTTTATCTATTTACGTATATCTTTACATTTTATTCATTTACCTAGCTTTATATTTATTTTATTTCGGTTATTACATTTGCAGTACACGTCAGAGTTGAAATATTGTGGGAATATGTTGAGCTTGGCTGGTGATAGGTTATATAAATAATTTATATACTTAAATTGTAGATTTAATTTTCAGATAGATTCAATTTTGTTAGTTTTTAAAATAGCATTATTTTTTTATTTTTTATTTAATCATTTATATACTTTTCTCCTGTTTTCAACATATTTATACAAACAATTTTTATTTTGTTTCAATTCAACTGATTATAATATATTTTTATCATTACTTCATTTAATTTCATGCATTTATCGCTATATTTCGCACTTCATTTGTAATCCGTATATGTTATTTTTAATTTTCGTATTTATTATTATCTCATTTATGTCATGCTTTTATCGCTATATTCGCACTTCATTGTAATTCGAAGATATTATGTTTAATTTTACTTTTTGTTTTTTCACTATTCGCGCTACTTAGCGCATTTGTGAAATTTTGTAATAATAATAATAATAATAAATAAATTGAATTGAATTGAATGCCAAAGTGTCACGGCTGTGCTGGTTAGATTTGTAATTCGGCTAATATAGTTAGCAAATACTACAAATTTTCTCCATTTTGATGCTTGCGAAAGGTCCGCATTATTATTATTTCTATTAAATAATAATAAATTAATATTACATATAAGTCAAAACAAAATATGTAATTTACAGTTTCCAATTGATCGATAAGTGGAATGACTTTAGGCCAAAACACTCCGAAAATATGCGGTGATCATGAAGCTATTCAAAATGCGTTAGCATTAATTTTTTTGAATATATCATTATTATTTCATAAAGTGTTTATATCAGTTTTATTTTACTCCGAAAATAATTTCATTGAAAGGGTTTATGAAATTAACATTGTAGCAATATTGTTAAATCACATTTTTCACCTGGCGCAGGCATCTAATATATTTAGTAAGTACATTGAGAAAATTGAACTATTTGTTCCACAACCTTCAACAGCACTGTTCTTAACGTCTGCGCCATAAGCTGCATTTAATGAAGTTGTCTTCGATTTTGAAATCGCTATGTTCGATCATGAAGGTCTCTACTAACGAGGAATCTTTTAGATGAATAATGGCTCTGTTACGACTTACTTTAGCAGATACAATGATATTAAGTAGACCATCTTTAATGACGATAAGGTAATCACGGAGTTTATAGTTTAGTACACAGTTGAACACGATACCTTGTTCTTCCGTAGGGTATTTGAACGTTGTTAAGTAGAGTAATTTTGTTTTTTATGACTTGAGAGCACGACGGAGTTGAGTTGGAAGGGGGTTTTAAGGATGAAGGTTATGAGGATAAGGTTTTTAAGGGAAGGAATTTTGAGCCATATTCCTATGCCTGAAAACGCTTTCGCAACACCGTGTGTTTCAGTTCTGTTTTTGGCAGAATGCTCGTGTCCGCATGGAAAGAGCACTAGGCCTCCTAGCGGACGTTTCTAAGTTCCATTAAAACCACAACTGAACCGTGGTGGCCAATGGAAAATATCTAAATACAATTTTTATGACGGGTGAGAGGAAGGGAGTAGTTAAGTTAATCGTTTATAGAAAACAATGTTTTTATGTTATAAAAAATTCGTTGATTTTAGTTTCATATGTGTTTAAAACTTTCGCATTAATAGAGTTTTTAGGCAGAGTCCTAAATTCCATAATATATATTTTTAATGCTTTTTTTTTTAAAAAATAGAGTAATCAATTGTCCCATAATTATACGTCGTCTTAAAGAGTATTTTAATCATGATATTTGCAGACCGGATTTCAAGTTTATTACTTTAAATTGTTTTGGAATTACTTAGTTTTACTTAACTCTTTTATGCAACTGCTAAACCGTCCTATTTAGAAACATTCCGGACATTGTATGAACGCTGGTACTCTAAATAATCTCACATTGGAAGCAGTGAGCGATAAATTCCGGAATTGCCGATTTCTTAATTGCTTCGTCGATTTTATAAAATTCGCCCGTTTCTTTTAAAGGTTGCGCTCAATTGCAATTCCCCAACCAGTGACGTATTTAGGGTTTTGCGCGCAATTGCTCACAAAGCCAGTCTTATGTGGAATACGTCGTAATCTGTAGAGACATACACAGTCGGTGAAAAGTTTTTTTGGAAAATGTTATTTTTAATATTAAAAATAGTTTTTGTTCGGGTTTTCCATCGACACGTGCATCGATCAATATTACGTTTAGGCGCATTTTATACTTTTTTTTTTTAAATATCTGATATTACTTTTATTCCGCAGTTTTTTTTTAAGTTACTGAGAAACTTCCGATTAGATATGCCTAAAATTGTATGTCTCATGAGGGGCACTGAATGTCGTTAGCCGGAAGTAATACCATTCTCGTTTAGGTGCGAAGGTGTCGCGAAATTTTGTCTATCACCAGTGTGCACATAAACGCGTGTGAGTACAGAGAACGGTAGCGAGATAAAGTGGAGAGATAGACTTTAATTAAATATTTCTTTTTCAGATTTTTTATGTACCGAAAAAGTATTTTTAATAAACATACCGATTATATAACCAAAATTAAGAAATATACTGTAATATATTTAGAACCTTCTATTCAAATAAATTCGATTATTCTTTGAAAAATGGATAATTTTGTATTCGGGGCAATTTTTGAGTATCGTTAACGGATAACCGGCCGGTTCCTTGGCTTACATTAGCAATTTCAATTGAAAAAAACATATCGGGAAATTAAAACACGAAATTATAGTTTCGGATTCGAAATAATTTCGTATTTTTCAATTTGGGCAATGTACCAATTAATTTTGCACAGCGCACTTAGTAGTTAAGTTTAACTATCAAAAACTAAATTAGTTCGAGGTTCGTCTCGTTCCGGATGCAAGTCGTACTGAAATAACTGGGTACCGGAGAATCTGCGCAAGTAAAGGCGACCGAGAAAAAGGAAACTAGCCCAGTATTCTCTTTAGATAGCTTAGTGTACATATGTTACAATCCACGATACCTTTTATCAAGGATACCTTGAATTAGTCAGTTTACAATTACAATAGTATAATTAACATAAGCGGACGGAGGTCTCGATAAAAAATTAATGCAAGAAAAACAATGTGGGCAATTAATTTTCTTCTTTGATGGGTAAAATTTTTTTTTTTTTTTTTTTTTTTTTTTTTTTTTTGCGTACCGACCTGTACGGTAGGTCATTAACGCAATAGCTAACACTAACAAAACAGAACTTAGCAACAACGTGTTACAATAAACACCGTTGTTCTGTTAAATTTTTGTAAATTTAACTATAGGTAATTGTTAACGTTAGAATTGATAGCGTCACGACATTGTTTTTTCTTGAGTCTTCTGGCTGGATTGTCAGGAAGTACCGTTGCTTTCATTCGCGATATTAACGGATTGGAATGCTGGCTAAATGTGCGGTGGAATTCATTGTACTGTTGTAAGTATACTGCCGTAATTGTAGGAATGTTAAGATCGTCATAGATAATACTGTTGCGAATATAGTACGGTGCGTTGGTCATTATTCTCAACATTTTGGATTGAAACGACTGGATTTTGTCAATATGAGCTTTGGCGGCTGAACCATAAATATTAGATCACGAATATTGCGGATTTTTTTTTGTTTACTAAAATTCTTAAGTAATGTAAATTTATTAGACACTTTTTGTGACTCGCCAATTATTCATCCCCTAAACAGACTGCTTTGAGTTATGTCACTGAATTATTTGAGAATAAAAACTAATTTATAAATGAATAAATTAATAAAAATACAATTCAGTTAATAATATAGTTTAAACAAACGGAACTGTATGAAGCCTACACTAAATAATTCACGACCGCGTTTACACTTGAAATGTATGTATATCGCATACCAGCAGTAACCGCCCCCGTTTTATATTGGACTTTATTTGTTTTATTTATTTACGCTATTGATTCATTAATAAAATTATTATATTTCAAATATAAAGTACTAAATTAAATCTAATATTAAATTTAACATCAATTGTAAATTTAAATTTAAAAATTTATAAAATGATTTTATGTAAATGTTAATATCTCTTTAGCTCTTACAAATAAGATAAAATCTAATTTACATAAAACTAAAGAACAAAAACATTTCAATTTTAATTTCTTAAAATTTGTTGAAAAAATCATTACCAAAAACAAAAAAAGAAACGATAATAGCAAAGTTCTAAAATAAAATAAATAACACTTAATAATATTCATGTGCTAAATTGTTCTGATTAAGAAGAAATGCGAATAAAGGAAAAAAACCAAGGCACATTCTCCGACACAGTTACGTTCGAAATGATTATTAGAAGGAGAAGAGATTTAATTTCGGAAAATAAGCTGGTGGTAATCTCGTACAAAAAAATTCGATATTTGAAAATAAACGATGCATTATGCTTGCATGCAGTATAAAACAATAAAGTAAAGATGTTACATTTATTTTATTAACCGTACTAAATTATTCTTATTAAAAATGCGCTATATATAAGATTTATTTTCTATAATAAATTCTTTTGTTATTTTACCCATTTTTTGTCTGAATCACTAACTAAATCGTTCCACCAAAATGCACGCGACTTTTTTATATTTTTTTGAAACCGACTTTTAAATTGTTACTTTAAATGTTGATTTATATTTTTTTGTGTGGTAGTAATTACAATAAGCAGATTCCGTTTCGTATATCCTTGAGCGTGAAGTTTATTTATAGCTGTGTAGTGCAACGGGGTCGCTGCTAAGGGGCTGCTCATCGAGCTCCCCAGTTTTATCAACAAAAAAAGATTCATCGTTTTTAAAATAACATTTTTTTTTTTTTTTTTTTTTTTTGTGGACGCGCCAGCGGCAATTCCCCAACAATAAGGAAAGCTAAGCTAAAAAACTAAATAGCTAATCGGTCCGAAATGGACCCAACAAAGAACAGCAGTGCAGGCACCACAGAAGATGAAGAAAAGGAGAGGATAAAGGAAGCGTTGAGTAGGGAGACCTAATGACAAGAGCTGGCCGTATAGAAGGGAGCGTTCATTACGAAGAGCAGGACACTCGAAGAACATGTGATGAGCATCACATGTACGAGGAGGATCACAATCGTGAAGAGAGAACAATAAGGAGAAGACGACAGAGAAAATCGAAAGCGTGAGGAGGGGAGGAGAGAATGATATTGATCCGGAGATGAATTACGGAGACAATAAAGGAGCGACGACCGAAAGGAATAGAATGGAACCAAGACAGGGAAGGAGGAATCGGCTGAATAAAACGGTAATGCGAATGACGATTAGAAAATAGGGACGGATAAATATCCCGCCAAAATCTGGCGTGATTGGAGGTGGATAAGGAAAGGATATCTGAAGAAGGGAAATAGTTGAGGAATGAATCAAGGCAACAAGCAGCAGAACGAGCCAAATATGTTTACCGAATAACGATCATTTGATTGAACGACCACAAACCTATCTCTATTCTTGCTACGGTATAACTGTTTTTATAAATGTACTATTGTTCGGCGATCGCGTGATAACGGTGACCACTAATACAGCACAAGGGCTCCACAAATTGGTGAACTCTTTTTACCAATTTAAAATACAGTGAAGAAACAAATTGATCCACATAGGGAAAATGAGTTCTCAGCGATCGTGTATGAAAATCGAACGTGTAGTCGCTGTTGAAGTAACGATTTTATTAAAATATTCGCGACTACTGAAATAACACATTCGCTTATTCTTTGTTTAAAACTTTTTTACTTCCTCTTCTCTTTCTTGTTCTGCATTGAATTTTGTTAGAGCCACTTATCTTTCGGATACTTAGTATCATAATGAAGATATGCTACCTCAATACTCGTGAGTGTAGTATAATAATGACTAAAGAACGCTCGACAGTCCTATTATCAGTTAAATAAAAAAGCGAACGATAATCGATACTAGTTATAGTGCCATTATGATGAGAGAGAGAGCGTTCCATGAAGGGCGTTCCGTGGTCCTTACTTCTTTTTAATCTTTTCCTAGGATTGTCTGGCAACGTATTTCTTGACATTTGAAATATATTACGATGTGATCACTAAGACAAAGTTTATCGAAGAATCTATGATATTGTTGTACATGTACCTCTTTGACTGATAGAATATTAAGTTCCTACGATTGGAGACATATTTAGGAGCCGAATACATCGTGCGAAGTATCTTTGATTGCTGCGCCTTTGTACCAGTAAGAGAGGTTACTTGCTTTCGTACTTCCGTACATTTCTATGCCATATTTCCAGATTGGCGCTACACCCCATGAGGTACATATATCCGTTTTTTTAGATCCAGACTTAAACTAAACTTTCTTCCTACTACTGGATAAAGCAACCAGTAATTACTTAAAAGCCGCATTGTTAATAAAAACCCCGATATCTTCACTAATTATTTCAGATAGTTTCCAACGATAACTTACAAATCTGTTATTCGAATGTATCTCGTGTTAGAAAAAGGTAAGTTAAAAAACCTGAACCGGAAGTTGTTTATTCTGGTTCAAATTTTCAAAGTATTCAGTCACTCTCTTTCGAATGATTTACTTGAGATATTTAACGACACCGTCGAAATAATTCAAATTATATTTCAGCGACTAAAATGTCAACTGTATAAAGTAACAGCGCTGCGTTTTTAAGCCTTTAATCGGATAAAATTATTTTTAAGAAATCCGGAGAGTGAAGATCGCGATTTTAGCGATTACGTCTACAAAACAGGAACATAATAAATAATATACGAGAGTTACGAAGTCATTGAAGATTTTATTATAAAGAAAAATCAGAAAGTAGACTTTTTGTCGAAGAAAGTATTTTCGTAATTTTTCAAATTTCTATTATTAAACATTTATTTGCGTTCTGATGTAATTCTATAATCCTTTAATGGTGCAGACAAATTTGCGTACGCTTTTTTTTTTTTGGAAAATAATTATTATGAAGTTAATTTTAAACATAGGAACAGAAAAGAAAACTACATTTACATATCATTGTATGAATATTTAAAATTCAATATTACGGTAATACAAAGTGATCAAAAAAAAAAAAAAAAAATGCAGTTTCAATTATTCAATTATCTCAAAACAGTTTTTCTAACCGGATTACTTTTTCATGAAAGAATATCTTCTCAAATCGCTTTAAAATAGTGATACTAAATTAAATTTTGCGATAGAAAGCATCAAATTACCTTACTAGGATGTTATAGTCGGTTAAAAAGTAAAATTTCGTGATATTTGAATGAAAAATGGTATCAAATTACAATGAACAATATTATAATATTCTAATTTGTTGGAACAATTATTTTCGCATTTTTAATGACATATGTTTATGCGAATGTTTAAGTTTCATAAATTCTTACTTCTGCATCGCGCGATCTTTAGTTTTGTTCAAAATATATGCACATTCAAACCCAGTTTTAAAGTTTGAACTTTCAATAAAATTTTGATACAATTTAAATAGCCTACATATCTATTAGCGCCGTTCGTTTGTAAAATTTTATTTTATAAAACGTACGGATTCCGATGATATCGCAATTTTTGTATTTTGTCAAAAATAGCTGTCCATCTTGTGCATCTTTTTCCAGTCGGTACTCGAAACGTACTCGAAAGTTTTGATAGATCCTCTTGAAAAATTTTTCGGAACTTTTCATTACGTTTAAGTTCCGAAATAAACTTTTTTCTAAAAAGTTTCTTTCTACTCTAACTTTGTTAATTGGATGCACCCATAACTTTTTATTATCTTCACTAAAAAACATAAGCCCTAGCGCTGAAGACACAACATCATCACATTTGTCCTTCAGTTTTAATTAGCGCAGCATGCTTTGTTCCGTTTTCAAACCGAGAATTGTTTTTTTTTTTTTTTTTTTTAATTTTTTCTATTTTTATTTATATATATATATGTATATATTATTATTTTTTTTTTTTTTCGCATCATGAAGCAATAACGTTTCTCGTTTAGACAAGATGTCTCGAGTTCAAGCAAAGTGTCTTTAATCTCTACATTTGCTGCATAAATGTGCAGCGAGCGAAACGATTAGTGTAACTCTTTCGTCCATTACAGTTTCAATCGGAATTACAATTTTGTTTGACTAAATATGGTTCCAATATTAACCACCGATTTCTATACAATCAATTTTGATAATTCTACGATGACGAGAAGCCTCAAAAAATGTATTATTTAGAATTATGAATTTGAGCGTTTTTGAAATTTAGCGTTTAAAATTATCTAATCGAAAAGTTGACTACAAGACGACAAGCAAATACATCAAAGATGTAAGATTCTTGAAGTTCTGTAATATGTTACTGAACAGAAAATTAACATATTAAAACGAATGTCACTTTTTCTTGGCTTTTCTGCAAGAATCGTCTTGTAAATTATATCATTGAAAATATTTTAAATGAACTTCGAAAGAACCGACTAGTACGAAGATCAAATCGCCAAAACACCGTATCATTGAGAATACAACAAACTTGTGTTACGCGTTTCACTAACCTCGTTAAAGCTCATTTCATTAACAATTGTTACAGGTGTTTTTGGAAAATATCCATCACCTGCAATATTTTCCACTTTCGAAAGGCTACGGCACTTTCACGCACATTTTATTCCCTATATATCATTAACCGTGTATAGTTTGTTATTTATGATTTTGCAAATCAACACAAATTATCCTCCCATCCAAGCAATTTGTTAAGGAAGCTCATCCTATTCAGCGATGTATCTACACAGTGTGGTGTAGATTGTAAAATCATCGCCTGTTCAGCGGGTACCTAAATTTCACATTGTTGAACAAAAAAGTGTATAAACATAATAAAATACTGCATCCGACTTGATAGCTCACAGGAAGTTGATCGGACTGTACATCGATAAAATTGTCCTATAGCAACCATCAACGAATAAAAAATCCGAGGTAATTAATTAATTATAATTTTAAAAGCTAAATTTTTTTGGCTAAACCGGATTGAAAGGAAACTGTGTTCTGAACATATTTGATGAATTGGCGTCAAATCAGCTGCTATCGCATCATTCGATGAAATAACGAAAGCAGCCTCTAATAGCACTGTTCACAGATAGCGGCAACTGATTTGTGTCCATATGCAAAAGGAAGAATGAAAGTAATGTACGTTTTATGTTTAACCTAGAAGTTATTAGAGCGCACCACATGGAACCGGATATTACACAGTTTCCAATATTGCTTCATGACCATGGTGGCCGGTAAGTTTCAGTTTTTCATGTGGTGTCGTTAAAGCTTAATTGATGGAGGGAAGTGAATTTGAGTCAGCGTAATTTCTTCTCAAATTAATTGGTAGATCTTAGGCGTAGGAGCGAACAGACCTCTGTTCTAAGTGCACTCGCGAGATAACGAGAGGAGTTTCCATCAATAACGGTTACTAACGAGGAAAAAAATTCTATACGCGGATGAAAAACTTTATTGTAATTTTATTTCTGGAAACAAGTTTTTGGCGCGGCTCGGCAAGACAGTCTTTGGCGGAGGTATTAATAAGAAAAATGGTTTATTCATCTTAATTTTTCTGCCAAGAAATTAGACGTATTTTGAATTTCATGCGAGTCGTTTGATACTGACTTGACGACATTCTTCCCCTCGTAGAATAAAAAACGTATAAAAAAACCTTTTTTAAAGAAAAATAAATCGCTTTAAAATTCCTCCGCAACATAAAATGAGACATTTCGCGAGCCAGTGTGAAATTTTATCGGATTTTCTTCAATTTTACTCATCTACGTTCTATTTAAGTTCGCAGATAGAGGCACACGCATTCAAGAAAGTTATTGCATGTGCAAGGCGAACGGCATCTCGTAAAATACAGCGAAAAATAGAGTGGAATGAGAGTTAAAAAGAAATAGAAGACAATTCGGAATGAATGTTGCCAGAAAAACAGCTTCGAGGTGAGTTATTATTTTTCCAGCAGTAAACCAGGATTGTGTACAAAACTGAATGCAATAAACTTGTGCAACACTATTCCGAGCCATTTTCATAAAATGAAATTGCTTTATCCGTACTAGACACACATGTTTGCCGATTGTAAATTGCGTTACATGCACTGTTTCGCCAATTTATGATGCTCGCACACAATACACTTATTTATGCTATGTCTTTGATCGTGTCCAGGCAAAAGCTGCATATGTCTATTTATATATACGTATACATTCATACATACATGTATATATATATATATATATATATGCACTGTATACGCACACATATCAGAAACGAATTAAATCGATTTATATGTTTACTTTTAAGCAGTCGTTACTCTATCGCGAACGCTGTTGTTTGATAAGTGAAATATTCTTTATGCATAAAAATTTTTTAATATTCAAGCTGATGATAAATAACATACTGCTGTATTTGCATTTCGGTACTTCCAGATATCAGCCGGAGGATATTTGGCAGATTCTCGGATCGAAGAATGCGTATATTCCATTCGAACTACCAGCTAGCCGGCAAAAGTAATCAATAATCCATTCTGCGAGTAAAATTTTGACGTAAAATTCGAAAAATTGTTTTTTTTTATGAACGCGTTGTTGCTTAAGCAAATAAATACGAAATATCTTTTTAATTTAAAATTATGCTGTATTTTTTGAGGTAGCCTTTTTTTCATCGTCGATGAGTGTTTTAAAAACGGTATTCTCTAAACGATAGAACTCAGAAATCGTATCCATATACAATGAATCTCAGGAAGAAGAGATAATTTGAACTACATATAAATTATATAAATCATTACATACGGACGATATAATTAATACAATCATTGTTTTCCTACAAACCGGTCTCTTTCGATACAAATGATGTGCCGGAAATATTGGGAAGTGAAACAATGTTTGCAATAAAACAAATGAAATGCGGAAAATCACCAGGAGAGGATACCCGAAATGTTGAAATGTAGCGGTAAGTCCGTTGTAAAATAGTTGACATAGATGTTCAACCGTTGTATGCAAGAAAAGAAAATACCAACCTTGTGGAACAATGCGATCATAGTTTTGCTACATAAAAAATAAGACAAAAGAAATTTGAAAAATTACAGACCAATTAGTCTACTGTCAAGAGTTTACAAATTATTTACATAGATAACATCAAATAGGTTGGAAAGAACATTGGATAAACAGCAACCAACAGAAAAAACGCGATTCTGACGCAAGTATGGTATATTAGACCATATATAGGCACTTACGCTTCTGGTTCAATACAATCTTCCTTTATATCTGAGATTTATCAATTTTGAGAAAGCATTTTATTCAGTGCACATAAAAAACCAAATGGTATAGACAAGATATATATCGATCTTTTAACTAATATATACAACTCTGTCACAGCCAGTGTGAGCATGTATGAAACAACATCAATATTTCTAGTATTAATGGACGCATGACAAGGAGATACTATTTCCCTTAAAATGTTTACAACAGTACTGGAATATGCGCTGAAATCACTGAACTGGAATTCAAAAGGTATAAACATCAATAGAAAATACCTGCACGATTTGCGTTTTGCAGAAGACATAGTGATTATAGCTAAAGACGGAAACGAATTACGAGGCATGCTACAGGAACTGGAGATGATCGTAAAAACTGTAGGATTAAAGATAAATAATCAAAACACTAAGAATATGAAATATGATCAAACTCGACAAACTCAACAACCGATGCATAAAATAAAATTGTAAAAAGAAGATATAGAAGAGGTGGATGAATCTGTGTACTTATGTAAAGTCTTTACAGCAAGGAAAGAACAGATAAGCTCAAATCTTTCCAGGAAGAAAATAACAAACGGATGGATCGCATATCACAGAATAAAGAATATGCTCAAAAGTAAAACTAGGAGAGAAAACCGAGCAAAACTGTTTAATCAGTGTGTAATGCCAGTGATGACGTACACTGCAGGAACGTGACCATCAACAAAACAAGTAATCGAAAAGGTAAGGAAGACTGAAAGAAAAATGGGGAGTGCGCTACTGGGCATTAGCCTTCAAGGTAAAATAAAATCAGAAAAAATCAGAGCAGAAACGATGTTTGAGGAAATCGGTGAAAGAAAGCGATGAAAAAATGGGCATGAGCTGGGCATATTGGAAGAAAATCTGATGGAAGATGGACAAAAGAGTTGGACATATATGGAGAAAACGAAACCGAGGAAGGATTGTTAACACAGCGGGAACCCAGTGGCTTCGGAAAACACAGGATAGAAAAGGATGGAAAATATTAAGGAGGCCTACATCAATACAATGACGTTATACGGGCAAAGAAGAAGAAGAATATGGAGTAGGAAGGCCAAGTCGCCAGCAAACTGGAATAGGAAGCAAAACGCTCCGCAAAAAAAAAAAAAAAAGTAAATACTTAATAAACGCATGATTAGCAACGCAAACACGCTCTTCGTTTGAATGGAGAGAACAATACAGAGAGGCAACTAATGAAAAACGAAAACGGGAGGAAGATAGTAGAGTATAGCTTAAGAGTACAGACGAATAACGGAGACAACAACAGAGCGACGAAGTGAAGGAAACAAAGAGAACCACGGATTGACAGGTGGGTTGAACAGACAGATAAAAAGAACAATTGTTACAGAAAGCGAGAACGTACATATCTGATCAAAACTACCAGTCGATGAGACTTTTTAAAAAAAGAAGTGGGAAGAGGTAGCAACCTGAGCCAAGGAGTCTGCCACTTCATTACCGAAGATGCCCGAATGGCCAGGAACCTACAGCAAATCAGTTTGAATGGAATAAAGGGAAGAAAGAACGTGGATAAGTGAGCGTATGCAGAGTATGATAAAATCACAGGGAAATAATTAGGTAGGGGAGAATGACTTGCAGGCGGACGTTGAATCTGATATAATTAAGAATTTAGAAAAAAGGGCGATTGGAGAAAATGAAAATAATGGAATGTAGGATAGCCATTAATACGTTTATGAATGTAGATCAGAAAGATGGCAGACGAAACGATTCTGAAAAGTCAAAATCTGGGAGGATAAAAGAGGCACCAACACCATCCGACCTCTTCGAACTGTCTGTTAAAGCGGTTACATGCGATGGAATTGAAAATTGATAGTACTGTGGAATTCCTGTCTAATTAGGGCTTGCGGAAGAAATTTAGGGAGCCTAGTTATGGTAACACGCGTCGCGATAGCCTAGTTGCTAGAGCGCTTGACTTCCGATATGGCGGTCACGGGTTCGATCCCGAGCGACGACGAACTTATTACAAGAATTAAATAAATAAATAATCGATAATAGTCACGTGGAAGGCAATGGCAAACCACCACGTACAACATCATACGCGCGCTAGGTCAGTATACAGCAGACCCACACCGGACGGACTGCACTTGTAGCGCGATAACAAGCGGCTTCAATCAGTTCCGAATGTAGTCTTGCGTGTGCACACCTGCGTTGCATATTACAATTGCCTGGTACACAACCTATATCGGTGCAGCTAAATGTACGAATAGGTTGCGCCAACGCGCTATGTAGCGTACGGCACCCGGAGAAGAAGTTACGGTAAACATATTCGGATGATGGTAGAGTTCGATGAAAATAAAAGAGAAATAAGGGGGATTGTCAAAGGATATTATGTAGGGGTAAACCGAACTAAGCCAAAGAGATACGAGGGATAAAATAGGGGTTTTCCTAGGTGCGAGACACCAGTTCCTAGAATTAGAAAGATAGGAATGGATAAGAGTAGAGGACGTGAGTGGAAGACGCTTAGCAAGATAAAAGGTAGCCCAAATAAGATCTGCGAATAGAAAAGAGCGGTATATTAGATTCAACGAGAGCTGCTGGAACTGGAGAGGATTTAAGAGCACCAAGGTGTAGACGAAGGTAAGAAGTTTGGATTACATGTAATTCAGAGAGTCGGGACTTTAGAGAAATGAAGAGTAATCAAATTTTGAACGGATGATGGATTAATTAAGCGGCAATTTGTCTCCGATATTGTTTTGATATAACAAATATTTTCATTTGGTTAAGCGATGTGTAAGGTATTCAGTATTAAGCGACTATAGTCAGTTCCGAATGTAGTCGTGCGAGTGCGCTGGCGTCGTATAGAAATATTCAGCCGGCGAACAATCGCATCAACGTGAGTAAAGGCCAGTCGTCTTGGTTCGCCTTGCCATTGGTACCTTTCTCATGTTGTCGGCAGTACGAAATCTAGGTTGCGCTCCTACCTCAATCGTCTCACTTAAGTGTGTGCCATTGATTTAGGTGTCGGTTTCCTAGCGACACTTCCGATAATTACACGTACTGCAAGATGCACATCTTAATGCATGTGCATCTGGGGCTACTCGGATACGAGTTCCAGCTATAGAAATCAATCAAGTGATGAAAAAAGTCTAGTAAAACGTCGACTTGCGTCCAAGTGTTTGCTTATAAAATACAATGCAGCAAAAAGGGGATTTAATTTTCTAGTTCGTAAACGTGTAAGAGCGAGTGTATTTTTAAAATCTCGTAGAAAGCTTCTTGGGAGTGTTTCTGTTCTTTTCTTTTTTTACCACTACCCCTCTTGCACATATTTAGAAAATGGCTACCGCTTTTCCATCCTCTGGACGTCCTTCTAATTTCACAATTCCTGCTGGTAGTTTGATACGCTTCATTGATGCTGTGTCGCTTCAGATTATATTTTTTCTTTTGATGAATTCTATTCCATTTTCGCAAAATTCTCCTCCTTATTTCTTAACTTTCACTGTCGACGTCAATGAATTAAAGTGTCTCTGCTTTCAAAATTATTCAGTCACGCTTTAAGTCTTATGGGTACATCTTATCATTAGCTTTTTAAAAAACTGTCTGAACAATCTGTTAATTTTCTTTTCTACCTTTTTAATTATTTCCTTTTCGGACGTGTATAATTTCTGACTTTCGAAACTCTTTTATCATGGTTCACGTCCTCTAATTCCCAGAGTCCTGTATAATAAAGTTGAAGGAATGCTAAACAAACGCCTTATTTGATGGACGAAACGCAATGATGCATTTCCTATTAGTATATGCCAGGTTTTCGGCTTAGTTTTGGCCCTCTATAATTTATTTTTTTCCCGCACTTTACCTCACTGATGTTTCCCCGGCGATTTCGATAATATCCAACTTACCAACTCTATTAGATAAAATAACAGCAAACATTCCAGTTTTGACGTGTCCCCCTTAGCGCCGCCAGTATTATAGTCAAAAAATTTTGATATTAAAAATATGCGAATTTCTGTATATTTCTCTAGTTTGGAACATCCGGGTTTCCAATTTCAAAATTTGGCCCTCAAGGCGCCGAAAGCTTGAAATTTTTGAAAAAAAAGTGATTTTTCCCTGGCATGTGATATATCTCGTTGGAAAGATCGCTTTTTGTCGGGAAGGAATCCGTATTTCATTTTCTTAACAAAATTTTCAAAGATGGCAATAATTTCAAAAAATTGCAAAAAAGTACGTGCCTCTCTCTCTCTTTGTGGAGGAAAAATTCAGATTTTTTTTTCAAATTTATTATTACTAAATGTAAATTATAGTTAGCGTTAACTCAACATACAGAATTCTGAACGCATGAAAAACATCGTGCTTGACTGAACCTGTTTACTTTTATCATTATTAGGCTAGCAAAGATTTACCGCATCTTATTGTGTAACTCTCATTATTTCCTTAGCAATGGGTTCTATTTTCTTTATTTAAATAAATGTGAACATAATTTAATAAACGTATCGCTTGCAGGTATCAATTTCGCTTCCAGAATCAACGAAATTTAACACCGGCTTTCTTTCGGACTCTTTTATAATCATCGAAACCATAAACGGCGTAATAAACCTCATGGTAAAAAACGAAAAACAGCAAATATCACAATGCATAGACACGGATAATTAAGATGTAAACTGCGGTCACAGACGAATAGTACGTCAAGTGACCACCATGCTTAGTGTGAATTCTATTTCCTCGTGATTTCAACTATATTAAAGAAAAAATGAACAAATTCTGAAAATAGTTTTATTAAATTACATAGTAAAATAGTAGTGTTACCGTTAACTATAAGAAAGACTTTTAAGATGACTGTTTTGTACTTGTAAATGGGTGCAGATGATGATATGTGTTAAAAATTAAAATTCTCACGATCGTGATGTTTAAATATTGAATTATTGTTCTCACAAGAGAAAAACTTTATACGTTTTTTCACTGGAACATAGTTCGTATTATTTCCACCAGGAGGACCCTTACTAACCGGTAAACAAATATGTCCCTGATACAATTCGATACGAAAAATTAAAATTGGTTTTTAACATAAAATAGCCTTTTTCCCTTTTAATAATTGAACTCTGGGACACCGTTTTTATTCGCATATAGCCGTAAAGCATTAAATCGCGCACGGAACATTAAATGTTGCTATTGTTAAGAGCGAAATTGTAATTCGGATGTTTCGTCGTTTTCATTGCGAGCATAATGGCGGCAAATGGAAAAAATCTTTTCAAATTCTTGGTAGTTTGTAATTTTAAACAACGTTTTTCGCTATAAATTTAGAATTCAGCGACAAAGTGGAAAGGCACGAAAAAGTGACCTCAGGAAATGTGATTTAACAACTTCGGTTCAAAAGGGAAAAAATTTTACCTACGGCAGGCTATTATTAATTTAAAACGTACCGGTGCGAAAAAATTCAAACAAATCGCCCCACGCATTTTTCCGAGCTGAAAATGGTTCGATCGTATTTCGGGCTCCGTTCGTGTCGAAAATTTGATTTTTTAACCTCCAAAACTTATTGGCTTTTCTCGTAAGCAGACACATACAAGTTTCACGCGCCACTCGAAATTGTGGTATTTGTTTTGCTATAGTTTTTGGTCTCAAGGTCCCGCTAAAAAGGAAAAAATACGTTTTATAACTTGTGTCGTTTAAATTTAATGCGGATTTGTAAGCAATAGCTTCGTCTGCGATTGGTCGATGGATAGTTGAAAACGAGTCGTGATGACTTATATTATAATAACCGCTTATTATATTTGTTCAACCAGTCGTCCTATTTCTGCACTGTCCAATTTCTACCGAAAAAGCTATTTAAAAAAAACGACAATGATGTTTCAACAGATTTTAACTAAACTTCCTGTGATTAGCCAGCTACCGTAGCGTAGTTGGTTAGACAGAGTGGTATTTCGTTCGGGTAGAACCGAGTTCGATTCCCGCTGCCGCACATTTAAAGTATACAAAATTTCACTTGCGTTATTTTGTTGACGCCCCCCCCCCTCTCCCTTAAAAAAAAAAATACATTTCCTGTTGTTAAATTTAGAGTATTATTGTATATTATAAAACTGCAGAACAAAAATAACCGGATAAAAATTCCGCAGCCAGTTTTATAGTGTCTAAAGAGTTGATTTTTTCTGTAATCCGCATATTTTTGGGAAAAAAATTTCAGGAAATTCAAAATCAGACGCTTTGCACTAATTCTGACTGAACATCTTTAGATGTCTAATTACGTTCTAGTAATGTCAAAAACAGCATTTATCTGTTTTAAATATCGTTTTGTATGGAAACTGGACCATGTAGAATTATTACCGACCCATCTGTGCATGTTTACAATAACATTCTACTCTACGCTGTCGAAATGGTGACTTCCCATTTCGCCTAAATTTAAGGTTTCGGTTACTCAGGTAATACAAAAAAACAAATCAGACAAACATACGAATGATTTCGTGTTGGCAACAGCGCATCATCATTGTCGAATTTTAAACAGACTAAACGAATCACTTTTTTTTCTTTCCGCTGTTAATTTTTTCTTTTCCAAAAACAACAAAAAAGGTTCATATGAAAATCAAAAGTGGAAAAAATACTGCTAAAAATGTTTAATATAAATGGACGCGAAATGACGACTCCGATTAATATTTGAGAGTTATTCTATTCTAAGTCCAGTGCTGTATAAATCTCACCCGCCTTATCAGTCAGTATATAAACGCCTTATTCCGGTCTAGTGTGTGACATGAACATTGAAGTGTTCGGAGTTCCAGAAAAAAAGAAAGAAAAATAATCTAAATAAAGAGTTGTAAACGGATAAATGCTTTATTACAAATTGAAAACAATGCGCATTTATGCTAGTTTTATCTAAGTTCCTCGTTAAAAAACAAACAGAATAATTTTTATCTTTTTCTTAATTTTTTCGTTTTAGACAGAAACTTGTTTCGAATATATTTTTTTGAAATCTTAAAAAAGAGGCAGAAAGTGTATTTATTTGTTTATTTGTTTTTCTTTATTGCGTTAGACTTGTCAGCAGCGGACGATTACCAATCAAACAGAAGGCGTACTTAAAAAGTTAATGAACGAAAATTAAAGTTAATATTAAGCAAAAATTACTTATTAATCTAATAGTATACTTTAATTTTTTTATGTCAATAAACTTGTCTTTAATTTTTAATTTTTTTCAACTGGATATCTTTGATAAGTATTTCGTTTTTGTCGTTGTTTCATCTACATCAATCATCGTGGAAATAATGTGGAGGAAATATAGTCGTCGGGCGTAAGTTGAAATAATAGAACCGTATCATCATTTTCGTCCATTTATTAAAGTATGATGTAACGGGTTCGTAATGTTTATTTATTTTTTTTCGAAATTTCTCTAATTCATATATTGTTGCTCCGTAAGCTGCTGTTCTATTTTCAGGTCTCAGGAAACTGGCCAAAATGGAAAAGAAGAACATTTTTAGCCATTTAGCGTACAGGAGCGGTGATTTAGAATAAACCGCGATTGATCAATAAGAACGGGAATTTTCTCGTCCGGGATTCGGCAGTGGCAAGACAGAGAACGGCGTTGCCCCGTGTGTTAATATTTGTCGGCGGCTTACACTATTTCGCGTCGGGTTTTCATTAGGCGGGAACAACAGGCGAAAAGATATGAGCAAGAATTTTGGAAATTCGTTAATTATTCAATCGAGAATAAAGTTTCATTTTCGTCGGGCGTCGTTAATGAAGGAAAAGTATAAGCAGGGCAGAAGAGAATTTCGGCAAACTAGTTAAGACGGGGTGGAAGAAGTTGCCGCGCTGGTGATGGAGCGGCTGATGGTGATGCTTAAAGCAGAACTAGTCAAAGCAGGAGTCCAGAGATTGGTAAACAAATTCAAATTCCTCTTTGTTTACTTTAGTTGTTGCTACTTTTGCAGAAAAGTACTAGTTTGCGGCTGTGTGCAGTACCCGGCTGAAGCTCGGCCGAGCCCGGTTTGTAGGTCGTGCCGGATGGCTGTACCGTCGGTGGTCCTCCTAGGTAAAGCTTCGAATGTAATTAAGCACGGTTCAAGTGATTACCTTCATTATTAACTTTATTACCGACCTCGTCCCCGTCTCCCCCCTTTCCAGTCACCTTCGAGAACTCTTCTTTTCGCCAGAACTGGCGGTCTTCCATTGCACATCTCAAGACAAAACCGCACCACTTGCGACGCTACATCGCCGAAATTATTCTCTTTTATTTATCTATCGCGTTCTCTTTGTCTCCGCGCGCTAATTCTCTCCGTATTCCAGTGTCCTTCTGCGAACTACTTTAGTTCCTCATTATTGCCCAGTGCGCCCCATCCCCCCGCCCTTCAGGCCGTATTCTCTTGCCTAATTCGTAGTTAGCCTTTTAATAGCCCATTCACCGCCGGAGCAAAAACAAAAAACCAAGCTCCGTTCCAACACCGTCCTTTTTTTCCAGCCCCGGTCATTCCTATTTGAAGCGACTCCGCTAATTAACGAGTCCGAATTCTGCACCTATTTTACGAGTGTGCCTCGGCGCTGCCGATTATTTTCGTCCAGAAACTGCTTTGTTTCCAGCGTCCACCGATGATCGCGAACTTCGCTTTACGATGAACAATAGCGGCCGCGGCCGTTCGAACACACTGTTTTCCGACTACCCGTCCCTTTTCCAGCAGTTCATTATTGGTACTTTTGCGTTATTTCCGACTATTTCCTAGATCGTTTTCGATTTTACACGAACTCCAAAAATGGAAAATACGCCGATATTTCGTACTAACCTATCGTACCAAACAGCACGCACACAAGCACCTCACTGGGGGCAACAGTCCTGTCAAGGTTGCGCTGAAAATTTAAACTGCACTAGTTTCGTTTATCCTCTAAAAATTTATTTCCACTGCAAGTTCTTACTTTTACTATAAAGTTCGCGTTTAATATTTCGTTATCCTTTCTTATTTTAGGCACCTGTGTTCATTGTAACTCATTTTTTCAATGACAAGCTCGAATTCGACAAACACGCTAACACCGTTGCATGTACTATACCGAATTATAAATAATGTACTATAACAAATCATATATATATATAAAAATGTGCATAATGAATATTTTTATATAAATTTATTTGTAAAAAAATTAATATGGAAACAAAAGAACATTTACGGAATTTTTTTTTTGACTCCTACAAATGTTTTCTGGTCCTAAACTCAAGATGCTTTTAATAAACGCACATTTTAGCTACCGCTGCAAAGTGTAATTGTACCATTGTCATCGACTCGTGCAGTGCGCAATGATCAGAGAACGCGCTAACCGCATTATTATTTGCACTATTAAGTTAGTCCTTCAGCCATATTATATTAGTGCCATGTATGCTTTTAGCATAAGTTCAACCTGCTTCATTTGTTATTTATACACCCCCGGGTTCACTTATTACTCTAACGTTACGTTATGCTCCGATTAAGTATAAAATTTTGCAATGCGCCAAAATTAATCGAGAACTAGGTGAGCTTTCTAGCTAGATAGTATTTTACATAAGGGGGTATCATATAAGGGATGTTTCGAGAAGTCCATATTAACCCAACGTTAAAAGCAAATAAACAGACTATTCCTTTATTCTTTAGATAAATCAATAACGTTTCTTTTACGTTTAATTAAAGGGTAAAATTAATTATTGAATATGGATTCGCTATAATTCTAAATTTTTGAGCTTTTCATAACTTTCACGCTTTTATAGTCCAACGATGTTAATTATCCAATAGGTGTGTTTCCCGGGGAAAATTTAATTTTCAATGATTCGCCGGTGATTTTCCGATCAGAAACAGATCATTGAAACTTTACTGTCATCGGCTCAGTTTGATTTAAGCGCTACACTATTAGCCCTTTACACGACCCTAATTGTACTATTAGTGAAACTGTTGAGTTTAGCATAGAAGGTGCTCACTGTTTGTTTATGTATTTAATATCGAATCCGTAAATAATTTTTGTCCATTTTCGTTCTCACAGATTTCTAGTACGTAAAATTTTGGGAATAATAAAATTAAACTGAAATCATTATGTCAGCGTAACTTAATGGAACGGGGAAATTTGCTTTTAATCTTTCTTACATTTCATATAGCCTAGTTGCTAGAGCGCTTGACTTCCGTTACCGAGGTCATGGGTTCGATCTCGGGCGACGACAGTACTTATTACAAAGAATTAAATCATAAATATTAGCTAATAATCACGTGGAAGGCAATGGCAAACCACCACGTATAACATCATATGCGCGCTAGGTCAGTATACAGCAGACATAAATAGGACTGCACTTGTATAACGATAAAACTATCAGTTCCGAATGAAGTCTTGCTCGTGTACACATTCGTACTGCATATAACGATTGCCTAGTACACTATGCCTGTGTCTGTACAGCTAAGATGTACGAATAGGTAGTCGCCGACGGTCAGGAATTAAGTATGGCACTATAAAGAAAGAAAGAAACTTAATTTATCTGATAAGCGTGAAACGTTACCGAATTCCCCGTTCTACCTTATTTCTAAATCGAACTGACAGGAAACAATGCTCAGATTTAAACATTAGGTTGACTTACGGTGTTGCTTACGAAAGCTGCTTTTTAGTTTAAGTGAGAAATATAAGAGTGCCTATATATTATCACATTTGAATAGTAAAGCTCATCTCTTAAAAAGATCTCAACTATATATTAGAAACATTTTACTCTCTGTTGAAGAGGAACGAGCTTAAGTGTTCTTTTATTCCGTTACTGTGTACTCCTTTTTGAACTACTCCGACGCCATTTTACCACTCTATTATGCGCCGTATTTTTGCATTAACCACTGCGAATAATCACCAGTTGAATACCATGTAAAGCAGCTTCTTCTAGCATTTTCGTTCATTTCTAATCGATTTTTGGTGAATACGGCGATATTATTGCATTTGTTTTAGTTCTTATGTATAATACAAACGGCGGCACAGTTGTACAATGTTAGATAACGACAAATCAAGTGTCCTGATTCGTGGCACATTTGATCGCATAGAATGAATTATAAAGTTGAGCTCCATAGTTCAATTTTGTTGAGATAAGGGATCCATATTAATAGTGCTCTTCTGCTGCATTCTAAATCGGAGTGGTTGAGTGTAACTTGAGAATAACTAGAGAGCGGATGCATTTCGAGTGCATGTACGTTATATGGTCCTTCCGTGATAGCTTTTTATCGAGTAGGATTCCTAGAAATTTGACTGTTTGTACTTGTGGAATCGGTTTGGAACGCAATGTCGCAACTATATTTTGCTGTTTGCTTTTGTTATTTGAGAAGAGTTTTTTATTTTCTCGGGGCGGATATTAAAAAAAGCATGGTCGTGGCTTCAGGTATTTATGTGGTCTATCGTTAGCTGTATTATTTGTTAGGCGATTTCGAGTGGCGACGCTTGAAGAGATATGCTAACATCATCGACGAACATTCTGATAGAAACGGGCTTCTCGACAACCCAAGTAATAACGACGTTTAGTGCAAGCAGGAAAATAGTGGCACTCAAGGCTGATCCTTGTGAGGTACTTCGTTGAAGATTGTTCTTTCCTCTGATAGAAAGTTGCCCATTTTAAATGTTGGTAAGAAAATTTTTCATTATGTTTGCAACTCGATTTGATGTAGTTTTTTAAGCATGAGGTATCGCCATACACGGTCATAAGCCTTGGAAACATCGAAGAAAACTGCGACTGTGAAATTCGAATTTTCGAATGATCATCTTTTGACGTTCATGACATGATCATCTCCACCTGCTGTCTAAAACCATATTGATGAATAGAGTGTATCTTGTTGCCTTCGAGCGTTCATGAGAGCCTTTTATTTAGAAATTGCTCTAATATTTTATCCAGTACGCTTGTGAATTGGTCCATAGTTGTTAATGGAAAAGTTCTTATTCGATTCGAGGATCGGGATTGTTTTTTTGATGGTCGACGTGATCATTATAAATTAAAGAGGCGCCCCTCCAATTCTCTAATAAGCTGTTGCATTTCCTTCAATTTTACCTTGCAAAATCAGTTGGCTATTTCGATCTGAATTAGCGAAATATTATTTCATAAAAACAAAACAAAATTGAAAAGATCGCGTTTTCTTTCTTTCTTTTTTTTCTTCTTCTTCTGGGCGCGTCATCTACGGGGCTGCTGTTCTCTTATTTACCGCGCTAATTAAAATGCCTCTTAAGCCTTCCTTGTAATCCTTAAATCTCACCCTGACCATACTGAACTCCGACATTTTTTATTTCCTTCTGCCTGCCATTCCCCCCACCAAAAAATTAAATTAGTGTTTCATTTTTTGTTCGTTAATTTTAGACATCGTTTCAGCGACCTGCCCAATAATCTCAGTCGGCATCGAATTCCTTTGAAATGGAGATACTTCCTCGTCTTCTGCTTTAAGACGATACGTACACATATGTAAGACATCGACTCTTTTAGCCTATTCGTCACATCTCTTTAAAAGGGCGAAGCGCTCTAAAATAATTATTTTTAAATTTTCTCTCGAAAGCGGGGACGATAATGTTGGGAGCCAAGTCGCCGAAAATTAGCCGTGAAACCTGGCGCAGTCCAAGAGGAATGCTTCCAATTTCGGTTGACGTACCTACGTAACGACTGCCGGTCGAACCGCCAGTGGGTGGGGTGGGGGGTAATTTTTTAAGCGCTTACGGGCGCGAAAATTATGACGGTCGCATTATCGGCCGAGTGGAATTATTTCAGGGGGCGCGCTGGTCGGCGGAACAGGCGTCGTTTATTTATTTTCGCAGGCTGCGACGCAACGAAAGAGCTGTAAAAGTGTTATTTTCGCGATGACAATCTTGAAATGCCGACGGGATTAGTCCGACTGTCCGCTCGGTTGTTTATGATGCCGCGAAATTCTCTGCCGACTTCACGTTGCACATGATTAATGGCTAATGTGTGTCCAGCAGCTCTTCCAGCGGCAGTTCGCAGAGCGGCTGGAGTGGCGGCTGTCCGCATCATCATAAACTATACAGGAGCGTTGCGTTTTACTTTGCACTTGCCGGCGGCGCGGCTAGTTACCCACTTTTTAGTTTATTCCATGCGAATGGTAGCAGCGGTAGCACGCTTATCTGTTCTAGTCTGGCGATAAATCTCCTTCGTCCGTGTTAGCCACACACACTGAGCAGCACACTAACTAACTTCCAGTCCGGCCGCTGGTCTACCTTCTCCTATTCGTATTTGCATTTGAACATTCGCATTCCCATTCGCCGGCCCAGTTTTTATCTATCTCGAAGCGTATTTTCCCAAAGTTTACCGCCTCCCTCGCGCTCTACGCGTCTCCGTCCGTTAAGTTCCATTTCGGGCCGTCTCCAGCGCCAACTTTTCGTCTACCAACTCAATTATCGCTATATGGAAAAATGATTTTTCCGCACCGCGCCTATTAACGGCTCGCATAAATAATTCACTGTCCGCGCAAACTACCCCAATTCCTCAGATAAGCTCTGATCCGCTTTCGCGAAATTATCATTACCGCCAGCGATGCCGTTCCCCGCTTTTGTTAAGTGCGCGTTTTTGATTCCCCTTTTACGGTCGGATTATTATTTTTTCCTTCTAGCCGTAACCGATCGTGGCGTAGAATCTCACAAAAAAAAAAAAAAAAAAAAAAAGAATAATAGAAAACACGATGATTTCCGTGTTCGGAAATGTAACGCATTCTTTGTACTTGTTTGTGACTATCGGCTATTTAGAGTAGCCTCGACAACAAGCGGGTGGTGCGAAATTTATCGTTTTTATTTACTTTTTCAGCGATGTCGTGTACAAACCAAAAAAAAAAAAAAAACATATTCATAATGCGCAGATATTAATCAAAAGTTGTTTTTTTTTGTTCTCATTTACAGTATTTAAACCGGCCGTCTAGGTCATTTAGCAATATATATATATATATATATATATATATATATATATATATATATATATATATATATATAGTTGCATGAAGGACTCTCCAGCTGATGGTATTCAGCCGACAGTCTTAATCTCAGACAAGGTCATGAGGTTTATTACGTTTCAACCGACTCGTATCGTTAATAGCATTTAGTAGTCTAGCAGGAAATTTGTTCAGATGACTTTCCAGTCTTCCTACGTATCTTCTCGGGCATGAGAGCTTTTATCACGTCTGTTGCAAGCTCTAACGTTAAGTTATTTTGTTACATACCACGGCGCTGTTTTTATTCCGCGTAGTCTATATTATGCTTAGATTTAGTATAGATTTAGCTCAACTCAAAAGCTGTACTTCAAATAGGTTTTAACATACTTGGACACGTATACAAAACGTTTGTTATCTATATTTGGCACGCTATTTCTATTATTTTTATTTGTTCTTCCTGAAGCTGGGTTTTTTGTTATTTCCTATAACTTAGAATACATTTTACTATTTAAGCATAAAGCAGACGTAGCTTTAAATCCTGTTATACGTTGGAAAGGGCGTAATTGCTCGATACACGTACATCACGTAACGTTACGCTATTTCAGGCTTGTTACATTTTTAAATTTATCCAATTAACTTTTCATTCATTCATTTCTTCCTATGAGCCATGACATTTTTTCAATACGAATATTTAATTCTCTTTTGCGTTCCCGTATGTGCCGCTTTCATGTATTCTAGGTATAATATCTAAACACTGTTGTCTACACGTAAAGGTCCGTGTTATTTATCCTGCTAATTAAGGTTTTTTCTGCTTTTAAATTGAACGCTTACCGATTTACTTTCGGTGATTTGAATTTTCCGCTTTTTACACCATCTTTCCGCTTTGGTAAAAGCCTTCCGCAATTTGTCGCACTTGCTATCTTCGAATCTGCACGTGACGCAAGTAATGCTATATCGTCAGCGAAATAGTCGCCTATAGCACATTTCCAGTTAAAGGAAAGTCGTCTGTTCTATATATGAAATACAGCGTGGGCTCTACTAATCAGAATGGCAACACAGGCTCTGTTTGCATCGTCGTTGTTTGGAGTCGTGGATGCTGATATCGATATGTATAAATTAGGCGAGAAATCTACGTCACATACGCGCGGATTGGAACTGAAAGAGAATTTAACTTTGTTGACAAACAGCGATATCTGCGCGTTTCCAATTCTCTACGCAGCGACAAAATATCAAATTTCTAGGACTTTTGCGGTAAGCCCACTTCATTATTACCGTTATTACTATTATCATTATTATCGTTATTACTAGCAACAGTTGGTACGTAGTGTTCCGATATGAAAAGGTTTGTCCCATCGGTGACTGGGGGGCTGCCTCCCAGCCTTTTAAGTGGTTTTCGTAGGCGCTAAACAGGCATGCACATAGCTGGTCTAGAGTTAATTCTGTTCAATTCAAATGTTACCGTTCGCCGCTAGTTCAACCGAAGCTGTTCCTGACGTTATCTCGCACTGTCAATGTGAACATGCGTAAACAGTGTTTCATTATATTTCGGCGATCTGTACAATTCGCCTCTACCGATTCTCATTTTCTCTTCTGCTACCTCCCCTTCAAGCTCTCTTTCTGTCTGCGTCTATTTCAAATATCAGTACAAATGTATAACAGTTTTCTCCGCTACATATGTTCTCAAACTGAAATCGTATTTCGTTCCATTAGAGTCGATAAGAAAAGCAACAACGTGATTATTAAAACACGTCAAAAATTATTTGAATACGTTTTTCGTTTTATTATAATTATCATTATAATTACCATCATCATCAACATCATCGTTATTATTATTATAATTATTATAATTATTATTATTTTAATAAATGTTTTGGTAATTTAAATTTTTCAATAGACTTTTACGATTTCATAGGATAAATGAGAGACCCGTACAATTTGACTATTGTAAAAATCAACAGTCGTAAAAAGCCGACGAGGGAAAACCCGATTAGCACAATCACGCGTTATAATAAACTTCAATTAAATGGTGTAGTTCACTTTGATGCTAAGTGGAGAACTCGAACTAACGGGATAAAAATTAAAAATCACCGATTATGTCTTTACCGTGTAAACACCTACAAGATACCGGTTATTATCTGGCTCAAATTTAATTTAAAATCTAAATTGAACTGAATGTTTTTGGTTTAGGTGTACAATTTAAAATTCAAATGGAAAATACGAAAGCTATCTCTCTTTTATAGGGTGATTTTTTAAGAGTTAAGTTTTTCAGGTTGGCAGAGCACTGGTTGGTATTGGCGTCCAAACGTCATCTGTCAAAGTGAAAAGTTTTCAGTATACTCTGCCATAAATCATCATGGAAAGACTTACACAAACGAGCAACGATTGTGATATGGTTGAAATTTATTATCGAAAACCAGTGCTCTGTGAAATATGTGCATCGTTTGTATCGACCTGGTGAATCAACAGTTCGTGCTGTTATTACCAAATTTGGTGATAACAGCACGAATTGTTGATTCACCAGGTCGATTATGATGACCATAATATGACAAACGATGTACATTTTTCACAGAGCACGAATTTTGATAATAAATTTCAACCATATCGCAATCGTTGCTCGTTTGTGTAAGTCTTTCCATGATGATTTATAGCAGAGTATACTGAAAACTTTTCACTTTGACAGATGACGTTTGGACGCCAATACCAACCAGTGCTCTGCCAACCTGAAAAACTTAACTCTTAAACAATCACCCTATACATTGAAAGAACGCAAAGCGGTTAATCTAACTTGTCATTTAAGCGCAGCTGGAAAAATCGCCTATTTCGTCCGGAATAAATTCAGTTTAAAACGGTTTAAAAAATCAACGATGATCTATTTACTTCTTTTTTTTTCTTCTTCGCGAAGTAATTATTAGTAATATTTTTAAATTTTACTATTACGTTATTTTTATTTAATCAGTCTACTTCTACATTGCATATTACCAGATTACATTAGGGAGAACGGGACATATTGAATTTTCTTTCAGTGTGTATTCTAGTTGCTGCAAAACAAAAATAGGCTGTCGCCTAACCAGGGAACCACCGCAGCAAAGTTACTGGCCAGTAGTTTGATATTCAGAGGGGGCGTGCGTTATCGAAATTTATTCCATCTTCATTCTTTGATTTTTTTATCGCGTTTTTATTTTTATATTCTAATTTGGTCCCTTCTCACTGAATAGGTAACTGAAGATAAAAAGAGATATCTCAACTTTGCTCTATTTCATATATATATATCGGAATAATTTAGAATTTTATCAAACAGATAAGAGTAATCCGCTTAATAAATATATACTTTGATTCTCGAATAACTACTTTTACTGACTTTTTAATTAAAATTTCCAACGAGTACCGGATTGCTATGTAAGTATGTGTATTTCAGTACCTTAATGATATTATTTTATTTACTGAAGTGAAAAAAAAAAAAAAAGTAAATTAATCGTTTAATTTCGGATAAGGGGCATGGCGTATTCTAGCGTTTTGGGGGCAATTTCTCGCTGACTTAAAAAGAAAAAAAACGAACGAAACGAAAAAACATTATTAAATATAACTAAAGGATTAAAAAAAGGAAAACGATTTTAGAAAAAAATATTTTTTTTTCTCCCCCGGAGATCGAAAGACCAAGTTCTAAGGTTATATAGTTAACCTGAGCCGCATACATCGGAGTCTGGACGGTGCTAGGCTAGTGTGGACTTGATTAGATCGGAAGAAAGTTAGTCACCGCGAAGAAACGGCTTAAAGGCGAAGATAAATCAGCGTTAGCTGAACTTCCGGCCGGAACTGCAATCATTCGATATTTTGTTGGAGAACGGTGTGTTACCAAAATGAGATTCACGCTGATAAAGAACTTGCCAGAGAAGTCATCGAAAAATGGTCGGATTTCAATGGAGAAGATGGGGTAATGCGCGCATCCACCAAGCTTGGAATAATCAATTTAACGAAGTCGCAATAGTGAACAGCAATTCGACAGAAAATTACAGTTAATTTGTTTGAAACGGTATTTGCGACTTTTTCGATGTTTCTCGTTTACTTTTTATTTCTATTTGTGTAACTCTTCATTTTTACTTTATCTTTCGCAATTTCGGCTTTTTCTTATGTTTTTGATTGTTTTTTTTTTGTTTTTTTTTTTTTTATTTTTGTCGTCATTTCGATCATTGTCGTCTTTTCTCATGTTTACGAACTGTGCAGGAAAGAAGAAGATGAAAATATCGTGCGAAAGAATAGTTTGGAAGAGGCTCTGTCGTGGTACCGAACATCCGGTGGAAAAGAACTAAAACGATAAATAAATACAGATCGGTAGCGGCATCGATACTTGAAAAAATGGCGACTAAATTTTGCAATGACTGTACAGAACAACCAAACTGAAAATTTTACTTCATACAATGAAAAAAAAAAATGTGTATTGTTCTACGCATATTCCTAATGTATTCCAATGTCTTGTTGATGGTTTTTCTTTATTTCTTTATTTGCTATTTTCCAAACTGGCTCACTTAATATCGATGGATAGTGCGAATATGGACTTGGTAGTATGTGCGCTTCGACCGGTTAGAATGAAAGCAGCTCATTCGGCTAGTAGAAAAAACTGTAATACCCGACGAGAAATTGATAAGCTTGAATTTGTAAAATGAAAAAGTAGGAAGAGATAGCCGGTAAAAATCAGTGGAGCTGTAAAACGGATATCCTGTTTAATATATATGCGTGTATGTGCAAAGGTCACTATGAAGGAAACTAGAGCAAAGAACAGCTTAAAGGGAACGCCTGTTCAACGTGATTAAATTCGTATATGGCTCTCAGTATGTATATTTGGCCTAGAAGAAGAAAAAACGAAATTAAAAAGGTTAAATCAAACAGTGAAAATATGTAAAATGGAAATAAATCTAGAAAAACAAAAGTCGTACGCACGAACGAAATGTTAAAATGTTAGTGCATATTTCGATTCGGCCGACGAATCACTAGGTATCCGAGAGATATTCAATTGTAATGATAAAAATTTATGCAAGAAAGATCTTTTGTAACACAAACATTTTCCTTCAGCAGTACACGTAAACGAACAGACATGACCGCACTGTATAGACGAAAAAAGATAGAAGACAAATTGCAGGCATTTAAATAATAGCACTGCAGGCGATTGTTGAAGGTGTTTCGAACGGGCACGATGGCAAATTGAGAAATTTTGGATTGCATATAACGCTTCTAATAATTATTCGAAAGATCGAGGTAGCGCATAATATCAGTGATTTAGCGCTACGATGGAGAAATTTGGAACAGTATAGAAAAGTGTGAATCTGCTTCGATATTAGTTTCTCTGCATTCATCGTTATTTGTTATGACCAATTTTTTTTTTTTTTTTTTTAGATACTCAGCGAAATTACCACGTGCCGATAGAAATCGGATTGGAAAGAAATATGGACTGATTTGTTTCTTTTTCAATCTACTCTCGATTTTGGGTAATAATCGGTACGTTCGTTTTCCTGTTAATTCTTGCTCATAAGTGTTTTGCCACTTCCGCTGGTATTTCCACTTCTTTTATTTTCTCTGTATTACCATTATTCTATCACTGTGGTTGTTTTTAGTTATTTTTATCTCGTTAATTATTTCCAACTGTAAATCCATAGACATAATTCCTGATGTAACATACGAAGATGTATGGGATACCGTATTATATTTAAAATGATTTTCCTTTGTTCCGTTTTAATTTTCTTCTTTTTTTTTTTTTTTTACCGAAATGTTAGGGAAATAAATCAGGGGATCTATATTCCGTAATAGATCCGACAGGTGCTGAGTAAAGAATTTCCCTATCCATAAACTTTAGTTTGAAGCTTCTGCTGTATGAACCTACTAGTTGTGTGCAATATTTTTTTTGTTCTATGCATAATGTAGTCAACAAGTTTACTGAAATTGAGATTTTTATTTATGGTATATACTCAAATATTTCATACTTTCTTGCTAAAGGACATAGTAGGGTAAGACAGTGAAAAATGGCCCCAAACCAATCGTTATAAAAATTATACTATCGTGTGTCAGGCATCGGAAAATACTGTCACACTGAAAGTTTCAGCTACTCTTTAAGGGGCACTCCCTAGGAGCAAAAATCTAAAATCGGGTCTTTTTACGATATCTTGAGAACCAGTTGACTGATATTATTCATGTTGGGTTCAAACTGAAGATATTATTTCAAACCCTTATAATTAAAAAATATTTTCAAACTTATTCATCAACAAAACCTAACCTAAAAATCCATTTGAAAATTTCAAACCGCTATAAAAAATTATCTAAAACAAACACCTCGCTGAAAAAAATGATATATCATGTATTTTATGCTAAACTATCATTATGAATTTTTTCAGATTTTTAAAAGTGGTGGACGCACTTTAAAAATAATAAAAACCGTTTTTTTTTTGCATTTTCAGCCATATTTAGCTGCTATGAGCTGATCAAATTTTTTTTTTTGGCCTCACATTTATACAGAATGGCATAACAAGTACATTCCAGTATTTTGGACACAAAGTATATGAAACGGAACATTTAAATCTCATTTTTCTGCTGGTGTTTTGGTTGGTTTTTCATTTTTGTGGCTCACAAAATACTGAAATAATCCATGTTCGTCTTGATTTTCAACTACAATGACTTATAAATATGCTCCGATATATTAAAAGCAAAGTATTTCACGAAAAACTATCCATTTTAATTCATTCGGATTTTTAGAAGTTGTGAGCATTCCTTAAAAACTAAAAAAAAAAAAACGTTTTTTTTTGCATTTTTAACCATATTCAGCTCCTATAAGCCGATAAAAAATGTTTTTTTGGCCTCAAATTTAAACCAAATGACATAATAAATACTTTCGAATGGCTGAAAATGCGAAAAAAAACGGTTTTTATTATTTTTAAAGTGCGTCCACCGCTTTAAAAAATCTGAAAAAAATCATAATGATAGTTTAGCATAAAATACATGATATATAATTTTTTCAGCGAGGTGTTTGTTTTAGATAATTTTTTATAGCGGTTTGAAATTTTCAAATGGATTTTTAGGTTAGGTTTTGTTGATGAGTAAGTCTGAAAATATTTTTTAATTATAAGGGTTTGAAATAATATCTTCAGTTTGAACCCAACATGAATAATATCAGTCAACTGGTTCTCAAGATATCGTAAAAAGACTCGATTTTAGATTTTTGCTCCTAGGGAGTGCCCCTTAAAGAGTAGCTGAAACTTTCAGGATGATAGTATTTTCCGATGCCTGACACACAATGGTATAATTTTTATAACGATTGGTTTAGGGCCATTTTTCACTGTCTTACCCTACTATGTCCTTTAAGAGTTTTTTTTTCTTCTTTTTAATATCATGTATTTAGTTTAATTTTTTTTCTGTCTACTTTTAATTTCTTGTTTTTTACGTTTCCTAGTTGTTAATATTGAATTCGTTTTGTTTGCGGATCTGCGTATCACGTTAGCTGCTTCGTATCGTCGATAAAAAAAAAAATTCTCTTTCTAATATTCATCCCTTTACCTTCACCTCTTAAATTCTCTTTTGTTGCTTTTTTTTTTTCCTTTTTATTTTTGTCCCGTTAATAATCATGCTCTTAAATATCAGTGTATTTCTTTCGTTTTTAATTTTATCAGCGGCGCCCCTCATGTTCCACAGCAGTGTTAACAATTTTTACTTTTCTTCCCTTAGCGAACACAATTTGCTAAAATTTTACTTTCACACTAATTCGAAAGGCACGCAGTTTCCGCGTATTTATTCACGTTATCCATCCGTTCTATATTCGACTATTGTGCTTTATTTATTGAAACTACTACTCGACGTATTTTCTTGCGGAACCATATCATTCCTGATTTTGTCTCGATTATACTGTTCTTATTTAATTTCCTATTTTCATTCGTAGATCTTATTTGAGACTGTCTGAAACGTTCGTGTCTTCCTCCATACCCTCGGTACTTCTTATTTCTGCTTCCAACTTCCTCCGAATATAACCCCGATTACACCTGTCTATTTGCTTCCTCAAAATTTTCACCGAATATTCCCGTTTATGACTTTGCTTTATTTTCATTTCAGTTTTCCAATTCCCTCCATCCTATTAAGTATGTCTTTACCGATTCATTTTCTAAAATTGCCGGAATCGGATTGATACTTTAATCTATCTCTTTTCCTTGGCTACTTCATCTTTTTCATTGACAATTTCCAAAAAGATTGATTTCACCGGTTATAATGTTCAGTTTTCTATGCTACCTCTGAAGTTCTTAAAATTTGAGATTCTAAAAGTTGTCTCTGCAAAAACTAGCTTATTACCTCTTCCGATTTTACATGTATAGCACAGTATTTCCTATACGTTATCCACTCTTCCTCCTTCACTCGACCAGAAATTGATCTCTCGTGCATTTCCGGCATATTGACCGAAATAACTGAGTACTTTTTCGTTAGCTCCATTTTCACTTCGGATAGCAGCTTCTTTGTCTCATTTTTAAATATAGTTTCGTCCTCTTTTCTCAAAATTACTCTAGATGTTTCTATTTTCTCTCCCATATCGACTTTTTTCCTCTTTATTCACCCCTATTTTGTTTAGCTGAATTTTAGACTTTCGTTATTAATTCGGTTTAATCGTAGTTTTGGTATCACTATTTCTCTTTTTTTCACTGATCATACTTTTCATTTCAATAACCGTAGTTTGTTCAGAAACTTGGCAGTTTGTTCAGAAACTTGGCGTTCCCACTCAACATTGTGTTTCTTGCGTTCTTTCGCCTTTTATTTATTTTTTTCTTGTTCTCTACCTTTAGAAGTTGAAAAACGCGAGTTTTCTTTCCTACACCTTTCCTATACTCGGGTTAATGTCCCCTCGTTGACGAATCATACCTTTTGCACGTTTTACTAGTATACAAACAGAACCGAACTAAAGCTATTATATAAGAGCGCGCTTTAAAATTCTGTCATTGATACGAACATTCGAAATGGAGATCGTTTGCTGATTGCGAATATCTTAAAAGATTGTGTAACTGTTGCCAGGAGGAAACGAGAGGGCTCCTACTAAACGTATAAACGTAAGTAATAGATTTATTTTCCTTGCAAATCTGACAAAGGACGCGAATGTGTCGTATTTCGGTAAAGGAATTAATTTCTTCCCGGACGAAGCAGCGCACGTGTACACACGCACACATTTACACGCATAAATTCACAATTGTAACACTGAAGTCAATTTAATGAATTTCCGACGTATTTACATTGAAAAGCAGGTTGGTCGCGTCACCTCTGTCGCCGGAATTAATGCAAAAGTCTTGTTTTTCAGGAAGCCACCTTTATAAAATTAAATTATTCCGCATATTTCCTTTATTTCGCACAGTAAATTCGTTTCGCGTTTTCTTTTGCCCTACATTTATTTCTTGCATCGGTTCCCGGGAAAAAGTAGCATTTGCGAAGAACCGAGTAATGTTGAAAGCTGAACGCAGTCGCGTCGCTTGATTAAATACCAGTTGAAAGATTTCAATACGAGTTCTCACCGGTGGTTAAATCGATCCGTCTGCTTTTCTCTTTTTGGATACAATTAATGCACCCGCGTCATCATTAATATCGAAGTTTTGCTTTTAAATCACCAATTTGGTTGACTGACTCGTAATTCACACACGACTGAATACCGGACATATCATCCGGTTTGCTTAGTTTTAAGGAGTTACAGGTTGCGACCGCTCGTTCGGCTTCGATCGAAAAGTTGAACCGAAGGTTTTTACCACACCGTTTGATTCCGTGCCGAAGTTTGAATAGTCGCGAGAAACACGAATCTCCTTAAGTATTGTGGTCTTTGTAGTTTGTCTTTTTTTTTTCCCAGTATCCAAAAGGTTGGATAGCCAATCTACATATATTATTATACTGTTTATTAATAACAAAAAGATATAAAAACATACAGTATATTATGGTAATCTCAAAGAAAACAAATGTAAAAAAATATAAAATACTGAGACTAGTTTCAAACTATATCGTTCACGAATGCGCTGAAATACTGTTGAAGAGAAATGCTGCGAATCCGGTAGCCAGACAAAAGAACGAATAATTCGGTACTACAAGAAGTAGACGTAACGAAAAGAGGGGATTATTGTCGGAAGTAATTAGAATATCGAAATATTTTGGTTATATGATGAAAACGGGCGCATGGGAGACACAGTAAGTATTTGTTTTCTTTTTTTGGAACGGAGGGTCAGTTAAATACAGATTCCGATCAGAAATAGCCAGGATGAAGAAGCCGAGCACATTGAACTGGGAAGGAAGTGAAAGGATCTTAGAAGCGCAATAAGAACCAGGAAGTCGAAAATATAGCAAACTGGAATAAAGAATGGCCCGTTCGGTCAAGAGTATGGACATTCGAAGAAGATATCATTGGGATTATTGACACGGATTCTAGGAGAGGCAGTTGAAAACGAAAACGCGAAAAAGGTAACCCCCCCCCCCCGGGGATGGTTTCTACCAAAAAAGGTTAAATTTAGACTCCTCGTTGTGAATATAACGATTTTCCAGAAAATTGTTGGGAACTGCCTGATACTTCAACGCAAACTGATATCGCTTTCCTTATTCTGTTCACTCATTTTCCTTCTGGCGGATTTCCCATGAATATTTCCTTAGCGAGATCTACAAATTGTGTTTCGACAAAAACTGTTTTATTCCACATAGCATTTACTTCTGTCGTGAGTTTTTGGCCACTCAGTCATGGATTCCGGCCAACCTTACCGACAATATACCGTTCGTGATGCGCGGAAAGCTTCCAGTATGCCCTTTTGCGGAATTGACCCAATGCGATTCTCCTGTACACACCGACGGATCAAGTACTGCCAGGTAGTTCTAGTAGCCGGACAAAATATTACATTTAATGATTTACCTTTTGTATAGTGACGAATGATCAGTTTTCGCATCTCCAAAGACGTATTTCAACACTTTCGCGGGATTTTTACTCGCACTTGATGCACCGCACTCGTAACTCGCACACGGTGCGATCGCATGTCGTGAAATTACGACTCAAGGCTCTGTACCCTATCCGGACATAGCCGGATGCTCATCATCCGTTTTGGAACGTTCCGCCGTCGTGCGAATATACATATTTCTGTAACGTGTTCTATTCAACTCTTTTCGTTTTGATCTAAGTATGATGTACGATTTTTTTTACTTTTTGTCTTTCATTATGCTACACAGGAAATCATACGCGCTTATCCGTTCATATTCATTCTATCGTCATTAAAGTTGTTTTTCGTTGTTTTATAGACGCTTTTTCATTTTTCTCGTTGGCGTACGAATATTTATGTGACTCACACTGTATACATATATGCTGTCCATATTTATTCTTCCGGTCTGTGCTATGTGGACTTTATTGCGAGCAATGTGTTTTATTAAAATAATTACTCCCCTGATAAGGAAATTTTTCGGCAATTCACATAGATGATTGTTAAAGATTTATTTTTGTACTCGGCACAGAAATATTGCAATAATAATTATAAACCGCGTTAAATATTCCCGATGTTTTTAATACTCCATCTATACCAGTGGATTGTGTCGTTATAATGATTTACGTTTAATTTTTTCCAGTCGTTGCAATTTGAAGTGTCCCGAAACTCGAATTAAATGAAGATGTAAAATTACGCATAGTGGTGAAAAATATCTTTTAGCTAGTGTTAATAGTTTCGCTTTTTTTTTTAGTGCGTTTTTATTCAACTTTTTAGAGTAATCTCAAAGTCGGCATTTCTAAAGAAAACAAAAAACAACCACATTTTTTTGTTTTTTTCCCGATTAAATCGCACGCCGGCGAAATTAGATCGCATGAGCTGGTTAGGGAAATTTTCTATATCGCTTATCTGGAGCGGCATTTAAAAAAACAAAAAAAAGACGCCCGAGATAAATATGATAATAAGATAGGTGTATGTAAATGATAGCAAGGCGCTATAAATAAACTCGAAAAGTGTTTAAAGGCAACGGTGGCATTACCTTCGCGTACCCTTGCCAAAACAATTTACAACGAGATAATACCTTTATTGTACACATACACCGGTATATCATGCACGGAGTGTGCGGTTTCGGGATTTTAAGCGACACTCGAGGTGCCCTAGCCCATTCGTCTTTATCTCACCTAGCCCGCTAGTAGCAGGCAATTTACGATGAAAGTCTCTCTCCTTGAATGGAACAGATGATAAAACGGGCGAATCAACACATTAAGCAGGCACGTCGTCCTTGTCCTGTGCATTTGCTACATCGTGCGCAGATGCAGCTGTTAAATTTTCAATTAATCCCGAATCCGGAGACTGCGTTCCGAATTCGAACAAAACCGCACGCATGTCTGCCACCATTCCGGACTGCTGGTTAAGAAAATGCTCGTTAACGTTACTTTGTTTTAAATTAGTCGAACAATGTTGAAAGGACCCGATTTAAAGGTAACGCGTAATTAGCCTATTTCCTGATTACGATCTTCTGTACGGTGGCTCCTGTAGCTACGAAGCTTTCGCCAGTGGAATTTGTCCTTTCTCTCCGAACGACCGCTTCATTGTCCCACTTGCAATGGTACCGAGGAAAAGTTTAAATTAAAAAAAAAAAAAAATCGTTCTTTAACTGACGTGAAATCGGCCGTTGAATTTCCCGCTGAGCCTAATACGCTGCTTGAACATGTTCCGTACTAATTTCAATGCGGTCTTATAGGATTCGCGGCGGAATCAGCTGGTATTTTAGCACAGCGATGAAAATTTCAATGAAATCGTGACGATGTGTTCTGGTTTAAAAACAGACGCAATAGTAATGTAGCACATTGCTGTTGATAATCGAAGAGATACGTGCACCGAAACTAGAACGTATGGTATACCGGACGCGAGAATCCGTTTAGAAAACAAACTTTCCCCGATGACAACTGAATCGCTATTGGAAACTTTTTAAGTGAGAATTATTCTCATCACCTATTTTCCTGCATTTTTTATATACCTATATGTGGAAATGTTACAAACCGAAATGTACTATCAAAGCGAAAAAGTAACAAAATTTAGTGTTTTTACTCTTTCATTTTGTTTACATACAGTAGCCTCCCGATTAACCGAGTTAATCTGGACGAGGGAGATACCAGAAAAAGTCCGTTAAACCGAAGTCAGGTTTTTTTAAAGAAAAATCGTACCCTTGATAGAGAACTCTACTTATAGAACGTTTATTCTTCAAAAAAAAAAAAAAAAAAAAAAAAATTACACGAACAATAAAAACATAAAAAATTACTTCTTCTTTAAAAAAAGTCAATCAAAACGGTTTGTTTTTCCGATGAAAATCGTTGAAGAGCTGCAGCGTCTCTCTCCACTTTCGCAAAATTAAAACGTTCATGCGCCGTTATGTCTGGGGCTACCTTTCGATGAAGTCCGACGATGTTTGTAAAGCCGAATACGCTTGATCAGGTGAAATTTTTAATTTATTTTCTCTTTTTGAAGATCTTCCAATGAGCTGTTCTCTTGAGATAACACGGACGCCACCATTTCTTGGTCACTCGTCATTAATTCGGGCTCATCTTCGGCGACCCACTTTTCAACGTCATCTCAGAAGTAATGTCACACTACAACCTGGTATTTTTTTCAAAAACTTCTCCAATTTTAGATGGGTTCATCTTCGTAACTGATATATACAAGAGGACATCATGCTTTTCAAAGGCAAGATACCGTAATTCCACTCACATTAGCTGTGCAAAAAACGACGTCTTTCATGTTGATTTCTTTCAAGCCGTTAGTCAAATTAACGCCGATTTCGTCGGAATTCAATAAAATTTCTCGAAAAAGGTTCCTTCTTGGTAATGTATTTTGAATGAAACAATAATTCTCCGGTCCGTTGACTGAATAATACTCGTTGTGTTTGGTGGTAAAAACACAACGGTAATTCCTTAGCTTTGTAACGAGTGAATTGAGGGATGTGACAGCGCATTATCGATCGATAAAATAGCTTTTAAAGAAGGCCACTTTCTTTCAAAAATTTTTTAACGAGTGCTACAAATTGTTCAAAAAAACCAAGTCTCAAAAAGTTGAACATCCATCCTCATGCAGACTTTTGATTTTTGTAGAGTACCCTGGCAATGATTTGAAATCCATATGCTGTAACACTCAATGTCTGATAGATTTACCGATTTGTCATTAAAAGTAAGTGAAAAGAACTGGATGCGTTCATTCATAACGGTTACATGTTTTTTAGACATTTTCGCTCCAGGAGCTTCCTTCTCAGCTTCCGTTGCCAACGTTTTATTAGGTAGCATCTTATAATTCAGTCTCGTATCGTTAACATTAAATGTTCACGATCGTTTTTCCTTAGTTAAGAAAAAAAAAATAACGATTATATCGGATAAAAAAAAACGAACCGACTTTTTTGCATCGGTTGAACCGGAAAAATCGGATAATCGTGAGTCGGTTAATCGGGAACCGAATTTACTACATATATATCTATATAAGCTCGATCTTCCCCTTGATCCCCGCCGCTGACACTTCTATACCTAGTATAGAATGAGGAAAATTGACAACGTCATGGCTACGAAAATAAATCTTTATTTACTGTCACATTTTGAGACAAATTTTTGTGACAGAATAAGTAGTCGGGATCGGACTTAGAAGGACGCCGTTATTAATATATATATATATATATATAATCAAACATTTTCGAAATGAATATTTACTCTTATGTTATTATAACATTTTCTGGCATACCGGATTATGCTCATCTGAGCTCGTATTTCGTTAATGCCTGGGGATATATACGTGTATATTTAAAGAAGGTTTAAAAATAAAAAATTGTTGATTTTTGAAAAGGTTACAATAGCAACAAAATTTAACTCTATTTCTACGACTCATGCGCAATATTCCAAAATATCGGTTTTCGATTTCTGCTTCTGAGCGGAGGTTTATTTTTCGAACCCGCTGTTTTGAGGAAATACAACAGTTGAACTATATGTCAATAGCTTACTGTTTCGCTATTTTACTTATTTGACACGTGTTCGAAATTCAAGTTAACCCGTAATAATAATATTGAAGAACTGGTTGGTAATAATCGTACGAAGTGACTAAAATATTTTCTATCTCAATAACATTCGTGTTATATTAAAATACAATGCGCAGATATGCACAAACCTCAATGCAGCCTAATTACAAATATGTACAATGTACTGCCGCTGACACGACTTTTTCGTTTGATCTCTATTCAGGTCGCCTTTATTTAATCAAACATAGATATACTCTGTCTGGCATGGTTACCATTACGAGACGGCTGCTACCTATTCGTTTCGACGTTTTTCAAATAATCCGTACTATTCGACTGATAACTCTGTAAATCAAACAAAATCATAAAGGATTATAATTATCTATGTCTTAGAGTAACCCTCGAAACCGGATTATTCCGTCATTCTATGTTTAGCTAAAGTTTTTCCCGATTTTTCGAAAATCCAACTGGTTCGTTCCCGAAACTTTTCCGCTATTGCAGTCCGGTATTTTAATGCGACTGCGATTTTTCGATTTTAACATTTAAAGCATCGAGCGGCAACTCAATCGACGGCACCGGCCTGTCGATTAATCGACCGCCAAGATAATCCGACACTCTGTGTAATATCTACGCGACAGCTTATCGGTGTTAATTGCTAAAAAGAAGAAAGAAAAAAAGAAGAAAAACTCGAAAGAAAAAAAGAAGAAAAACTCGAAAGAAAAAAAGAAGAAAAACTCGAAAGAAAAAAGTTTTATTTAAACGTAATAATTCAGCTCTGGACTAAAAATAACATTCAACCGGGGGGCCGTTAAAACATCGCACACGCACGTAACCTCGCTTCTGTTCACTGCTGTCGAACGGCGTACATAAACTATCTGCAAAGTATTTCGGTCCGCCTCATTCTGGAAAGTCTTCAAAGAATTAACGGAAACATCGATGTGTATATACGCTTCGGCGAAAGCGGCGAATTATTTTAACGATGGAACTTAGTTCGAGCGCAAATTAAACTCATTTCGCTTTTAATTCATTTGCTAAGTATCGATCAGGCCTCATAACCCCTAGCCACCTTTAGGTTTCCTTCCCGCGTTTTCCGATCAAAGCTCTTTAGTAGGCGGGAAACGATGAGCACGGCTTATTGGCCAGCGAAATTATTCCATCTTTTTCTTTCCGATTCTTTTCCGGATAGAGCGGGCGACCAGCCATTAGTATCGGTATAACTGCTGAACAGAACTTTCCGTTTAAATTAACGAACTTTCGATATTTTAACTCGGATAATTAGTTGCTGAGCGGAATTCTTTTACAAGGCACGAGAGAGACGCACTTATTGACACCGCTTTCTGTCTTAACGAGCAAAGTAATTTATGTGTGTATTTCTCTTTTTCTCGAGCTTTAAGGAAAAAACGCCATTTCGCAGAATCAACCTACCAATGCGCCTGCATGCTGATTATCATAATTCGTTTATCAGTGAAACATGAAATTACCGAAATAGATTTGTTAAGAAGGCATTACACGCGATTCGTCATAACTATTTCAGTATTCGTACCGCATTTTCACTTTAATGTCCGTAGTTGACGAGCACGAAATGAAGAAAAAGGAAAGATAAATGAAAAAAAAAGTAGAAAATAAAATAATCGGGCAAACGAAAATTAAGACGAAATCAGAATATAAACGGATCTATTAAACGGAAGATGAGTATAAAAGGCAGCGCGCTAGCCTAATGGTTAATTAGCTACAAAATCAGAGGTGTCATAGGTTATCGAGACTTGTCTCTCCACCCAGGTTTATACCTAATCTGAAGTAGAATATCGGTTATACCAGAGAAGTCGTCATCCGGATGAAAGTAAAGGCGGATAATCTAAAAGTAGAAAAGAACTGGCCCCGATATTCTTCTTAAATCCATTAGTACATTGTGAAAACGTTCTGTCAAGAGTATCGGACTTACTGTTTACTTTACTTTTATGATAATATAAAATTAGGGTACAGTTTTGCCGAGTGTTGATATAAATTGGTTGGCTATTGCGACAAGAAGACAAAATATCATCGGTCTATTCTAGCGTGGGGAACCGGTAAAAATACACCTGGGAACACGTGTAAGACAAGCAATACACGCATGTGATAGCCCAAACGAAGAAATTCCAGATAGATAATTTAATATAAATCTTTGAATGTAATGCCGAAAAACGCTGATTTTACGTTTGCGAGAGTTTTTAGTTCTCTTTTTAGATGTATTAAAAACGCACCTTCCTATTTTCAAGACGTACCTTGAAATTTTCCGAGACTAGAATTTTATACGCCGAACTTGTTCGCACTGTAAATGAATACACCAAGCAGGATCAATTTTTACCAGAGTTTTCCATTTCGATAATTAAAAATTCGCCCGTGTATCTTCTTTTTAATTTCACTACTGTAACGGTGATTTTCGCTACTACATATATCGTTCTTCTTACATTTATTTTTGCTGTGGTTCGGGAGGTCTGGAAAAAAGTGAGAATGCTTTGGTCCGGAATCTTTTTGATTTTCTAAATCGTTCACAGAATTATCTTCACCCGGGAAAAATAACTAATTCAGCTATGAACCATTGGCATACGATTCGTTTTTGATGGTAGCATTGCCCCTATAAGAACTTTTCTTTTTTTTTTTTTTTTTTGCCTTTTTAAATAATTTAAAATGCCGCTAGGGAAAGCTTACAGACTATTTTTTAGCTTTTCGGTGATTAGGGGGAAAAAAACTTTGTATTAAACTCTACACGAGTTAGTAGAACTTTAGACGGCGTCCAGGTCTGTCAAGTTTTACAACAAAATTTATTTATTTACTTATTTTTAATTCGTCAGCAGAGGAAATTTATCAACTGAAAAGGTTGTATACAGCTTAAAAATATTTACAACGTGATATGCGCGCTTATTGATGGTATAAAGGAAACAAGAATAGGATTAATCGAGGTATGACGAAATGAAAGTAAATAGCAAGCACGGTAAGTGGTAGGCAAGTTAGTTATTAGAATAGCTAGAAAATGTGATAGTCGCATACGTAACTGCAACTGGCGGAGTGAAGTGGATAGAATGGTGAAAAGGAAATGACAAGATGTAGAAAAGCTATAAATATAAGCCGATGCAAGGTTACCATATGGGACGGTGCCAATAAGAGATGGTAGGAAAAACGGAGCAATGCAAGATGTATAGAGTTTGATGGTAGAAATTGAAGACAGAGTTGCCGCCTTAAAATTTCTGGTACTATATCTTGTATGCGGTGAGCACGTTTTGCGACAATAGGAAAGCCATTGAGCGCGGAAGTAAACTTTTTAGTCGTCTTCAATTCGAGCGCTTTTACTGCGAGGATAAGGAAATCGAGAAGATGCATAAGGTTAATAAAGGAAAGCGCGGGATAGAAAAATTTAAACGAGAGTCGAGTACGGGGAGAAAAGATTGCTCTTTTAGGACAATCGGAGACTATCAGGATTTTAATAAAGTTCGGGAATTAAGTACATCAGGGAGATTCAGCGAAAAAATAGAAGAGGTTTAAGGACGCGGAAGAAACTTTTACTTTTTCAGATAACTTCTAAATAGAAGGAAGATTGTGCCACTATGAATAATTCGGATTAATTTAAGTTCTTGCCTCTGCTTCTCTTTATACGTTTTAATCGGTATCTTTTCTATTTACGCAGAAATTGTTCTACAAGAAAATGTATAATTGTTTACGAAAAAGTAATTAAACGGAATCCGGTTCGAGGAATTCAATCGCGATGGCTCGTAGCCGCGGTATATTAGTAAAATAAACCAAAAACTTTTCGGCGGAATGTGACGGAATGTAACGAAATAAAGAGTAATGCGTGAGACCGGTATTCCGAATTTAATTTCGGTTGTTTATTAAACGAGCATGCGAAGACACTTAACTGAATGGCAATACGTATATTTGTTGTTAGTGCGTAACTTTTTGATAGCTTACGAGACGTCATTGTTGATGAAGGCGCTCAATCTAGAGGGGAAAAAGTCATCTCTGCCATTGAAAGCCGAAAGCCGGGTTCGAGATGTAAATTATAGGGAAAATAGGTGGTGCAGAAATAAGTTTAGAAAGCGATTTCGTGAAAAATCGATTCGATCTGTTGTTCTTAATGAGTTTCAGCAAAGCTGAACACTGGTAAATTATGTAATTTTATAATAATCCGTACATTACTAATTATTGTGAAAATCGATTATTTCGAATTCAAAATATTTTTTTTTTTTTTTTTTTTTTTTTATGCATGCAATCTGTAATTAAACAATAAGCAGCAGTGAGGAAATGTTATTATCAGAAATAAAAAACTAGAAAGGAGGATAGCCTCCCAATGGAAGCTGATCCTATTTTTTGATGATTACTCGTTAAATTATATGATTAAAGACTCAGGATCGATGTTGAAGCTGCAACGGATGGAATATGTGAATACGATTGAATTTTGTGCAGTTAGACAGCAGATTCTTTTTGCTAATATGTTTAAATGTTGGTTAAGCCTTTCCTTGTATCTTGCACTTGAGCTGCGAATCTCTTCTTTAACCGAAATGACCTTCAAATCCCTAGAGATGTCGTCGTTTCGTACAAACCAAGGAGCGTTTACAATCCTACGCAGGATTTTTACTTGCGTCCTTTCTAGAAGGGCTATATTGGAGTTCGATGCAGTGCCCCATAGCTCAATGCCATATGCCCAAATTGGTTTTATTATTGATTTATAGACTAGCACTTTGTTTTCCAGTGAAAGGACCGAATTTTTTCCAATCATCCAGTCCATATTTCTCAGTTTCAGTCTGATTTGTGTACGTTTGGTGGCTATGTGTTTATTCCAAGTCAATCTCTGGTCAAGATGCAACCCAAGGTATTTCGCACTACTTGCTGTTGGAATTTGCTTATTGTTGAGGTATATCGGACTGACTGTTCCGGTTTTCAATGTAAATAAAAAATATAGCGCATAATTCTTATTTTTTTAAAAATGAAATTTAAACAAAAATGCAGAATTATTCCGTTTGAACCGGTGAATACGATGCGACGGAGCTGGCTTTTAAAATAAAGTAAATTAACCGTCTAATTGTTTGTTTTTGTTTTTTGCTTCTTCGGAGGTATTTTAAAGAAACTTAATTTAGGCGGGGTCAGATTTATTTTATAATGTAAAATTTTTCGACTCATTTTCTAGGCTAGCTTTTTTCGGGACGTCGGGGGCATGTTTTTTTTCTTTTTTTTTTTTTTTTTTCTATTATTATTTCATCACAACTGACCAATTTTAGTGGTCATTTAGCGATTAATTTATTGCGATAAAGAATGTTTTGTGGAGGGGTAGTACTCGGTAGAACTCGCTCTGAACTTTATAATAGTCGGATAAGGTCTAAGGGCTTATTTCGCCACAGTCTGCGTATTTCACCGGAGTTATCCAGCAAATTCGTAGCAAGTAGATTCATACGAATGCTAAGTCGGGCGACATGTTTATTTGTTTGATTTTTGATTTCATCGAACATGACGTTTAACTCATTACGGAGGGTATAATTTGAGACGTACCAGGGGGCTGCAGTAATGGTTCTCAGTATCCTATTTTGATATCGCTGTATTTTTTGTAAGTTCAATGTTTTTGCGCAGCCCCACCACAGCTGTATACCGTACAGCCAGATCGGTTTTAAAGTTATTTTATATAATAGAGTTTTGTTGTTTAATGACTACCCCGATCTCTTAGCTAATAGCCACGACATGGTTTTCAAAACCTCAAGTGCTCGATTTTTTCCCGAATGTGAGTACCCCAGGTCAGCCTAGTGTCCAAGTGCATGCCGAAATATTTTACGTTATTGGCATTTGGTATTACGACGTTATTTATTTTGGTTGTCAGACGTTCAATTTATCGATTTGTGAACGAAATATGCGTCGACTTACTTTCATTGATTACTACGCGCCATCGGTTTAGCCAAGTCTCCATATGCCGAAGTGACTCCTGCAGTTTTTCTGTGGCTGTGTTTTCACACTTATCAACGGCTAAGATGGCTGCGTCATCCGCGTACAAAACTACTTCTGACGTGTAGATTAATGTACAATATCGGACCCAGAACGCTTTCTAGTTGGACTCCGGCCCTTACCAGAAAAATATTTGTGTATTCATCGGTTATTTTCACTCGAAAATATCTTTCTTGTATATATGATTTAAATAGTAGATAGAAGGAGTGAGCAAGCAGAAGTTTAATTTTATACAATAATCCTGTCGAGCGCATGTATTTATAATATTTTATTCGATAACGAATGTATGACAATTTAAAAAAAAAAACAAAAACAAAAAAAAACAATGAATCATCTTATTCTTCTAGTTATGAACCCTTAACGAAGAAAATGAAAAAATACGAAATAAATTACAAATTTATAAAAAATCATTTCATACATTGGAAATCATTACCATAATGTTACATAGCACTGTTAAATGTTCTGCTTTTTCTTCTGACACCTTCATTTGTTACCTTCTTTTTTTTTTCCCATCATAACACGGCATGTTGTTGAGAGTCATACCTGGTAGTTAAAATAAGTGAGTAACGAGAAAAAATAATACTACTACTTGAGATTGTTGCTCTGATTATAATATTCTTTCTGCTTTGATTTTTAGGTGTGTAAAGTTTGTTTAAATGAAATTATGAAATTTTAAAAACAGTGCGGTTACCGAAAGAAAAAACAAATATAATAAAATTTGTTTATCGTAATACCGTCGTTTCTGTTACAAATGTTATGTGCACAATTACACGTCAATCATCCTTGTCTGAAAAGACTCTAACGACTTTAGCTGTCTAACTTAGCAATGACCGCCTGAAATATTAAAAAGTTATACGAAAATCTTAAGCTTTCTTCTAAAATATATAAAACACAAAAATTTACTTCATTTCTCGTTTTAGGGAACACATTACCTTTACTTTCGACGAAGTTTAATATATTGTCTGAGAAATGTGGTTAAAAAATGTCTACGCAGGACTCTTAAATCTAAAAGATCGAGTAAGGCACCAGTGCACCGTTATAGACGGATAAATGAACATTTTAGCCGTCGATGTCTTACATATTTTTTACACGCCTTTTTGGGTAATTAGAAGGTTTGTTCAATTTCCTTTCCAGCGCTCGCTAGTGTTCCTATACCGCGCACTTTAAGAGGTCTTTTAGTCCATTAAAGCCAGGAGAGCAGTAGGATGTAAAATCGGTCTGAGAAAATGTTTATTTTTTTTCAATAAATACATCTTGTTGTTTATATTCGCTGAAAGAGAACAACGTTAAAGATCGAAGAAATAATTAAACGCAGCTTTCCAGAATGCCGAAAGTCTGGCGTCATAATTTAAGGGAAATTATTTGTGTCGTTGTAGCCAGAAGTGGTGATAAATTATGAAATGTTTAAATAGTTTTATGGTGAAAGAAACGTCGTTATTTTTGCGAACTTTGTAACGCCGAGAAAAACAAAGTGACGTAGAACATGGAAAAAAGTAACATTCACGAATGACCGTCCCTCTTGAATGAGCGTGCCGCTCTCTATATTCTGATCCTTTGTCACTTAAGCTTCCCAATCCTTACGATTGTGCCTATTGCATCTTATCATTCTTCATTGTTCCGATCCTCAGTTCTTTTATTTTATCAATATATACCTGACCGAGTTCATATCTAATTAATTCTTCTCCATCACATCGTTTCTGGGTTTAGCTCCGCTGCTGACGTGCCCAGGTTGAATAAAAAAGAAAAATAAAACACACGCGCCAAGTAAAAATCTCCTTACGACCGTATATAATTTTAATGGAGCTCATACGTATCTTTTTTGTAATTGTGGAAATTCTCGGAATTACGTAAAACACAGCTGCCAGCAAATATTCCGTGTATGAAACGTTCAACGCTTTTATATATATATTTATTTATTTATTTTTTTGTACTACTAATCTACCGTTAAATATAGTATAGCGAAAAATAATGTGTAAACGGAAGCTTGCCAGTTTTTGGAAATTAAAATGTTTCTCCCCTTTTTTCCCTCGTAAAATTTTAGCAAACAGCATGGAGCTGTTTTGATTTGAAAAATTTTTAAAACCGATTTAAAAACTCTTTTTTTTTTTTTTTTTGGGATAATATAATCTTGAAAATTATTACTGCAAGTCGCGTTTTTATTTACCTCGTATAAAATTTCCAATTTTTTTTATTTTCGTCATATTTTCAGATTCGAAAGTGAAATTTTTTGTTCCTTTACTTGCCCGAGATGAATTTCATTGAATTTTTACGATTCGATTCATTAAGGAGAACGTGATTTTCGGTTTGAATTTCAAAAAAGCGCGAAAAACCATATTACTCTACACTTCACGCACGACGTCACCTCTAAAAAGTGTGTGAAGAATTTAAATTCAACTTATTCCCCTAATGAGGCATAAATCGGTGGGAAATATTCTCCCAACGGTAAAAAAGAATTATTTCTAGATGGGTGTGCGATAGAACCTTTTCCCTCACTAAACTTCTTCCGAATGATCACTTTGCCAGTGTACTTACGTTTGTGGCAACGTCAGTACGTAAAATAGGCTCGCCTTTTTTTTTTCTTTTTTCTTATGCTATATTTATTTATTATTTACACAATATTTACGTAATGGTTGATTAACACGTCGCATCCAGTTAAATTTTGATGATACATTAATTCTGTTTCTACATATTATTATACTTATTCATTCAAAATATGTGTATAATACCTTAGGATCTCCTAATATAAATGCATATACTGTTTTCACGATATCTCATTAACTGAGTATTTATTAGCCTCATGAAAAAGTTTGTTTGTAAGTTCATCTATACCGTCATTAAATATTGCATCCTTGTAAAATTACAGTCCGATATTATACTGCAAATTACATCTAATACATCGGTCTGAATTTGAAATTTTAAAACTTTTCTCTTAGATAATTTTTAAACATTCCGTGGCATGAGCTGTACGTTAAAATAATAATTCGGTACATAAATATCATTGTTAATTCTTTCGATTATACTCGGAAAAAAAACTGAAAAGTTACCACCAGCCCAGTATAATTTTCTCATATTTACCGGAACTTATTAATGTAGAATATCATTTATTATCTTTTTAAATTGTTTCAGTTTAATCTTAATTTATTTCCATTAATAAAATACCGGTTTTCATATATTACGTTAATAAAATCACGTGTTATGTTAATTTTGATTTTAATTGAAAATAGACTTATACACTTATCCATTTCTAACGGTAGGCACCCGTTACGACTAACGACGAGTAATAACTAATTGTTTTATACGATTTAATTAATTTTCTTGTCGATGTTCTTTGATAACTTTTCGAAATTTTGGAAAATCCTTTAATTTTGAAGCACGTCACAATATAAATAGTTTACCAGCGTATCGAATGCTCGGTAATATTACCGATTTATATAGATTACCGTCTTATGATTTAATGTATTATTGTTGTAAAGTTTTTTTAAAATACGTATTTGGTAAATTTATTTTTAATATAATTAAAGTGGTTACAGAATTTTAATTTGCTATCATTACAACAAAGTATTTAATCTATTGTACGCATTTAATATTCGATCCGTATTGATTTAAATTAAAACGGTTATCTGCATATATGTTAAATTCCGTATAATTTGATTTTTCTACAACAATATGTAGCATAAATTTACTAAAAAACTCATCTGTTACTTCTTATACTCGAATTACTACTTTATTCCCTAATAAGTGACTAGCGATTTGTCAGCGATTATTATCGCTACCTACACATATTTGCGAAGATATAATGCTATAGATCCCTGAGGAAACCGCATTTCACAAATGCGACCCGGACACGGATCCCTGTAATATTGTTTTGACTGTAAGGCATTTTTTATAACAATTTTCTAAAATAGGCCTGCTTTTGTATCGACTTCAAAAACTGCGTGCGGTACATGTAGAATAGAGGTAAACGCAGTTTTCTATGTCGAAAGTTCTCGTCACCGCAAACGAAATCGCGCGATTATCGGACGACTGCACACTCTTCTTTAAAAAAGGTTACAAATTTCTTACGTTGATCAGATGAAAAAAGCCCATGCGTAGCATAAAGAAAAAAAGAAGCCAATGAGGATCAACCGGGGAATAGAAGCGGCTTTTAATTGATAGATATTTGAATATCATTAAATTCGTTGTGTTACGCGATTAAAAATGTCTTTTGATAATTTACTTGCATTGTTTATGCAGTAGCCGATGAAAAACAAATCGATCAGTCGAAAATTCGTTACACTCAATAGCGATACTATTAAAATACGGAAAAATTAAAGTATTATATTGCACATGAACAGTGTGCCGCCGGTATATTATACGGTAATAGCGAAATACGGAAAAATGGGGACACTCGAATTCCGCACAAAGCACTAACACAGTGACAAGTCACACACGAATTCCGCACCAGACCCGAAATAGCCCACCCGCTGACAACTCGAATTGCGCACAGCCTTTAAAAAAAATACTCTGATTTTATAAAATCGACGAAGGAATAAAATGAGTAAAAGTCGCTCTTTCAGTGACTTCCAAAATGTGTTATCGTAATGAAACGCGTTTACTATTTGGAATAATAACCGAACTACATTTCAGTCGATTAAAAAAGCCTTTAACGTTTGCGAAAAATAGGCTACTATCCCGTTAGCAGTACGATTGTTATTCGAAATAATTTTTAACAACCTCTAGGGAACGTACTCATATTTAAAGAAATGTTGCGTAAAATAGAATAATTTTTGCACGAATATTATATAAAATAACGTAAATTACGATAATATTTCTAACTGAATCAGTAGAATTTTCAGCGCACGGCATATTATGTTTCATGAAGCTTCTATTTCACATTAATACAAAATACTTTCATATCAACTGATTAATATACATAAAATATAAATGTGACCATGTAACATTTTCGAGTTTGACAAATTAAATATGTTGCTATAATATAGAATTACTTACGAGTTTGAGGGAACCGAGTTTCGGGAAAGTTTCAGTTCAGATTTTATTCTATCCATTAATCAGTATTCAATGTCAGTTATAAATTGTCATTTGAATTAAAACCAAATTTGTTAAAAATCGCAATTTTTTCATTTAGTGTACCATCAAACAATACATAGTATTCTACTTAAATTTTAAATGACAACGCAAAAATTTACCATTAAAATAAAATCCTATTTAAAACAATTTAATTAAAACTTACAATGATAATAATTACGCAAATAAATAGTGTCAGTACTACTACCTTTTTTCTTTAAATGTTAGTTGGATTTAACAAGATAATTTTCCTTCGTCAAGTTTTTATAATTTGTAGTTTATTGTAAATTAAATAGTTTCTTATCTAGATAATAGATATTTTTGCGCACATTTGGTTGGTATTAATGTATTTTGTTAGATAAATGATAAAGAAGCAGAAGTTTAAACTCAAATTTAGGTTATGAGAATAAAAAAGTAATTCTTAGAAGCAGCACTGAAATATGATTTCATTACTTCTGTGTAATGTTTTCCATTAATACAGAACATGCCCGGGAAAATTTTTTTTTTTTGAACTTTTAAGTTTCCAGCACCCTCCGGTAATTTAAATTTAAAACTAAAATATCGTTATATTTTTCTTTCCAAAGCATCCGTTTATATATTTTCGAAAACTACACATTCGTTTGCCGTTTTTAGATGCAAATGGGGTTTAAATTAAGTGCTTATTGGAAATGTTTATTGCGATTCAAAGTTTTTGTTGTTTATTGTATATTTTAAATTTCAGGAATAATATCGGTTGGTGATTCATGCATTTTGAAGTCATTTTTAGATAATTTTAAATTTGTCATATTACATATTCTTAACTCGTTGAGCGACTTTTAGCGCTCAGGGGTTAGAAGAGTTGTTCGAACGTTAGCATTTTCTGAAAGAGCATTTAATACTATTTTTGTATATAGCTTTACATTTTAACGTGTAAGCGTCATCATTTTTCCTCATCAAAAAACATCAAAAATTATCATCCGGCTTATAATAAGTACATAACAGTAATTCGACACTGTTTAAATTATTGCTCTATTTTTAATCATAGAAATAAAATGATGTTTCAAAATTGTTATTTTACAGGCGCTTTGTAGAATTCAAACTGTTCTAGAAATATTTATCCCCATGATAAAACTGTTAACACTGATAATTTCTTAACATTAATGGTAACACGAAATTAACATTAACGTATATATGAAAGTGAAATATTTTATTAAAAATAATAACTTCCAAATAAGGAAAAATTTTAGCTGCTGCTATGTCAAGAGGTAGTAGTATACACGTTTAATCATAAATATAATTCTTTTGAAACTAGAAAGAAAAAAGATCACAAATGTAGACAATTAAGGAGTAAGCTAAATTACTGAAAGTTGAGCTAACTGGTAAATTGCAAAAGCCGGAATCAATTTTTAATGATTAAAACATAAATATATCACAGTTATTTATCGGAACTACTTGTTTTAAAAAAAAAAAAAATGGAATTAGAAGTTTAAACAATTACGTATATTTAAAATTAATCTGGCGTATTCTCAAATATTTTTTAATAAACCGTCGTTATACAGGAATGATTTTTAATACATAGACAGGTGTAGAGTATTTTTCATCAGTAGATTATTAAAAATTAATTGTCAAAAATACGATAGGTAAAAATGTTGAAAGTTATCGAACATTAAAAATATCGTACGATCAAGCGCCATCAGTTTTGGAAACCCTTAGTCCAACGAACAGCGATTTTGGTCCGAGCGTCGTTTTCGTTTGTTTTTTTATATTTCATACCTGCAAACTTCCGGTGCGCAATTCGTGTGTGGAGATTAGAGACCTTTTTTTAACCTTCGACTCAGGTAAATAACTGTGCGCAATTCGAGTGTGGCCGGAAAAATAATTAATTTTTTTGTTTACTTAAAAACTTTGCATTCGAATATGGAAAGGGTGATAATTACACGCAATACCGAGTATGTAAAATCAGCAAAACCCGGTAAAATGGGCAATTTCAAAAATTTTATATTATCCGCACACTTGTACATATTCGCAAACGTCCTAGATATATATAGAAGATCTTTAACGTTTGCGGGTCCTAAATTTTCAACTTAACATCGGCGAAATATTTTTTGAAGTGAAACTTATTTAGGCGCGCGTCTTATATATACAAAATAAAAATATATAGGGAGTTAACATGAAAAACGAGTGAGCGAGCATATGCTATGAATAACTAATAGTTCTTAATACATCTAAAACATGGTAATAAACACGTAGACAGTAATATATTGAATTAAAATTTATGTTGATGTTATTGCATTTTATACCACTTTGAGATATATGTACATCTAAAAAAAGGAAAAGAGAAATTTATTAGAATTTGAAATATCAAAAAATTAATCAAACATAAAAAAACGCGTATAAAGAATCGGAAAAAGAAAGGCATCGAGCATACCGAGCATGATCTCAAAGAAACTGTAACTGAAGCAGGCCGCATTTTAATCTTAACAGAAACGACACGCCAAATATTGTTACTTCTAATATTGATATGTCAATACACAATCTTACGCAATTAGATTTTAGTCAAACAGATAGTTGGGGATATGTGTACTGTTTAATGTAAGACAGAAGATGGAAAAGAAATAATTATTAATTATTATCGCCATTTATATTTCTCCAAATCAAAGGGTGATCCATGATATAATTAAATTTATACATAGAAGATTACTCCCTTTTACTTCCGATTGTTCAAGGTTATTAAAAGAAAATTTACATACACTTCCAATGTGATATTAACTGAAGATTTCAACGTGAATTTTGCATCAGACGATTCTTTTCCTTTAATAGAATTTCTTCAAACCGAACTTCAATTATGTAAATATTAATAATAATCCAAATGAATCAATGGCACAAAGTACGGGGAACTACCATTGTAATACAGCATTTTCTAGATATTATATTGATCGAAAACTTATGACTCATATTTTAGTTACCATAAGCCTATATTGTATCTTTTATAGAATCCAACAATCAATGGGAACATTAATAAAACAAATTCATTAATTTTTTAGTTGTTTTTGTTTTTCTTTTAAGTGAAACTTTATAGATATATGTTTATAAGAAGCACAGATCTCCCCATTTGGTTCTTACTCTTGCTAAATTTGGGACTAATACTATAGCTTTAAATCGAAGTTGGGAAAAAATGCCTTTGAAGTTTCACTTCTGCTTTGTGCCCCGAGGCACATTAATTTTTTTCCTATTTTTAATTTTCATAAATCGATTAAAATGAAGAAAATTATTTTTTTGCCGTTTCAGCCGATCATACTGAAAAAAAAAAAAAGTAAATTTAAAAAATTTTATTTTCCTCGCGAAACATGTATACCACTGTAGATGTATATACATATATAGATATAAAGTTGATCCTTCGGATTTCACTACGGAAACATTTTCTGGATTTTCAGATAATAGTCCTTCTATGGAAAGTTCAATTCGGTACGACATTCTTAAACCAAAAAATTAACGTAAGAAAAAAATGTTTCATATTACATAACCATTTTCCTTTGGTAAACTTTTTTTGTTTCATTTCAGCTTCGGCGCAGTAGTGACATTGTTTCTAATGCGTACGAGGGGATATTCGTTTTAGCTACGATCTATATTTCATAGGTATAATACGGAGGGGCAATATTACTGGTCAGAAATTTTTTTAAAACCAGAATATTTTAATATTTACGACAAATTGGGCATAATCGATCCAGTTCATTCATCTGTAACGAAAAAAAAAAAAAACCGTGAGAATTATATGCTCCAAAAAAAAGAGTGTTCCGATTCTTAAAATTTTAACGCATATTTTTCAATATTTTTAAGCAATCACTTCAGTTTAGCCTTTCCGATGATCTTGTGAAATTTATCGGTTACAGCGGAGTTTATAGGCAGAAGTAAAATCGTCCGCGGAATAACATTTCCGTTTGCCACTTTTACAGCGACCGATTTTCATTAATCGGATCACGGGTTGCCGCTAAGTGTTATTCCTCGTGCTATTCGTATATTAAGAAATCGCTGTGTATGTTTACGCGTGTTCTGTTGACCGTACGTTCGCATTTAGTAAAAACAGTTTGCAGAGGTGAGGTAGGTTTTGTTGTCACTTAAGAGCACTAAAAGTTTTGGTCTAGCATTTCTGTTCGGCGCTAGTAGATTGCGTTCGTTCTGATGATGGCGGGAAGGAGTAAAGGCGCTGATATTTTCGTGATGTGTAGTGGAAAAGTTCACGATAAACAGAGTGGTTGATGGCGAGTATGAACGAACAAACGAAGGACAATTATTGACGAATAAATTGGTCGTCGTCACGCAATCGGCATCTACTTAAGGAACATTATTAACCGTTAATGAATGCTTCCGCAAAACCGATGCTAAACTTACTAACGCTACTCGGAAAATTACTTTTCGTTTTTTTAACAATCAGTCATGTGTTTCGTGATTTTTACGTTTATCACCAGTTTCGCCGACAGTAATAAGTACCGTTTTCCAGCGAGTCGTTTCGAAGAATTGTTTTTCGTTTTCCTTTTTTCGAATAAAACTCACCGAAACGAACGGTAATAAAATAATAGCAATAATAATAATAATAATAATAATAATAATAATAATAATAATAGTAATAGTGAAGTTCTGATAAAAATTTTTCTCTATAATTATCACCTTTTTCAATAGAAAAGGAGTGGAAAGAAAAAAATGAACGACGGGTTACTCTAAATCAGGGATGCTCTTCTCGATAGCTTCGAATCACGCATTCGCTTTATTTTATTTGACCTCGCACTTCGAACTGAATAGAAAGCGTCGCCGCACTTAACCTCTGCTAGTTTAAAAGTTGCGAAGCCTAATATAACTCATACAGAAGTGCTAGAATGAAGGCTAAGTGAATTATCGAAAATGTGTAACCAGATGTTTGGGAATTCTATAAAAATGTGCATAACGAAAAGTCTAAGTATCAGAAATTTGCTACATTATTATCAGTTTTCAATGAAGTTTCTGTATACGTAACTAAAGATCCGTGTAATACTCCGGAACTAAATGATATAGGACTGATGCTCCCGCTTTCAAAGTATAATGTGAGTACTAGATATTCGATGATCCGTAACTTTTTCCGACGATTCGAATTTGAACAAACAACAATTAGACTCTTTTTAGGGAAACTATATGTATCGACAAATGAATGACATGTTTCGGGAACACAGTCATTCGTGGTGTATTACAAAATTAAAAATTAATAAACTGCAACGTATGTATACGTTACAGTTTATTAATTTTTTATTTTGTAGTACACCGTGAATATCATCGATGTTCGGGAAGTAGTATGTCGGTGATTAATTTTAAATATTTATTAAAGTCGAATTATTGTCCGATCAAATGATTTAAACAATTTGGTTTCAATCGACGGAAATGCATTTTTAGCGCTTTTAATTGAGATTTCATGATTTGTTCCTTGTTTCGTTTCCTTTTTTTCTTGGTTTGGTAAATGTTTTAATGCTAGGATGTTAATAAATTAGACGCCTCAACTTTGAAAAATAATCTGTATCTTCTAAGGCTCAATCACGTTGAATCGCAAAAATTTAAAAAAATTAAATCAAAGTTATTAAATACAAAAAAGTATAGAATAAAGTAATTGTTTTTGTAGCGTCAACTAGAAATCAGCTGTAGTTTTTATCGCAATGATCTTAACACCGATTACATCGAAATGGTTACTACGAAATGAATTTATCATATTATATAGTCGACTTTTTAAAGAAGCCAGTGGATACGAGCACACTATAATAAAATAAAAAAACCTTAAAAACTGTAAGCAAGTAGTCCCCACCAAAAAAGAAAAAAATAATAACAGTAATATATAATTGCCAAGTAATTCGTGCGTACGAAACTAATTTTCAGAAATAAGAGCCCGCGACGACCTCTTGCTTAACTCCATTCGCACTCTCTACAAATTTATCAATGAACACTCTTACCAGAAAAAAAAAAAATAAATAAAAATATTTTAGTGTCTCAGATTGAAGAAGTTATAAATTGGAAAGGAAATAAATTCTTATTAAATCGCGAAGTTTTTTACTTTTAATTATTCGGTCAAACAAGTGTTATCTCGTTCAATTTCAGTGAAATTAAGCTATCGTTTATTTCTGTTGTTTGACTTTTTATTATTTTCAAAAAACAAATTTTTAAAAAGATCAATTTTTTTCATTATTATTATACTTCAACCGATTGCGTTCGGTTAAAATAATTTATCTCATATTCTCCCGGTTGGGGAATACAATTTTAAGAGGTGTTTAAGCTGAAGCCAAAAGCTCGTTTTTTCAAACATCAACAAGTAATAACGTGTATCCCGGTTGCTTCGAATGCAAAATGATCTTTATTGGACCGAGTTGTTTTCTCGATTCCCTCAGCAATAGCGAGCAGCAGTAGAGGGACCAGCTTTGAAGGTAGCGCGGACCTATCGAATTCGCATTTTCGATGAAGTCTGGAATGGGGCAAAAAGTTCCGAAGCGAGAGTGACTAAACTATTAATAATAGCAGCGATTATAAGATGACAAAAATAAAGCCGGTAGCGGTTGGAGCACAGTGCGCATGTGGAAAGAGTGGATGTTGTCTGAAGGAACGCGAGGCATTACGGCGGTGTCAGTTTGATATGAAGAAGAAAATCCGAGCTGCGAGCAGACAGGAAGGAAGCACTGTCGGCCAGATGATAATATTTTATCTTGTCAAAGTTAATACGTGGCATGCAGCATCTTTCTGTCGGATGTTTATGTGATGGCGCGAGAATTGAGACGCAGGTCTCTAACACCTAGTTTGCCACAACTAACTTTTACTTTCTCTTTTATGTCAACTTCGCCTCTAATAATAAACCGCAAAAGCCCGCCTTCATAAATACGCAAGCGCGCACGTCTCCCACAATATGCCCGGAGCAGTAAAGAAATTGATATTACAAAAAAAAGGAAAAAAAAAAAAGCGACAAACCTATTCTGTTTTTATCATCCTGAATGTAGAAATATTCTCTTTCGCGTTTCGGATACCATCATTTTTCGATGTAATCGGATTATGGTTAAAGTCACAAATAACAATTGACAAATGCTCCAAATCGACACTGAAAAAGCAAACGTTTTCTACCTTTTTTCTTAAATGCCGTGTGTGTACAGAACTAATTGCGAATCGATGTCAACGTTGATGACTTTATTAAAAAAAAAAAAATAATATGACTTTAGTCCCTTTTTCGGAAAGCCATTTGAATTGACTGTTGCTCTTGATTGTCCTTGTTTTGAGGCGCTACTTTTTCGATACGAATATGCGATCTAATCCCGGCAAAATAATCGTACTAAATTTTAATTTTGGTCGTCAGATGGTCCGAAAAATTTCAAAAAAGATAAATTAAATAAATAAATAAATAAAAAAAAAAATATATATATATAAATTGACTGACGATGATTATAAGATAATAATTTAACTGCTTCAGTAGGGTTAAATTTGAAATATTATTTCTCCCGGAGAATGTTTAACGAACATTTCAGTCGTGAATGTTCGAATTCGTTCTCTTGTTTTGTTTTTTCTTCCGCTGTACCGGTTTTAAGAGGCCGTAAACGGCAGCGCCAGTAATTTCAGTATTGCGGTAGCTTACCAGAGAGTATAAAACAGGCCAATCGCTCCAGCAGGAAATTTGAGTCCCAGATATAAACAATTCTGCAGTGAGGCCATAGTAAGAAATATGTACAAAATCCAGACACCAGTATGTGTACTACTTATTACTATTCGTAACAATGATTCGAAATTAATTATTAATTTTTCCTTTTGTTATTGACCGCTATATTTTCACTCCTGGTAAAAAATCGATAATTTCGAATGGAATAAATGTTCCAAATGCAACGAAGCAAATGTTCCGTCATTTAATCGTTGCAATAAATTTCAAACGGGGAACGATTCTCTCGAATGAAAATGTTTTTTTTTTTTTTTTTTTTGACTATTATTTTTTCGGTTAGAGAACGTTTTTCACTAACCGGTATATTTCTTATGAGTCCACGGTACATTTTGCACGTTTCGTCGCAAGTACGATTTGCCGAAGCCACGTTTCGTCGCCGTTCAACATTACACCACAAAAGCTTCGCCACCGGCGTTCAAATAAACAGGCGTTTGTTTTTGAAAGTCGGGGCTAATGCGTTAAATTTCATTAATTCGTTCGACTAGTGTTGAATCCTAGTTACGGAATTAGAACAAATTATAGGGACCTTTTTTTTGCTTTTTAGATAAAACCTGAAAGTCAGAATGGAAATATTTTAAAGCGGATAAAATCGTTTTAGGAAAAAACAAAAAACAAAAATAAGGCTTTGATTCCGCCTTCCGCACATTGTCGAATATTCTGTCGCATAGAGCAATTTCTTTTAGAAAGGAAGTTTTACTGAATTTTATAAATCGCTGATGTATATCAAATCAAATCAAAATATATTTATAAAATTTACGAAAATAACATAATTAAAATTAAACCGCGAGTGCGCACAAGTATTTTGCGGAGTATATATTTTAATTTACACGGGCTAAACTGTGTATACTTTCCGATTTATAAAAAAAAATGTGATGTACAGTTTACGGTATATTATATTTAGCCCATGTTTACAATGATTATGAAATGTTTTAGTAGTATTTATGATATTAATAGTAGTACGTCTGAATTCATAACCTAAATTGTTAAATTTTACTCACCTACTAACGTTAAGTGCACAAACATACGTACAAATCAACTTTACTCGAGATTTTCTTTAAAAAATTGAACATAAAATTTATTCCTTTATACCATCAAATTGAACATATCTAAAATTATGATTTGTTATATTCTACTCAAATTATAATCTTTAATTATACATATAGTAATAATAATAATAATAATAATAACAATCAATTCAATTCAATTTCGATTTATTTTTAAGAAATATTCACAATTTATTATTATTTATATAAATTTTTACTTCACATATGCACATTGTTACACGAGCTGTGACGATTAGTATTGTAACACACGAAATAAATATGCAATGACCATTGTTGAATCCCATTGCAGGAATTAATTAAAATAATTGGAATTTTAATTTAAAACATAGGAGGAATCTACACTTCAATTGCTTACAATATTCTGAAAATTCTTCATTTTTTTAAAAATAAAATAATAAATTATAGCAAAACTATAATATTTACACATATCACATATCTTAATAAATATATTCGCAGCAAATACTAACATCCAAAATAGTATCCAAACATTCACAGACTTGAACCTCATTCATTCACTTATTCTAAAACTGTCATTAATGGTGTAATTATACAATTAATAGTAAACAATTATTTTAAAATATAACATTATTATAATAATTATACGATTAAATTAACTATTTGCTTTAACCGTTGTACCAGTTACATTTGGCTTTTCAAAACTTCATATATAAATAAATTAACCATAAGATTATTAATAATCATAAATAAATCTGATCAATTATTAAATGAAAGAAAAATAGATTGCGAACATCAGTTATTGTATGTTCAAGTGTCCTAATTCGTTTTTAATTGATTTAGTGGAAGCTTATTCGTATTACTATGTGACAACACATATATATATATATATATATATACCGGAGTAAGATTCTTTTCTGAACATATATCATAACCAACGGTAGCGGTGTGTCTGTAAAACACTATTGAAATGAAAGGAATCGAAGAGGAGGGAACTGGGTAATCCCGCAGTTTTAAAAATCGGAATAATAAAAGTGTAAACGAACAACATTCGTTCAGGAAAATCTCGCAGGCTCTCTTAAAAGTAACAGAAGATCTTATGAAAAATCCGCTCAAATGTCCACATGGTTGTTAATGTTTAAGATAAATAACATTCAATCTGAAGAACTATTGAAAAACTGTTATTTAGGTTACATGTATTTCTATAGTGATGGTCAATATATAAGATAGAGAAAGATATATTTTGTGGGTTTCCACTATAATAATTTACTAGTATCTAGAGTGTGCATAGGATTCCATTCGCCGGTTTCTCATTTACGATGGAGCTAGCAAATAAATGATCGGGTATATTTTTGATGTTTTTGGTTCGGTAACTAAATGCTTTTGATGTTTTACATGTATAAATTCGAACGTGGTTATCGAAAATCAAAGTGGCAAAAAATTACAACTGAAGTTGAATCGTGATTTCGTCAAGCGACAGCCCGGATATAACTGATATAGCTAATTCGGCTGTTGTCACTTAACTCTGATGAATCAACGATGAAAACAATCAAAACTGCTGTGTAATTCATTAAGTTTCGACACTTTTATATTCATAATGAGAGCAAACTCGAGTTTGAAAAAGTAACTGAGAGAAAGATTGACGGGATTCCTAAATGACTAGTAAAAATTCGTGGAACGGTTACTTACCGTTAAACAACAACACGCGGTTGGAATATCCATAATATTGAATAAGTACACAGCAATTTGCAGCATAAAGATTCTCACGACATTTATAAATTAACGAGAAGTTTTCTGAATTTTTTGGTAGATCTATTTCACTTAGTGTGAATATTTCTAAAAAGCTGATAATTTCTAATGACAAGTGTATAACGATAAAACTGTGGTAAAGTATCTCATATTTCGGATAATGCAAGTACTAACTGCCATTCAAATATTTAAAAACATATATCGAATATTTTTCGTGATCATCTCTTATTTTTCACAATAACTGATGTAAATAATATTACAGCGACGAAATAGATTGGAATATTAAAGCTGAAAGTAATAACTGACTTACACAGGAAAAGTCACCGTTCGAGCTAAAATAATTTCCAGTTATGTATTCTTTAAACCAATATATCTCTGTTTATTGCACTTATTGTTTATGTTTATTGTACAGTAAGTAATTTTTTACTCCGATATAAAACAATTATTTAATTTTTATCACATACCGGGGACGCGTTTCGAAGACAAAGCTTCATGATCACGGGAGTTATTATAACATATAAATTTAATAAAGGCGATGCCTGAATATATAAAAATAACGGATAAAAATCGACTTTTGTCATCGACTTTTATCCGTTATTTTTTATATTCAGGTATCATCTTTATTAAATTTATATATTATAATAACTCCCGTGATCGTGAAGCGTTGTCTTCGAAACGCGTCCCCGGTATGTGATAAAAATTAAATAATTGTTTTATATCGGAGTAAAAATTACTTACTGTATTCTTTAAATGTTCGAATTGGTATGTTTATTGAAATTACCTTGTCTTCAGAGGTAGCAATGCCTCCGATTATGTTTTTATTCACTGCTCTTTTAGAACTTTTCTATTTAGTATTGAAAAGCCGTTGAAAAATCAATTTTTGTTTTTAAAGGTCTACACCATATTTTTTCTTTCAATCTATTATCTATGGGACTCGAAAACCTATAGAGGAATTATTGACGCCAATCCGTATGGAAATGTTTCTCAGTTGTTAAAAAAGAATGTTTGGCTATGTTCAAAATAAAATAAGAACTCGTCTTCGTAACATGAAATAAAGTACCAATGGCCTCGAGGGCCGAGGTAAATTGACGGGTAAGCTCATTGATGAACTTACTACTTTTTTACCGACTTGCTATTAGACGTAATACTAGATCAGTTGAAAAAATGAGAAATGATACATGAGCAACCCTCTACCGTCAAATAGCCACAGATGAAAAACCGCAACACGAACTCGGAGTCGATTCTTGATGCTCTTGGCAACAGAGCAAAGAATTAGATACTCTTTCTACTTATAAGCATAAGGCTCCTATGCATAAAGATGTTTTTGAAGCAATCAAGCCGATTTACGAAGAACTAAGCTCTGGCGATCTTCTTTTACGTTGCTTCTTGGGTGGATATACCCAAAATTAAAACGAATCATTCAACGTAGTTTTATGGACCATCGCACCGAAAACAGTGTCAAGTGGAAAGACTGTGCATGATATAGCGACTGATATCGCTGCCATCACTTTCAACGAGGGGTTATCAGGCTCATGTTCTATCTGCGATACACTAGGAATAACGGTTGAACGTACATTATTCGACTTTTGCATAGAATCGGGCGCCAATCGTATCAAGGCCGCTGAGCGCTCCATTTCCAAGATTGAGAAAACGGCTAGACGCAGCCTTACATCGACGAGAAAAGAGCTAGAGGACCAGAATATGACTTTGGACGGGCAATTATACGGTGCTGGGATAGCAGGGTGAAAGTGGAAAAAATGATTATGGACCATATTATTACGATTTCGAAAAGTTGTAGCGTTTTTCAACTTCAAATGCGTTTTTCTCGAAACAATGTTTTTGAAATCGGTACGCAGCAGAACTCGAGAAGTTTTCATCCGATTGACTTGAAATCTGTAGCTTCCTTATTTGATTATCTAGCGAAGTACACACAATCTTAACCATCGGTAAATAAGAAGAAAAAAATATAAACAATTAAAGTCGATTTTTTTCGTCAAAAACACAATTTTTCGTTTAAAAAATCGCCATTTTTCGAAAAAAAGCTCTATAACTAAGACCGTGTGTACTTCATTAGCAAGACTCATGTAGTTTATGAAAAAAGAAGAAAATATTATGCTTCCAGATGGTGATTCAAGGGACTTCTACTGCGTGCCGCGGAAATACTTTTTTAAATATTGTTTTTAGTTTATTGACCAAAAAAAAATTTTTCATATTCCTGAAGAGTTACTTAATCGATTCATATATTATTTGTTTATGAATACTTAAAATCGAGCTCATAAAAAACAAAAAATAAAAAGCCCTTTTTTTGGGGATTCCAAACAGATATAACCCCCTAAAGGCTGATTTAACTATCTTACTTGGCGAGTGATTATCGTGATTTTACCACTAATAATGTTTTTAAAAAAAAACCAATCCTGTTTACTTTTTTCTCATTGTGTTAGTTATTACACAGAGGAATTAGTGTTGAATGCGTCAGTTAGCTAAAATTTGAGCCTACTAATTCGGAAGACGATGAGTTGCAAAAATCACGTCCGGTGCTCGTTATTAATATTTAATAAATGTACAAAAGTATTAATAACGAGTAATTTTCGCCTCGGAAGTTCAATTAAACGCTTAGTAGGGAATGCTTTTAGGCAAATGAAGCATGCAAAGAACTTGGAAAGGGAATCGAGATAACGATACGGCTAAAACGAAAAGCTGCATCAAAGAAGGTTGTAAAGGTGGAATAAACGGAAAAATGTATTTTAAGCGGCACTGTTTCAAAATGGAAATATGAAACTGCTATTATCTGAATTTCAAAACTCACAAAACCAATTTCTCGAGGCGACCAGTCGCTGAAACTTTAGAAAAGTTTTTGTATTAACAAAAGACCGGCGTCTTTTTTGGGAAATAACCACTTATCATCTCGTTAGATTAAATTGAAGTAAAATGGGTAGCCGCCTTTTTTTTTTTCACCAAACGCTCAACGATTGTCCATTTACCAGTCTTCTCGTATAAGAAACAGCGCGACCATTTTCGCTCTACTATATATATTCGATTGATCCATATAAGACATATGCGCAAAAAAAAAAGAGATATACACATATATATATATATATATATATAATGTATGTATCATTTTTTTAATTTCACGAATGTATTCTGATTTATGCCCTGCTGAAAGGATTTCGATAAAACTTTTGCACCGTTCCTTTACACTTTGTGAAAACATCCCTGCGGCTATAAGTTCCCCGAAGTGATCAGAATCATGTGCAGCTTCTTCTGCTGATCGTTTTTCCTGCGACCAAAATCGTGCTTGTGCTTTTCCCGTGTATGTTCAAAGCGGTAATCTTCTGAACACTTCAAAAGACACAATCTGTGTAGCTCTACAACTTTTCCTTTAATACGAAATTGTTGGAGGTCTCCTTTTATGATAAATATTTCGGCGCGCCATTCTTTTCCTACTCCACTTAACTCGCGAATTACAACGATTGTTATAGCAGAATGGTAAATATAATTTGTTCGTTCTCAATTAGTTCCCTTTCTTAGCTGGGCTTGTCAAACAATTACGGTGCTCTGTACAAGATTACCTGTGTGCGGGGCCGTATCTAAACCAAAATTTCGGGTGGGGGGTTACGAAAATATTTTTATAATTATACATACATACATATATATATATATATTATGTTACGGTAAATGTGTATAATCGGGTAATGGTACAGAATAACCGGAGATTGTATAGAATCGCCAATATCGAATAGTAAGTTCGGTAAACGTATGAAATTTCATAGAATAACCGGTGATTCTATATATTCACCAAAGGTACTTGGTAATCGTATGAAATAACGCAAAATGGAGGACAGGGATATGAGCGTTGTACGTGCAAGATGGAATGCCAAAGTAACAGATGTTCCTGTAAAAGTAAAGGCCGCTTGTGCAGTTCAAAATGCCATTCCAACCTTTCCTGTGCCAACAAATGATAATTCAACATAATCGTTTGTGAGTTTTCGTAAATTTTATGTATTTAATAATAACAGAAGAATTCCACTTTTTTTCTAAGTCGCGGTCTTGAAACTTTGGCCTTACACTTCAACTTACTGTACATAGCCAGCGTCACCATTTTTTATGCGTTTCTCATACAATTACCAAGCACTTCTGGTGAATATATAGAATCACCGGTTATTCTATGAAATTTTGTATATTTAACGAACTTGCTTTTCAATATTAGCGATTCTATACAATCTCCGGTTTTTCTATAGAATCACCAATTACACACATTTACTGTAACATATATATGTGTATAATCATGAAATATATTTATTTATAAATGATACACTAAAGCCTTATAGTCAATTATTGTATATGCATTCAAAATGTACACCGAGTTTCTGATCAGTGTTGCCGTGTTGAGAATAGACCGCGTACGAACGGTTTATTGCTTCAAATTCAAAACCGGCCCCGGACATAGCAGCCATCTACGTATTAAAATGTTTTCGATATTATCATATCATATCAAAAACATAAATGTAAACAAGTGCATTTGTTGCCATGGTGTCCAGGTGCTATATGAAATACATTCTTTAACCAGGGTCCTACGGGCAATGCCAAGTCGTATTGTAGCCATGGGGCGGGATACTAATATTATATATTTCCTAGCACATCCTCACAGCAGAATCGGTATCTCAGACCTAATTCTCTCATTAGAGGGATTGGCCTGATTTATTTGGTAGGTTAAAGTGGAAGTCACTGGCGCTGTTTATGGCCTCTTTTTTTTTTTTTTTTTGGGCTCGTCAACCAAGGACCTTTACCCAGAAACAAAAGGTAAGGAAAGAAGTCGGTTATATTTTGATTCGATCAGAAATTTTAACTAAAAAGGAACAAATAGCAGGAATAATTAGTGTGGAAGGAAAGGACAGGATATAGGATGCACAATAAGGGGTAGGAAGTCCAAGCTTAAGCAAATAAGAATATAAGGCAGAACGCTCCACCGAGAGGGATGAACACTGGAAGAACACATGATCGGCGTCGCAAATAGTTGCATCATCCGGATGGAGAGGACAGTGTGGAGAAGAAATCAAGGAGAAACGAAATCTGGAGGAAGGCAGCAAAGAATGGTTATGGCCTCTTAAGCCGGTACAGTGGAAATAAAAAAAAATAAATAAATAAATAAAATAAATAATAAAATGAAAAAAAAAACAAAAAAAAAACACGGGAGCCAAGTTCAGTATTAAAAATATTCGTAGTAATCAACTTCGCCAACAAAAGAATTGAGATCTAAATAGGTGCCAAGTTCTGTAGATGATCCTGAAATTTATTTATAAGAACATACAACATTCTAAAATCAATTAAAAAATAACGTTTTCTTGTTTTTTTCATAGACAACAATGTTTGCTGTTTAAAAATATAACTTCTTAAACTTGAACAGTCGAATTATTTACACAAAGCAAATATTTAGGATAATTTAAAGCTTACGATTTGACTTGGCTAGTTTTCACATACAAGTTATCTTATATTTGGCTAATCAATTTATCTTCTTTATGTTATACAAACTTTTTTTTTGGCCCGGCTTCAGTTAACTATCAAGCCATTTGGCCGCTAACCAGTTGATATGGGAATTAATTAATTAGGAAAAAGGTTACAGACAACCATGTCCGTAAATGTTTAACATTACCCACGAATGTCTGCATAAAGTCATAGTGAAGGGGAAACTGTTGAAGTTGTTTTTATATTGTAAGGTCAACATATCTTACTCTTCTAAAAATTTGGTTTGCTGGTAAAAACTAGCCAAGTCAAATCGTTAGAATTTATCCTAAATATCTGCTTTGTGTAAATAATTCGGCTGTTCAAATTTAAGAAGTTATATTTTTAAATAGCAAACATTGTTGTCTATGAAAAAAACAAGAAAACGTTTTTTTTAAATTGATTTTAGAATGTTGTATGTTCTTGTAAATAAATTTCAGGATTATCTACAGAACTTGGCACCTATTTAGATTTCAATTCTTTTGTTGGCGAAGTTGAGAACCACGCATATTCTTAATATTGAACTTGGCTCCCATTTTTACATTTATGTTTTTGATAGGGTATCATTACTTTTTGTAAAGAAATTATTATTATTAGTCATTCAAATTCAAATCGTTTATTCTTCAAAATAGGCTTGCAAAGTGAGCACTTTTTGAAAGTCAAGTTATCGAGTCCGTCTATCCCCTAACTTTAAAACTATCGCCACTATTCGTTTCATGTTCCGAAAGACCAAAATGTTTTCGAACGATGTTTAACACAATGTACCACCGGTCAATTAATAAATTGTTTGTCCGCGGTAACACAGGAACACGCTGATGCAGGATCCCGGATGAGTAAGCCCCCTGGCGGTGTTGCGATATTAATTCTGTTACGATATTTTCGTTTATATTCCGGAGGACCAAATGATTTTTTACCGGTCAATTAATAAATTGTATATTAACTAAATATGATTGAATATACGATATCGAATGGAAGTCTTAAAAGTCGACTGTTTCTAAAACAATTTTAAAAGGGGTAAAAACGAAATAGCAACAGCGAAATAACGAAATACGAAGATACGAAAAGCCGAGACGCCAAAAGTGTATATCGAAGCGACATAATCAGCTGGACGAATGAATGGCGGCTATCGAAGATGAACAACATGTTAACGAGAGCTAGCGAGTAATTTTGTTTACATAACGAAACCGATTTCTGGTGTTTCTTATAATTTCAGAACAATACATCTGGCTGAATAAAATAACATCGATTAACGAACGAAAATACGCAAGAAATAATAAAATCTAGGTCATCTGGAAGTGGGTTAGGTTTTTGATCTGTATGTCAGTCAGTGATAAAAATTACGATTTTCACATGTTAATATCTCAATAACCGTTTGAGTTGTATTTATGAAATTTGGGATTCTAGTTAATCTAAGGGGTTTTAATAAATAAACCAAATTTCATGTGCTTATGTTTAATTAAATATTAAGTTATTAAGCGGTTAAAAGTAGCTTCAAATGGTTCATGTAAATATACAAACGGCTGCTGGGTCGTCGCTAGTTCCTTTTTCTCGACTTGAACTTGGCTTGACACGCTGTCTCACGTGTCTAGATTGCTCTTCATATTATTTTTATTGTTTGTCTATTATTTAATAATAGCGTCGTCGCGATTTAATTGCTAGTTGACTTCCGTTACGGAGGTCTTGAGTTCGATTCAAAGTCGACGATAGAAATTATTACAAAAATTAAACTAAAATAACCGCAGATAGTCACGTGGAAGGCAATGGCGAACATGCATACTATATCATAGGCGCGCGCTAGTTTCGTTTTTCAGCGAGACACATTGCTGAGTGCATTTGAGTATCGATAAATCAAAACACTCGCAATATCAGTTCCAAGTGTGTTGAGTCTTACGTCTGCGCTACGCGCTCACGAATAATACATTTATGCGACTAGAAATAGTCGCCTACAGAAACTAAGTAGGGCACTAGAAGAAGAAGATTAATTAATAATAGTACTGTAGTATTTTTTTCCAACAAATGCACATATACATGAACAATTCTACGGCAGACTGAAAATGGAAACTTTAGCGCCATTTCAGGACTAGGCATTATTGTGCATCGTAACGAATACGCCCATAAAAGATGGTAAAATTTATCTATTTATTTTAACAGCACGAAATCACGACGTAGAATTTTTTTTTTAACCGCCTAGTATTAAAATTGTGTTTTATACTTTTCGAGACGCAAATTTTTGCCTAGTATTTTGATTTACTTATAAACGGATCGCCGTAAATAATTAATGATACAATTAAAAAATTTAAACTCTACCCGCGATGATAATTAACAGAATGAGTGTACAATGAAAATGTTAGTCGTCGAACCATGGAAGCGAGTGGAATACTCTTTCGCTGAATTAAAAAGTATAACAGTCTGTTGCATGACTAGAGAGCGAGAAATAAAATTGGTAAAAACATTACATCGTAAAAAGCAGTTATAACAACACTAATACTGTTAATTTACTTAACAAATGAAACGTGTAAAAGTTTCCGAAAACTGGGTTAGTAGTATATAAATGTCGCAGCAGCGTAACTAGGAAAACGATATTACCTGCAGAGTGGTAAAAGCTGTTTGCACTAAATTTTTTACAGCTTATACTGCCATTTCGACGGAATTTCATTATTGTGTGAATAAAAAGAAAAACACACAAACTAGGTAATAACGCAGATTATTTCGGTGTTCACGCGGCGATTAGTCGACAGAATTTCATACTAATCATGCGTTTGCGGTACAAGATGTTTCGCCTTATGTTTGTTTAGCTTTGCCGAATTTCTACTTCGCATTAGAATATTTTTACACGTTCCATTTGTTAAATAAATTAACAATATTAGTGCTATAACTGCTTTTTACGATGTAATATTTTTACCAACTTCATTTTTTCCCCTCTAGTCATGCAAATATTACTCGTTTATACCACATTTTAATTCACCGAATGACTATTCCACTCATTTCCATGGTTCGACATCTAACATTTTCATTGTACAGTCTCATTCCGTTAATTATCATGGCGCGTAATTTCATTTTTTAATTGTATCATTAATTATTTACGGTGATCCGTTTATAAGTAAATCAAAATACTAGGCGAAAATTTGCAGTCTCGTAAAGTACAAAATACAATTTTAATAGTAGCAATTGCGGTTTAAACAATTCCGTGTCCCCCCTGGGGTCGTAGTGTTTTAAAATTAAATAGATCAATTTTACGATTTTTTTTATTCGCGTATTATTTTTTATTTTACTAACTTACGATGCGCAATAATGCAAAGTCTCGAAATGGTGTTATAAATTTTCCATTTCCAGTCTGCTGTAGAATTGTTAAATATTTGCACTCTTTTTAGAAAGAAATCGTTAATTACTTTTTTACCTTTCGCTTATTTCATTTCAGATAACAACATATAGTATATAAGTATTTTATTGATAACGTTCAAACTTCAAAATTAACAGTGCACGTTCCAAAACGTAAGATAGAAAAATGATTCTGAATTCAAAAACTCACAAAAAAAAAAAAAGAAAAAAAAAACTTTAAAGAGTTTAAAAATCAACAATTTTGGGTTTTTGTAAATAACAGTTGTCCCTCTCCGCTCTAGTTATTTATTTTCTTTCTTTGGAAATCTGTAAACTAATGAACTTCGGTTTAAATTTAGCGTTTAATCTTGAAGGCAGCAGTGATTTTGGGGAATTACCGAGGATTGGATAAGCTCGGTGAGGTGTACTATGCTAGTGACGAGATCGTATACGCGACTGGCTTCGATTAATTGTACAAATTCTCTTCGAAAACCGGGATCAACACGAAACAGATAGAAGCGGAAAGAGAGAAAAAGTTGGCAGTTTCGAATTTAATTTCTAGAATTTGTCGAAATACGCCGTTCGAAGTGCAGTAAGGGGAGAAGAAGAGCTTTTTAAATTGATCGGAAGGCGAAAGTTGGCCGAAAGCGGACCGAGAGGGAGATATAGTACACCATTTTACCGGAAGATTCGACGGAAACGCGCGAATCTGTATTGCAGATAAATTCGAATGGAAAAGTGACGAAAACGTGATGATAAAAGTGAGCAGGCAAAGTCGTTATTTAAATGTTCGTACATCGTTAAACGGGAAACACGCGAATACAGGTGTAGGCGGCCACTGATGATGATGACGATGATGACGACCGATGATGACTGTGGTGCGCCGGTGATAACGCATTATTATTGACACCGCCAGCCGCTCGCATCCGGCTGTTAGCGAAAATAAATTAGACACTGTTCGCGCGGCCGCCAACTCCCCCGCTACACTATTCCAGCGTTAAATGGAGAAATTTTTGCCGGCAAAGTGTTCGTTTTCGGATTTTCTTTCTCCGCGCCGCCGAGATCGACTTGTCTCAAAACCTGATAAAGCATGCTGCTCGGGCAGTGTTTTCCGACAGCGGATTGGATTTTTTTCGTCTGCGAGCAGCCAATAAGGCACTGTGTTCGCTGCTTGCGCCTTAATGATATAATGCGCGGCAGCCTGCGCATTTATTAGGCACACGTGTATGTGTGTAATGAGACAAAAATCAAACAGGCCAATTTCACACGGAAGCGCTAGTACCGAAATAAACTTGCCGAATTCATTACGCCGCTCTCGAATAGTTTAGCAGATTTCGCCGGTTCGCCACCAGGAAGCCCGGTAAAAGGAACACGCTATTCCTTTCAAAAAATAAGCCCGATTGCCGGCGGATATCTTTCGACTTTTCCCACCTATTTTACATACCTTAAATGGGTATTCTTGCGAGTCTGCGCGCCATTTTCTGCCAGCTATTTGTACTTCGGCATAAACCTTCCCGCTTTAAATTCCATTCTTTTCTCGCCATCTAGAAATCCGTATTACGTGCGTACGTCCGTACATGCATTCTCGGTAAATCGTGAAGAAAGTCCAAAAAGAACTCTTAATTCTTTACCTGTGTAGTTTAATTTAGTTTTTTCGAACATCTATACTTAAATCGTAACTAGGAACGCTGGCGAAACATACGACTCTATTTGATATATTGAATAGGCGGTTTCGGAAAATTAAACGAAAATTTAGTCGAGCTTGATAGCGATCACGATTCTCTCTTTTCTTTCGGGGCATTTCGTGCGATGTTTAAACGATGATGCCAGAAATTCGGAATTTTCATTTGGTAATTGCGCCTAAAATTAAATCTTCATATTAGAGAAAATGTTCTAAAAAATAGTATAAAAAATAAATGCTAAAATAACAAACTAATACGTAAGTAACAAAATTAATATAAGAATATCAAACTTGTTATCTTAGGAACGTTTTCGGGCATAACCCATCTTCAGCTAAAATATAATCGAACTAAATTAAAAACATAGTGTAACAGTGAACACAATTTAAAACTTCACTTTGAAGCTAAAATAAAATTAAATTAAAAATAAATTAAAATGAAAATAACATGAAACATAGCACACATGTGAATTGAACTACAGTCTAACAAATATGTGTTAGACTGTAGTTCAATTCACATGTGTGCTATGTTTCATGTTATTTTCATTTTAATTTATTTTTAATTTAATTTTATTTTAGCTTCAAAGTGAAGTTTTAAATTGTGTTCACTGTTACACTATGTTTTTAATTTAGTTCGATTATATTTTAGCTGAAGATGGGTTATGCCCGAAAACGTTCCTAAGATAACAAGTTTGATATTCTTATATTAATTTTGTTACTTACGTATTAGTTTGTTATTTTAGCATTTATTTTTTATACTATAGTTACTAACAAACAGGATGATAAAATATTCTTTAATGTTCTAAAAAAATTTCTGGAAAAATGTTTTTGTTATAATCCGAGTTAATCGATTAAGCGGAGATTAGCGTACAATGAAAGACACACGGTGTTTTTATTGCGCTAAATTATAAGACTGTTTAAAACAGCCTCGGGTAACTCTGATGGCGAACTTATTAGTGAACTGCTTAAAAATGTCACACTTGGAAAGTTAAGCGAGGAAGCAGAGAGTTCAATAGAAGGATTTTTTTTTTTTTTGGAGGGGGGTAGGTAAATTCTTCATAGTCGAAAATTTCTTCTAGAACTTCCCGAAAATTTTTACTTTATCTACCGGCTCGTTTTTGAAATAAATAAAAGCTGAATAAGCGAGACACGTTTAAGTTTTTGCGCGCCGCTTAAATAGGTTTTTTAAACGTTCTACCAGAGAGACAGACGGCAGCTACGAAGAAACGACGGCCAAATTCGTGCGATCTATTCTCTCAGAGGTAAAAATTCTAGTGGATCCAGGGCCCACGCAGCAGAAGGTGCGAAAGATAACATCATGGCGTGACAGTTGGTAGCCCGTCGCATGTTTGATACAAAAAACTGTTTGACGGTGAAAAAGTGTTCAGTTTGTAAGAAACATCGTTTATTGTGGAATATTTATCTTCTTAAAAGTTTTCACATCAGTCTAGGAATGTTATTTTGCGCGCCATTGGGGTTATCTGTTTCTTCAGATGTACGCAACCGAATCTGATTCCGATTAATTATATAGACTGTTCTAAAATAATTTCGATGATAATTTTTCCTCGTCAACTTCACCTGCGGGGATAATTGTAATTACTACGACAGACTTTTTGCAATGTATTAGGGTGCAGACTTTTTCACATCGAGCTTTAAGTAAAATAAATTTTATAAATTATAACGTATATCTAGATGTCGAAACAATCACTTCCGATGTATAAGACGAAACGATTATTAATTTTACTTTTTATAAAATAAAAAGCGTTGGAATATAAATATAATTAAATTAGGAAGGTACTTAATTATAATTGAGAAGTAGATAAAGCAATTTATGATATTGCTTTATCTATTTCCGAAAGTGGGAATTCAAACTAAAGAACATACGAAACACTTCGAACGCGCATAATTACTAATTAACATCTATTGGTGGGCGATTTTAATGTTAGATTGGCAATTTATCGAATAATTGTTAACAAAAACATACGGAAAAAAGGACGCATGAATTTGAAATCTTCCTAATTAAGTAATAGCTTTAAAAAATCCTTACAATATTAAAACATTCAAAAATTACGATAGGCCTGATTGTTGTAGCATCCCAATCAAAATGATGGATTATCAAAAATTAATATAATTGAAAACAGACTTTCTTCTCACTGATCGATATACTTTAAATGTGAAATATACGTTATTATCAGTTAGTCTCCTTTATTAGTGTAATAAATAAAACTAAGAATTACTTCAGAAATCCTTGAAAGTTGGTGTAACAAATTTAATAACTGTAATGATATAGGATCAATTCAAAGCAAAAGTTCATGATATCCGTACTGAACTAGATTTGTAATTGATTTAAAAAAATTCAAATAACTAACCGTAATGACAGATCGTGGAATTGAAAACCAATAGAGAAAAAAAAAAAATCACGCGACCTATACAAAAACAGAAATAATTGTTTGAAATACCCCGCAAAATCAGGGCTACAATATTATTAGGAATCCTTAAAAAATAATATAAAACTAAAATATTACACAAAAAGTCAAAAACATGGAAAAAATTAATAGCGAAAACAAGCGTTTGGGGAAGAAGTTGTAAAACGACTAATGGATATAAAAAACTTGGTATTCCCTCATTCAAAAAGGACAAGGTAATGTCGAAGTCTACCATCCTAATGACTAAATCTAATTATAAGAGCACCCTTTCCTGATGCTGATGATAATTTTGATAAACAAGAAATCAAGACAAGATAATCAATAAACTTAAGAATAAAGAAGCTAACGAACTACACATAATACATAATAGATTAATAAGATTAATAAGATTAATTTATGAAATAAATTTCAAATTACCGCTAAAAATACACAGTAGACGTGCATTGACAATTTGAATGTTTCCTGAAGTTTGAGAGGATGGTAAACTCATCCGATTTAATAAACCTAAAAAGAATCAAAACGATCCGAAAGCTTACAGGTCAATAACTCTTTTGCCCACAATGGAAAAGGTTTTTGAAAAAAAAATAATAATAAATTAATTTACCTGCAGGAAGAGACAGTGAAGAGAAAGAGCAGTGGCAATAATTTATAATATCTTGAACGAGTTAAAAATTCAACTTTTTAATAATACTCAGTTTTAATATTTCAGAAATGGTCCGCGATTCTGAGGTAAATGAAAAAACATTAAAATACAACTGATTGCTGCTTATTTTAAAAAGAAGTTCAGTCAAGCATCGTGTTTTATGCGCTCAAGGTCACTCCGTATGTAAGTTAACGATAACCATAATATTTATATTTACATAATAATAAATTTAAAGCAAGCGAATTTGATTTTTCCGTTGCAAACAGGAAGAGGAACGTAATTTTTTGAAATTATCGCTATCTCGAAATAAGAAAGTGAAAATTTCGTTCTCGTCAAATAGCGATCTTTCCAACAATACATGCCCGGAAAAGAGGAAATATTTTTTTCAAAATCTTCGAGCTTTCGGCGCTCTAAGCGCCGAATTTTAAAATTGCAAACTCGGATGTTCTAAACTAGAGAAGTATACGGGGATGCACATTTTATTAACCTTGTTCAAAATTTTTAGCTATAATACTCGGGTCGCAAAGCGGAAGCTACATATCAGTTCTCTTGCTTTCTTGAACTTTCGGTTAACTTTTAAAGTTTCGTTAAGGAAATGAAATATGGTTTTGTTCTCAACAAATAGAGTGATCTTTCCATTGACATATATCACATGACAAGAAAAAAGAATAGTTTCTTGAAACTTTCGAGCTTTCGGTGCTCCAAGGGTTCGATTTTAATGTTGGAAACCCCGATTTTTCAAAGTAAAGAAATACACAGGGATGCGCATTTTTTAACCTTGTTCAAAACCTTTAGCTGTATACCTGAGCCACAGGCAGGGGCTACACGTCATTTTTCGTGCTTTTTTGAACTTTTAGTAAACTTCCCATGTTTTGTCGAGGAAATGAAATACGGGTTTGCTCCCGACAAATAGTGCTCTTTCCAACAATATATCATATGTCTGGAAAAAAAAATATTTTTTTTTCAAATTTTCGAGCTCTCGAAACTCCGAGGGGTTAATTTTAAAGTTAGAAACCTACATGTTCCAAACCAAAGTGGATGTGCATTATTTCAACCTTGTTCAAAATTTTTTGGCTATAATACTCGCGTCACAAAGAGAGGGGCTACACGGTAGAACTTGCGCTTTTTTTAACTTTTCGTAAACCTTGAAAGTTTCATTATAAAAATAAAATATGGTTTTGTTCTCGACAAATAGCGATCTTTCCAACAATAAATCGCATGGCCGGAAAAAATTTTTTTTTTTTTCAAAATTTCGAGCTTTTGACGCCCCGAAGATCTAATTGTAAGGCTTGAAAGCCGTATGTTTCAAACTAGAGAAATATAAATATATAGAGTGCTAAGTTTTGAACTTTTCAGCAACTTTACATAACTTTTGTACCGTAATTTTTTGATTTTATGAAATGACTCCTGCATTTTATTTTATATTTTAAATTTCACCTTTATAGGTTTTGAGTGATGAATTATGGATTTTTTAAGTGATTTTTGAGGTCGTTTTAAATACCATATTACATATATTCTTGACGGTTTTTTAGAGTAATCGATCATCTTGAAGTTATAGATCGTTTTAAGGAGAATTTTTACTGTAATTTATGTTCGAAATTTGAAGTTCATAAGTCATGCCGTTCGCGAGTTATTGCATATTTTTATTTGATATTTTTGTCGTTTGCCGAACCATCCTATGAGGATTCCGTACATTACGAGTATAAGATGTACGGAATACTAAAAATAGAACTATAATTTATATTACTGAAGAAAATTGTTGCTTCCACTACGAATTGAGGGCTGAGTATTTCAGGGGAGAGCTGCCTTGGGACTACCCTATTTAATATTTCTATTCCCGAAATATGTGAAATCTTATCTACATATTAAAGCTGTGTAAGTTATGCGATGTTTCTCTTGTTCTGGGATTAAATACAATTATAATTGTCAGATGAGCTACTGCTTTGTTTGGCAAATTTTTCAGTCGTTACGGTAAAGATTTTAAAACAACGAAATGTTTATTTTTTAACTTTTTGACGGTATCCGTGTAGTCGAAAGTGTTTAATTTTTTATTTTATATTGATCGCGTGAAATCTAAAAAGTAAACGCGCGCAAACCGTAATTTTATTTGTAAAACCAGATAAAAATTTTCGTTTTCGGCTTGCACCGAATAGAATATATCCGTGTAAATAAGTTACCTTTACATCTTTATCGTACAGTATCATTGTTACGAATCGAAGGAGGGATAGCGTTTGATGACTCGTAATAGTTTCGATAACCTTTCAGAGAACTTTTGGGTTCATTTTAACCAGTTTATTTTTTCTTCTATTATTATTTTCGTAATCATTCTAGGATAATTTAATAAATTCTAGAATTTCATCTCTCTTGTAGTAATTTTTAATTTTGATCCGTTGATTAATATATATATATTTTTTTTTTTATAGGTATCATTTGACATTTTTTCCCGTTCTGTAAATTTGAAGACAGCTATGTCAATTTGATTTTTATCATTATATAAGGACCCCCCCTCCCTGTATTAGGTGTTTTTAGGCTGTTTGAGATGTACTTTCGATAACTCTCCCAGTCAGCCTTATATTGCGAGCGAATTTGATGAAAAATATAAAACTCATTAATTTTAAATTAACGGAGATTTTGTTAAACCTAGCAAAATAATAACGCGATTAATTCAATGATTACGATTGTAGCTTATATCGATTTCCCAGATTGATTTTTTCAGAATTATTTCTATCTTACGTGGTTTTCTCATTCAATTTTTTCAGCTACTCAATATGGAGTCTAGCTATTCTTTCGTTCCATCTGTATTTTACTGCGCGTTTATGATCGTAATACAACATATTAAAAATTAGATCTTTTCCGAAACTGATTCAAAACTCTCGAATTATGTCCATTTCGAAAAACCGTGTAATTAAAATGAAACTTCCAGGTAAGAACCATTATGCTTCGACAGGGAACCGAATTAGCGGATTAAAGTTCTTTTAAATTTTTCGCTAAATGAAAGATTAAAAAAGGAAGAAGAACCACCACCACGAAGCGGTGTGTTTATCGGTCAAAAACAAAAAAAAACAGAAAAAGTAAATGGAGAAAGACAAATTGAACGAATTCTGAAAAAATGCAAAACGAAATTAAAATATGTTCCGAACCGGAGCAGCTTTTCCGGGGCCGGGGGGAAATTCGGGGATATGATTATTTATTATTTTTATTGTCGCGCGGTGTTCGCTCTATTTGCATTTTATACGAAAGCAATTTTCTCGTTGCATTGCTAGCATATTTTTCGTCGGTTTTTGCGCCATTTTTTTTTAAAATTATTCACGCCGGTCTTTTTATGTTTGCCGGCTAAAAAATTTAAATCGCCATTTTGACTAGGCGAAGCTGATAATCGTCGTCGTCGTCGTCGTCTAGCGAGTTCTTCTATCCGTGCTTTATAGAAGAGACTATTTGCATAAAGAGGAACAGATAAAATGCGCTTGGTCCAACTATACACGTGTAAAATCCAGTCGACGTATAAACACACATTACACAGTGATGCGAGTTCTGAAAGCGAAATTCTTTTTGAGTAACCGAAATTGAATTTAACAGCAATTTCCTCGAGCCGGGCCACAGAATTTTTTCTTTCCCCGGCACCGGAGCCAGCAGCAGAACCAGCACTTTGCAATTCCGTCCGAGAACATGACTGTATCACGTTGTCCGCATCTTAGAACCGCACTCGCGACAACCGCCTGCAGACGCGCGCCTTACCCAGTCAGCCTGCGCACTACTCTTGACATTATTATTCCGCTTTTTGTTGCTGCATGCAATGTGAAGCCGTCTGATGCCAGCTGAACATGTTAAATTGGTAATGTTCTAGTTTCTGCTTCAGCGATAACACTGGCTGATTCTTTCTGCGGGTCAGACAAGGAGGTGGCCAGTGAAATGACGGAGACATTTAGCGGTTTCTTAGTTGCACGGCACGCACGTTTGCTTCTGGAATGGTGTTCCGCATTTATTGCAAGAATTTAATTTTCTACATAGCCGTCCTTTAAATCGTCCGATTCGCCGACGCCTGGCGCGCTCCAGCAAATCGCATTACCAGAATTCCTACCGTGGAAAATTCTCTGGTCCCCGTCCGAGCGGTTCCTCTTCCCATTTGCTCGTTACCGCAATTTTGCTTTTTTTTTACTTTTTTTTTTTAGCTTTTTTAATATAATTTGCCGGTCCCTCAAGGCGTGGGTTCTCAACGTAATTACAAAACACTTATTCGTGGCAGCTTAAATTGTAATGCGTTATTTATATATTTACCGGCTGAAACGGTCACCGTCACAATAATCTGCTAAATCTCAAATCAGTATATTATGGAAATTCAACCTGCAGAGACACACGTGAGAAAGAAGCCAAATACATCGCATAACCACCGCAAGCAAAATAGGAAAGGAACCGGAGACTTATCTTCATCACTAAGATTATTACTATACTCTCTACGCAATCACGTCTATCTTTATTTTGTCGCTCCGTCTCTATTTAAATTTTCCTCTTCCTAGATCGGTGTGTCCATTAATTTTATCGACACTTTTTCTTGCACTTTTCCTAGCTTATTGTTGGCACCTTTTTTAAAGGAGTGTCGAAAAAAATGTAATCATTATTCCCGGTGATTCTATAGGGCCTTTTCTTGTCGGTTATATACTCTGTTCTCGACTTTAATAACATACTGTGATAATAAATCATTTTCTTCGGTGACATTTAGTTCCACCAAGTGTGATATTCGTTGGTACGCGCATCTTAATCCAAACAGATTTTTTGCAACCTGCTAATTTTCCATATTTCTGTTTTTGCTTCTTCCCAAATTTCAATTCCGTATTTAATTCTGGACGTTATCATCGGTATAAACTTAAAATTTTGTGCGTCATAATCACCGGTATAGATTGCCTGATTTTCACTGGACTATTATCAGTGTGAAAGATCCGTGTGTTAACGCTTTATCAAAAGTTAAACCGTGATATTTGAATTTTTCTTAACAGTTGGGAATGCGCGACAACATATTCTCGATGTAGACGTAGCATGTTATGCAAAACAATTTTCGGCACGAACTTCTGAACCACTTAATTATGTTTGTCTTTTTTTGACATTGATCAATAATTTCTTATCATGTGTCGATTTACATACATTATTCAGATCATCCTGTAACAATGTTTCTGCTATTTCCGCATTAGAATGTTTCATAACGTACCTGTCTAACGAATTTGTGTAAATTAAAATTAGTGCAGCGGCTAAAATAGTTTCTTGCCCTATATTTATAATTCATCATTCCCTTACTACTATACTCATTTCCAATCTTTACCAAAAATTCCCTTTCACTTAAATAACTCCTAAGAACTAATTTAAGTAAATAAATTACGGATACAACTGTGTTAATTATATTTGCTTAACGTTTCGGCCAGCTTACACTGACCAGAGTTCGCCGCTGATGGTCAGTATAAGCTGTCCGAAACGTTAGGTGTCCGTTATTTATTTTTGACGAGTTATGATCACTGTGAAAGCTCTACATATTTAATTAATTGAAGTTCTTTCCTTTTATTCCTAGTCTGTCCCCATTCCTTGAAAATTAGAACATTTCGGTCTACTAAATCAAAGGCTTTGATAAGATCTAGAAAAACTAACAGAAACACTGTTTTTTATTAATATTCAGTGTAAATGACCTAAGAAGTATACAGAGAACCAAATGCATACTCGTTTAATAAATGAAAAAAACTTCTACACAATTTGTCAAATGCTTGTCCACATATAAATCTCGATAACTTTCACTAAAACGAATATATATGTTTTTTAGTGTAATTGGTCCATAATCTTAACGCTGTTTTCTATCTCCGCTCTCGGTGCATCGGTCTTATTATTATAGCCGTTTTTTGTAGGGAATAATTCTTCTTTCACAGTATAGTTAATCATTTTTTGCCGATAAAAGGACAAATATTCGTGAGTTTAAATTTCAGTCAGTCTTATCTCATCATACCATTGAGTTTTGTGCAGGTCGAGTTTTTAAATTATGGTCTCCATCATTTTATCCGTAGCTTACATAGAAAGACGTACAACTCTTTTCTTATATCGTTACCAAAAAATTTGCCATCATGACAATGTTTTTTTTTTTTTTGTTTTTATCGATTGTAGATTTACAAAAAATGTTTAAATTTAACCGCTGCTTCGTTATAACTGGTGAAAATTTTTAATATATCTTCATCTACAATTTTTTTCTTTCTTTTTACATACTATTTTGTTTATCATCTTCCGCGTTCATTATTCGCTTTATCGCTGTGCGTAATATTTTTCCTTAGTCCGTCTTACCTCCTGTTTGACTATGTTTCTGTACTTCTTATATAAATGTTCTATACTATTCGTTGGAATTGTTTCCTTTACATCGTTTGTAATACAGATCTTTCTAACACGGATGAAATTGAATATTTTTCTACCCATCTAATTTATCGGATAATTCTATTCACCGCTATTTGTTTTATACATGTGCGCACTGCTGACAGAACTCGTTCAGCTTAATATACTATAATTTAAAAATATCTTCCGCTAATTTAACTTACCTTATTAAATTTCTTACTGTCAACCCTAAATACGCAACTAACCGAATACTGAGATTTTTGTCTTAATAGTATTTGCCACCGCTTCGTTCACTGAAGCTTTAATAAAAATATCAATGTACGATTTTCTAACTTGTTCTCCTCTTACTTCTTCTCTAGTTGCTCACTTGATTAATCTAGGCCGTCCGTATTTTACCGTAACATATTCAAAACAACCTCCGCACATTATAAATTCCATGTTTCGTCGACCCATGCACTTTAATACCTCATCAATTTATCTTCAATTCTCTCGCTCCGAGAACTATCGTTAAATTAATTTTTTACTTATTGCTTAAACTGATTTCTACTGAAACACGATTAGCAGCAACACCTTTTCTAATATACACAACTTTAGAATTCCATTCCTTTTCCACCCAAGAACAATAACAATTATTCCGCCATTATAGTTGTTATGGGTTTTCTAATCTACATATATCTAGCATAATTCCAACTCTTCTTCCTCCATACATTTATTTCAGTGTGTACCAACGCACTGCTAGGCTAATTGCGAATGAATACCAACAATTCAAGTTGCGTTTGAGGGCTCTACTGTTCATTTGTATTATGTTGAAGATATCCGCATTAATTTCTATCAACTCCATTCAAAAGATTCCCAATACCTCTACATTCAACTTTTTAAATTCATCAAAATGGTCACACCGGATTTTGTTACAAAGACGTGTGTCATGTATAAAAGTTTTATTCTTACAAAATATTAAGTATAAGAAAGAAAGACGAAATAGAAAAGTTAACATAAAATCAACCTTTTATCGCGACTATTATATTCATATATATATATATATACCAATATATGTTATTTATGCATGCGTCGTCGCAACGGTCTATTAACAAATTTAACTTAATTAAGCTTAAACGGGGACACTGAAACATAATGTCAAATAAAGGTAAATTATTTCATATACACACGCTATTACTCTTCCTGCACACCCTACGCACATCACTACTCCAGTTACCCTTTATAACTACGTTACACGATTGGTAATGCAGGTACAAGCGTAAGAAACCTATATTTCATAGCCATCTTATTAAATTTTTAATTAAACTATTAATCGCAAATAGTTTTGTAAAATTATTATTATTATTATTATTATTATTATTATTATTATTTCCTTCATCGGCTTAAGACGTGAATTGTATACACGTATTTTCTAACGTTAACAATCACTGTATTTCCAGGTGGCGCGTATCAAATAGTTTTTTTCCTCACCACCAGCAAAGGACTTCCGCCTATAAAACGGAGAAATAACATTAAAAACGACTTTGTCATAACGTGTCGTCAACTTAATAAAGTATCTTTGCAAATTTTAGCCTAGTTTTAAATTGGAATTTGGTCGCTCAAACGTTGATTACTAGAAAGATTTTGAAGAAGTTGTTAATTAATCCAGCCGTAAAAAATTTAATGTTACTGCGAATGCAAACAAAATCGAACGGCGAATGTGGGACACAAAATTTCAAGATTTTTATCAACAATTGTCAGGTGCACTATCGTGATTCCGTATTTTAATTTCATCGTATTATTAATTCGGTATTGTTTCCATAATTATTACAAAGCATCACAATTTGCAGTTTAAATAAAATGAAATCACCTGCAAAAAATTTGTCGACTCAATAGAGGAAAAATTTTACACACATGTACAGCGAAACGTACAACCAGTAAACGGTTTACTTCCTCCTCGCAATCGTGCTCAGCGGTTTGTCATTGGTAACTGTATGGTAATATTGCTTCTTTATGTACTGATCCGAAAAAACGCAATTCCCCGTAGCTCCTAATTCGGACGCAGCGAACGTAACTGCAGACGAGTCTACAGCAAAGTTGACACGAAAGAAAAAGAAGAAAACTAAAACTACAATCAAAAAAAAAAAAAAACAATGGAAAAAACCGAAATTCTAAAAAAAATAAAAAAGGCCATTGCTCAAAAAATACTCAAAGAAAACAAAAACCATTAAAAAATGCAAAAAAAAAAAACACAATCAACAACTAGGGAAAAAAGTAAATGCACGATTTTTTTGTAATTTTTCATATTTCTTCATTTTCTTTTCTGTCAGTTTTAAGACATTAAAACAAACGTTTTCGAAAAAAACTACATATTGCTTCTTATTACGCTTTTATGTTATTCCTTGAACTGTAAAATATTAATATCATGAAACACAAGCGGGGGCTGCAGGTACAGCTAGCATTTAATAAAAATTAAATTAAAGAAATACAAAAAGGGACCTTTTTTCACTGAGATGCCATCTTTTTGTAGTTTCAGTGTTTCTATCGCTGGCGATGCCACTCGAACTTCTTTGAACGTTGTATTTTAGTTCTCAATTCTTATTTACGCTCCATCGATAATGTTGAAAACAATGATGCGTTTGTAAATCTCGCGGATTGGCTGTTATGGTTATCTGAGAGTATTTTATACTAATTTTCTTGATTAGGCGAATTTCTAGGGCTTCTTTAGACACAAGTATGTAGGGTACAACACACTAATGACAGTTACGCAGTTTAATTTTGTCGTTAACTTTACCTTTTTACACTCCTCCTCCACATCCCGGTCTACAAGCTTAAATTAACCGTAACATTGCGATCAGATTTTCGTGTTTTATCGACAGCTCTTTCCAAGTCTACGAAGCATTTAGACGCTTCGGTCTGCCTAGCGATGCATGTTTTGCATGGTTAATTGCATGCCAGTAAGGCTTCTTCTCGGGTGCCACAGAATTTCTACGGACTCCAATTTCAGACATTACTTTGTTTAATACACGTGACTGGCCGAATGTTAGTTGCAGTCATGCTTTTGCATGTCTTTTTTGGCTATTACAAGCGCGCAGGAAAGCCAGGCACATGTGGCAGTACGCCAGTTCGGTAGTTGAACAAGTTCCTCAACTATTTATTATTTGCAGCTTTCTACACTTATTCCATCCGGTCTCGCCGCATTTTGATTAGCTCGTTCACTTTGGCGACAAAATTTTATCTTTTTTTTTTTTTTTGGTGTTTAGGTCCTATTTCTTTAAAATAATTATTTAATGTACTCTGCTCGGATAATTCTTCTTTCTTATTTGTCTATAGTATGTTTTACCTTACAAAATATTACAATAAAATTACAAACCTACTAAGATTTCACAAAATAACATAACATTCCTAAGTCACCGTCAATGTGTTTTACTTTGTCGATTTCTTCGATGTTAAGCCACATATCGCGTGCATTTATGCATTTTTACGCTTTCTTTCTTTCGATAGGTTCACGGATTTACACCTTTTTCCTTCGTTCAGTCTATTTTAAAAACAATTAACGAATTATTTGAAATAAGTCGTTGTACATTTTATGGAAAGCGAGCTTGTGGAAGATTACCTACGAGAGATGGGTGAGAATATTTAATACGAAAACTAACGGAGGAAATAATTCGGCACGTGCCAGGTAAACGGGGGGATAGCTCGACTTGAATTCGTAATTCTAAAACTAGCCCCATTCGCGATGCGACACAATCATACCACTTTTTTTGTTTCTTTTCATATCCGCACCAGCAGATGCTAGCTGTAAGCCGGTGTCCTAAAACTTTTCACAGTTAACATTTAGCGAGTTTTGCTGTACTGTGGAAGTTTGAATTTCAGTTAATACGTCATTAAATGTATGATGTACCATACTTGTACTACGTAATTATATTAATTGCATCCAAAAGCACAACTATCAATATTGTACCATATTATATTCTACTACATTACCCTTTGTATTGTAATCAGTATAAAAATATTAGAGTTTTGTAGTTCGACTTTAACTTGGAAGAAATAATTATAAAAGCGATTGAAAATTCGAGAAATTATCTTCTACATATGTAGTAATCATGGTCGCAAACATAGAGTTTGGATATTAAAAAAGAAGTTCTAGATAAATAAATGCATAATTAAAACATTACAATTATTATTTAATATACCCATATATGTATGTAGTTAAGAATTGTTTTAAAAAACAAACATTTTGTAATAATATCGATGAATGGAAATAATGGTAATAAATGAAATAGAGAATTAAAGGGAAATAAATTTTAAAAGAAATCTTACGGGAATAGTACAAATTATTCAACTAGATAATAATAATCTCAGAAACCATAATTACACTCTCGAACGTAGAAAAAATGTTGTTCATTATTTGTGCACTTATTTTATATAGTGCATCAAAAAATGTAATATGTACTGAGACATAGAGAATTTTTGAAGTAATTAAGGTGCTTTAAAAAACATTTTAGAGTAACCTTTACATAATTTTTACAATTAAATTCAGTTAAATGTTGTGTCTATTTAACCATTATCATTAAATGAATATTTAAATATGCAAATATAAGAACAGAATGATACAAATGTTGATGGACAATTATGATAATGAAAACGTGTTTTTTCATGAAATGAATAAACAAGTAAATAAAAAAAACTTTACGATTTTAAACGGCTAATCTCTGCAGAAATTGTTCATATAAATAAACTTTTTTTAAATCATTTTCTTCCGAAAATATTTATTAATAATGTTCACTTCAGTTGAAATTTTATAGGCTTTGCTTTTCACTTCACATCTCTTTTGTAATCTTCGCTATTTTCACATAATTATAATAAATTACTTTTATTTTTACAATTTTTATTCCGCATGTATTTATTTTAAATATTTTTCAAAGTTAGTAGTATACAAAATGTTTCACATATCGTTTAAAATAACTACAAATACTGTCTATGTAAGTTATTATGAAACTAAGAAAATTTTTCTAATATAAAATATATAATATTTGTTCAAGTATTTTAAAATAGAAAGTTAGCCTCAATTCTAGTTTTGACCTTTAATTCACGCACTTCAATAGATATTACGAGCATTAGCCCACACACCCATTACCTCTAGACAGCCATATTCCACTTCTTGGATTAAATCTAACATACTATTATATAGTATTGTACGTGAAAATAGTGCGATCGTGTTTACAAATGGCTAGTTTTAGAATTACGATTCAGTGTGTACAGGTTGCGATGCGCAGTTGCAGTTATTTCGAAGGATAATATTAACACGATTGGAAGATTTCCGCTTAAAAGTGTTATATTTTTTTTTTTCCCCTGGTAAAATAAACATATTATTGAAAGTACACGAGCCTTGTAGCTAAAACTTCGAAAAACAAAGATATGTTTTCATATGTAGAGCACATCTTCAGCTTTTAGGGCGCTAAATGCAGATATGAGGAAAATCGATGATTTAGATAATACACGGAGCTAGGTTTACATCGAAGAACGATAGTTTACACGAATTAATCATAATACAAATTGTTTACAGCATGAAGACCGTTAAAAATTCCGAATGGGCAAACTAGAATAAAAATGTAAAGAACGAAATTCGAAAAAACTAACGTATTTGTTGATCTGGGATATTTGAAATCACTTTTGTGTTTATGTAGTAATTTTCATGTCTGCAATTCTCCCAAGCTAAGAGACACTTGCGTTAATTTTTAATCAAATATTCTCCACGCATGTGGCTTTTTCAGTTGTAACGATGAGCTCTTATATGGTCGATGTATGTAAATGAAATTCTTCTACTGATTCAGCCTACATAAGCCTCCATTGTTATCTCGTATTTTTTATTACATTCATTTTGCCGGCATTTTAATTTTTAAAGTACCCAGTTGTTGTTTTTTTTTATACTTCTTTTTGTATTTATACGAGCTAACCGGTAGAAAAATTTTATCTGGATGCAGCGAAGGGGTGAGAAGATCACAATTAAAAACGCCGCACACTCCAAACAGGCGATTACCAAAACGATGTTAACGTTTCAGGGGTCTTTTTTTTTTTGTTTTTTTTTTTAATGGGTTCATCTACAAGGACATTGGCTCAAGAATAAAGGAAAAAAATTGTAAGATACTCAGATCTTTACATGATCAGAGACAGCCGACAAAAAAGAGTCAAGAGCTTGGACAACAGAAGGAGAAGGAAGGGAGAGAATGAACGAAGCACTGTATAGAGTGAGAATACTGATTTGTAAAAGGAAGGAGTAGAAAGAAGCTTGTTCAGTTAGAAGAGACGAACAAACAAACATTATGTAATCGGTAGGATGTTGTAGGCGTGTAATGGACAATAAGGAGGAGGCACAAAAGAGTATCGGAAAAGCGAGGAAGGAAGCAAACTGTGCCCAAAATGTAGGCGGAAAATCGCAGAGAGGTTGGGGCGAGGCATAGAAGGAAAATCAAGAAACCAGAGGAAGCGAAGAAGGGAAGACTGAATAGACAAGAAAAAGGAATCCGGGTTGGAGAATGAGGAGACGTAAAAGTTAAAACATAGTTTGGAATGAGCAGCTGCAGATAGAAGGATTGGAAGATGAGAAAACAGGAAGAAACCGACCGGAAGAGGAAGATAACCGAGCGAATGAGTCAACTAACTCATTACCTTCGATTCTGGCATGATCAGAGATTCAAAATAAATCCGTTTGAATTAAGATACAAAAGAGATCATGAATCAAGGAGTGAATAAGAAAAATAACGTAGTCGGTTAAGTGAGAAGAGAGAGGAGATGCGATAGTCAACAACACGCTTTGAGCATCCCACAGGATACGGATATTCCAAGAGACCTGATAAAAAAAGAAGGGCACACAGAATAGCAGAGGACTCCGCATAGAAGATTGAGTAAAAGGAGGGAAATTTAAAGGACTCGACATAATTTAGAGAAGGGCAGAAAAAAGCTGCACCAACACCATCGGGTCCCTTGAAGCCATCAGTGAAGATCAAAAAATGGCGAGGGAAAGAAGAGCTTAGATTCAGTAACAATTCTGATCTAACAACATTATGAAAGACAGGTTTAGGAGGAATCGGAGAACAAGAACGGTTAATAGAACGCAGAAAAGAGGAAGAATTGAAGGAGAAATATGAGAGTTTATTGTGAATGTAGATATAGGAGAAAACTGAACGAGATGGGCAGTGATAAGAGATAGAATGGGAGTTTTGTTGGCAGAAAAGCGCCAGCTACGTAAGATGGAGGAATAAGAAGAAATAAGAGAGGAAGAGGAAATTGGCAACCGTTTGATGAGGAAACGATAACCCAAGTAGGAATGTTGAAGAAAAAGAGGAGGAATGTGAGATTCAGCGTGCAAAGCTGGGATAGGAGTAGATTTTCGGGTTCCGAGGCGGAGGCATGTATTTTGGACTCGATCGAGCTTAGACAGAAGGAATCTAGTAGAATTTCCATAAATGTAGGAACAGTAATCAAGAATAGAGCGGATAAAAGATTTATAAAAAACATAAGCAGGATTACAGGAACCCCATTCAGTATGAGAAAGGGATTTAATAAGGTTTTGCAGGCGGACACGAATAGCTGTTTGATATGGTCGTGAAATGAAAGTCGACTATTTAGAAAAACACCCAAATAGCGAAAGGAGGAACGAGAGGGGATTGTATTTAAAACGAGGTTGATTAAGGAAGGAATAAAAGGGCGCAGAGTCAATAGCAGAAGATTTATTATATTAGAGGAAATGAAAAGACGGATGTTGGATAAAGCGTATTGCAATGAAATTAAAGAGTTTTGAAATTAGGAGTTAGCCTGCGCGATGTTGCGATAAGAGGAATAAATGAGGATGTTGTCAGCAAAGAAAAGAGAAGAATTCAAAGATAAGGAAGCAATTTTGTTATAAAATAGATATTCAATAAAGTTTAAAGCAGGAACCCTGCGGTAATCCACGAAAGAGATTTGTCTAGTGGCATCATGGACGGGACCGGAAGGAATGACCGTTCGGCAAAGGAAAAGATTAATAACAAGGGAAGAAAAGTGAGCCGGAATGTTAACGGAAATCATTAAATCAAAAAGAGTAGGAAGATGGATATTGTCGAAGGCTGTCCTGATATCAAAAAAGGAAGCGATCATCTTCAATAAAGGGACAATTACGGACATGACTGAAAATGAGTAAACAAATGTAAAAAAAGTAATTGAAAGCAAATTGTGATCAACAAATATTCGGATGCAATTTACTATTTTTATTTCGCTCCGTCGTATATATATGTTTATTTCGGTATTATACATTCTTCTAATTTCTTAACGATCTTTATACTGTAACCACTTTGAAATTCTTTCATTTAGGCCGTTCGCCTTCCTGTGGTAAGTAAATAAATTAGTGATTTTCCTTTTTTATCACTTATTTACTGCCGCTTCGGTTTAAACTAAATGAATAAACATTTTAATATGCGCATTTTCGTGTTGTTTGTGTTTTCTAGGTCGCAGTGTATTCGGTTATATCTGCTATTACAAAAACTGAAAATGGGTTCAGCTTAAAAATATACGTCTTTATTTTATGAAATCATAAGCTTCGTAATATTATTTTATATTACTTCAGCGAACAGTACGAATTTTTGTACTATTTTAAAAATTCCTTCTGAAGAGGCAGTGCTCCAAAAATAAAGAAACCGCGGTTGTGAGAAAACTAAAATTTATTATAGAACAAAAGTAAGATGCCGGTAAAAAGTCGGGGTAAAATTTAACCAACAAAATAAAACACTGTAAGGAAGCTCGTACAACGCTCATCGGGCTGTAACCGTAGAACATCTATAGAAAGCAACATGCAAACCACACCCGCTGTTGTTCCAACGACTTACACATATGAGGTTATTTGGTGATATACATAGTTCCATGTTAATAATATCTAATTGGGCAATAATGATAATAGCGGTGACGGTAATATAGTACAATAATAATAATACTAATACCGATTGCGGTAAGATTAATAGTACCGTTTACGACATTAGTAATAATGACATATACGCTAACGATAAACTAATTTATCCAAATTCAAATAAAACAATCGCTCCAATAAAAATTGTACAGCCAATGAATTCACGTTGCACCTTCTATGAAATGACGACGAATACACAAACACTCGATAGTTCGACAAAAGCAAATCGATTTTGGCCTTTAAGAAATCTACCGGATATACTCATATGATTCACTCGTAAAGTGATACAGCTGTAAATGCTGAAAAAACTGACGGAGCACGAAGCCCGAAACCAGCCGCAATATTCTTGTACGTTGTTATTAATAAGGAGGTGGAAAAATGCATCTGTTCAGTTTTGAACAAAAGTGAATTCATTTTCCAGGTTGAAAACATGAAAAAAAAAAAAAAAAAAAAAACAAAAACAAACAATTCTGATAATTATCGAAAAGCGTTTTTTTAAAAAAAAAACAATGTCATCATATGTATTGAATGAACAAGGAACAAACTCATTGTGTCGTCCTCAAAACATATCCATCGTACTATGCCAACTGAAGAGATTAAAGAGGCTTTGAATAATGAAAGATTTATAGCGAAAAATGCTAGTATCCAAAAACAAAGCAACATTTACCAGTGTGTACCACCAATGCGTTCCTTATTTGTTTTGGAACCAAATGCTAACAATCTAAAGATCTATTATCCATTATGCTACTTCATGTTAATTCTATATAACATTCTGGAGACAGAGTGGAATTGCAGGAAGAAATTAATTATTGAAAAAATCTATATGAGACACTTATGTAGGATATAGGATCGACATAATTTTGAACGAACTGATCCTGCTAAACCGAGCTTCTTGATATGTAGAAAGTCCGATTGTAGGCATGCATCCGTGGAAGAGCCGGTTAGTTAATCAGTTAATCCTTTCAGCAGCCATTGCTAGGTAGTTCCATTGTTGGAAAGAGCCATATACGAATTTTTGCAATGCCTTACACTGGTTATACAGGGGCTGCATATCGTATGGTGGGGATGTAGATTGCCTTGAAGGTGCATAATTTGTTGATTACCCTTAGTTGTGAGGTTCTCGATATCGAAGGGTACGGAAATTTTGTTAGTGGACTAACTTTATTTAGTATGTGTGTCGATGCGTTTATGACACTTGAGTTTGGGATCTAAGACAACTCGGATAGTTTACTTCCAGCTTCCAATGCACAACGTTACCCCTAAAGTTTAATGGGTTTTATGGGATATAGCGGTTTTTTACTATTTCTAGTGAAGTAAATCGTTTGGGTTTTCTCAGAATTGATGTATATATATATATATATATATATATATGTAGAGTGAAATAAGTCTGGATTTGGTCTATAACTGACTGCAGATCTTAGGCGATGTTAGTTGCAAGTTTGTCGGACGTGAGACTAGCTGTGTAGTTGACGAAAATTGATGTCACTGCAAACACGATTACTAGAAAATAAAATCTACGTTAAATTTCGACTAAAAAAAAAATGAAAAGTAGACGTACTATACAAAAATATGGGGCATTTAATGGGCAAAAAAAAAGACGAAAAACGCCTGGAGCAGACAATAGGTAGGGTGGGAAGATGAAATAATAAAATTCTTCCACAAATACGGGAGAATTACTCCGGGGACAAGGAATGGGTGAGGTTGATACGAAGGCTTTATCAGTGGCAACCTGCTTACTTTTGCGCATATTTATTTTAATGCGCCTTTGGGTAATTTTCTGGCAGTTGTGATATTATCTTTGTCTACGAGATTTAATTATGAAAAGAAAACACCTTTCAAAATCTACCTTTTTTCTCTGAAATGTTTGCTAATGTCCAAAACTACTGTAACCGGGTTGCCAGCGAACGTTGCTGTAATAACGCTATCATCATCTGCCGGAAAATCGGCAGTTTGAAAGCATCGAATTTAAGGCGCTAGCTTGTAACACGTCAGCGCAGATATAGCGTAGATGTGAAATATAGATTCCGGAATTTGGCACATGTGGTCTTAAAGGTGCGATTTGAGGTGAATATAGTTAGGATGAGAAAATATTTTCTCGAGTTTATATAATAGGCCAGAATGCGATTATCAAAAGTTTGCTTTACACATCCAAGACCCCTATGCATACGGTTTTTAGCTTTACATTTTTCTTGTACACCGTATATCAACAATTATTGGTCGAATGTTTTTTGCGGTATCCAAATTGACACGCTCTGCAATAATATCTTCGGACGGTATTCTAATAAAATTATTTTCTCTATAAAGTGGGGTAAAATTTCTTTCGGAGTTTTACTCAAGCAAACGAAAAAGAAAAAGTAAAATAAAAAGCCGATTAGTGTAACTAAAAAATCAAAACTATCCTCTATCATAAGAGAGTGCATGTTTTCAAACAAGCACGCATTAGCTATTTTCATTCGAAAGTTCCAGCGGCTATCAAATTTCCGATAATCCCCGCCAATCGTAAATTCGATTACGCGCCAAAGTTTGCATTCACCGGAAACTGCGTATTTTTTTCTTCACTTTTTTCTAACCCCGGCGTTGCAACCTTTTTGACATTTTTAGAATACAAGGCGGTGCTAAATGTTGAAAAATAGTTTTTCCTCAGAAAAACAAAAAGAGGTTATATTTCTATTGCATTTAACGATCCGAAAAGGAAATAAAAAAAAAAAAAAAAAAAAAAAAAACGATGATGGGAGGGACACAAAAATTGTTCATAATTTAAGAAAATTTAGGCAAAAGAGGCCGAAGGAAGTGGAAAAGAGAGAAAAAAATTGGACCATTTAGCTGCGAGAAGAAGGCAAAGTTCTAGCAAAGTGCGGAAACAGCGAGCTGGGCTTTGGGTCGCCGCCGTAGCAGTCGACACTTTATACATATATAGGTTGAAGGGAAGTTTGCGAAAGTAACTGATATATTATTATTAGTTTTTCAGTCGGCGAAGTTGCGTCTATTTCCTTGTCAGGACAACTTTAACTCGTAAATAGTCGTCTTCGATTTTGCGGTCATTTATCTCGAAAGCCGCTCGGATCATCCGGCTGGTAATTACACCGCGATGCAGACGGTCACCTCCTAAGAGGTTTATTTATTTTTCCAGACTAATTGAACGTTTAAGCTTTTCCGCTTCGATCGGACTGCTGCTGCTGCTGCTGCTGCGAAATGGTTTTCCACGATAAGGCCGATACGCTGCTCCGTGCTCGCTTGAATTCTATTAGCACCGAAGCAATTATCTTTTCCTCTTTGCACAGTCGTTCTCAATTCGAACGTCATTTTTCTTCGCGCAGACCGATTTCTATATTATTTCCTGCTGACGGCAGTTCTGTTCTCTCTAGCAGCTCATCACTTTCAATGGTGGCTCGTTTATATAGCTGGCCGCGATAAAAGTTCATTTTCTGCTACTTAGAGAGTGACAGTGGGCTCCCGCCCCTATTCGAACAACAGCCACTTGTCATAAATAATCCGAATACAGCTCGCATTCTCTTAATTTTTCCCCTTATATATGTACGTGGTTTTGTATTTTTGTGTTTTGCTCTCATCGTTTTTTCTATTCTACCGGTGGTAGCGTCGAACGTTTGTCGGTGATCAGTTTTTTCGGGGCAGGCTAGTGTACACCTCGTACGTAAAACAAATTCCAGCTGCGACGGTTGTCTGGGCTAATCGGGGAATAATTCCAATTAATAAATGGGGAAAATTGTTTTTGAAAGAAAATAGCAATTTAAAGATTCGAAGAAAAGCATTAAAAAGGAAAAAAAATAGTCTAAGACGGTGGATTTAATACTGAAAGGTACGATTTAAATAAAAATTTAAACACTACTAAACGTGTTTCGCTGATTTTGTACGGATATTAATTTTTAAATTACATTAATACTCATTAGAGTAGGCGATAGTAATTAGAAGCCATATTTAACGAGCATACCGGCACGATTTCTCGAAGTCTATAGGCCAACTATCGAAAACACAATCGGGATTTCGTTAAACTATGAAAGATTAAAATTAGTAATCATTTAACCGTATTATTATAATACTCATTCGCTTGCGAGACTAGAGCTACTTTAATAAAATCAAATATAAATTTATCATGAACTAAATCACTGAACAGTATTTTCGGGGAACCGATATCGAAATATGCGCACAGTAAGTGATCAGTTAGTACTGTCGGCCGTTCATTGTTCTCTACACTACAAGTTTTGAACAAATTCAAGACTACCATACTGTTTGGATTCACAAGGTAACGCAGGTTTTTAGCCTAGTGTCCAAGTGCATGCCGAAATATTTTACGTTATTGGCATTTGGTATTACGACGTTATTTATTTTGGTTGTCAGACGTTCAATTTATCGATTTGTGAACGAAATATGCGTCGACTTACTTTCATTGACTACTACGCGCCATCGTTTTAGTCAAGTCTCCACAAGCCGAAGTGACTCCTGCAGTTTTTCTGTGGCTGCGTTTTCACACTTATCCCAAGATGGTTGCGTCATTTATGTACAAAGCTACTTCTCTATTATCCAGCATTGGGAAGTCGGACGTGTAGATTAACTAAAATATTGGACCCAGAACGCTCCCCTGCGGGACCCCGGCCCTTACCGAAAAAATATTATATCTGAGTATTCATCGGTTATTTTCACTCGAAAATATTTTTCTTTTACATACGATTTAAATAGTAGATATGAGTGAGTATACAACAATCCTTGATGCCATTATCGAAAGCCTGCCGGACATCCGGAAACGCGGCCGTACAAATATTCTTGCTGTCCAAGTGCTACTTGCAATAATCTTCGTTAGCCTGTGAACCTGTTCTATAGTATTATGGTGCTTACGAAAACTAAATTGAAAATCGGGAATAATTGTATTAGAGTAGATAATATTGGAAACAACCGTTTTAAAATTAATCTTTTCCAATATCTTTGAGAGGACAGGAAGCAACGAGAGATAGGTCTATATGACGAAACCACCTCAGACGGTTTGCCAGGATTCCGAATAACAACTACTTGCGAAAACTTCCAAGCCGGTGGAATATATTGATTACGAAGGACGGCGTTATACGATTTGTGTATATAAATACAATATACTTCAAACTGATAAGTGCTTTATTAATTTTTCCGTTAATTTTATATGGTGTAATTTTTTTATGTTTATAAATATTTCGCCGAAGACCGATTGAATTCGTTCATTTCGCTTTTTGACTCTGTCCGTACATTTTATGAGAAATTATTGCTAATCAAGGTCACGTTATTTTGTACGTCCGGCACTAATAATCGTTATGTAATATGTAACGTTTTTATGCGTTTCAAGAAGACCATGTAGTAAATACCGGTTAAATTTTAAATACTTCGATAAAATAAATTCACTTACCGTAACAATAACGTGGAGTCAATTGAAATCAATTTTCCATAAACATTATTCCAATTTCAGTATCGTTTAGGACACCTGACCGTTGACGCGGTCTGACAAAGACTAGAGTTTCGTATGTACCTCATTTAACCGGTTCTTCGAAAATGGCCCAATGGTTTTTTCCGGAAATTCACGAATTATTTCCTTACAATATGTTTGGCTTTCGCCCGGGGTTGGGCCCGGTCGACTGCATCAGTCTTTTCCTATCAGACGTCTACAAAGCTTTCATAGAAAGAAAATTCACTGTTGCTAAATTTGTTGACGTCTCCTCTGCGTTTGATAATGTCCACCTTCCTACTCTATGCGCCAAGCTTCTTGGGCTTAACGTTCCATCTAATTTCATCTTTCTGATCCTAAACTTGTTCCAAAATAGATCCCTCTTCCTCTCTACTCCCTCCCGTGTCATTTCCAGATGCATCCACCGGGGACTTCCTCAGGGATCATGTCTTAGCCCCACTCTTTTCAATATCTATCTCCTTAATATTGCTTCCCTCCCTACAATTTCCTCCTCTCTCCTTTTCGCAGACGATATCCTCATCTACTCCAGTTGTAATGATGTGGCCGCCGCCAACGAAGAGATCAATAACTCTTTATCTATCCTTAGTATCTCCCTCGCCTCAATTCACCTCTCTCTCTCTCCTTCTAAGTCCTCTTCTATGGTGTTCTCCCTCCGCCCCTACAATCAAGCTTTGGTAAATATTATTTCATCTAACATTCCGATTCCGCTCGTCAGCTCCTTCTGCTATCTTGGCGTTATTCTCAACAGCCGACTCACTTTCTATGAACACATCAACTATCTCTACAATTCTTCCCTCAAAAGACTCAATCTCCTGAAAGCTCTTTCGCCATCCAAATGGGGTGGTGACCCTTCCATTCTCCTAATCCTTTACAAGGCTATAATTCGTTCCAGAATCGATTACTGCTCCTTCATCTATGGAAACTCCTCTAAATCTCTCCTCACCAAACTGGACAAAGTTCAAAACTGCTGCCTTCGGTTGTGCATTGGAGCGCTAAAATCTTCTCCCATTCCTGCTATCCTCTCTGAATCTGCTATGCAACCACTGTCTATCCGCAGATCGCAGCTTGGTTATAATTTTCTAATTAAACGGCTTTCTGTGTCCTCATCTAATCTTATCTCTTCCTATCTTAGTATTAAAAACCAATGGCGATTTGCTCCTCACAAAATCCCAATCCTTTCTCTCGTAGCAGCTCGAGTCTCCAATTTTTCGCCTTATGTCTTTTCTTATTCCAAGCTTTCTTACTTTTCCCATGACTTTTCCAGCATTTGGCAGACTATTAATCTCTTCTCTCTCCCTCTCCAAACCAGCTCCACCGCACATTCTTCAATCCAAGCCGAATTCTTCCACATGCTGGACACATCTTTCCCTTCTCATCTAACATTCTTCACTGACGGTTCTAAAAACGAAAATGGGGTGGGCGGCGCGTTTACCTCCCTCTCACTTAATCACTCTGAGTCCTTCAAGCTCCCTTCCTTCTGTTCTATCTTCACAGCGGAGTCTATCGCCATTTTACGCACAGTCTCGTTCATTCCATCCATAAGAGAGGTCAGTAAATGTCTGATTGTCTCCGATTCCAAAAGTGTTCTTCAAGCCATCTCTTCTCCTCCTTCTCATTCAACCAATTCTATCATTCTTTTAATTCGTTTTCTTATATCCAATTTACTTTCATCCCGTTCCATTACTATTGACCTTTTGTGGGTTCCTAGTCACTCTTGCATCGAGGGCAACGAGTTAGCGGACTTTTTAGCCCGTTCGGCCGCCCGCGATGGTCCTTTATTCTGCAAAATTCCTACCTCGGACATCCTCCTTCTTTCCTCAGCTAATCATTCCCGACTATGGTCGGACATCTATCCTTCCCTATTTTCTAATCCCGCCTCTCATTATCTTCAAATTCAACCGGTTCCCTCTTCCCAGCCGTGGTTTCAATCCTATTCTTATCAACGCTCCGCGATCATTTCCTTAATCAGACTGCGTATTAATCACTCACTTCTACCCTCTTCACGTTTTCGTTTTTCCCTGTCCCCTTCTCCCGATTGTCCCCTTCATAATTCCATCTCTCCTCTCATATGTGATGCAAACCACATCTTTTTTGAATGCCCTGCCCTTGATTCCGAGCGCTCTGTTTTGTACTCGAAAATCTTGGCACTGGGTCTTCCTGCTCCGTATAATTCTTCTTTTGTCCTTTCCTTTCCATCTCCAGATATAATCCCTGTACTCCAATCTTTCCTAAGCTCCATTTCTAATCGTCTTTTTATTTAACCCCTTCCTTAATTTCTGTTGTTGTTGGGTCAATGCCGCTGGCGCGCCCAAAAAAAGAAAATAAAAAAAAAAAAAAAAAAAAAAAGAAGTTTTTAGAGCCTAAATGGCGAAAGGGGGCAATTATCTATGAAAAAATTCTATTAAATGAAAAATTCTAAAACGCAGACGATGCTTATCGAAAAGTTTTTACTTAATTCTTATTAAGATTCACCATTGTAAATGACTTGAATAATAGTATGAAATATTTTTACCCCCTCCTGGTAAACGAAAGTATACGGTGATTTTAAATAAGACGCTAATTAGAGAATGCGCTGGTCGTCGTTGCTACGCGGAGGATAATTTGTAATAATATTTTTGGCTTATGAAAATCTGGTTTTATTTCGGACAGCGCGAGCATAATTCGGTACAAAATGCAATGTATTTTTAATCGTGAAATTATAATATGTCGGCCGAAATTCAAAATCGAGCAAAACTCGGTCCTCGGGGCTGGCTACTTTCTTTAATTTTATTTCTCATTTATTTTACACGCCTAACTGTAATGCTTTAATTATTTACATGTCCAGCGGAGAGAACATTTTTCAGGAAGAGGGTTGGTTATCCGAGGCCTGAGTAGGGAGGGAAAGAAACTAGCGTGCTCTGTGTATCTCTATATTTTTCATACCGTAAACTTTTGAAAATGTTATGGGGCCGCAGGATGCACAGGACTAATTTAATCGTTTCGTTTGGTTTTCCTGGTGGAGGGATAATTAAATAAGCGTTAATTAAACCCGTTTCATTTGACATCCCTAGCGAGGTAAGTAAATTAGCGTTAATAACTGTAAAGTCTTTCGTACTCGGCACAGACTTCGGATTTCATCTTACGCATATGAAAAGTAATCGGGAGGGATAATCCGGACGTATGATCAGAACGTATGATCAGGAACAATAATCAAGAGGGATAATCTGGAAGGAAAATGTTCCAACCATTTTAAAAAGAAGTAAACTAAGGTATATGGAGTAATTATTTTTTCTCAGAGTTGTGTAATAGCCGAGAATTCGGGCGCGTCCGTAATTGTACTCGTCTATAATATCTGCAAAAAGAAGTCCGGGACGTAAAAATTGCTTATTTGTCGGCCGGCTTGTAATATCTCCCCTGTTTTCTTCCTCTACATTTTATTTAGTCATGACTGCTCGTTCGATCTGTGAGACGTACTTTTTTTTTTCAATATGACGTAATGTTTTAATTGTCACTTTTGTTTTTCCCCATTACTTTGTTTTAATTAGAAAAGTGTCAAAGTGAGAGTCGAACATTCTGAGTTTCACCAAACTGGCCCGAGTTTCGTCGATGCTAAAATCCGCATTTCGAACGACGCATTCTATTTCCCAACCCGAAAAACTCTCCGCGTAATTTTTCCGCATCGAGATAAACGCAAAATTTCTCGAAAACGATACTTTTTAATTAAACATAGCGAAAGTGTTCTCCGAAACGAGTTTACATTTTCCGAAACAGCCACAGTAGAAGGTCCGGATTCGCTTTCGCGACTCATGCAGTAAATTGCTCTGTATTCGAGTTTACAACGCGAAAAAATCTCGGTTCCTTTCGTTTATGCACGCTTCGCAAATTTTTTCATCATCATCATCATCATCATCATCATCATCTTAAGCCATGGACGACAGCTTAGTTCATTTCTGTCATTTACAAACTTTAAATTATAGCAAATGAATCTCATTGCTTTCTCATCCATTCTCTTGCACCCCCATGCCAATTACTAGCAATTTTCTACTCCCTATCTTCTTTCTCACGTCTCATTTTCTTTACTTTCTTCTGAAACTACGGCTGCGCACTCACTCTTCTCATATCTTCTGTCGATTTCTTTCACACCGTTATTTTAATTTTTAACACTTTCAAATTCCTATCGCAACCCTCTTCGAATAACTTTGCCCGTTTTATCTTCTTCTTCGCTCACACTTCTACTTGCTTTCTTCCTTTGCTGTAGCTTATTTTCGTTTCCGACCATCTTCAGTCTTTCCATATTATACATTCGGCACTCTCTCCGCTTACACCTACTAACTCTTTCTCGTCGTATCTTTTTCGCATAACCCGTTTAAATTCCTATATTCCAGTCGCAACATTAGAGCAACAATTAATTTTAGCTCACCCATCTTGATATTCTGTAATTTCATCTGCATTAAATAACGTAGAGCAGGACGAGTGCAACTCAAAATATTTAATAGAAATAACTCGGTAATTCAACTTTACCGACTGTTTACGGAACAAACGCAATAATACTGTTTCGCTAAATATCCTTTTTTATCGTCAAGTAAAGACGTTCTTTTATTTTTTTTATTTAATAAAAATATCTTCAGAATAAAAACATTAAATATAAATTGGACAACTTTGCATACCTTTTTTTTTTTTTTTTTTTTTGGTTTTTAAAAATAAGTTGTGGGTCTCACTGGGCAAATATGCCCGTTGTGTGAGTGCCCGACACTCTTATTAACGTTTATTACAATAGATATATAGTAAAAAAGTTACAACTAACTTAACTTATTCCACAAATAACAATAATAATAAACCTAGCATTATGTTAAAGTAATAGTACATATATATATATATATATATATACATATATATATATAAACTCGGCCATTTTGGCCTCGCAAGGGGCTGTGCCCCTTGACCCCTCTTGCTTTCATTTCTGTCTCTTTCTCTTCTATACTTTGTATAAAATGATCAAAATTTACAACGTAATTCTTACTGGCATCAACACAAAAAAAAATAACATAACCACAAAAGTCTTATTCTAACATTTAACTTTCATTATATAAAATTAAGACATTTTTTCGTTACATATTTCATTACATAAAATTGTGACAGATTTTAAATAAAAATAACAAAAATCCTATAAAATATAAGAAACGTTACATAAAATTGGGACATTTTTTCGAATGGGAGGTAGCCTAAGAATTACGTTGTAATTAATATATATGTATATATATATATATATATACGAATGACAATAAATAGCATGCCGCGTAATACGCATCTGAACACCAATATATGCAGACAGCTTAATATTTATAATCGAAAAAACATGGTCTATGAGAGCTTAAAATCCAGGAAGAACACGACAAAGTCAAAAATCAACAAACCGTAAACAAAAAAGAACTATTAAAAAGTAGCGAGATAAAGGACGCAACTTGATCTTCAGTCTTTGCACCATTCCTTCAACCATTTTTGCACCTCCTTTTTCCAGTCACCAATTTTTTTCCCCTCTAGTATATGATTGGGGATTGTACTTATTAATTTGATTAGCCCGCTGTGTGTATTGTCAATTCGTAGGTTACACTGCGGGGATAGATGTAATAAGTATTACTTTGGTTTCTTGTTAATCGCACTTTTTCCCTGGATGGTAATTTTATATTATTGACATTAAATTCTAGTAATCTATAATAGAAATAGTATACATCTTGGGGGACATTTCATCGTTTTCCCTCCATACATAATTGATCCAAACTCGTTTTGCTTCCGATGGGGTAGTATAAGTTTCAAACACCTCTTCTGTATTTTACTTATTTTATTTATTTCTGTTTCCTTAACCTCACATAATATATTTGAATTCCATATAAAATTCTAGATATTATTATTGAATTATAGTATATACGTAGAGTTCGTTGTGATAGTACCTGCTTTATTTTGTATAAAGCTGAAATTGTCTGTCTTATTTTCGAGTTTAAACTTTGAATGTGTTTTTTCCAGTTCAAGGATTTATCAATATATATATATATATACATACCTGGATATTTAATGTCATGTACGTTCTCTAACGGTGGACAGAAACATAGATGGGTATTGTTATTTATATAAAGCATATGAAGGCAATCGTTATTTTGCAGGACGATTCGCGGATCGCGTATCTTATGTTTAGAATTGTTCCGAATGTGTAATACTTTTGATTTGTTTATATTTATACATAACCTCCTATCATGTGCCCATTTACTGAAATTATCTACAACATCCCCTTGTAATCATTTTTCCGCGATCTCTAAATTTTTGTGCTCCATTAATAAAGTAATATCATCAGCAAAACTATATTGCATTTTTAATATGCTTGCGTAACGAGTTGGTGTAAATGAGAAAAAGCATAGGGGCCAATATGGTACTCTGACCTACTGTGTGTATTGGATAGTTTTATCATTACTTTTATTCCCTGCGATTTTGACCATGTTTTTCTTATTTGTTATATAGTTCCTAAACCACTTAAGTTGATTATTTTTAATGCCCAGATTTTCTAGTCAAAAATCGAACTATATTTTAGTGCACATTTTGAAAAACATCGACGAGAGATAATTAATAGGAAAGAATTAGCTGAGGGAAATTCATATCGGTACTCAGGGTGATAATTTTTCGGCCGCGTAATGAGTAAACGGACAGAAATGAAACGCCTAATGGTAACCGGGGAAGAACCAAGTGATCACCGCGGTGTATTCGAAGAACGACCGGAACGTTAAAATACGTGGAACGTGCAACATTCGAGGGACGCAACATGATAGAATCCTTGACGGAGTTAATCATCACGATATCCTAGCTGGGCAGATGAGTATAGATGTGTTACTGCACTTCCAGAGTTAATGCGACTTGAGTCGCATTTTTTCGTCGCTTTACTACATTCCTATTAATACGATCCGCAATTTTCTTCCCTCTTTTCTGGCCAACGGTTGGGAATATTGTCCCTTTTAGGACAATTCCGGAATATTTTCTCAAATATTTGTAAGCCGTTTATAGGTTTATTATTTTTAGTACGTTTATTCGTGTACTGCTATGCGCGCGTCTTTTATGTAGGCTAGAAACACGTGATTACAGACGCATTAGGCGATTTTGAAAGGAACTGTAGAGTTTGGCCTCATGTTTTCGACGCGCGCACATCAGCCGCAAACAAAATTTACTCTGCAGAGAACAACATTCTGGGAAAAAATATATTAAAACGCAAATTCGCAGTCTTCATATTTTTTTGATACGCCTGAAAAAATAGAATAAAACAAAACAAAACGAACCAAAAAAAAACAAAACGAACCAAAACGAACCAAAAAAAAATCCACAATTCACCTCTCTAATAAGTGTGTCTTATGTTCGTGTTCCGTGTCATTAATGAAAATAGTCAACCGAAATGGGAAAAAAATCCCGTTAAAAGTCGACCGAAACACAGGTCGCCTAAATAGGGTTTCGTTGGCTTTCCGGAATATTACAAAACACACTGTAGCCTCGATTATTCTAGTCTGCTTCACTGGAGCAAAACGCGACCCATTTGTCTTGGCCATCGAACGCGCACGTCTCTCGCTCCAGCAATACGTTCGAATGTTTTTCTTAATGCACTGTCGCTTATAAGTTCATCCGTCATTTTCAAGCACACACACACACACACACACACACACAATCCGAAACACACGACGGCAAAGAAACGTTACGACCAGACGGTGTTGTAAACTTTCCCTCTGTCGATCCGCCGCTCGGGTTTGTAAGTCTTGTCAAATGGAGAAAGCCCTTAACAGTTGCTTATTAGGCGATTAAACTTTTCCTTGTCTCGTAGACGCTTTCAAAAATTCGCCTCAATCTCTCCTGTTTCTTCGGCGTCGTTACAAAATTGAACCGTAAAAAATAAACACACCTCACTCGAATTTGATTCGTCTATTGCACGACCTGGCATTTTTTCGGTAGAATACAAAAATCACTGAAAATTCTAGTTACCTTGGTCGAAACATTAACAAGTAATAGTGATTGTAGTTTTGGCCTAGGATGTATTATAGTATTAATATTTAATTATTAATCTGCGGCCCCCCGGCTTTTGTTTTTCAGAATATTTTCTAGTTTCAGATTTTAATGTTAACAAACATACCCGGTAGTCTCACACTAATAAAGTTATTTTGTACTTCTTTTTAGTGCATAAATAAAATGCTATTTTTGAAAAAAAATATATTTTTTTTATTTTTTAGTCTGGACTTTTTACTATGTATTTCAATAGAAAACAATAAATTCAGAATTGTATTTTATTTTGCTTTATTTTATTCAATATCTTGATTATAGGATATTTACAGAAATTTGTATTACATTTTATTAAATATTGGATCGCATTCTTTCAATTATATTGTCTCTTGTTTTTTATACAATACATACGGAATCCTCAGCACATGAAACACAATGTTTGACTAATAGCGCGATTTTTCCATTAATATATTACATGACCGAAAAAAAAAATAATTTTTGAAACTATCGAGCTTTCGACACCTCAAGGGTCTGGTTTTAAAGATGGAAACCCAAATATTCCAAAGTAAAGAAATACACAAGAATACGCATTTTTTTAACCTGGTTCAATATTTTTAAATATAAAGTTGATCCACAAGTGTGGGCTACACGTCATTTTTTGTTCTTTTTGAAACTTTTAGTAAACTTCAAATGTTTCGTTAAGAAAATGAAATACGAGGTTGCTCCCGACAAATAGCGCTCTTTCTAACAGTATATCATGTGCCTGGAAAAAAAAATATTATTTTCTAAAAGTTCGAGTTTTCGAAGCTTCGAGGGGCTAATTTTAAAGTTGAAAATCTAGATGTTCCAAAAACCAAAAAAATATACGTGCGTGTGCATATTTTCAACCTTGTTCAAAATTTTTAGCTACAATACTTAAGCCGCAAAGAGAGAGCTACATACATGTTAGATCTCGCGTTTTTTCGAACTTCTCGTAAACTTCGAAAGTTTCATTAAAGAAATAAAATATAGTTTTATTATCGACAAATAGCGATTTTTCCAATTTTTTTCCGAAATTTCAGGGTTTCGACGCCCCGAGGGTCTAATTTTAATGATGGAAACTCAGATGTTGCATAATATTGTATTGTCATCTAAACAAGCATTTCTGCGAAAGGACCCTTTTTTAATTCGTCGGGAAGTAGGTGAAAAATCGTTTGCAAGATTATCCCCAGACAGACAGAATGACAAACAGAAGGAATGAAAGACAGTAGAATGACAGCTAGACAAAATGATAAACCGAGTTAAATAAAAGGCTATAATAAAAGAAATTATGCAGTAGCGGATCCACAGGAGTGAAATAGCGGACATCCCCCCCCCCCCTAATGAACCAGATCAAAAAATTTGTTATAACAGAGAAACTTAATTTAAGCTACAAAAGTTTTGTATGAATTTTACCTACGAATTTAATTATAACTAATATTTAATACTATTTTCTAGTAAAACTATTGATATTCCATTTTTATTTTATTTTAAACACAATAGTCGTCGATCTTTTGCCATTTTTATTTATTTTTAATTTTTATTTTGTAATGTAAATGAAAATAGTTCAATGAGAATTATATATATTTAAACTTGCTCACGAACAAAGAGAATTCAGATCGGATTACTAACAAAAATAGAAAAGAAGTAAAGTCTAATAAAAATACTATCTTTCTTACTATTTCTAAACTACCATATTTAAGGTAAAATTTTATAATTTCGTTTTATAAAAATAAAACGAACACCCTTAAAAGTAAAACAGAAGTTAAATTAAAAATTGTAATAATTATGTATTCTTAAAACATTTTTAAATTTCTATAAAGGTCGCTATTTGATTTTCTTTATGAAACAAGGGATATTTCTCAAATCTACTGATTACTGTAGACGATTTTACGTAACTATATAATTCCTCCCCTTAAAATGTTCTTCTTATAATACCCCCACAAAAAAAAAAATCCTTATAGATCCGTCCCTGAATTATCTCTATATTTTGGGCGATTTATCTATTTATTTGCTGACTGTATTTTATCACCCCTACTAGCGTAATACAACTTTATGTAAAATAATTTAAAATTATGCGCAAGTATGGCCAAGTCAAATTTCAAAGCATTCGATTTTTAGGTCTTCAAACTTTATGTAAAACAATTGAAAATAATTCACTAATAGATTTGATAATTTTTTTAAAATTTGCATATAAATTTTTTATCACTAAATTTAATTTTTATTCTTTTACATTTGAAAAAAAAAAAAAAAAAACGAAAAACAATGGCTTCCAAATTTATTTTTTATATATATTAAGTGCGATTGCATATGTTAACTCGATATTTCAACATTGCTTCGTCTGAGAAAAGTACCAGGGAAACATTCAGGGTATACGTCGAACCGCGAAATACCTAAAAATTAGAGTGAAACTCTCATTCATTAAATAGCAAATACGATATACTTCGGGCTAAATATTTAAAAGGGGCAGAGTTTTGTCCTGAATTTCCGGGAAAGAAGAGAAAAAGTACAGGGAAAATCTTCAAAAGCTCGCTTTAATTAAAGCGAGCACGGGGTATAATTTGTGGACGAAATAAAGCGGGAATTAAATCGGGTATTAATTAATTAAAAATTTTTAGCAAGAGACCGCTAGTAAAACGGAAAAGAAAACCTTATTTGACCAGTGCTCAGTTCGGCAATGTTGGACGCGGCAGAATGGCACGAGCACGGGTACGGAGCGGCGGCACGGGGAGCGAGAGGAAGATAAGGCCTTTTAATGAGTAAGGAACCGCTGAAACCAAAACCTAATGAAATATTAATGAAGATGTCTAATCTGCTTTGTGTTCGCTTTAATTTCCGTTTGCTAAAGGCGCATAGTTGAGACATTCTCTTTGTTATGCACCGGGCAATCATTTCTACTTTTTCTCACGCCAGTTAACGCCTGCATCATCTCATCGTTAGAGCTGCCGTTTCGAAGTTAAATTGCACGCGTCACTTTAAATGTAGTTAAATTCGCCTTTGAGGTAATCATCGATACCGCAAAACCGACATCCGCTGAGCAATCAGATGAACAGCCGAACAAACAAACTATTGTTAAAGTTGTCTAACGTGGTCTGGTCGTTCTTTTTCTTTTCCTTTTTATTATTCCACTTCTTACGTCTCTTCAGCCGTTAGAATTGGCTCATTATAATTCTTCAAACACGTCCGTTACGTGGATATTAAAAATAATGAAATGCGCAATTCGCGAAATATTGACTAATGACGGACGGGAGTTATTAATGCAAATGAATTAACAACAGGTAGCGCGGTAGCCTTTAAGGTGTTTAACTACCAAATCAAAGGACACGGGTTCGAGACTTGTCTTGTTCCAGATCCCAATCGCTCCCAGGTTCACGCAGCCTGAAATAATTGAATACCAAATAAATCTGGGGAAAAGTAAAGGCGGATAATCCAAAAGTAGAAAGGAACTGGCCCCAGTATTCTCATCAGATCCATTAGGCTTAGTAAAGCTTAACTTCACAATCCCCAACGCCCTGCTGAGGGTATCTTACTTTACTTACTTTTAGGTTGTTTTGTTTTTTTTCGTAACTAACAACATTATGTATTCGGCTTTAATAATGCTCCCGAGAACTATAGGAATTTTTCTTAATACTCCCCTTTGCACTCGCATTGCGTAAAACAACTACCATAAGCAGTACCTATTCTGTACAGCTAGAATGTACAAATAGGTAGTCACGCCGTTCGGAACTGCGAGCAATACGACTGGGAAGAAATCCCCCCCCCCCTTATGCATTAGACACGGTCTGAAGAATAATACCTTCGTGAACTGTATCGAATACGCCGAAAATGTTCCATCACCAGTTTTATGGAAAAGATCTTGAAGTAAAAATACGTAACAAGAACGGTTCTGTGAGGAGCAGGAATCGATTGTGGTTAGATGTTGTACTTGCCGGGCTTGCATGGGGAGGCTGTATAAAGTAGAGACAGGCTGCGTGAATGCATCGCGTAATTTCATCTACTTGGGGTTTTTGGCGATTCGCCGATAACGACGGGGACAGGCGAGACATGCTTTCTTAAATTAAACCTTTCTTTTTATTTCAAATCGAATTCAGAAACGAGATGCTTTCAATATGCTGAAGGTCTTAATAGGAGAACGCTTTTGAGATGTGGATATGGTTAAAAAGGTGGTCAAGAAGACTTGTCACGTATAATACACCATCCACTATGCAATAAGACTTTCGCCGTTGTTTTTACAAGGAATTATAACTATAATTATGACGGATGAAAAACATATCTGCCCAAAAGCCATCGAAAGACGTAACATTGCAACTTGTTAGCCCCAACGATCGACGAAATCAACGATGATGGTAATGAGTGCACACCTATAGTTTTATAAATATTCCGGACAAGAATGTCCGTTTATTATATGATTGTGATTAAAACTGACCATGCTTCACGACCGTAACGTTATTGTTTCATCATCATTATATCCTCAATCATTCGGTTGATGGACAACCTATTCTCACATTTTTCAGATGTACAGCTATAGGTTGCATACTAAGCAATTATTATATATGCAACGCAGGTGTACACACCCGCAAGACTACATTCGGAACTGATTAGTAATCGTTTGATTTATCGATATACAAGTGCAGTCCCGTGTGGGTCTGCTGTGTACTGGCCTAGCGCGCATATGATGTTGAACGTGGTGGTTTGCTATTGCCTTCCACGTGATTACTAGCGATTATTTAATTGTACGGAGCTTAAATTACTTTTAGTTGCAGTTCGCGATTATTCCGAAACCACGCTTGAGAAGGCGCTGTTGAAAAATTTCCAAATCTAAAAGTTCAATTTCGAAAATTAACTCTCCACACGTTTTGTATATAAGTACGACAGGTGCGTAATGATACCACTATATTTCGTTAATTTTTACGGTCGGGTAAAAACACGAACTCAAATTGCTGATCACAAATTGAATAAAATATTTACACTAGAATGTAAATATTATAAGATACGTTTTACTAACCTTTAGCTACCGACTGGATGTCAATGAACATCATCGAAAAATCTTACGATATTTCTTCGTGACAAAAAATGAGCCTAGCCGTAAGACATGGAATATTTTTATCGTGAAGCTGTACGCTATTTTTGTATACACATCGATGCACGACGGATTTGCCGAATTTAATCGACACATAATTTAAACAAACAATCGAATGAAAGCGAATAAAAAAAGAAAAAAAGGAAATAACGACCAGAATGAAAAAGAAATTTTGCAAATTAACACAATTAAATGAGAAAGATGCGTTTTTGTAATTAATAATTTTTTTAAAATTCGCGTTCGTCAGGAGGACCGACATTTTAAATGACGGAAAATGAAATCTTTCTTGGAGCCGAAAATCACAAGAACCTTTAGTTCCCGGAGAAAAGTTTATATTTTAATTTCACGTATTAGTCATCGCCAAGTTACCGAAGATCTGGCTGTTTTCTCATACTGATGCGGATTCGACATAGTCTATAATGTCGAGCTAGACATTATTCTTCGATTAACCAACCAGTTAATTTTCGATCTCTCAGAATCATCGGATTTTGTCGTCCTACGGTCACGGCTTAGTACTTCGAATTTCTGTCAAGAGTTTCGGCACGTGTAGCTTTCCGAGCTGTGTATGTATCTTATTATAAGCAGTCCGCGACAATCTATCCCTGGCGTGTGCACGTTACCACCAGCAACGTGAGCTGAGAGAGGTTTTGTAAAATCCCGCTAAAATCAGGTATACGATTATATGTAATCGGCTGCTGGCAGTTAGCTTTTCCGTTGATATACATACTTAAGTACGTATATATATATATATATATATATATATATCGGTCGTCTTCGTTAGCGTTAATCTAGCGACAGTTACGGTCGAATACGTGAAATTTGTTTTAGATGATCCGCGTGTCGGTTTTATATGTTGTACCGTACCGTGTCGTTCGCTTCAGGCGAATTTTCGATATTACCGTAATCTTTTGTATGTTTTCTTGGATTTTGTTCCCTTTTTTTCTGGTCACGAAGCGTTTCCGACGCCACTCGGTTCAGTTGCGAAAATAAAAGAATACACGTTTTTTTTTATTAGAAGTCATTCCGTATCATTCGGATATTAACTTTTTGGTTATTCCTTTTTGTTATTATATTCTTTTTATTTTTCAGTATTCGCACTGAGTTTAATACTCCGCGTCAAAGACACACGCTCGGGTCTGTGTGGTGTCCGCAGCGACGCGTCCTAGAAGGAGTCGCATCCACCGTCGCGCGAATTTGATTAGGCATCGGCCGTTGCGCAGCTTTCAACTTTATTTATTTTTATTTTTTATTTGCAACGAAAAACCTCGAAGATTATTATAGTCTGGAATTTATTTTCGGTCCTTGACAATTTCCGGACCTGAACATTTGTTCGGTGCCGGATATTAGGGGCATAATGAATTCTTTTTTGCTTCTGATGATCCGTGGGTATGTTATGATAGACCTGTCCGGTCATCGTGCATTTCCGCTGAGATACTAAAAAATTTCGATGCGAGCCTCGTATCAGGTAATTTCTCCGAAAAAGAACGTCGCAACAGAGACAATTTTGCGAATTCCTTTGAAATCCTACGCACTTAAACACGCCATTTACTACAATCCAATGTACTCATTTTTTTCCAATCAAGAACAAAGGTTGCCGTTAATTGCATTTAAATATAAAGCCACTTAAAACGACACACATCTTTAAAGTGGAACTATACAATTTTAAACGCTTAAAAAAGATGCTTTTTTTATTATTTTCTTCAAACAAACGAGAAAAAATATATATGCATATATGAAACGATCTTAAAAATTAACAAAAATGCAGGCCTATTATTCATGAATAACGCTGACGGAGATTATTAGATTTGTACGAGGCGCTTTCTTTAAGAATTAATCGGCCTTTTGTTTTTTGTTGTTTTTTTTTTTATCTATAATTTTGTTATAAAGTACCCGAAACATGGTACTAAAGGCGATAGTTAATGCATGTTGCTATAGATCCTGTGTATCGGGATTTTGTAAGTAAAGACATCGAACTGTATACAGCAACACATTAAAATTAGAGGCAGTCCAGAATGTTAGGCGTCTTAAATGATAGCTTTTCATCAGTTAAAACATGTCTGATAAATAGATTATATCTGTTCTCAGTGATTAATAAAAAGTATATGTCTTATTTCCAATAATAGGATTACGTGTAATTAACGGAAATTTTTTCCACGTTCTTTCTTCCTTTCATTCTATTCAAATTGATTTACTGTAGGTGCCTAGTCATTCGGGCATCTTCGGTAATGAAGCGGCGAACCCCTTGGATCGGTTTGCTGCTTCTTCTCACTTTCATTTTTTAAAAAAAGTCCCATCGTCTAATCTTTTTCCGCTGTGTAAAGGTTTTCATCTCAGGTTCCTATCGGGTATATACGCTTCCTCTTTTTCTAACAATTGTTCCTTTTACCTGTCTGTTCGATCTAGTCTTCCTGTTAACCTATGCTTTTCTTTGTTTCCTTCACTTTGTCGTTCTATTGTCGTCTCCGTTATTCATCTGCGTACTTAAGCCATACTTTATTATCTTCTTCCCGTTTTCATTTTTCATCGGTTGACTCTCCATATTGTCCCCTCCATTCAAACGAAGAGCATATTTGCGATGCGGTTCACGCGTTTATTAAGTATTCATCTCTTTCTGCTGCTTTCTACTTCAGTTTGCTGTGACTTGGTCTTCCTACTCCTTATTGCGACTCTTATGTCCTATCTTTTCCGTCTTTATAGATTGTTCCTATTATATTGATTATTATATCCTCGTAACAACATTTGATATTGTATATAATTTTGACTCCTTCCTATTATAATTGTTTCTGGGTAAAGATCTCCGGTTGGCGAGCCCAAAAAAAAGCATATTTTTAAACGTACAAAGACTCAATTATTATACGAGACTGTAAACATATAAATTTGACTTTGGTTACAGCTAAATTTTGAACGCAGAGAAGTAAGTATTAGTCCCGTTTCTCTGAATATAATACTTAACAATTCATACAAAAGAAGAAGAAAAAAGAGAAAGAAAAATAAAGAATGTTGGCAATTAAAACTTTTAAATCGTTTAGGAACAAGTTGTATAAATGTACTCTTAAAGGGGGGAAGACTGACGTAGTCGTTTCGGGCAGAGGTTTTCAGGTAGTACCTGATATTTCGCTGCCGCGTATTGAAAACATACAGAAATTTCCCTTGCGCTGGGCTAATGCCCGTAGTTGACTTATCTAAAAATAGGGGGAAAAAAAACAAACAAAAAATAAAGCTTATTAAAATAATAATTAATTTGAAAATTTGATATAATCCAAAGAGAAAGAGAAAAAAAACTGGAACTAATATTGCACTAGATAGAACAAAAAGAATAGTAATAAGTGAACAATTTATAGAAAAACGTACGTATTATAACAAAAGTAAGTTTAATTTAGAAAGAAAATTTAATTTAAATTGAACTGCGTGGGCAATTTTATAGGTATTTAAAATAACAAGATGAAAAATAAAAAGAACTTAATGTTTATACATTAAAACATCTCTATTGAATATAAATTACACAGTTGAGATATAAAAAGTTTTACATACATAAATAAAAATAGTAAAAATGTACGAAACAGAAATTCGAACGTAAAATTCTGTAGGAAAAATATTCTACTGAAAACATGTAAGACATTTAGTAGGAAATGTACAGCTGTCCAATAATCGATAACTTTTGTACGGTCGCGCGAAACATTGTCGTCATTCGGACAGCAGTAGCTTAGCATATCGCCGAAACGGGTTTGTCCAGAGTCTGAGCTTTTTTCATCCTGATGTATTATTTTACTCTTTCATTGACCCAGAAAGGTATTACCGATTGCGTCTAATCAAAATTTCCCCCATACCGTGTTCAATTGGAAATATTGCGGGGCACGTCGTAGTGTCACATTTCGCCGAAATAATAATAGTCAAATTCCTGCGAATATTAGTACTACTGAAAACTTTCGCTTTAACAGACACATCTGCAATCAACTCAGAGCGACGAATGAAATCGTAGTTTTGCCACGCTTGGTCATTTCGAGAAATTCGGATTTTCTTCATTTTTCAATAACCTATTTTCTGTTAAACTAAATTAGGATTTTCTTTCACCCTAAATTAACATTTATAGGGCGCGATTTTGCTCACGTCGGTGGAATCTCGCTAGCGACACGCTGCGAGGTTTTCCGTTTTCACTATTTTTCTGTGCCGCTAACCGCAGATTTTCAAGACACAGAGTTAGGCAAAGTGAACAAATTTGATTTTTAAGACCACTTAGGCGGCGACAAAACTGTTTAGGTCAAAAATTAGAAAAAGCAAAAAAAAAGGCCACGAAAAGGACCGAAACTTTTTTACGGAAAAAGTAACACAGTACTAGAGTATCACGTTTACATTCAGTTCGGAGTTCCGGATTGACCGAAAAAAAAAACACAGCAGTGCATCGGCGTGGATGATGTCTGAAAATAGCACGGTTCATAGGAGCCGTTCTCGCCCAGCGGTCCCCCCCCCGTCAGATGCGGAGGTTCAGCTCGCGCCGCGATAATAACATCATGCTGCGCCATTTGGAGTTCCCCTAATTTTTACTCTGCCCGTTGACTAAACTCATTAGCCGCGCAACAACGACGCCCGATTCGTCAGCTTACACTCTGCAACGTTGGCCGACAGAGGCAAAAAAAAAAAAAACAAACAACAAACAACCGATACTCGGAAATCCAAAACGAAAACGAGGAAAACGGGGGGAAAAAGTGTCGGGGCGCGTCCCCGTCGGATTTGGTCACATTCGGCGCTATCGAGCATAGGCACACAGTCGGAATTATACTATTTTTCGTCGGAAGAAAAGTGTAACGATAATAAAGGCAAGAAGCGATGTTTTATCGCTGGCCGCTTACGTATCAACGACACCTGCTGTCAAAGTTGCTAATTTCGCCACGGCGCCTCTATTAATATTCCAACAGCTTGCGCGTTTACCGTATCGCGCGCGTGCCAAGCCCGGGGTTTATCGGCGGAACCTGCGCGATCGTCCGCTCGGAAAAAGGCAAGTTTGCGACGCGTGTGTCGGCAACTGTCCAACGCCGGTTAGAACTGCAATTACGAGTAAAAAGCACGCGATCATTTGTTATCGGCGGCTGCGGCGATGCAAAGTTAGTAGCCGGAATTCCGAGATGTGATTTATCGCGAATGCGTCGAGCTAGTTAATGAGATTGGCGCTATCATCTACCGCTACGAATCGGATCGGAATACAAAACGCGCTCATTGCAGACGTTAATGGATGATTTCGCGCAAAAAACCCCGTTTCCCGGCCCATTAATACCGGCCAATGCTGTTACGAGTACTGAAATAATATTGCTACTCTCCGCAATATATGTAACCCTTAGAATGGTATTAGAACATGGTACACCGGAATAGTACCGGACAGGCTTTTGAAGCACACCGCTGGTGAATTTGTCGCCGGTGATATCGAGTCGCCCGAATGTTAAATTTCACCGTAGTTTCTTTCTCTTTTTTTTTTTATCCAATCGACCGAACCGCTATTAATTTTATCGCTGCAAAGCTACGTTTTATGTCGTTCCGATGTAGTCGATAAATCGAAAAATTCGTGCTAAAAAAGAAATAAAGGAAAAAAAAACAAACTCGAGAGGGTGTTACTTTTTTAAACCACTAGACACGTTTTTAGGCCGCGGTCGGGTACAATTTAATTTTCGTTTAAAACCATACTTTTGTTTTGCAGAGCCTTTTGACTAGAACGGCTAAATGGCCGTGCCAAGAGAAAAAAAAAAAAAATATCGAAAACTTCACGCTTCTACGGTTATCGAAGCATTCAAATTTTATCTACTATTGTCCCATCTGTTAAAGTGTCACGCGTTTACGTCAGACGAAATGAGACACCTTCGGGGGGGAAAAAAACACCATCTCTTCGGATAAGAGTAACGTGTATGCGGTTAAACCTTAAACGCACGCATAAAATAAGTCAATCATAAACGCGCCGACCGGTTTTGGTAGTCGAAATTAGTTGACTATGTTAGTAGTACTGTTTTTTCATTAAATTTTACATACCGTTTCTTTCGGAAGGAGTTCTGTTTGTAAGAGTGGCGGAAAGCGATAACTATATACGCGGGATCAAATTGATTTGAATTAATTCGATATATTATGATGATATATTTCGATTTTAACATCGCAATAAAAACTTTTATATAGCTTCAGCGCGCGACTGTTAGTGAAATAACCTCAAATTTCAGTTAATAATCCAGCACGATAGCCAAGCTGAACGACTTGGATTACATCTTTTAACAAAAGTGCATCTATACATATATATATATATATATATATATATATATATATAGAGAGAGAGAGAGAGAGAGAGAGCACATTGTTCGAAGCATCTGTTGCTGCACGAAAGCTACTCCGTTGCATTGTAAGGCGGCCCACTTCATTTAACGGAATTCCAAAGAAGAGCTCGCCAGAAAATATAGCGCCCTCGTTGGAAATAAATTAAAATCATAAGTCCCCCCCAACCACCAACACCACCATGGTCACCGTCACACCACTACCCAGGGGAAATGTAGACGCGTATGAGCGCGAGCGAGTGTATTATCATTTCGCGCCGGCTCTACAGTAGCGAGACGGAAACGAAACCTCTCCAGTAAGTAAATCGGATAAAACGAACGTCGGAACAATCGCCGGGCGAGCGGTGCGCGCGCGGAAGCCGTAGAAAGTATTCTCGGCGTCTAGCGCGTTCTCAAAGGAAAAAACAAAAAAAGCCGCCGAATCAGAAGTGCTTCCTTTTGTCGGAATCGTCGTCGTTGGCCGAAGCAGCTCTCTTTCATCTCAGCACTTTACAAAAGAAAAACCGGCCAAAATGCGATTTTCTTTATACGAGCGTAATTTGGCCGTACACGGGTCGCCCGATCGCGTCCGCCGAGAAGGTGTCTCGCTAGAGTGATGCCTATTACCCCGACAACTAAAGCGCCCCCTGCAATCGGAAACGCTTTCGATGTCCCGCAATTCGCGTCCGCCGATGAAACGCAACCTCGCGCCCGTCGCCGTTCGCCCGACTGTTCCGCAAATGAGAACGATCGTTCGTTGCGCGGACGGCTTTTTCACACGTCGCGCATTAATTTAGGCGACCGGATTTGCCCGGTTTCGTTCCTTTTTTTTCTTCGCTCGTTTCGTTATCGGCCCAACGAACAAATTAGCTCGCAAATCGGTAAATAATCCAGCGAAGCGCTGCGACTGCGAACCGCGCGATAACAGCTACTCGCGCTAGAAATTTGCCAATATCGGTTTTCCGTTTCATTCGCGAATTAATGCAGCATGCAGCTCTCCGATTACGCACTCCTGCCCGCCCGTTCTCGCTGCTACCCTTGATGATTAATTTTCCTACCCAAATTGATATATATATATATATATATGCATATATACATTGGAACATTTTTTAAATTTTCGTACCTGTAATCTACCTGGCAACTATTATCAAGCCAGGGTCTAAGTCGTTCGATCGATAAAACCGTTAAGGTCTTCTTTTCGTTCGTTTCATCGCTCTCGTTTCATGTTAGCACCTTTTTCGCAAGTCGCACCCTCGCTAAATAGGCTAGCGATCGACAAACAGATAGACGAGATCGCATTTCAGTTTTTAGCGATCATACACATATCTGATTTGCAGCGTTGCTTCGTTTAGCCTATTCTTCGCGATCCGATATTTCGATGAATTTTGTCGGCTTTTTGCGACGTTATAGTGCAACATAGCGCTATTTTTTTTTTTTTTTTCGGTGTCTTTGTCAGTAAAAAATACCTAGAGTCCGGCAAACGGCGTAAGGAGATTTTACATGAAGAGTCCGGAGTCTTGGCGATGACCAATAACCCCCGTAGGGAGTTCTTTCATTATAGTGCCATACTTAATTCCTGAGCGTCGGCGACTACCTATTTGTACCTCTTAACTGTACAGATATAGGTAGTTCGTGATCTTATTCAGGGCTAGTCGGTCATCAGTCGTTGAAGAATTGGCTCCGCAACTCTAGCCCACAGTACTATGGAGTGTTGGCGCTGCACGTTGTACTATTAATGTCCGCAAAACATTCTGATCGTGTTCTCTCTGCTGTGCACTGTAAAACGCGATGGTCAGCCACTGTCGAGCAGTTTGCCTGTCAACTTTCCCGGAACTTCCGAAACCGCGTAAAGATTTTATTCCTCGTGATTTCCTTCTGCGATTGCAGATGCGCGCCAAATTTTGCTCTCTGAATTCATCGACAGACGCCACATCGTCCTCGCCTACAGAATAATGTCCTTATACTCCAGATATTGTTCTTTTTCGAAAATATACGCTGGCCTGCAATTTAACCGTGCGTAACATTTGAAGTCCGGCAACAAACGGTGTTTTGAAAGCCTAACAAACGTCCCGTATGTAACCTTTCCTTTGTACATACTGGCGCGGTGTATTTTTTTTTTTTTTTCGATTTTTCGTCCGCAAGCCTTGCACCGTAATATGCACGCGTGTGTAATAAGGTCAAGCACAGGTCAGTGTCGAAATTTTTCCTTAAAAGACACGAATATAAACTAGGGTCATTAATTTATATGTAGATCTGTTGCGTGTACTATATTGGGTTTCGTATATCGTGCGACTGTTCTAAAGCACTCTAACAAGGAAACACTAGGATCAGAGTTGTTTTTCCTTTGCTCGTTGTAAATGAATTGTTATAAGTAAAGTAGATTAACCTTCAAACGAATTACGAGATTTCCGATATGCGAGATTACGTTTAAGTAAATCATTGAGAGCGAAAACAATTAAAAGTCGTGAATTTTAAAAACCGGCGAATTACTACGCGTGATCATAAAATGTCTGCTAGCCTTACTGCTGAACTCTGTGTAAAGCCCATATCCTTCAGATAAGGTATCATGGATTGGGAAGGTTCACAATGTACTAAGCGCAACGGTACTAATGAACGTAGGGGGGCCAGTGCGCACCGAGAACCTTACGTATATACTTTCCAACATAGTATATGACAAAAACGATCCCGCTACGAATTGCTTAATAACGCCGACTGTCCTATTTAGTTTTTAGATTACGCATAATATGGAGAAGCTAAACATATTGATCTTGGCAATACAACGTCAAAATGAATAGGTGATGAAAAATTAGTCAAGGGCATTTGACGACTGTGTCTGCCTTTTTTGCTGGCATTGGTACGGTTTACGGTTAATTTAAAGTACTAAAAATTCCGCAGACAAAAATTATATTATCGAAAAAAACTTGTGCCAATAACTACGTAAGGCGATGTTTGCTTTCACGAAAATAATAAACGGGCTCTGGAAAGGGCTATTTTTAACAAAATAATTAAGAAGTTTGGGTGTACAAATGTTTAATTACTTAAAACTATAAACGCCTCACAAATAGCAACAAAGCACGGACTAACAACAACAATACCTCAGGTATAAGACTCGATTGCCTACGGTTGATAAACATCCATTTTTTTTTATTTTTTTTTTATTTCTTTGTGGCGCAGGGGTAAATAAAAATTACTAGCCAAATTATAAAACTGAAAAACGTGTCTTCGCTAGTAAACACTATTAGAAAGCGAAATCGTTAAACGAATATCGTTATACAAAGAAAAAAGTACGAAAAATTAAAAAAACATTTCTTAACGTGTTGCAAATCTACCCCATTGGTACTTTCGTAATTCGAGAAAGTACCTTTTATTTTATTTTTCGACAGGGATTATACCGGTGTATAAAATCGAGTCCTATCGTGTTGGCCGGACGGAACCGGTTTGCATTTTTAATACGCATTTAGTTAAAACAGTCCGGTTTGTAATATTAATCGTCGATTCTACGCTTACACACTGTCCCGAGCTTCAATTTCCGGTGCGCAATTGTGCGGTGTCGTTTAGGTTTGGAAAAACAAACTCGGAACTCAAAAAAGCGAATACGTTTTGGAAATGTTCAGTGCGACAACAAGGGGGGCCTCGGCAATGTCTGCTAGTTACTTCTTTCGCTCTACTCGTAATAAATGTTGTTCCTTGTTTGTTCTTTTTCTTTCTGCGTAGACTTACTTCTTAAAGAACCCAGCATGAAAACTCCACTAAATTTATCGCAAATAAATGCGGCGTAATGATTTACGCTATCTTTAAATTTTGCCAGAATTCTGAAGATTTTAGCGATGTTGAAGATATGCACGATAGCGAAATTTACAATAGGAGGTACCCCTAAATAATTGGGAAAAAGATCTTGTTTCTGTTATAATGACTAAAGCGAGCAAAAGTTTCTCCGAACCTGCGATTAATCGGCATGCGGTTCGCCGTACAAAATGATTATTTTAGCACCTTTATTATCTTTTTTATTTTGCTTTTTTTCTTCATCAAACATTTTGCTTCTTCTACTTTAATGCTTTTGCGAATGTGTACCAAAGGTAGCAGCAATAGGCGAACCGAGTTAATTCACAGTATTCTTTTTCCGAATTCAATACACAGCATTCTATAGATAAACACTTCCGCATCAAATAGCCCCCCCCCCAAATATTCGCATTAACAATCGTTGGCGTTATGTTCCTCGTGAAATTCCTATGCTTTCCCATTTAGCAGACCGGGTTTCCGAATTTTCAAAGCTCTCTTACTTATTCCATGAATTCAGTATGGCAGCCTATCGATTTCTCTTTCTCCTCATGCTACGCAGTTTAATCGGATCTGAATGTCTGCAACTGCTCTATTCTTAATTTCTTTTTCTCGCGTAATATTCTTCACTGATGACCCCGAAACTGAGTACGGTGCGAATGATGTGCTTACTGCCCCCTTTTGGCCATTTCGAATTCTTCACGCTCCGTTCCTTCCACTATTTCATCTGAGGCGATTTCTACTTTACGCGCCATCTCGGTTATCTATTCAACAAGCGGAATCTGTATATTCTTCATCGTTTCCAACTGCAAGGACGCGTTTTTCGAACTATCTTTTCTTTTCCTTTTCATTTTTCTAATAATACATCATCCTTTCAATTCGATCATTTCCAATTTTCCAGCATCATATATTCTATTCTTATAGATCTTTTACAGGTTCCATTGCCGGATGTCCTCAATGGGGCTCTTTCTTCAACAGTTATTTCCCTGTCTGAGTATTTTCCTATTTTCAAGAAATTTCAGACTTTGATCAGACATATATCCCCTTCTTTGTTCTCCAATTGTACTCTTCACATTACCTCTTCATTCAGTCTATTCTACCAGTCAGCCTTGGTTTCAGTTTATTTTTTCCCGTGGTCGTTTCACCATTGTTTCCACAATTAGACCTGGAATTAATCACTGCCTTCTGCCTTATTTTCGTTTTCTTTAGCTTCTTATTGCTCTTTCCGGTCATCCCCCCCCCCTTATGTGCCATGCAATTTTTTTTTTTCAAATTTTTCACGCTGAAGAACATTCATTTTTTCCCCTAGTATTAGATCTCTGGAACTTCCTACTTCTTAATCAATGCTTTCTCCCCGTTTTCTTTTTTTTTCAGTTTCGAATTTCTTTGCTTAAATTCTTCGAGCTTTCCATCTCCGTTACCCTCGCGATCTAAATGCATAATGTAGTTCCTTCATGTTGTTAAATCAAGACCACTAATTAGTTTCTACGAAAAATAAAAAAATTATTTACCACTGTCGGAGATCTTATTCGTTATCTAGTCAAATAAATAGGAACAAGATATGTTGTGAGCATCAAAAATCTGAAATCTTTGATGCAAAAATAATGACGGCACAACAAACCGGAGAAAAACACGAAAATAACACGACAAAGTCTTTTTGTTGACGATGTCGCTGATTTTTCATTTAGAATGCTCCGTACGAGGAACACGTTGAAATAAATTAAATATTTTGCCGTTAACTTTCTTTCCGATGGAAATTAAAGTAAAACTGTGTTGTGATGGATTTAGTAGTGTTACTATTTATGAATACGAAAGTGTGAACGATGAACCTGTAGAGAGCCAATTTGTCGGTTCTCTCACATTATAAAAGAAGACAGGGACGTAGCTGACAAAGTGTAGGAATGGTTCTAATAATTCTTGTCAAATAAAAATTTTCAAAGAGTGTAGCTATGGACAGAATCAAATGGAAGAAGTTGCAGGAAACCTTTGCTAACTATAGATCGAGCAAATTTAATATATTCAATTATTTCAAGTAATTTAACTAATTTGGCTTGTAATTTAAAAATTTCCTCAATAAAGATTTATTTATTTATGAAGGTGCCCGGTGTAGCAATGTGTATTCAATTTTTAAAACGTGAATACCGGAAACTGAAACAATGAGTTGCCTCGTTTAAAATACTATACAATCAGTGTTAGACGGTAGGAAATAGAACGCAGATGAATGCTGCACTTTAAGAAAAAATAAAATAAATAAATGAAAAACAAACTATCTTTTCAGGGGAGAAAGCGTTAGATTTGAAACTTTGCATGGCATAAACTGTGAAGTTCAGATCGTTTCAAGTATCGGAATTTCTACTACTTTCTACGCTAAATGTAATAACGCATTGGAAATATCATAAACTTACCTGTCGTCGTAAACAAATTCGGCGTTTAAGGTGTTGTAGTTGACCAAGTAGGCCAGCATAGCGCAAAGAAATGCTCCGATGTCCATGTTGACGAAAGTTTTCTTTTGTCCGAAGCGTAACATATAATGCAGTAAGTGCTTCATCCTCATCGGACTATTTTTCCATCTGAAACATAAACAGTGCCTTCAGAAAAACGCCCTCAAGAAAAGGTTGCTAAATGTTTGTTCGTTAAACATTACTCGGTCGAACGTTAAAAGTTTAATGAAATGCGCCACTTCCGAGTGATTTTGTAGATAATGGAATAACCATAGTAACAGGAGGGACAAACCGGCAGTGCTATTACGAAGATATAAATCGCACGCGTTTCTCGCCTTAGTAATTTCAGGATGAAGAAAAGCAAATTGTAAACCGGTTGTTGTTTTTTTTTATAATTATAAACTCTACACGAACTATTACGGCGCCTAGACTCGATAGAAGCTACAGCGTTACAGCCTATTGGATGCTGCAACATTCAAAACCGTTCGAACCAGTTGGTATGGTTTGACAACAGGCAGTGAAGTGGTGTATGATTTGAAGCACTGGGCGTATTCCAGTACCGTTTAAACGGATGCTCTACAGTTGGGAGGCCGTGCAGGAAGACGGAGAAGGAGCTCTCTCGAAGATGTAGTTATGAGACAATGCCGGATGTCCTATTTGGACAGAACTGGGTATAGGGAGCGGCGGCCACCACGGTTCGGTACTTCACTGTATGGGCCTGAACCGGGTCGTTTGATCCGTGCACAGTTTCTTCCGTTCTTCAGAAAAGTGCATTTGGAAGATCGATGGTCCCAATCGAGGTAGTACATCAGGTTTAACGCAAGTTATGTTAGCAAGTCAACGCGCTCGTTGCCTGAAACCCCAGCATGACCGGGGGGAAGCCGTTAAATGGGACCTGTACATTGATCTCCCTTTTTTTATTAAGGGTGAGTGAAATTGTGAATGCTTTGACAGATAGAAGCGAGTCTGAAGTAAGAAGGGCATTAGAAAATGCCTTAAGAGAAAGAAGGATCCTAAACATTGCTACCTCTGAAACAGGACAGTAGTCGTTTAGGCTCTCGGTATATATTACGCTTCTAATTTCGTGAGTGCATGTCGTTGGCGAAGGAAAATTTGCGGGGCTCGCTTCGACCACATTCGCATACATGCGTACGTGGCTGCGAAAAGAGGCGAATTCCTACAATACTATCACGGATAGGGAAAGATTAGGTGTTTTCATTGAATCTATTAGAGTTAAGTTTATAGATACTGGGGTACGATCCCAGGGTGCTGTAGTGATCAGATCAATGTGGTGAGCGATTCAATTTATGCTTACTTTAGAGAGGAAGTGAACAATGGATCGCCGGGGGAAAGATGACAATTTTGGGAATTATCGATGGAAAATGGGTGTAGTATGCAACAACAAAAGCTGTCTAGAAAGGTGGGATAATCGTGGATAATGGATAAGGAAGGATGACCTGCCAAAGCACAAACGCTTAACGAAGGCAAAGTCCGGTGCAACCTAAGTATTTTTTTTTTTTTTTTTTTTATTATTTTAAATGGGCACGCCAGCACAGGACATTTACCCAGCACAAAAGATTAAAAGAATAGAAGGACATATGGAGCGACAAGTTATATCAAGAAACGATTAGAGACAGAGGAAATGAATGCGGATAACAAGGGAACAACAGAAGGAGATGGAAAAGTGAGAATATAGAGGGCACTGTAAGGTGTAGGGAGGCCAAGGCTAAGCAAATTGGAATAAAGGATCGCGCGTTCAGTAGAAATAAAGGAACATTCAAATAGTACGTGATTTGCATCACACGAGCCATTGAAGGTTGGAGGATGAAGGGGACATAAAGGAGATTGAACCAGAGCAAAGCGGAAACGAGAAGCCGGGAGCAGACTGTGATTAAAACGAAGGCGAACTATGGAAGAAATGACAGAACGGCTGATACTGGGAAAATTATTAAACCAGGGAGAAACGGATGGAGAAGGCTGTAAAGCAAGGTAAAAGGCGTCAGGGTTGGAGAAAAAGGACGGATAGAGATCAGTCCAAAAGTCACGGTGAGAACGAAAAGAGAGAGAGTAAAGACATTGGGAAGGAAATCTGCCTATGAAACGACCACTTGCTGCGGCCGAGCAAGCTAACGAGTCAGCAAGATCGTTACCAGCTATACCACAGTGGCCAGGAATCCAAAGCAGGTCAATATGGATAGAACGGGAGGCTAATAAATTGAAAATCAAGGAGCGTATATAAAGAATAATAGGACAGGAAGAGGGTTCAGGAAGGGGAGATGCGATAGCTACTAAAACACTCTTCGAGTCGGATGCAACCTAAGTAGGACACGTAAAGATGTGTTATCGGATTGGATTGATATACTTCAGAAGTTGTTAGCTGAAAAATATTCCTGTCAACCGTATGATAGTTTACTTTTAGGATAAGGGTTTCGTATACTGATAACAGCAGTATCGGATCTATGTTTTATTTGTGGTTGGATAAACATTTCAAGATGGACAGGGATTTTGTACGACTACTCTTAAGGATTGATATGTGTGGAGCCCACGACTATTTCTCATCAAACATTAAGCGTAGAAGGAACTTTATAGTAAGAACAGACTAAGTACATGTTTTAAGTAGAGGGCGATATCGGGATCGGAAATAGGATGACGCTTATTCAAAGATATTCGACATATGCACTTTTCGAGGATGGGAACTCCGGGCCATTATTTCCCTTTCCAGTTTTGTAATCTACTGATTGTTAACTGTGCCAGATAAACATTGCATTAGCGGAGAAGTTTGAGGAAAGAGGTAGGTTAAGGTCGTCTATGAACAAACGGACTTATACCGGCGACCTCATGCGATCTACTAAATCCATTGGTGTAGACGATAAACAAGGTAACACTCGAACCCTGCGGAACTCCATTTTTAATTGTAGAGAACGATGAGGAGCCTATTTTCACTTGAACGGTTCTATCATTGAGGAAACTCTGGATAAATAAGTCCATATTATTGATAATTTCGGCGTTTTTCGGCGTTTTTCGGCATTTTACGCACTCGATTTTCTCTACGTCATTAAAAATATCGAGTAGAGATGCTGCGATCTACTGTTAGTTGTTAGGATTTGCCTTATTTGAAATGTAGATCACTTCTCGGATTAGAGTCGATGACAGAACTTAGTTCATTAATGTATGAATTTTACATGAAGAACGGAAAATTTTTTACGGACGAACCGATACAAAAACCTCGAATTGAAAATTTAGTGCGATTATGTGTGCCTGTGCGTTACCACTTGCCTCCCCAGAGAACGATAAATCTTTCTAAACTTGGTATCACGCTGACTTGAACACAAATAATCGGGATTCCGCTTAAATAGTTAACACGCAAGCATCATTAAGTCGGTAAATCATTATTAAAACGTAATTAACATTTTGCTCATCTCGGCTACTTTGAATAGTTGAAAATGTTCTCGTGTGCAGGAAAAGTAAACTAAATAAAGAAAAAGTTTAGCATAAATTATGAAATTTTTTTCCGAGACCTTTTAATTATGATAGAAAAAATTTTGTTTGGCTGATTCTGTGAATTTTAAAATTTTCAATACGGAGTTGTTATTAAGGGTATTCTTGTAGTACTTTATAAATCCCAAATGATTAAAGCTGTCACGCGGCTAGATATAAACATCCGAACCTCGTCGTACTAATTAATTCTGAACTTTCCATAGTGTTTAGTCTTCCATCGTTAAAAGCTGCGATCGGATTATTCATTTATAAATTTTTCTATTAAATCGGAGCGAGAGAAGATAAAATTCTTAATTACTGCGGTTGTGAAAGTTATAAAATTACTGCATATTAATGTATGTGGAAAGTGGCTTTAAACACAGCGCAAAATGCGAATGATGAAAGTAAAAATATCGTATTAGCACGTTCATTAATAAGATTTTTACTAATAAACAAATTTTGAATTTTTTAAATTTAATCTGTTTTTTAAAATAATTTTTTACAACTTTCTCCAAAATGATGAAACAAATTCTGAAACGAAAGAAATTAATTTCTGCGTGCGTTGTGTAAACGTATTATTTTCAGTGGTTACTGCGCTTTTTCATACATATATATATATATATATATATAGTTTATCAGTTGTAAATCGGATGTTACCTGCCTGAAACGAGGCAAATCCTTGTTTTCGTTATTTCGTCTAAACGCGATCTAATAGCTAATGCTCGCGCTGATAAAATAGCGTCTAAATCGTATCGAACTTGTATTTTACAAAAATCTGAAAAATCATTTCACTCAATTGTTTCGAAAAAAATCGCTTCCCTCACATCTTTTAATATAATTCTAAAGAACAGTAGTGCCTGATATTTACTTCTCTGAAAGATTATAAATTACAAGACTTATGAAAGATCCAGTACAGGGACCTGATAAGATTATAGCTATTTTTATTGTAAAAACAGCAATAAAATTAGCTTATACTTAAAATTAGTCGATTTTCTTATTGCTACTAGCGCGACTGTTGTTATTGACTTTGCGTTTACAAAATGTGAAATGGCTTCCAATGAATGAAGCTTTATAGCGGCATATTTTCTTCTTTTTGTACCTTATGTTAATGACGCGTTGGCTTCTTTCAGTTCTCTGTTTCTTGCCGTTTTCATTAGCACTTTAAAACTGACAATTTTAATGTTTTTAATTCATCCCAATTTCTTCCTTCTTCTCAGTCGTTTGCTATAACAAACTAAAAATAAATCCGCTATCTGGCATTCCGTTGCTGATTCTTCTGACGACGTTTGTGATCATATCGTTAGTTGGCATCGTCAGATTTTCGCACATGCTGACTGCGATATTAACAGATGCCACGATCTTTCGAATTATCATAGTACAACAAAAATTTGACTAATTTACTTGATTTACATGCAAGAATAAATGGCTACCGAGCCGAAGAATATTCATCGTTTACTAATAATCTCACTAATCTAGCGACAAAAGATATTTTATACTTCTCATCAATAAGCCGAGTCTACTCTGATCCTTTTTTTCGTTCTTCCATTCTCAAAGAACTATTTTAGACCCTTGGAAAATGGTATAAGTAAATTCGCCGATCGTTAGCTGATGTCAAGGGGAAACTTTATATGCTACTTCATATATGTGTAAGGATAATAAATTGATAACTCAAATTGTCCGAGAATTTACTGATGACTTTAAAGCTGTTTGAATAATACTTCAAAATAATTATAAATTAATTCTGTCGCGGAATTGTGACAAACTTTTCCTTCACCTGAAAGATTGTTAACATCTTTATAAAAAATAATCTATAATGTGCTTACATCTCAGGCGTATCTCCAATAGTACGCTTTACCAAAATCGTTAAAACAAACAGCTCTAAAAAATTAACAGCCCATGTAGGAGTCATCGCAGCTATTCGGTCCGGTCCTCATTTTCAAGAAGTTCCACTTTACACCGACTTACAAATACTCGTTGTTACCAGCGTACATGAAAAATTTAGTACAACATTTTTGCCATGGAGAGTAAAAAAACTTCCTCGTTCTTTTATCTTATGCGACGATTTTACATCAAAAATATGGAAAAATTTCGGAAAATGTGCTGTTAAAAAATACTTTAGCTAACCGTAAATGGTCAAATTTAGACTTGCTAATATCCGTAGCCCAACTTAGCAGTAAAATTTTTGCGCATGACCGTACTGATCTGGCCGGAAATGACCATAGTCCCGCTATATCATGCGGTTCCTTTTCAGTCACAGAATACATCTCAGTGCAGGATGAATTTTTTACAAAAAGTCAAATTGGAAAAAATGTTTCCGTTATTGTTTAAAAAATGTTAATAGCAACCATTTGCCATTAACTTGTTTAATCGTTTACAAACTAGTTTATAATTTTGATTCATCAAAACCGACAAAAATGCCAATTGAATATGTAGTCAGAAGAATGCCAATCCGCAATTAAAGATCGACGTAGGGATAGTGAAAAAATTAAAATCTAATCCAACTCGTCAGACCACCCGAATTACCAAAGGAAATGTATTAGAATAAGATGAAAAACAAGCCAAATGTAATTCGATAACACGGGGATACACGTTGAGAAAATTTGTTTGATAGAAAATTAGGAAATTTGAAAAATTCTCGACTTTGTATCGCTCGGCATCGCGAACTCTATTATCAGCAATAACTTACTCATATTAACTGTGTTTGCTCACCATTTCCTGAGTTAATTTCGACCAATTAAAAATTTTTTTTTTTTTTTTTTTTTTTTTTTATATACAAATTACAACTGGCCAGAAGGCCATCCAGCAATTGGACTGTAACGCGAAAATAACTGTTAGGGGTTAGCATCTAGCGATGGACCCCACTGAAATTTTAGTAACATAAAACTAGGCCAGATCAAACGGTCGACTACGTTTTAACCTTCGAACATCAAGACTATTATCAAGAAGATTGATCGCCAAAACGTTTGTGTGAGACTCCAAGCGGCCTATGTATCGCTTAGCAGCTCGCTTGATCTCGTCTTTCACATATGGGATATTTAAGTCTTGATGTAGAGTGTGGTTAGATACGTACCAGAGCGGTGAGACTATCAGCCTTATAGCCTTGTTCTGGAACCGTTGTATCTTGTTTATGTGTGTATCCTTTGCACAACCCCACAACATTAAACCGTATAAAAAATAAATGCTAAAATAACAAACTAATACGTAAGTAACAAAATTAATATAAGAATATCAAACTTGTTATCTTAGGAACGTTTTCGGGCATAACCCATCTTCAGCTAAAATATAATCGAACTAAATTAAAAACATAGTGTAACAGTGAACACAATTTAAAACTTCACTTTGAAGCTAAAAAAATAAAATTAAATTAAAAATAAATTAAAATGAAAATAACATGAAACATAGCACACATGTGAATTGAACTACAGTCTAACACATATTGAAACTAAAAATTAAATCACAAGTTTAATAACGGTAATTAATGTGAAATAAAAACAAGAAATAAAATTGAAATAAAAAATTGAAATAAAAAATGAATGATAAACATATTTGGAGATTAGACATACAATAAAGGAAACCTAATGAACATAGCTGAAAACTATTACATAAATAAACACAAAAACAATATATTAAATGACCAAACTCCACACAATCAAAACCCACTCTTTAATATAATACTTTAATAAAAAATTTTAAACTAGCCCTTCTTAGACAGGTTCTATTATTTATTTCTTATCTAATCTCCAAATATGTTTATCATTCATTTTTTATTTCAATTTTTTATTTCAATTTTATTTCTTGTTTTTATTTCACATTAATTACCGTTATTAAACTTGTGATTTAATTTTTAGTTTCAATATGTGTTAGACTGTAGTTCAATTCACATGTGTGCTATGTTTCATGTTATTTTCATTTTAATTTATTTTTAATTTAATTTTATTTTTTTTAGCTTCAAAGTGAAGTTTTAAATTGTGTTCACTGTTACACTATGTTTTTAATTTAGTTCGATTATATTTTAGCTGAAGATGGGTTATGCCCGAAAACGTTCCTAAGATAACAAGTTTGATATTCTTATATTAATTTTGTTACTTACGTATTAGTTTGTTATTTTAGCATTTATTTTTTATACTATAGTTACTAACAAACAGGATGATAAAATATTCTTTAATTAAACCGTATGTCCAAACGGGCTTTATAATTATTTTGTACACTAAGAATTTATTTTCCAATGATAAACTAGAGTACCTGCCAAGAAGCCAATTTAATTCTTGCAATCTTACATCTAGATGTTTTCTTTTTTGTGTAATATGCTTTTGCCATGTTAATTTGCGGTCCAAATGAATGCCTAAGTATTTTACATCTTTATCCTGGTTGATAACCACCCCATTTATTTCTAACGGCTGATACGTAAAATTTCGCAACGTGAAATCTACTTGCGTACATTTACTTTCGTTTACTCTAATACGCCAACGACTCAGCCAGTTTTCCACTTCCGATAAAGTTTTTTTCAATTTATTCGAAGTTTCACTATTGTCTTTACCGGTAGCTAATAGTGCTGTATCGTCTGCAAACGTAGCTGTTATCACGCTATTATCAACTGGAAAATCGGCAGAGTAGATTAAGTAAAGCACCGGGCCCAAGACACTTCCTTGTGGCACGCCAGCAGATACAGGATAGATTTCAGAATATTGATTTAGAATTTTAACCTGGCATGTGCGATCTTCAAGGTAGGAGGACTTGATAATAAAATATCCATGAATTGTACCTGTCGTCTAATCAAAATCCTTCAATTCCGTACAGTTACTATTCTTTTATCCGTAACGCCGAAAAATGATAGAAAGAATTATTAATTCTTATCTGCGAGTTGAAAAGCAGAAATTTCATGTGCAAACAAGCAGATTTCGCCCTGAACTTTCTGTTAATGATCAACTTTTGCTGTTACGAAAATAAAAAAAAAACAAAAAAAAAACAGTAAGCCGTAGCCGTTTTTATCTAACTGTTTCAAAACATTCGACCGTTTATGGTAGTGCAAGATCCTGGACACTTTTATTTGAATTCTGTGGACAACTAATTATAAATAATTTTTTAACCAATCGGTACTTCAGACTAACATTATTCAGATATTGTTTACCTCGGGAACGGAGTTACTGCGGGTACACTCTTTAATGTTCAATCTGAATTTAAACGACATCGCAGACGCTGTCTTCTTTTGATGAAATGTTTATCGCGTTTATGTCGTGTTTATGTCACATACAAATTTGGTCAACAAATAATACAAAGCAGAGTAAATCGCAGCGTAATTGGTCAAACGAAAATAGCGTCAACTTCCGTGTAACAAAACGAAAACCTTTCACTTTTGCCGAATACGGAGGTGCAGTCATGATATTAAAGTCGACATTTACTCTATTCAGATATCAAAATCCGAAAAGGTAAAATTCTCAGGCTTAGTATTCGACTAATAGCTACTAATGGAAATGTCTTCAAAAAGTCATGTTTAAAAAACTTGAACATTTTAAAAAGTTTTCACATACCTCCTAGCGCTCTTTCGCATTTACCGTGCACTATAATTTAACCGAGGTGTGACTGTGGAACAGCAGAGAGTTTACGCATCTGCGAAGAGAAACATTTTACGGAAGTTAGAAATTATTCGGTATACTACAATGCTATTAGCCACTGTGGAGCTTTTTCCGTATACCAACCATCAGCATGATTTATAACAGTGGCGAGCCACATTCACATCTCAGGCAAGAACACCTTCTTTATTAATTCGCCAGCTTATCTAAAATCATAATCGCTGATTGCAAGTTCTCCGACAAAAATTTACATTGCTAAAATTCTATAAACTACCAAAATTTTAAATTCCGCATCCATTAGCAACTTTTCCAAATAATCCTTCCACCGTAGTCTATGCAATCCGGCAACTCCAGTCTCCGAAATTTGATATCAAACAGCTCTGACTGAATAAAACCATTCCGAAATGGCTCTAAATCGGATTCAATTTATTCCGCGGTCATCACGAAGGCGATATAAATATCGCGCGTTTTTCATTACGAAATATGTTTTCAGTGCTGTCGTTCGAATCTTTTGCTATCAAACTTGTAATTTACTTCGCAGTTCACTCTAATTTAGATACGCTCTTATCTGCGCTGAATCTTTATCTTTGCTATTTTGTTTACAACAGTGCTCCGCTTAAAATTGCAACGGATAAAAGGCATCGCGAAAAATGAATTAGCCGATCTTGCCGCGGAAGAAGCCGCCATCTACTTTCCCGTGAATCTATCTAAGAGATTTTGCGAGACAGGTTAAAACATCGTTAAAACATGGTCAACAATTTGGCGCAAAATTTTCTGTATCAAATAAATTTTTTCCATTCGGTCAGCTAATTCATCGCCTCGGAAACAGAAGTAGCACTCGCACTGACTATGCACTCCCATGTCCTAAACAAAACTCCTTGCCATACCTGTGCTATTTATTCCATTCCAATTTCAAATTTAACACAAATCCTTTTGTAGTACTTTTCTAATATTCGGGCTTTGAAACAACGAACAAAAATAGTTCTCTATTCCTTAATAAGTGTAATCTTTATAAAAATATTTAACTTTACGTCGTTCCGTCTAGCCAATATCGCATGACCCGTTAATGGACAAAAACAAAAAGTAAGTAAGAACTTGGAAATAAAATATTTCAATTTGATTTGTTTTTTTTTTAAATTTATGTTTGTTTTTATGTGAAAATATCTACTTAAAAATGATTACGGTTTTGAAATAATTTTTTGAGCTCTACTTTAAAAGCTTAATTTTTATTTAAAAACAATTATTTTAATTTATGAAACAAATTGTACACTAAAGTGTGTACGTTCAAATAATTAAACGTTGATTCATGTAAAAAATAAATGTTTTTAAAGAAAATTATAAAAATTCTATCGAATTTTGCAAACGCGCAGCACATACTTTTTCGCCATTTCGTTTCAGTTAGATGATCTACAGGAATAAAATATAATTTTCACAGAAACAAGATAAGTAGAAGAAATACGGAACGTCTCGTAGACGCGCAAAAATTCACGCAATTACTGTGATACGTTTGTACCGATTTTTCCTGGACAATATCCGTCCACCGTAAAAGGTGCGCTTTCCGTTGATCGCTTTCCATTAGTCGTTTTCATGGCCATCGTGCGTTCTATTCCTTCCTGTTCGTGCATTATATGCCCAAAACATTTCATCACTCTTGGTAATTTTTGTGTAATACCGATTTCTTGTAATACACTGCCCATTGAATTCGTAGGAGTCTTCTCCAGTACCACATTTCGAAACTGTCGATTCGTTTTCGGTCCGTTTTCTTTAATATCTAGGTTTCCGCCGCATATAGCATGACGGAAAATGCAAGCGTCTGAACAAGTCTGATTTTCACATTTTTTCTAACGAGGTTGTTTTTCCAGATCTTGTTTAGGTTTGTCAGGGCGCCTCTAGTGATTCATTATGCTCTGTTTTATCTCACTTTTGGAGCCTCCTTTATCTTCTTAAATTGAACTGAAGTATACAAAACTTTCAACAGTTTTGTAACCGGTGAGTGTTTTTTCATATACACACATATATATATATATATATATATATATATATATATATATATGTATATGTATATATACATGCAATTGGAATAGCGTTAATGAGGATTAAAGTGACATTAAGCTCTTTATTGATTGATTGGCTACTTTAGTAAGTACGTACACTTTTTCAAACGAAAATAAAAAAATAAAAGCAAGATAAACATTTCATCGTAGCAGTGAATATTATCATGCAGACGAAATATAAAGAAATGGTTGATTCTTAAATTTTTATAAGAACGAGATAATTCGTAGGTTGTTTGATATTTAATTCGGTTCATTTTACCGCGTACGATCTTTTATTTAAAATTATTGTAAACAAATAAATAAAGAAGTGATCACTTTACCGCTTGGTTTTGAGCGCGTTATAACTCCATTCCATTCATATACATTCCCGCAGCGATAAAAAATTCGCGGTAATTCAATTCTCAGCTCGATACTATGCTGTAGACTGATGTGTTGTAAACGGAGTGGAAATTCGTGTACCTGTAAGGGTGACATACACTCGCTAAGGTTAAAAGATAACCATCGCCATCAACCGAAATCAAATCCGAATTACTGATTTTTTTTCAAAAACTCTTCGCCTACCTATATACCGAATTCGTCCGTAGTAAATCTCACAATATGCCCATTTCGATCCGTTGCTGTATGTAGGCAATTCCCTAGTGGGATAAGTTGGAGACTAATCTCCCGTGCTGGCCAGGCAAATTCGGAGATGAGAAACGGTATTTAATAAGGTTAAAATCAAACCGAATGTTACCTAGTTTAAAAGTGAACGAGAACAAAAGTAAGATTAAAAAGCTGTATTGAATTACAAAAAAAAAAAAGCTTCTCAAATGTATATACTTAAAATCAGTAACACTTATGCCGCAACCGGAGATAGATAAGCCGGTCTCTCACTGTTCTGATCGTAATATTTTTTCCATTCTTTGTTTAATTTTTTAAACGGGGTCTTCAAGTAGAAGCTTAGGCACTTCAACATTTAGAAAAGAAAAATATGTACATTAAAAGATAAACTTTTTAACTCTTTCGCAGCTTGAATTTTCAATTTTTGCGCGTTTGGCTCATTTCTAAGGTTATTTCCGAGGAGATTATTCTTCCGGTTTTGTTTCCTGTTTTCCTTCGAATGAAATAAAATGTTTCCTTTTTTCAGTACAGCAGCTTGCTATAAAGTTCCATTTGAAAGGCTTTGTTCGGGGGAGTTTGAAGAAATTAGAGAAGGAACTAATATTTAATCAATGGGGAACAAGGGCAACAGTTTGCGTCTAGTGATCTGCGGATGGGTGACGCCGACGACAATCAGCAGCGGATTTAGTTAGGCGCGGACAGATGTTGAGTTATGAAAAGAAACCTGTTTAATCCGAGAGATGGGGCGTTTAAATTCAAACTGGGAAAGTAGTTAGGAAAGGAGATGCCGACTGTTGCAGGATAACTGTTGTCGTTGGTCGTTTTCGGCGGGAATTTTATTGTAGCCGACATGGCTTGGCGTGTGCCTTCGTGCTGCTAAGTTGGACTTTTTCTACTTTTCTCATCCTCTTCTTTCATTTTTTTCCCCCTTTTTGCAACCCCTTTTCGTTCTGCTATTTTTACGTGTAATTCTTCGTTAGGCGACGCATGCGGACCGGATTGCGGGTTATATCGTTGTCATTGTCATTTAACACCTCTACTCGCGTGGGCGGAAAGTTGTTAATTTTTACTAGCGCCGGCAGACGTAGACATCCATACGCACATAGGTGTCGAAAGAAAACGAAATAGATATAGGCCGATGATAGGTGCAAGTGGTGAGGAGACGAAGGATAAACGAGTGAACGAGAACGGAAAAGAATCCGCGCGGCAAAGAAGGTGGAAAGGGACGGAACGAATGGGTGCGAAGAGATACGTAATGGACATATAAGTGTGCGCGGGGGGACGGCGGGGGCGAAGTGAAGATGGGAAACTGGTGAAATGGGCTTAAAGAGGCTTTTCTAGCTTTTCCATTTGCAGTTTCGTGTTTACAAAAGCTTCCAGCTTAATCTTGGACCACCGGCAGTCTGCTTGATAATGCGGAATTATATGAGCCGGCACGTTCGCTCTGAAGCCGAACAACCGAACTAAAATTAGACCGACTATATAGCGTGCGGACGAAATAAAAACTTAAATACGTTTAATCACTGAAATTCGCTCGCTCCTCATAATGAAACTAAACCGCACCATCAGTCAGTCAACCGTACTAAATCGTTTTTACTTAAAATCGGCCAAATCAGCAGCGATAAAACTAACAACAATGAACGATAAAATTTTTAATTAATATTAAAAAGGTAATAGTAACGTTTTAATGTTATATCGATTTTCAATGGCATTTCTTCAACTGTTTATGACGCTCTCCGCTAGTATAAGAATCTTGAATAATATCGAGCGTAATATAAAAAAGAAAAAAACATCGATAATACTGCATCATTTGACGTATCAATTTGTCTGAAAGTCGACATATATTTTGGCAACAAATTTCATAATTCCAGTAAATTCGCAGTAGATTTTGTTCAAATTCTTATACAATTCAGTCTACATAAAAATGAAGAAAAATTTGAAGAATTTCGCTCCCGCATTAGAGACGAAATGGTTTAGCCTGAGGGTGATTAAATTTTTGCTCCTAAAGCCGAATTACGTTATCTGCACGCTAAATTTTGAGGATCGTCTTTCCAACTCGTATTGAGGAAAAGAGATTGTTTTTTTCTAGCAAAAATAAACGGCGTCTATTAACCATTTTCTTTAGTGTCTTTCATCGGACACTTAGGAAGATGTAGGTTATCTAGAAGAAAAGGAGTTTTATCAGCTTTTTAACTATGCGCCTTTAGAACCTAAGTACTATAGCTGAATAAATGCTAATTGTTCGATTTTGAATTGAAACATTTTCCGTTCACGATACGTCTAATCACAAAAATATATTTATTCTTTTCCACAATAATATCTGTCCGGTTTTCCGTTAAATAAGCGCTGCAGTTGGAAATTTAAGCGTGCATTTAGTAATTTCACCCAGGTATTTTCTGACACTTTTTTATTTTTCTGCAGATTTTTATTAATCTGACTGTGGCACTTGGCGCAACCTTTGCACGTTCTTGTTAATTCTTTATTTAACCGCCCTTTATTTAATTTAACAAGCCAATGTATATATTCTCATCTACCAGTTTAAAGTCTTTTAACCTGTTTTAAAGTATAGATAAGTATCTTTGGCAGTGAATTATCAGACAGAATGTTAATTAAAATACGGAAATTCGTGTAATTTACCACGGAGATCGGTATTTTTACGAACCGCATTATTAATTGCCGGTAGATGCTGCTTTCTCGAATTATAAATAAATTCGACAATGGCACAATTCGGCTACACGCACCACGCACTCGGAACATTTTCACTGGGGCTTTTTGTATGTGGGCAAAATACAAAGACCAAAAACGAGGTAAGTGTGAAATCCGATGATCATCGACGTTAATTGATGATGTTTTCTAAAGGTGAACACAGATGATTTCGAATATGTTTTTGATAAGTCTCTCTCTCTCTCTCTCTCTCTCTCTCTCTCTCTCTGGATTGAAGGAAATGTAAGAAATGTGTCTCAATTTTAGCCTGGTGCGTCTATGTCCGCAGACCCGTTTGTTTTTGCACCAGATGCCTTTTTCCGCCTGTCAACGGAATACGAAAAGGATTCGGCCAGAAATGGTTGCTTAAATAGTAAATCGGGACATCTCTTTCCAGCTTTTCTTTCCTTTCCAGCAGTTGAAATCCGTTTCTTTTCTGTTCATTATCAGTTTTTCGTAGTCCCAACTACAATGGCAGATTACATATTTGATGTTCCTCCGACACTGGCGGAATGCAAAAACTCTTAAACGAGTTGTACTCTCTTCGCACTAGCTTAGCTTGGCAGTATTTCGGTTGTGAAACAATTTTATCACATTCCCGCTCATTATTTAAATTATCATCCATGGCGAGAGGGGGGGCTTCTAATTTTATCGAAATCGAAAAATACCCTTGCCGTCATTTTAAATGTATTCAGTTTGATTATCGAAATACATCTCTTTCGCATAAATTAGCCGGTTTTAAAGCGTCATTATTTCGGAGGTTTTTATTAAATGAAAATTTAAAGTCATTTCAGAGACGCAAACAGTGACGATAGCGGTGTATTAACTGGTGCGTTTTCCGCTGAACTGTTATCAATCACTGCTTTCTCTTCGGAGCACTGAAATTCGCTATATTCTGAAATTCCTTTCGCTCTAGATACGATCTGCTTCCGATGTTTGCTGAGTTACTTTTATTAATGTTTTAAAGGAGTTGAGGCCAATGGTTAAAACAATTAAACTCTTCATTTGTTTGTAGTAACGTAAGCCTATAATTCGTAACTATGTGTACGGTAGGAGAATCAAGGTATATCGGAACAACCGGTTCACTATGGTTATTCATTATTATATCGACGGAGATCATCTACCCGTTGCGCTTTAGTGACTACCGTTATTGAATATGTAATAATCTTCAACCTGAAATCGAGAATATACGCTACCAGTAACAGATATTCTTGAACAACATGCAGGGCGTGTTGACAAATTACACTTCTGACCAAATGCACTTAAACAGAATTTCAAAGCTCATTATGCAGTTACACAAGCAATAAATATAATTGCGCTGTAGATGCCGGACCAACTGCCGTGAATGAAATGCAGCAATTGTTCCCAGTCCGGCAGAAGTCCTCGTTTGCAAACATCAAATGATACATTGGTACATCTTATGGAGCATCAGTGGAGATAAGAATACCTCTCGAACCCCGAACCGGTATAGTTTATGGAAATACAGTAGCCTCTGTACGGAACCCCGAGTGTAGACGATTGCGCGTGTCTGAGTCATTCGCGTCCGTCCCTCAATTGTTGTTGAAGAGCGATGATTAACCGCTTTCCTATTTTCTGCAAATGTCTTCGTCTGCTGAGCATTTTTCAGGTAGATTAAGTTTGCAGCCTACCAGCTGAAATTCAGACGTAAATGCTGAATATACTACTTAAAAAAAAAAACATTATTTTAAGATCTGCCTTGTACCCTTAAAGTTGACTTTTCGGCTGTAATAATTATTTCCAACTACTTTACACGGTCTTGGATAAGGACTTTTTTGTTTTAACCTAAATTTTAAAAAAAAAATGATAATTTAAATTCTTTCCATCTTAATCCGCGCATGAATATCTACATACGGGCAATTTATAAAGGAAAACGATTTTACGTATATATGTATATATATATATATATATATATAATGATGCGGGCGTGTTTCTGTTAGAATTCGAGAACCGTTTTTAAAATACTTTCGCTGCCGGTTTTATGTAAAGTATATTTAAAGTAGCTTATGTTAAGGAATTGTCTCCGTGTATTATCTTGTTTGTAAATATTTTTTTGTATAGTAATTCGCAAGGCCGTGTCCACGGGGTGGGTTTTGGGGGTTAACCCCCCCCCATGAGAACTGAAATTGCTTAGGTACTTCATTAATATTTTGTGCAAAATTTTTTGTTACGAGTATAATCAATAACATATGTAATTTTTATTAATGTTTATACAGTAATTCGTTTATTTAAATTATTAATATATAAATCAAAATGACGGAAATTATTAATAGCATGAATATTAGTGAAAAATGTATTTTTATTTATAAAGTAAATATGCAAAAAAAAATTTCACCCCCCCCCCCCCCCCTTTACAAAATTCTGGGCACGGGACTGGTAATTCGGATTAAAAAATAAGATACAAAAATACAACGAACGAATTATATAATATCTGTGTATACTACTCAGAAATGTTCTTAAGGAAAAGTACCCATTTCCAACTGGAAAGAAGAATTACAGCATAAACATAATCGCAACATTTGTATTCGGTTTTGTGTTTCACGATTTGTAAATTTTATTTTTTGCAAGGTGACGATGAGTACTACCTGAAATCGTTTCTAAGTAGTCTATACAGATATTGTACTTTTAATTCGTTTGTTATACTTGTAATCCGGGTTACTATTGTTACGACTTGAGGACTTTAGGGTCCCGCTTTACGGGAAGTCAGTGCTACGATTTGAGGATTTTCTTCTTCGATAAAAGTACGTAATAATTTGAAAAAAAAAAAGTTAAACCGGACAAATTACGGACGCCAGCAACACTTTCCCACGGTGTGTTGCAACCGGAATCGCTCTGCCGCGCAGAGTATTAGACTTTTATGATAAGTAAAAAAAAACTTCGCGAGCCCGCCGTAAAGTGGCGGTAATATCTCCGTGACGGAGATGTTACGATCTCTCAAAAAAAACACGCGTTCAATAAAGTATTCGGGATGTTGCAAATCGCGTATATTACAAAACAAAAAAAAATACAAGTTTTTTATGAATGCGACGTGTAGCACAATTTGGTAAACGAACAACAAAAAAAAACAAAAAAAAATCACATACATCAATGACTATTAAAATTTACTCCACGTGTAATGTGTCAAAGGTTCACCACGACGACTAGATATTACGCTATTTAAACGGTAACACACGTAATTGACCGCACAACAATAGTAACACATAAGAAGACTAGATCAGTTAATTCGCGGCAAAACACGGCTTTCTATTTTATTCTAAATCTAACGGTACATTACCGAATCCTTATCAATTAATAACATAGCCGCTACAGCGCTGATCTTCACACACGGCTCACGCGGCTGACAGGCACTATCCTGTTGTCGCAGACCACACATACCAGGACACTTACACAACCCCTAACACTACTGAAATTCGACGAGAATCGGAAATTACCTATTCGGTCGTGTAAATATCTCGGCCGTATTCTCCGCCGACAACGAATAATACGATGATGCCGAGAGATCGAAAATTAATGATTTTAATCAGAGAATAATTTCTAGCTCAGCATCATCGCTAGATAGCGCCACAAATACCGAATCCGTATCACTATATATGGTTTCATTTAACAAACAGTATGATAAACAATTCTATATTGATACTTTTTTATTTTCCGAATTGAATTACAGTTGTCGGTCAGATGGTACCGGACCAAATGAATAATAAAAAGCAAAAAAAAAGCCGGAGTTAATTAGAGGAAAAAATAAGCCAAATGAAAATTTAATTTGGTTTTGCTGTTTTTTTGTTTTTTTTTTAAATTTAAACTGCGAGTCTGTGGTCTTAGTCACCGCGCTCGCTAACTCTGCCCACTGCTCGTTTCGCTCCTGGTGTTTCACCAATTGCAGATTAAAGCTATTTTTTTACAGGTAACTTTAAAATTAAAATCTTTAGTTAAATTTTATCGCAAAACTACGTCAAATGCACAATGTCACATACACAACTTTCTCCTTTATATTGTATTAATCCTGACTATACTTTTACACTGTAATTAAACCACGCGAGAATATCGCGTTTTTAGAATTTGTAATTAAGCCAACTTTAGCTCAGAGCCGGGTTCAAGTCGCTTCGAGTATTAGCTAGGCTGAAATATTTGGGTACCAGAGAAATCTGGAAAAATAAAGGCAGCCGAAAGAAAGGAACTGGCCCAAATATTATCTTTAGTCGCATTAGCTTCAGTATAACTATGAAAAGCTTTATGGGACTTGCTTTACCTTTTTTTTTAGCTCAGTCAAAACTGTAAAAATTAACGGATCAATTGAATGTAAAAAATTTTTTCCCGGTGGCGGTTAGAACTGACACATTGAGATCATATCTGAAGTAATTTATGAGAAAGTATAATCATCCGATAAGAGAAAAAGAGAAACTAGCTTACCGGTTCTCTCCCTGCGATCCATTAAATACCTAAGTACATTACGAAAACCGTAATTACACAATCCATTATGAGATGTGATAGACTTTACTGATTTTGGTCTATCTGTAGCTCTATTTGCACCTATTTTTTTTTTTTTTTTTTTTTTTTTTTTAAATGGGCTCGGTGTTAACACTGACCCAACTACATGGACCTAGATCACCTACTCAGATTCTGAGGCGATCGGAGATAGGTACCTAATTATTATACTGATCTAGAGTGTTGATTGGACAATATTCGGCCCCTGTGTAGCGTGTAAATAAGATTACACATTGGAGCATTGTAAATGTCCGATTGTCAGTCGCTAATGTTATTATTTATGACTCGCTTTAATATCTTTTTACTATAATTATACTAGTACAAAAATAGTAAATAACTTATTGTCACAGACGCGACTCATTATGTCTGTTCATGTACACTGCGTGACTGCGAAAAGACGTAATGAGTCGCGTCGGCGAGAATACAGTTATTTACATTATTCGTAATAAAATGTTTATGTTAGTTCGTTTCCGTCGGATATACACGTGCAATCCAATCGCGCACGTATTTTGCCACTCACGTGAGACGACCATTATATGTCTACGAGATCCCCTAATGTTTTTTACTGCGAACACTCGCTCGATCTTCCGACCAGTCTGAAAATAAAATTAAATGAGGTGGTTCTGATTTCGATATTAACACGTTACGGGCGCGCAGAGGTTTATCTCCGTAAGTTTAGTTTGTTTCCTTTTTTTTTATTGCGACTAGATTTAGAGTCAACGGTAACCCCCCCCCCCCCCTAAATTAAAAAAAAGCAGGAAGTAGAGGAAATGGATGGAGCGGGGCAAAGTTGTCGCGGAAAAATGTGAATCTGCATAAACTACCTGAAAATGTGCACCGTGCACACAGTTCTTAATAATTTCGGCGGATGTTAAGACCAGATGACGGACTAAAAACTGGAGTTTCCCGAAACGAAGAACATTCTGCAATATGTAAATGACTGGAAGAAATTGAAATGATGGAAATAATCGGGAATCGGAAAGGAAAAAAGTTCGATAAAAACGGGAAAATATGCGATGATATCGCGACACGGAAGGAGGATAAAAATGGGGAAACGGACGGCACAGCGAAGGAGGCAGCGCGCTGGCAGGGCGACGGTTGCCGTTGTTAAAGAATGTGTTTGGTCGGGCGTACACGCAGCATCTCGCTACTTATTAGCATATTCACTTTAAAATTATTACTGTCTGCAAAGAGCATTTCCTCCGTGGCTCTCCATTGTTCTCCATTCATTACGGCGCTTTATACGTAACGTAGCCAGTTATAGGAGAGAAATTGTTCTAGTACAAATGTTGTTAATATCGGTGTCTACTCTATCTCTCTAGCTCAGTAGGGTAGCGTCAGATACGGCGTTACTACTGCAGGAAATTATCATCGCTATCGGCCATTGTAACTTTTCGCTTTCCTTTGTCATCTCTGCGGCATCCATGCTACCTCCTCCACTTACATTTGGTCGCTTTTGTTATCTGCTGCTGGAAAATTTGCTAACGGAACCACCGCCGTTCGCTCGGTCGAAAGTTGCACAGCCGCTGATTTGTTGGTCTGCCGGTAAAAGCCGTGCAAAAGAATAAGACGAAGAAGGAGGTCCTTCGTCCTCGTCGTCGTCGTCGTCGTCGTCTCCGCATGCAACTTGTTATTAATGAGAAAGAAACCGTCTTCACTTTTACGCTTGGTCGTCTTTCGGCATTTGCAGATTCCTTTGCCGGTCCTTATCTCTTTCTGCACACATTACTGACTCTACGTATCCTCTTCCCGAGCACCGTGCTACTGCAGGCGCTGGAAATTTCTCCGGCTAGTGTACAAACACAGAACGGGAAACATGACAACATGTTTTAGAATAAATGAGGAAAAGGGACGAAAAGAAAACAAAAAACCAAACAGCTTCTGAACGATTAACGTTCTCAAGACAAAAAAAAAAAATCCCGTTCCAAAACAGCAGATGAAAGAGCAGATAAACTGCCAGTTGTTGCGAAAAGTCTGTTCCCGAAAATTGGTTAAACAAAATCTATTGTGATCTGAAGAGCTGTTAAAAGTACCCCATTAATACACGTTCAACAGATTCTCCGACCACAAAATTACTTCCGGTTTGTCCTCGGCACGGTATTGGCAAAGTCAGTTGATGATAATTTTTCATCAGCGTAACGTACGATCTCCATGCACGGATAAAGCGGGTTCCTGCGCAGCGATTTCTTTGTCACACGTAAAACCCGTTAAGTCAGCCTGTGCCGCCGGATATGATGGAAAGCAGCGTGTTAAGAAACAGGAGCGGAACAGTGGAGCAGGATAAATATGGAAAATGCTTGAAAATCGAGAACTAGAATGGCAACGTATTCGGTGTTTATTGGCTAGATTGGTGTCAGGTGTCATTTCTTCTTCTGTGTACGTACCGAGACTAGTATTTATATATATATATATATATATATATATATATATATATATATATATATATATATATATACTATATACACATGTGTGCCTTTTGTCAGAACTCATTCGTGAACGTTATTAGTCATTGTTGTTATTCCTCGCCTTTTACAATGCTGCACACTCATAGTGTTCCATAAAGACAGAGTAAACAGAACATAGTTACATACTAAATAATTTTCCCGTACGGTATTGCATCCGTTTTCATCTTTTGAAAAGATATCATTAACCCTTGTTAAGCAGAACCACTGTAATCGGTAGCGTTTTTTTTTTAAATTATTAATTATTACCGACTTAATCATTTTATAGGGAATCGAGGAATTTTTGACAGATTGTTGCATACTAATTCTAGCAGTGATGCGGAGAAATGTTCATTATGCGCCTCTATTATAAGCTAAAACAGAAATTCTTTTGCGACACGTACGGGTCGACACTTTTTATAGAAATGTACGTATAGAGAGAATTATTACTTCCCGGTAAATAGGGCGATTATCGAAAAAATTCCGTTTGGCATAAGATTTCTTTTTAGTAGTCCGTTTTAATTTGTTTATGCATTATTATTATTATATTTACGACACGGAAAATTGATTATAAGGTCTAATTTCCGGTCTTTCTGCGTGATTCTGCATATAGAAATACATCGTGTCCAGCAGCCCCACTTACCCGAGGAGATTATACGTTTCGTGAAATACGTTTGAGAAGTACGGATGAAAAGTTTTATGAAAATTATTATTCGTTTATCCTCCTAAGTAATTGGAAATTTCGTATATTTTTGCATCGAATATATAATGTTTCGCCGTCAACGTCGCGAATATGCAATATTTTAGAAACAAAGCTAAAAATCTATCGTCCCGCATAAGGTCTTAGTAAAAGGTCATCGTGTATACATCTGTGTGATTTGGTTGAAAATAGCCAAGAAAAAAAAAAAGGGAAAAATATTTTCCTTTAACAAAACTGGAAAAATACTAAATATTCCAAGCGAATAGATCGCATTTTCAATGATGTGGGCCTTACACCCCAGCCAGCGAATAAAAAACTTAACCTGGCCCTTTCAGATCATGAAGACCATGGAATCAATCCTGTACCTAACCAGTCGCAAAATTTATTTTTGCCTCCATACAACTTTCCAGCGAAGCAGCTGTCTAAATCTAACCTATCCACCCTATAAAGAATCGAGCAAGTAACAGCCCAAGTCAAACATCTGTTCGACAAGCGATAATCATCGTTTATTAGATTCAACGATTTTATCAGTAACGTCTTAACCACCAAGAATTATATTAACTTTGCTAGGGATTTTACCAAAGGCAGAAATGGTCTATTATACATGCTTGCCATCACAAAACCCCTTATGAAAGTGAAATACAGGTTCACCCGTATCATACGAATATTAAGCGAAGTGGAGGATTTGGGACACCACAGTGGCGCCATCACGGACTAACCGGACCTGTATACCACTTTTGAGGCGGCGAAGATAGATTTAGTCATGACGCATCCTCAGGACATTATGCAGTGGAACTGCAGAGGCAAACATATAGAAGAACTGAAGCTACTACTGCGCAATCATGATCCAACCATAGTTTGCTTCCAAGAAACTCATCTAAAATCAGCACCAGGGTTCAGTAGCCAGCGGAGGAGTCGCCATATTGGTAAAAAACAGTTTCGCTTCTCAACAATTAATATTGAATACCACGTAACAAGCGGTAGCGGTTCAAGTTATAATTCCATTACTCCCCTTTTCCCGGTATAAATATTTACAACTGCTACTTTCCTCCTTCCAAAAGGATTACCCAAACGCTAGCTCAGATTGGATGCGCAACTCCACTGTTGGATGATTTTAATGCCCGTTCCCCATTATGGGGATCCACACGTTACAACGCTCATGGGACGATAATTTCCGACTGCCTCTTGAACAGTAACCTCCTGCTACTTCCTCCCCCCTCACACACGTGTTTTAATTTTTCCTATAATTCTTTCTCTAGACCTTACTTTTCCATCGGTTGCACTATTCCCCTTTTTATCGAATATCGTACATCAAACCTTTGCTCTAGTGACCATTTCCCAATTTATAATCAATATTCTTCCCAATGTGCCGAAGGCGAGGGCAAAGCGGTCGGTTAGACGTTTCGCTTTTCCCAGAGCAAATTGGGACAAATATAAGTCAGGATTTATTGTCCCACACCACTTCTTACTATCGGTAGAGGAGAACCTACAAAAGCTCACAGAAGCAATTAACACTGTCGCTGATTCTACTGACATCGTATACACAACATAAGCGGGTAGCTTGGTGGTGCCCAGGAGATTAACGCAGCCATTTTTGGGAGGAAAAGAGCTCTCCGTGAGTAAAAGACACCAAATTACTCAGTGATCTAGTGGAATTCAAAAAGCACAGGGTCATAGCGAGGTTACTTATCCGGACAAAAAGACACCAGTCCTGGATACCTTGCGTCTTTTCTATTAAAAAAGATACACCCAGCACCGTTATGTGGAGAAATATTAAACCTCAAAATGGAGTCCCGAATCATTCTTTGACTCCTGTGTTACTCATAAATGGCTCGCTGATCAAAGAAGAGTCTGACGTTGCGAGAGTCTTTGCGCTTCATTTTAAAAATTCCTCGTCGTCCTCCCTATATAATCCTTCCTTTGCGGCCCTGAAACGAACTGTGGAAAAACAGACAGTATCTATTAAATTCGACGAAAATGATTCTTTAAATCTTCCTTTTACAATCCACGAGTTAAATCACCAACTAAATTATAACATAAGGAATAGCGCACCTGGAGTTGACTCCATGCATTCCTTTATACTCGAATATCGTCCTACATCTGCTAGATTATTCCTGCTCTGTATCTAAAACCAAAAATTTGGTCTTGTGGCTTTATCCCACAATCCTTAAAAACAACTCTCCTTATCCCGATTGTCAAGTCGAACAAAGACCCCTTCGTTCCTCAAAATAGACCTATCTCGTTGATTTCAGTCCTTTCTAAGCTAATGGAGAAAATGGTGAACCGACGCCTCTATTTCTATCTTGAATCCAAGGAAATCCTTTCTCCTATCCAAGCAGGTAATCTGCACTCTTTCATCTTCTTATCCTACAAAGGCAAATCCTAACAGCCCACAGCGGATTACAGCATCTCTACTCGGTCTTTTTTGACATAGAGAAAGCTTATGACCGCCTGTGGCGCTATGGAGTGCTTAAAAAAGGTAAAGAATGCCGGAATTAGCGGTAATATGGGCAATTTTATCCAGAGCTTCCCCACTGATAGTGAGAATAAGCCCTTCAGTGTCTTCATCCTTCACGACTGACAATGGAATTCCAGAGGGTTCACCTTTAAGTGTAACCTTGTTTATCCTTTATATAAACGATAAAGCAGATTGCATAAGGCCGCCGGTAACAGCCCGTTTGTTCATTGATGACCTCAACTTCCCCGCTAATGCAATGCCTATCCTATAGTCAACGATCAATAAATTACAAAACTGGGCGGAAAAGAATGGCTCGGATTTCTCATCCTCAAAATGTGTACAATTCCTAAAGAAGCGTCGTCCTATTTCCAGTCCTGATATCACCTCCTACCTAAAACATCTACCTATACCATTTCTTCTTTCCATAAAGTTCCTGAATCTAACGTTCGATGAGAGATTATCGTGGACTCCACACATGTCTATCCTTAAGAGTAGTTGCATGAAATCTTTGTCCATTTTGAAATTTTTATCCAACCACAAGTACAATATAGATCCAAAATTATTGTTATCAGTATACAAAACGCTTATCTTAAATAAACTGCCATAGTCAGGTGTATACCTCTGCTAATAAAACATTTCTAAAATCTATCGATCCTATCCGTAATATTTCTTTTCATATCGCACCGGACTTCTCCTGCGTTGGGCGTTTGAGCTTTGGCGGGTCTTCCTCCTTTATTTATTATTCGCGATTATCTCACCTTTCGAGATTCCTTAACATATCAATTTTCCACCAGTAATTCCAAAATCCTATTCCCATCCTTTCCTAGCGATCCGTTGGTTAGGGCTTTAACTTTTCTTTCTAAGGTAGACATAAATTGGAGCCACCACCATGTTAATCCGACCACTACAACGCCCTGGAATCATGTCACAACATCTACAAACATAACCTTAACAGATTCCTTAAGAACATCTAACCTTTTTTTATCTAGGTCTCAAGTAGTATCAAATAAACTAGCCTCCTTCCCTAACTACATTCACGTGTATACAGACGCAGCTAAAGCGAGTCCTACTAATTCTCCTTTGCCAACTGCAGGCGATTATGAAATTAGAGGCATAATGTACACCGAGCACGCCTAAACGACTACTGTTCTGTTTTAGAGGCAGAAATGTTTGCGATCCTAATTTGTCTCGAGACATATTCTTCCAGCCTAGCGTCTCAAAAATGCCCTTCTTATTACCGATTCACTTCAATCTATCAAAGCGATCCAGAGCCCAGACATTTGCAAATCTCTACTAATTAAAATAAAAAACCTGCTATTCCAACTTTCACGATCGGAAGTATATGTCACAATTGAGGTTCCTGGTAATGAGCGGGTGACTTGGCTGCTAAGGCAACTCTATCTCGCCCGATGCCTTTCAACGCTGTACTGCCTCGATCAGGACCATCAGTCTTTCTGATGCACTTTTCTGAAGAGTGGAGCAAATTATGGTCATAACAAACGACCTAGCTCAAGTCCATAAAGTCGAACATCGACCCATGGTGGCCACCGTTCCCCATCTCACGTAGGGATTTCTCGATCCTGTCGAGACGGCACCTGGGCTACACTGCACTGTCACACAACTACGTCTTTGAAGGAGCTCCTCCTCCGTCTAGCTGTCCTCTTTGCGCGTTGATGACCTCGCCAACTGTAGAGCATCTGTTGAAGTGGTGCCGGCATACTTTTCGTACTTCTAGTTATACCTCACTCCATCATCTGTTGTCGAACCACCCGGATTGTGTTCGAGCAGTGTTAAATTTTGCAGCATCCAACAGACTGCACCGCCCTCTGTAATTTCCAGTGAGCCTAGGTGCCGTAATAGCCCAGGTAGTTACACACGGCGCCTAGATTTATATTATAAAAAAAAAAAAAATGGTGTTTCTTTTTAATAATAAGAATAATAAAAAAAAAAACTAATGCCACTGCCAATCAGTCGGTTTTTAGCTAAAAATATATCCTTTTTTCGCCGTAGAAAAAAACGTATATAAAAATTGGACTTTTGCTTTTTCTGAATATGTTTAAAATCTTAAACAGCATTTTTAAACGCATTGAAAAATTAACATTTCAATCGTAATAAATACTTTTACACGTAATATAAAGTATACCACTGACGCATTTCGTTATGATCACACTGCGAAGGACATAAAAACGCTTAAGTGGCCATGATAGAGGGACTAGCAAATGTCTTATCATTTTCATTCTTCTTCTCCCTTTTATTTATTTCCCCCGCAGCCAATATGAATATTATACATATTCTATTTAATATGTACCTTTCACTTTGTTTTCCTTCTACTCTATTTTTGTGGACAATGTTTTTCGATCTCTGTTCTTTTTTTTTTTGTACCGTTTAGGACTGTCGCATTTGCTATAAAATTGGACACAAAGAGGTTTTCCGAATTTTTCGGTATATTTCGGAAGTTTGTATACCCTTCTCTCGTGCTAATTGTTTCACAGACGTGTTACGTAAGAACTCAGCATGTTCTTTCGCTTGGTGGTCCCCGATATTCTCATAATACGTTACTTAATTTACCGAAAGCTTTTTGGTCTCTTCCGTCTTTGAACGCGCCGAGAAATCCAGACATACCTTTAATCACATGGTTTCCGATTCTAATGTTACCATCTGCGTTGTCGTTTCGTACGGATTTCGTAATCGTTTTGATTAAGCGTTGATTTTCATCCCGCATTTCGTTTGTACAAATGTGTTACTTTGTCGTTAAGCTTGCTGCCTTTATTTACTCTTTCTATATTGATGTACTTCATTATGTCTTACAGTCCCCGAGGGACAACAATGGCTAACTTTGCTTTACGTTTTTCTTGATGGAGCACTTACTTTTTGATTTTTTTTTTTTTCATTATTCTTATATCTTCGCTATTTATGTCATATTTTTGTAATGTCGCCATTAACTTCATACGGATCAAACGCTTTTATTCATAATCTATGAAGCATGCGATGAGCTCCCTTATTTATATTTAATAATCGTGTGTGTGAGATACTATTCTATCGCTCGTACCTTTTTTTTTCTTTTCTTTTCTATAAATTTTTTTTTTTCCATGTTATTTTCCAGTTTCCATAGTTCTATTCGTGGTGTTGCGGGGTTTTTATTGCTCGCATTTCTTCATATTGCGGTCCTGCATTGTATTCTTTTTTGGAGGGGGGGGGGATCGCTGTCGAGGGCATTACCCACCATTAGATTCTTTTCTATATATTTTATCCACAAGTTTTTCGTTTCCCTGTTATTTGTGTAGTATTTCCCGGTTTCATTACGTATGCTCATTATTCTTTGTTACGAAGATATTCCTAGCGTGTGTAATTCTTCTATTTCTCGACATTTATGTCGTAGCGTCTGTACATTTTTTACAATAGTTTTCCTTATGCCTACAGCGCTTGGTTTTTGTGTCCTCAACTTCTGTTCTTTCGACCCCATTAAGTTAATGATCTCCTTCGTTATCCATATATTTTGCTTTTGCTTTTCCTCCTAGCTGGAAACGACTTTCTCGCGCTGTAATAATTATCCGTTTCCACTTATCCCTGACCGATCATTTTTATCCATCTCATTTGCGGTTAATATTGCGAATTTCTCTGATGCTACGTGAAATTTCTCCCGCGCACCAGGTATGCTCTTTCAACTTTTCTATTTCTAATATTCTTCAGAGTTTTGTAGCGCCAATCGACGTTCGGCAACTAACGGCTTGTGCTCCATGTTGCATTTTAGTCTTGTATGGCAGCTGTTTGTTATTACATCGTAGCCTACCATGACGTAGTGTCTATTTGGTTTCTCATTTTGTTGTCAATGATCTTCTTGGTCAATTTTTACACTCAGCGTTGTATATGATCAGTTCATGTTTTTTAGATTAGCGAGAATTTCTCCGCTTTCATTTCATTCTTCGATGGCGAATTCGCCAGCAGCTAAGCTTTTATGATCGCTTCGGATTCTTACGTTATGTTTCCCATTACCAAAAGTTTCTTCATTACTTGTCATACTTTTTTTTTTGTACTTTTGTTTTTCGTTAAAAATTCCTTAATTCTGTCTACGTTCTGCGCTATTTCACTACAACTGCACCTCTCTTTGCCTTTTTGTCCAGCTGATTTCTTTTTCAGTAAAATTCTTACCCAATTTTCTTCTCTAGCGTACACTGCGCGTCGATTCTTCAATTACCAGTCTATTTCACTTCGCTTATCCCTAGAACGTCGGCATTTAGACTTATAGCTTCGTTTGTGACAATCCTGAGTTTTCCCTTGTGACACAATGTTTGGACGCTCCACGTCGCTACTGTAAGATTGTTCCGTCGTGCTTTTTCTTTGCGGATTTACTCGACTCGCTTGATGAACTGAATAATTTCACTTTCTTCCGAGCAATTTATTGTAACGATTATCGATGGGTGTGATGTAATAATCTAATTTACGCGCGCCGGTTTTCAAAACCAATTCCGAATTTTGCTAAAATTTAAATTTACAAAGTAATAAAATTTCACTTCGACCGAAACAACTATAAGCGCCGAATTTGTGAGAAAGCTTGACTGAATTACTCTTCAGTAGCGCCTTCAAGTGGTACGGAAAATGAAAAATTATAATTGGTCATCAGGGAGGGATATCATTCAAAATTGTTGGTGGATGGTGTGTTATTGTGGAATATTCGTATGCGGTAGATTTAAACTCGTTAAAAATTACAAGCTCTTTATTTTCGAGAATAGGAAAGTGGTTCGTGTAAATCGTGGGAATTTTTTCAGACTCTTCTTCGTTAATTCCACTTAAAATTATTCGGTCTTGTTCGCTTTCACAAATCTCATTAAATTTTCGACAAGCAGAAGAGTAAAGCAGCGTCATTATTCCTTTTTTCGATTGCGAACGTGTTTAAAGTTTCATTTTTAACAGTATTAGAAAAATTTAATGAATTTTTCGACTGGAACGATGAAAATATACATCACACACACACACACACATATTACACATATATAACTATTTAGTTTATTTAAATTAATATTTAAATTAACAATATATCTTCCAGAGATCGCGACTTAGCACCCTTAGAGGTTTGTTTAATTATTATTAATGTATCTATATAAAGTAGCTCTGAAACCGCGCTGTCTTGAAGACCATTTGCGAAGTACTCACGAGTAATGTAATTGGAAATTATATATGTCTTAAACAATTCCCCTCGTATTTATAAAGTCGTATAGAGGCTGTCTACTGGAAATTAATATACCGTGTTCGTTACCGTGTTAAACCTCATTATTTTCCATGGCCGTATGAATTTTCAGCCATTTCAGTGGAATGTAAGTTTTTATAAATATAATTGTTTCTCTTAAGTTAATTTCGGTTCTTTTCTACTTGCACGTGACAGTTGGGAGTAATTAAATTTTTGTAAATTAACAATTTTTTCAATTTATTTTTCACGTGAATTATTCGTCAAATAAATAGAGGTCGAAATAATTAAAGCTATTCAAGAAATACTCTTTAAAAGGGTCAGGTAAATTTTGATAATAAACCTTTTCGAGTTATAACGAATTCGGCAAATACCATCGAGATATTATTGAAATGATATCTGTAAAAGGGTCATGAGAAGAAAAAAGAAATATTCACGACACGGAATCGATAGTTCATGAAAAACCTGGCAAGCTTAAATTGAAGTGAAAAATGTGAAATATTCGGACGCAGACACGTTAATGCATTAAGGTTAGAGAACATTTTTTTGCAAATTATCTACAAAATTAATAGGAAAATGCTAACCAAATCTGATATAAATGAAGAAAATTAACACAATCATCCATAAGGTATGTTAAAAGTATTATGTAAAAATAAAAAAACTTTACAGTAAATACGAGATGAACTCGCAAAATTCTCTTTACCTGTATTGACTGATTCTTATAAAAAGCAATTCAAGAAATTTAATTAATGTTAGAATTAAAAGAACACACGCGCTTACGTAAGTAAAAAGAACGTCTGTTGGTACGCATAATAAAAGTGTAAATGGCGAAATTTATTTAATATTTGTCTCTGTACCGGAAGTGGATAGGTTCTAACTCGCAGCTGTTCCGAAACTGAATGAAGAAATCTAGAAAAGACACATAGCCTACGGTATACTTTTCAGACTTTTTAAGTACATCCTGAAAACTTTCATTCAGGAATATTTTCTTATTTATCGCATTATTAAAATCTACCTACTGAGAGTGGGTAATTGTTACGTAAGTTTAGTGAATATTAGTGAAAATTAGTCGAATCCGACTCTGTCTTTTTAGAGCGTACGAATCAATTATGTTTCTGGACTCATTCGGTTTCTCAGCCTTATCACTGCTCACTGAATTGAAAGATCTTTCAGCAAATGCTGTTGACTGACACTAAAGATTGTTAATATATAAAATCAGATGTAAAAAACAGACACAAAATCGGAACGTTACGTTGTAACTAAAAACTAATCGAATAAAATAAAATAATCTGTTACATTGTGAAATATCAGATGCAGCAACATGCCGCCGGCAATAGAAATCATGAAAGCGCCACTTCGGTAAACAAAGTACAAATTAGAGTATATTTCCTACGGAGTTTAAAGATTTTCGTTCACTTTTGTTTTTATTCATCAAAATGCATTTTATTTGTCTCTGTCTCTGTATAAAAAATAGAATTATGTTCATTTTACTGTCGTTTTTCTTACATTTGAACTAAAGACAGAAAATGACCAAAAAAGATGTTTGTTTGTAATAAATTATTATAAATTAATCAAAGCGGATTTACTTAAAAGTGCGGAAAAGCAATTTTTTTTTAAGTTCGTTGTCATCAGTTCGAGAGCAGCTGCTTTATTTATTTTTTTTATTTATCTTAGGCACGTCTGCAGCGAATCTTAGCCCAGAAACGATATATGATGGGTTCATTCGCGTTGTTTATTAGATAACAATTGTTCTCCGGTAACGTCGTCTTCGATTTCTTCGGCATTGTTCGATATCATCGTAGCTGATAAAACCGGTGAGATTGTTCCGATTTAACTATTCTAGTGTATTTCTCTTATCTGTGCTGTAAATTAACTTTGTCGCTTCGCTAATTTAAGTTAACTTGTAGCGTTGTTTTTATTTCATTTATTTCGTCTTCGTCTTTTTAACGATTTAATTTTTCGTCATTTTGTTTCTAATTTTTATTTATTTACTTTTTAGTTGGTTAGATGAGCGCAGCTAAGGGGGGCCGCTCTGCGGCAGAGCGGCCTCCTCCCCAAATCCCGCTAAAGCTATTAAACCACCGTCCAATTTGTCTATTAATATGGACGTGGACAGTAATTCAAAACGTAAATCTGTTGATCCTCTTTCGCCCATTTCCTCTGTTCTACCGAAAGAGATTAAACTCTCTGAGGCTGAACCTAGTACATCCCCTGTTTCCCATGTTGTCGATCATCTCAGCCACAACATTGTTAATAATAATACTAAGATCAATTCAAATAATTCATCTACTAACAACATTATTAATAATAATAGTAATAACGTTAATAGCAACAATAACGACAACAACAACAATAATAGTAACATTAACAATAGTGATAATAATAATAATAATAATAGTGCTAGTAATAATAGTTGCATTACCGCCATTTCCAATACTTGTTTCGTAAATGATCATACGGGACCTTTCATTGTTTTTGTCGAAAATTTAGATGACGATAAGAACATAGGCAATAATCACCCTTTGGCTCTTGCAAGATTATTAAATTCTGTTTCTTCGTCATTTCTTAGTGTTTCTCCTCAAGGAAAGGACCGCATTTCAGTCACCTTCCCTTCTGCTTCCACTGCAAATTCCTTTTTATCTAATTCTGACTTCTTTCTCAGTAAAAATATTAAAGCTTACATTCCCAATAGCGCCTTATACAGAATGGGAATTATTTCAGGGGTCCATCCTTCGTTTTCTGAAGACGATATTACGGAGGGGATTGAATCGTCTATTCCCATAGCGTCCATTCGTCGTATCTATCGTTCCTCCGAGGGTACTAAAATTCCGACTAGATCCGTAGAAATTAAATTCCACAAATCCGTTCTTCCAGATTTTGTTTCCATTTACAGACTCCGTTTTCCTGTTTCGCCTAGCGTACGACTACCTACACAGTGTTCGAAATGTTTCCTTTTTGGGCATATTTCCAAACACTGTCGTAGCTCTTCGAATATATGCCCTCACTGTGCCTCCAAACATCCTTTATCAGACTGCAGTAATCTTCAAGAGCCCCCTCTTTGCCGGAATTGTAAAGGCTCTCATTGTGCTTATAATCGTACGTGCCCGGAATGGGTGAAACAAAAGGAAATTAAGCGCATTATGGCATTCGAAAACATCTCTTTCCATGAGGCATCTAATTTTAAAAATAGTAATTTAGTCTCTCAGGCTTTCTCATATGCCGACCGTGCTTCGTTGCCTGCTTCCTGTCCTAATGTATCTTCTAAGTCCTCTCATACAGTTCCTAAATCTATTCCGCGGCCTAAATCCCCAACTTTTCATAAACGTCCTAATTTTAAATCTTATACTAAACCTTCCCCACAGTTTCCTGCTCTTCCTTCTAACCGCCTTCCGTCGCCCTCTAATGGTTGGGCTTTTAATAGTTCTTCTACTACTAGTAATTCCACCTCCATTAATAGTAATTCCTTAGTTCATGACGCTTCCAGTTCTACTTCCGCTTCTACTTCCAAAGTTCCTTCATCTACTGTTCTTCCTACAGCAAATTTTATAGCTGAAGCGATTTTAGATCTTCTTGCGTCCAATAATATTGATTCTTCTCCTTCCCTTGTTGACTCCCTACCTCTCTTTTTATCTAACTACATTCACCTTAATTAGTCTTTCTTCTCACGTTCGTTATAAAGTGAAAGTGAATGCAACCGGGGCTAGCCTTTTCTTTCCCATTTCGTTTTTTCTCTGCTTTTTCTGTCTTTATTTCTTTCCATTTTCTGTTTTCTCCCTATTCTCTTTTTATGATCACTATAATTATTACTATCAATATTTCCTTTCATATTAATTTCCTCCTTTTCCAGATTTTAAGACTCCTGAATGTATTGCCCAGAGGCGGACAACCAGCAGTTGCTTTTTTCACATTTCAATGTACTGACGCTGCTGTGACTAAAATCACTGCCGGGCTCAGATATATTGGTTTTATTTGTGTCGTTCTGCATTGTACTCTTGTCTTAATATTTTTGAGACCGCAGCACTTTTACACTGTTTTACGCTATTGTGATTTACATTATATTCTCGAAAAGTTGAGACAATTATCGAGAATCATAGCGACTACGAATTTCGCTCTGTTATGCAACTTAGCTGCAATGGGCTCCGAATCATTTTGTCCGTTGCCTCTAAAATCCTGTTCCTTACTTTTCATTTTTTCTTTTATTTATTCCAGTCTAGCATCCATCGCCGTCCTTTTTTCATCAACAGTCTATTTTTGTTTAATTGTTTTTATTTGTTCCTTCCCTTTTCTTATTAACTTTCCTCTCATCTTGCTAGCCCCAATTTTCCTCCATCCATTAAAGTTTCATTCCTTCTGTCTTTCTTTTTTATATTGTAATTATTTTTTTTTCTACTCTACCTTGCTGTTTTTCTTCTGGCACTCTCTTCGTCTCTCTTCCTTTTCCTCCCCCTCTATCTTTTTGTTTTTTCTTTATTTCTTTTTCCTTTCCTTACTCAAGTCTTTTCCTTTTATAATTTACTATGCCGGGTACTTTTAATATTTTACAGTGGAACTGTCGCAGCCTTAGAGCCAACAAAAATGCATTAGAGGGTCTGTTAGACATTCATAGTACTAACGTTGCTCTCATTTCGGAAACGTGGCTACGGTCGGATATGAATATTAATTTTCGTGGGTATAAGATAATCAGATGTGATCGTGACGATAGTTATGGTGGATCTGCTATTCTTATTAGGAACGGCATTCTATTTAAATCCCATGATGTTTCCTTTAATTCCCCTTCTAGTCCTAATCAGCCTAATATTGTACACATTTCCATTCCTTCCAATGCAGCTCGTCCGCTTAATATTATTTCTATTTATGTTCCCCCTAGTTGCGACCTTCGTCACTTCCCTTTCGTTTCTTTCCACCGGTCTATCCCGCATCCGTTCATCATTGGGGGTGACTGGAATGCTCGGTCGCCCTCATGGGGCTGCTCAAACCATAACAACAACGGTACTGCTCTTGAAAATCTTGTTCTTTCTAATGATTTAGTCCTTCTTAATGATCTCTCTCCTACCTATTACAAGAGCGCATCTAGTTATAGTACTCTCGATTTAACTTTCTCATCTCCTTCTATTGGTTTTCATTACAATTGGTCAACTCTCATGGGCTCCTATGGTAGTGATCATATTCCTATTCTAATTACTCCCCAGAATCCTCCTACTTCTCCTTGCTTTAAACCTCTCAATTACCTTCGATGGAACCTATCGAAAACTAATTGGGCTCTGTTCCACTCCTTAGTTGATTCTACGCTTCCTAAACTTCTAGATGGCTCTGATCCTGTACTCCATTACCATCTATTCCTAAATTCGATTACAAATGCTCTATCGCTGTCTTCTCCTTCCCGTAAACCGTCATCGTCAGGCCATCGTGGATCAGCATCGTCCCTCTGGTGGAACGAAGAATGCAATGCCGCTTTCGATCATAGTCGCGCTACATTTAGAATTTTCCGATCAAATCCTACACGCGAAAACTTTCTTGCCCACAAAAGGGCCAATGCAAGGGCTAGGTTTATTCTAAAATCGTCTAAGAAATCCTCTTGGAAAAATTTCTGTTCATCTTTTTCGAGAACTACTCCTCTCAATCATATCTGGAAAATGGCCAGAGCTTTCAAATTCCCTTCTTCTGAACATCCTTCTATCCATACTATTTCCTCCGACAGCTTGTCTTCTTTTCTTGATGCTGTTGCTCCTGCTTATGTTCCTAACGTTGATGAATCCTGCCCGTTTCCTGTTACGGAAAATCCTAATTCTCATTCTCTTTCCTCTACGTTTAATATTAATGAATTAAAATCCATTCTCAAAAAATCTTCCAGCCCCACTCCAGGTCGTGATGGTATTCCCTTCTTTGTCCTAAAAAAGTTATCCGATCTTGCTCTCCGAACCCTTCTTTGTATATTCAACTCCTTTTTGTCCAGAGGAGTCACACCTCCTGCCTGGAACACCTTTATTATCATTCCTATCCCTAAGAAAAACTCCTCTCTTCGTTCGATCTCCCTAGCATCGTGTCTCAGAAAACTGTTTGAGGGCATGCTTAACAAGCGCCTGGTCTGGTGGCTCGAACACAATAATGTTTTTCCTTCTAATATGTTTGGTTTCCGTCCAGGCTTAGGTCCTGCTGACTGCGTCAGTCTGTTTGTTTCCTATATCTATAAATCTTTCATCGATAAACAGTACACTCTAGCTACTTTTATCGATGTTTCCAGTGCTTTTGATAACGTCCATCTCCCTACTCTTCGAGATAGAATGATAGCAATTAACATCCCGACGCATTTTTGTTCCCTCATTGTTAACTTGATGTTAAATCGTACTATTCTCCTGTCTTCTTCTTCGTTCGAGGTTACAAGAGTTGTTTCACGTGGTCTTCCACAAGGATCCTGCCTTAGTCCTACTCTTTTTAATATTTATACTATTTCTGTTGCTTCTCTTTCTGTGAACTCCTCTTCCTTATTTTTTGCCGACGACATTCTTCTCTTTTCCTCATCCCGTGATATCGTAGATGCTAACGAAAGTGTTAATTCGTCTCTAGCTACTTTGGAACAATCTCTTTCCTCTTTGAACCTTTCTATTTCCCCTTTAAAATCCTCTTGTATTGTCTTTTCTCTTCGTCCTTTTAATCCCGCTTTAGTCTCTGTATCCTTAAACTCCAATCTTATCCCTCGTAGGGAATGCTTCTGCTATCTCGGTGTATTTCTCAACAGTCGTCTCTCCTTTTATGAACATATTAATTTCCTTTCCTCTTCTGCCCTTAAAAGACTAAACTTACTGAAAGCTCTTTCTCCAACAAAATGGGGAGGCGATCCCTTTCTCCTTATCTCCTTGTACAATTCGATTATCCGTTCCAAATTCGACTACTGTTCCTTTATCTATGGCTCTGCCTCAAAATCACTTCTTTCCAAGCTGGATATAATTCAAAATTCTTGTATTCGTCTTTGCCTTGGTGTTCTTAGATCTTCTCGAGTACCAGCAGTTCTCGCTGAGTCTAACTCGCCTCCCCTTTTCATTCGCAGATCCTATTTAGGTTATCGTTTCTTGTGTAAACGCTTACCGTTATCATCCTCCAAACTTATTCCTTCATATCTTTCTATTCTGCAAAACTGGCGTTTTACTCCCAAGAAAATTCCTATTCTAGCCCACATTGCTTTGCGGCTAAATTCCTTTTTATCCTGCACAATTTCTTATAACAATCTCCCTTACTTTTCTTTCAATTTTGCAGATCTCTCCAATCCTCCCAATGTATTCTACTTTCCTTTTTCCTCCAAATCCCTTTCCTATCCAACAGTTATACAGGAATTCCATAGTTATATCGAATCCCGTTTTCCTTCCCATATTGCTATTTTTACGGATGGTTCGAAGGGGCCTAATGGAGTTGGAGCTTCTTTCATCATTCCGAGCATTAATTTCTCTGAATCTTTTCGTCTCCCTTCCTTTTGTACTATCTTTACGGCCGAGTTAATGGCCATTTTACGTGCCATAATCCATATTTCCTCACATCGTTCTTCTTCCAAATTTTTAATTATCTCCGACTCCATGTGTGCTCTTAAAGCTATTTCCTCTCATTTCCCCTCTCACTCCTCTGACCTTTTCATCCTCCGTATTCGCTCTCTCATTCACACTCTCTTCTCACTTCACGCTATCCGCATTGAAATGCTCTGGGTCCCCAGTCATATGGGGATAGTGGGTAACGAAATGGCAGATTCCTTGGCTCAGATTGCTGTATCCTCCCACTTTTTTTTCTCTAAAATTCCCGTTTCGAATTTACTCCCATTGTGCAAAAAGTTTCATGTTAGATTTTGGTCAGATTTTTACGCTTCCTCCTTTTCTAATCATCCTTCCTTTTATTTTTCCATCCAACCTAATCTTCCCACGCGGCCTTGGTTTTACGATTTTCCTTCGCTTCACCGCTCCGTTATTGTCCCTATTATCCGTTTACGTCTGAATCATACTCTTCTTCCTTCCTCACGCTTTCGTTTTCATCTCGCTCTTTCCCCTTATTGCTCTCTTCATCCTGACGACGTAGCCGTCTGTGATCCTGACCATATCCTCTTTGAATGTCCATCCCTCGTGAACGAACGTACCTCTTTGTATTCCAATCTGCTGTCACTCAAACTCCCTACTCCTTATTGTGCCTCGTATATCTTATCGTTTCCGTCGATCTCAGTTGTTCCTATCCTCAGTTCCTTTATCTTATCAATAGCTGACCGAATCTACATTTAACTGATCCTTCTCCTTCCTTTCGTTTCTGGGCGAAGATCCTTTGTTGATATGCCCAAAGGGGGGTTAAAAAAAAAAAAACAAAAAAAAACGATATATGATGGAAATATGGAATACATTGCAAAGAAAATAAGAGCAGTTTTACCAGCTTTATATACATTAAAGAAATATGCAACAAATGAAACATTAAAAGTAGTTTATTATGCGCTAGTAGAGTCGAGGATAAGATATGGAATTCAGGCGTGGGGAATGGCGAGAAAAGCATACCTGGGGAAAATAAATAAACTGCAAATTAAATGCTTGAAATTAATAGGAAATCATAAAGGAGAGACCGATAGTGAAATAATTAAAAAAGAAAACGTAATGAGCATAAGAGGAATGTACTTATTACTGAAGATATGAGAGTACATATCAGCAGAAAAGAAAATTGAATTGGAGGAAAGAATAAACACAGAATACGAGTTGAGGGAAAAACTTTCGTACCAATTGCCGTTAGCAAGAACAAAGATGGGGGAACAAACGGATAAATATATTATAACTCAGATGTTGAATAAAATACCCAAAGAAATAATAGAGAAGGAAAAAATAGGGGAAAGAAAAAGGAAAATAAAGGAATGGCTTCAGGAAGAAGAAAATATAAAAAAAATAATAAACATAAAATAAAAAGACAAAGAAAGCTAGGAAAAAAAACAAAAAAAAAAACAACTGAATATAGGAAATAGAAATAGATTAGAAATTATTGATAAGTAAAATAGATAGATTAAGTAAATATTACACGATCATGTATACGTATAAGTTAATTTAAGATGGTAAAATGTCAAATAGGATAATTCGTCGACAAGCGTTTTAGCTTGACGAAAATTTTTGTATGTTAAAAATTATAAATACAAATTTTTTCAAAAAAAAAAAAAAAAAATAAGAATCAATTAGATATGTTTCTTTTTTTTTTTTATCTTCAACTTTATGTTGTAAGATCCATGGATTCGGTCAAAAGAAGAGAACTATGGATCGGAACCGATTGGCGGGCACGATAAGCTATAAGGGGCACAATAAGGATTGGGAAGCTTAAGTGATAATAGATTAGAATACAGAGTGGTACGTTCATTCAAAGAAGGGATCATTCGAAGAAGATACGGTTAGGAAAGTGGACGATTCATCGTTAGGATGAAGAGGGCAATTAGAAAAAAGTGCGAAAAAAAACCAATCAAAACGTGAGGAAGGAAAGCGAATATGATTAAAAGGTAAATGAATAATAGTGATGATATCGGAAGCACGAAGCGAAAGAAACCCGTAAAACCAAGGGGTCCAATAGGAAGATTAAGTTGGATAGATAGGTAGAAGGATTTTGGTTGGGAACGGAAGAGACATAAATATCTGACCGGAATTTAATGTGGAATCTTTTACACAGTGGAGATAAATTAGAAGCGGTACTTTTTGCGAAATAAAAGTGGGAAAACGCAGCAATCTGAGTCGAGGAATCTGCCCGATCACCCTCTACGGTTAGAGATGTAAATAAAATGAAGTGAGAGAATACAGCGGATAAAAAAATCGAATGAATGAAAAAATGTAGGGAAATAGCTTTAAGAGCACACATGGATTCAGAAATAATGAAAATTTGGAAGAAGATCTATGGGAGGAGATGTAAATCATGGAACGTAAAATAGCGATTAGCTTGGCGGTAAACATAGTATAAAAAGAGGGGAGACGAAAAGATTCAAAGAAATTTATGTCCAAAAGGACGAAAGAGACCTTAACTCCATTAGTTTACAAACTCCGATGTTCGGAATAATTTAAAAACACGAAAAAGCATCGAAATAAAGCAAACGAATATATATTTCAGTGAAAACAAATATTCAGACGGTGTTTGTACGGGGCCAAAAGAATACTTGACGTGCGGACCTTACCGGGGTTAACAGTCTCCGAATAAAAATACGTAAAAAATTGAAAAAAATATCAAGAAGAATTTAATGTCAGAAAATAATGGAAATATTTCGCATGCTAAGAAAAAAAATAATTTTCACATATTTATTAATGTCATATTTTACATTTTATTCGAAAAAAAAAAAAAAAAAGGTGCAATCCTTATTCTCGACAATGCACCTTGCCATCCGGCAACTGAGGAGTTACAAGATGGTGATATATAGGCGCAATGTTTCTTCCAGCAAACGTTACATCGTTTGTCAACTTATGCATCAAGGAATCCTAGAGGCTTTAAAAAAAAAAATCTATCGACGCCGCCTTTTCACCAGACTAATATCAAGTGTTGAAAATGATGAGAACTGTCAGATTGCTTTAAAATTAGTTGATATATGCTTGATGTTATCACACTTAGGGTTATCTGAGGGATGGGAAGAGATTAGTTCTGTAGCACTAGTGCGGTTGTGAAAAATATTACTAGAAATGGGGTGAAATTGACAAACAATGTGATTCGGACAATTCAAAAGACAACGAGCAGCTTGTTTCTCTAATAAAAAATATTCCGGGATGTGAAACGAATAGTAATACGGATGACGTTACAGAATGGATGAGCAGCAACGAGATCGAAGAAACGGCAAAGGATCACCCTCAAAACTGCATAAATAATGAATGAAATTACTTTAATTTTTGACTAAAAACAGGTTAAAAGCTACATAGACGGGAACTGATCACTTGAAAGAACTTCTTAAATATTAATAAAAGTTTCTTGCATAAAGTACGATTTTTTTTATTTTTTTATTTTTTTTTTGCTAATCTTCAGCCGAATGAACTACCAATAATTACAGCCTAATCACCTGTGCGATCCCAATCCAATGATAAGGGATCCAAAATTCAACAGATTTTTCCAATGCAATCGACGAACTTTCTTCGATTACCCAGTAGAGTAACTATCGATAGTTCGATATGATTATATAGTTTTTCAGTGTTCTTTGTTCCACATTACCTTCCGTTACATATGGGGTTGGTTGTTTTGTGTTTTCTTTTATTAAATTCTATTACATCTCTAAGAACCTTTAATTGCCCAGAGGATAGAGAACTGTACGAATTCTACACGTACAAGTGTAACCTGTTTTTTTTTTGGCAAACGCCAACATTTTTATTACAGCGCTCCAGGAGTATTGCAGATGGTCTCGTGCACAGGGACCTCCGTATTATGCACTCTCCGGTGCTGTGCGAGCTTCTTGCAGTCAAAAATCGGATGTGTGCCATAGTGCTGGCTTGTTTGACAATCTTCATACGGAAGAGCTCGTTGGTGAGAGGCTGTTGGTATATAATTGTATATTATGTAGCGTAGTAGTATGCCTAGAGACGAATAAGAATCGAATATTTTTTCCTGCCGATACCACCACCAGGAGGGGTCCGTGGTTAGTTTAATGCTTCTTAGGGAAGTTTTTTTGTGCCATCTACTCGAACATCCACTCCTATTTGCGCATGCTCATAGTGTCAGGGGCAGATTCTCTGGCATTGGTGAGTATATTGTGAAGTGTGCTGCGAGGTCAACTTCGTTGCTCTTACATATTCCGCGACATGACTCGGAATCCAAAGACGCTGCGTATTTCCTCCTGTGCAGCTTATATAAATCACCCAAGATTTTTGCATTTACTATCTCGGTAGCATGCAAAGAGGCCAGTGAGTCTCAGATGAGCAGTACTCGCGGGTAATGGTGTCTATTTAATTTGGCATGCTGGATACAGATACGGTGTGTTTAAATACCGATGAGAAGAGTTTTATTACTTACGTACTACCGAACTTTAAGTGTAATTCTTAAAGTAGTTTTGATGATAGCTTTGTATAATTGCAGATAAATCCATAATGTGTTTGTTAAAAAAATATACAGTAAATACACTCCTTTTATTAACAAACAAAAATAAGTTTAACTCAATTGAAAGAAACGTTTTCGGCCGTACAGCCCACTATAAGCTGAAATCAACTTAAATAAACAGTTCTATTTGAGTGTGTACTCTTTGATTTCAGCTGATGAAGGGCTACGGCCGAAAACGTTCCTTTAAATTGAGGTATTTTAATTTGCAGTTATTGAAATATAAATTTATACTTGTTTTCGTTTTTTTAATTAAGAAATTGATTTTTTGTATCGTTGCATGATACTTACATTTGCATGCGCGCTGCTGCAGACCTCCAGTCAAACTGGAGCCAGAATATTGCTTTTTGGAAGCTGCGAACTTTTGCCTAATAAGTCATTTTTCTTATTTTAATAATTAATCAATTTTTTTTTTTTTTTTTTAATGCTTGCGGCACGTGTTTTAACACTGGAACATACGGAGCAGTCTTCAGACAGCTACTAAAAACAGCAGAGTTTACATACATATTTTACCATGTTCAGAAGCAACACTGTTGAACAGGACGATAAAACTTTTTCTTTTTTCCTCTCTTACATGGATGTAGAAAATTTGCAAACTGTTATAACAATTTTGAGACCGTGCTTATTCTCACTCTGTATTGGGATTTTGTACTATCGGGATAAATCGGACCACCGTTGAAAATTGATCAAACTTTTAATTTAGGTAGTATCAGATTTCCCGTACCGCAACATGTGAAAGTTTAAAAATAACACTAAAGTTCCGGACCCTAAATAAGTCAATAAAATGTATACGTAGTATTAGAAATGTTTTTGATGCACGTGTAATTTTCAGGAGGAATTTTACACTATGTAAACTAAATTATTCTCAGTCAGCAGGTGAAAAGTTTGTGTGTTTTGAGGGTAGATTTCACGAGTTCTAGACGGTCAGGAACAATAAAAAATGACTGTCAGAACTGTATGCATCAGAGTTCGCGATCTTCGTGTACGATGGGGGTGCAGACTATTGAATGTATCGCGTTAGCTTTGCATTTTATTCCGCGCAGAAACTCATTCATCCGTGACTGACAGCCTTTATTACGTCTATAAAAAAAATTCAGCATCCTATCTTTACCGGTGTCGTCGTTTCTCGTCTCTTTTCGTGTCATATTATACGCGCGCAAAAAGTAAAAGGAATCAGATTCTCTTGGCAGGGCTTATCAGGTCATAACACGGTCGCTTAAAATGGCAAATTCTTCCGCGAATATAGCGGCATTGCACGGCAAACAATGACTGAAAACCTGGCAAGGAGTTTTCGGCAAGGTTCATATTTCAATGAGATCGTGTAGAAAATCTTGCCAAATGCCACTCCGAAATATTCTGAAGTTTCCTCTATCGGTTAAATAACGTATCCCTTCTTGTTGCTCCATACCTAATCGTTTTTTAAGACCGTGGTGAACACAATGGAGACGCCGTTTTTTTTTTTTTTTCATCCCATTATCAAATCGATACATTTTTCTTAATTAAGAAAGTTTGAGGAACACTATTTCGGAATTTACGGAAACTACATAACGAGGGTCAACTTTTTACCTATGATTCTTTACTGTTAAAGCTATCATCGTTCAAGCGATGAGAACTACTTCATGTTGAACGCGCTAAAATTTCTTATTGATGTATCTAATTTTTCTCCTATTGCACGTTTGTATGTAATAGTCCTTTCCAACGCTAGAGCATACGACGTGCAAAGATATTCCCACATTAGGGGTTCCGAATTTTAAACAAAGTTTTATCTTAAAACATTCTCGATTTTCGCTGTAAGATAATTTTTCGGCCGCTTTCGCTGAACTATGAAAGTCGTTACACCACTTTTATACCTCGCAGTTATTAGCAAAAATAATTTTTAAGTATTACATTGGATTTCAATTATTATAAATAACGAAGTGCGAGGTACCATTGAGATACGAAAAAGAACGATTCGACTGATTTTAACGGAACAATTAATTTGTTCTTATTTTAATCTTTTCTCGTTTATTTACTGCTTTGTTTACTTAAAATGCGGGTATGTCGAAATAGTTGTTGTGGCGAATACTCGACTATGTAACATCTGCAAATTTAATTTTTGAGTCAGCATCATACTTTCGGGTGATCGTTCACGTTTTAATAAATAAATTTTACTTCTGTGAAAGATATATTAGCGCATGGGAGAAAGGAGCCACCTAAGGGTGAAAAATAAAATTTTTCAGGAAAGCCGTTTAAAGTTTAAATGAGCTTCTCGATTTGTACTTGCGCGCATTTCACGCTCTAGATGGCGTCTCAAAAATTTTCATTTGGAAACCTGGGACTAATTTTATTGGATTCTCCAACATTATTTACGTCAGATTATTAGGAGAAAAAAAATCAGTTTTTTGACCTTTAGTAGGTTTCTCGCTCTATGCGCCGTCACGTACACACGTATACATACATACATACATATATATATATATATATATATTATAATATGTAATTCACGATACTTTTAAACTTTCAGCAATAGATAAACCTGCTACTCGAATAGTGTAAGTTAGGTGTGTTAGGTAAGGGTAACTTTTTGCTGATCACTTTATAATCGAACGTTGGTGCGACTTCAAATGGGGTTGTGTCGGTGCGTTTATTAATATTAAATAGTCTCGTCTGATACATCACTTGTCGGTCAACTTACACTATTCTCTATTCGCTATTAAAAAATATCACGACTGTGAATTTGGTAGCGTATCTTACACGATCGCGATATTAATGCCAGCACAAGACGGTCAGTGATCATCATCTGTGTGTCAGCCTTGCGGCTGGTTCGCACCATGCACCAATCGTCTCCAGGCCAGCCTGTCCATCGCCCTCTTTTTTAATTCGGAGTATGATGACATTCCAGTCTCCTTCAGTACAGTATCCAGGAAAGTTATTCGAGGACGCCCGCGCGTCTTTTTCCCTGTTATTTTGCCTTCTATTATATCTTTTAATATATTCTGATCCTGCCGGAAAACATGTCCTAGCCACTGAAGTCGCGTTTTGCGAATCCGTTGCATAATATTTCTTTCTTCCCTCATTCTTTTCAGTACTTCCTTGTTGCTTACTTTGTTTGTCCAACTGATTTTCTGCAACCTTCTCCAGCACCACATTTCGAATTTCTCAATCTTGTTCCGTTCTGCTTGTTTCAACGTTCCGCACCATATAAAGCAATCGACCATACAAATATTTTTACCCAATTTTTACGCAGATCTATAGCTACGGATTTTTGGGTGAGTAAGGCCTGCTTGTTTTTAAACGCCATTTTACCCATTGCAATGCGCCTGCCGATTTCCTGAGCACAGTCCATGTTATCTGTTATCATTTGACCGAGATATTTAAACGCTGATACCTGTTTGATGACTATGTTTTCCAATTTTATTCTTACTTGCTGACGAGTTTTGATCAGTACTGTTGAAAACCTAAATAACACGATCGGTATTATGTATCAGTATATTTGTCCCGGTATTTTCAATTAATTTCAGCCGTTTTTTATTGTTTTTTTTTTTTTTTTTTTTGTCATAAACACGGCTACATAATTGTGAAATTTGTTTAAAAGTGTGAAATATGTTGAATAACTAAAGAAAAGTTTGTTGTACAGCAATATTCTACTGTGCTTATTTTCGAAATGTACCATTTGTCGCCGAAGATAGACGAAAGATCCGGCAAAAAAGAAAACAAGTATTATCACACTCGGTTACATGAAAAAGCCCAGTTAACAAATGACAGAAATCATAAGATACATTTCAGGATGACTTAATTGATATTTGAAAAATTCCTTGAAATGGCACGGGGCGGTTTTACAAAAAGGAAATAGAGTAACACGCGAAGTTGTGTATTTCGGTTGAAGAAATAACGGTTAATTGGTAGGAAAATTTCGGAGATTAGAAATTTTTAGATGTTACAAAATTACCATCAATCGGTGCATTTCTTTTGAATACTTGTAAATCATTGGCTCGTCTGTTACAAGGCTATATAAACGTAAGATAATTCGAATAACTTTTTCATTTTTATGAAGCATTAAATTCAGTTTGCTGGAAAAATAAGTAGTTAATGATTAAGTAGTAACTTAAAAAACCGATCGACGTTTTAGAGATTGTAGCTGCTGATAACTGATTATCTCCGAAACACGCTGATTTTGTTAATATATTAAATGATAAACTATTTATTTTTCGTGTTAAGTGAAATTAAGTGTGTTTTATAATACTGATACGGTAAATAGTTAACGTTTTGTCATAAATACGTTCCGAAAATTCTTTCGTGCAAATTAAATTTACGACTGCGATTTTTTTTCCCCCATCAGGGGGGTAGTCATGCAGGGATATTGAAACGACGAAAAAAATGTATGTACTTGTTTTTCTACTCAATTTTGATAAGACTCAAAATTGTACCTTTTAAAAATCGAGAGATAATAAATTTAAATTATATTCGTTGTAATCGAGACAAAAAATATACTGTTGTTTTTTTCCGTAACGCTGCTGCAAAAAGCTCAACACGTTGATTTCCGATTATCCCAAGTTAATATAAATTGAGAATTTTAAATAACTATTTGTTTAGTGCAAATTTTTCGTTACAATCTGAAAAGCGCTAAATTTTAATCTAGATTTTACTGAAACAAGCGTATGAATACACATGCGATGTAAAATTTTACATTTTGTAAATGCTAACACTGGCGAATGAAAAGGCCGGACGTTTGTTCATTCGGCGGAATGTAGTTTATAACTTTTGCGTTTATTCTTGACTTGATTTTCCAAATTATTTCCAAATATTAACTCGTCAAATTTTTTATAAACAACTATATATATATATATATATATATATATGTAAAAAAAATTAGCAACGTTCTCTTATCATCAAACCAACAAGCAAAGCTATTAAGGAACGATAGAAATATGGATTTATTGGACATTACAGGGATACTGAAAAGTAATGGGCACAACTGACTAAAAAAATTCCAGATCACGTCGGTAATGAAGATCACAGTCTGTCGTGTTTTGCATTACAGCATCAGTGCTCGGCCAGCAATGGCGCAGTTTGTTGAAAGACCGCTTATACTGCGCGGAATTCATCTTCATCCTACTGCTGGAGATCGATCTGCTACAAATTCAGTTCTTGTTTCATTGAAGTACGTGTAGTAAATTTAACCATTTTTTTACTTTTTTTTTTTTTCGGTCACGTCACAATTTATTTTCGTTAACGTTTCGAATATCAGCGCTCTATTCATCATCAGAACCAGACACACAATGAATCAAACACGGGAATATCCGGCCCTTATAAATAGATACGACAAAACAATCACAGTTGACCTTCTGATTGGCTAATTGCACTTACTAATTAGCTCGTCTTCTCTACTTGACTTTTCCATATTCCGTTTTTTTGAAGACCTAATTATGATCCTCTGGTTTCCAGATATGACTTCTCGTATGACCTACCTTTTAACAAGTTATCCATTTTTTCTTGGTCGACGGTAGAAGTACAAATTGATTCGTATTGTTTTTGTTATTTATTACTATTGTAAAAGTCGTCTTAATTTTTTTCCATTGAATTCTTATTCGCTTTAAAAAATATATAACTGTAATCATTTTGAACATTATGCATTTCCCATTAGTCGACATCATTACCATGTCGACTTGATAGTGGCAAAATGGCTTATTGCCAGACCAAATATAAACAAAAAAAATAAATAAATTATTAATTATATTACAAAACTAAAAAAAATCGGGACAAGAGAGGCGAATTATTTAACGTCGTCAGTACCCTGAGCAGAACACAACTATCCCCTCCTCTTGCTAGATCAAAAAGTGTGGTAATAGTAAACCGTTATTTAAATTCGATTTCAGTTTGAAGCTGTTTTCGCTCCGGTAACGTGATGATATTCTACAATTGATTGCGCTGAAAGATTACAATTGTCTTTTTGCTAAAAATTCAAGAGTTTATATTTTGTGTAAAACAAGGTTAAACAGTCGTGAATTACTGTAAGCGCAGCTCGATTGAATGAAAGCCCAAACTGCATCTAGACAATTGGGCGTTTTATAATTCTCCCTTTTTGATTTTCACTATTCTACCGCCGCAAAAACAAAACAAAAAAAAAAAAAAAAATACTAAAAGAAACACAGTTTACAGTTTTAAGTAGTTTTCCGTACCGTACTATGCAAATATTAGTATAAAACGAAATATGAAATCACAGGAATTTATGGATACGAGATTTGAAACTCTGGCGGGTGTTTTATTTTATTTGTATAATTTTAATAAACTCCTGCGAAGTAATGTGCTTTTTGTATTTCATTCTGGTTTACGGTTCTGTACATGTTATTGCGAACATTTTGCTAAAACGTTTTTTTTTTTTTTTACTAATAAATTATTAGCATATTCCTCGAAGTTGCCTAAATATTCGTTTTGTTTATTATTATTATTATTATTATTATTATTTTAATAAATAATACCAAAAATCCCTCTAATTCAAAGAACGGAGTTGGTTAAAAAAAAGAGCATTTGCGGAATACTAAAAGAAGGTAAAGAAATTCTCACTTAGACGAACTACAAGTTATTCCGCAATAGATAATAAATTATGGGTTAAAATTTTCATCTGAAATCTAAAATAACCGAACGACGCCGTTAACAACTTAAAGAAATTTTAAGAGATTAAAACATTTCAAGTTTTATTTGATTTAATTAAAATTCAACCATCCTGCGCCGTTATACGTAAGTGGTATGTTTAGTTTTTAGTTAAAGTAACACCTTTTTTTTCGTTAAATTTAAATTCGCTATTTAGAAGATTTTACCGAAAGAACAAAAAATTAAAAATTTCGGAAATAAAAACAAATTAAAAAGAAAAAAAGCCAGCATTTACTTGTTAGTAAATCGCTTAATCACCTGCAAAATTTACTCGCTCACAATGATATCAACGATAAAAATTTAATTCGAACTAAAATACATTCTCTAGAGCTCATACACACACGTTCAATACGAGTATCTTTTGTTTCGTTTTTCAATAACGGTTAATTGTACTATTTTCATCGAGCGGCAGCCTCGATTTCGGCGTCATACAAGCGAAATATCGAAACGTCCTCGGCTATAACACGAGTAATAAAATTTTTAATATTGTGCACGGTAGAAATTCAACGCCGCGATAAATCTTTGCCACTTTTCGAAATCATCGGGAGTATCGTAGAAATAATTTTATTTACGTATGTTTACAATTTCGCTTGTACGATAGCGTAAGTATAATGAAACTACATTAATTAATACACATATTTCGAGAGTAGATATCGATTAATTCGGAGTAATAGTAACTAAAATGTATATAAAAAGAATATAATTAAAATGTCCGTCAGTGCAACACATCATAATTGAATGCCGCAGTTTTAATGTAGTCCGCCCAAGCACCTTCACAACGTTAACAGAAATATTAAGCGACAAATCATTTAACACTTTGAAGAAGTTGATTCAGGATGACGGACTGTTGGGTGGTCTTTAGGTAGCCTGGGCAGCTCTTTCACCGTGATAACCTTAGTAGTTATAAACGGTAATTCATTTTTAAAAAAAACAACAAAAAAACAAAAAAGAAAAACAACATTTATTCCAAGAAAGGTATTTGGGAAAGGCAAAAAAATTATCTGGCAACAGAAAAAATTTCCGAGTAAAGTCTTAAAAGGGTTATAAGCCAGTGTGGGGAGGATGAAAAATTTAAGTAGGAAAAATTTAAATAGGAAAAATTTATATAGGAATAATTTAAGTAGAAAAAATTTAAGTAGGAAAAATTTAAGTAGAAAAAATTTAAGTAGGAAAAATTTAAATAGGAAAAATTTAAGTAGGAAAAATTTAAATAGGAAAAATTTAAGCAGGAAAAATTTAAGCAGGAAAGATTTAAATAGGAAAAATTTAAGTAGGAAAAAATTAGTCTCGATCTTAGCTAGCAGTCAAAAAAACATTGCGGAAATCGGTTTTCTCATTTTCTAACGGCTTAAAAGGGATTATTTTAGTTGCGTGTTCTGAACATCAACAAGGTACGCAGTGCTAATTCGCTAACGATTAAATTTAAAAGTTTAAGAAATTACGATTGGTCTTTGAGTTTTTTTTTTTTTTTTTACTTATTTATTTTCCAAAACTAGTGTGTCTCGTGCACTTCGGCGAAAGTAAAAAAATTCAAATATGTATATTTCAAGGCCAGATAACTCTCTTTAGTTTATCCGTTTAATTTCCGCAGATGAATTAGGATTTTAGTTATTACAGTTGGACGCAAACAAAAAAAAAAAAAAATTACAGAGGGAGAGAGAAATGTTTTCTTTCAATTTACTTTAATTGTATTCGTATTAACAGTAAAAAAAAAAAAAAAATGCTTTTTTGTATATTCCTCCGAAACGTGTTACCGGTTTACGAATTAGCACAGTTTTTCCTTTTTTGCGTTTATTTATATTTAATTATAATTCCATAGTCCGCTTGAAGACTACTTAAATATATTTCCAAGTTTTTCGTTATACTAAAAAGAAGAAAAAAAACGCTTTTGCTATTCGCTTTCGTGTTTTTTTTTTTTTTTTATATTTGACTACTACTTTTCTACGACACTTCATTTCCTTTTTCCGTTTTGTGTATATAATTCTTTTTTTTTTTTCCATTCGAAAACGAAAATAACGTGACAACTAAAAATCTATTCTGATGTTTTCGTTCGGCCCCGAATTGAAAAATGAAAGGAACTTAGGCCCGGTGAAAAATCTTATTATAATTTTCCCCGGGTTTAGGGCTGTGAATTTAAAAATGGAAGAAAATTAATAAAGCAGAATCGGCGAAAAAGCTGTTAATTTTCACGAATCCTACAGTCGCGGTTTTCCGGAATATTTTTTGCTCTTAAAAATTATCGCGGTCTTTTTTCCTTCGATGATTTTTTCTCACCGATTTGTTTCGGTAAAAGAGTGGAATAGACCTTGATATTTTTTCATTAATTATAAACCCTCTTTCGCCAGTTAAATTTAAAAGACTTTTGTTTAGTTTAGCATTGAGAGCGCCAAAGAAAAAAAAAAACAAAAGACACGCACACAAAACGACAACGAATAACGAAGTAAACGATGCTGCAAAATTGTTTAAGCTGTGGCCGAAGAAGCGGATTACATCCGTACGAAATACGATTAAATTAAGCTGAGTTATCGAAATATTTATCGACCGCGACGTGAAAAATTACAAATATTACATACAAAGCTAGAAGAAGGGAAGAAAGTAAATAAACGGTATAATAATGCGCAAGCGAGAACAGTGTGTGTATGTGTATCGGACAAAAAAAATGTAGACTGGACCGACTAGCTATCGGGAATATTATATAAAAGGTCCGAAATTTCAGCGGTCCGGGAAAATGCGAAAAAAAGTTTAAAAGCTTAAAATTGTTCATCATCTTACCGGAGACACTAGAAAGAGTAATTTGAAATTTCGAAATAGCCCGGAAAACGGACAGAAGAAAATACGCGTAGTAGTATTGCGAGGGGGGGGGGAGGAAATTTGATAAACGACAAAAAATTCAACTGCGAATTTTACTGTTCGATTGGCTCGCGTTTCTCGTAAACGAAAAAATTCGCGCGACGATAATTCGGATCCGGTTGAAAAATCTCGCACGATTTATTGTCGCCCGTCCGACATCGACTGCCTTCGTATGCACAACTCGCGAATGCTTTTCAGACCGAACGGTAGTCTTCAACAATCGACAACACCATCTACTGTGTCATTCGCGACAAGAAAGTGGGCCCAAGCTGTTGCGCGCGCAAATTCGGCGGCCCTTTTTTCACGTCGTCGGAGACCAGGGGCCGCCGCTATCCGCGACAACAGAGTTCGCCGGAAGACCGAGCGAGCCGGATGATCCGGGGAATGTTTTAACATTCAATTAGACGCGCGAGAACAAACGGCGCGCCGAACGCCGAAATTTCGACGCTGATCTCGTCGAATCGGCCCCTGCAAAGGGCAAATCGGACGACAGACGACCAGCACGCTGATAATGATGGTTAACGAACTGCTAAAAAGTAATCCGATCGGAATAATTAATCAAAGCGCCGCTACATACGTGCAAAAGTTGCCACGACGACATAATACCCATATGCATGTAGTCGGGAAAATTTGCAAATGTTCCCTGATTCGATTCGATTCGATTCAGCGCGGCCATCGTTCCGGCAGCGTGTATGTTTGTTTAAAAATGGCGCGAAAACAAAAAGGAAAATCCCGCGCGCTGCGGAACAGCTTGCGCGGACCGGAAAAAGGGAAAACGAGCGAAAAAAGCCCGGAAAAATTATAACGCGTAGCCGGAGAATGGCGGGACAAGGCGCTGCAACAAGTGGCGCAATCGAACGGCGAAATTGATGAGTCTGGTAAATATTTACCTAGCCTGAATCAGCATTTTCTTTCAGCTCGCAAACAGTTCAGAACCCAGACCAGTCGGCATTCCCGTTTTATTTAGTTTTATCATTTTATTCGGCCCTGGTCGAATTCTCGCCCGTTCGCTTCCGCTGCTGCTTCTCTTATCTAGCCTTCTTCCTCGGATGTAGGAATTATTACGTTCTTCGCGCAAGACCCTATCCATCTATCCGATTCGATCTGTTTCAGATTAAAATGGACAGACACTGCTTGATTTACCGAATCCTCCTCGGACGAAACCACTTTCTTCTCGCATTTCGGTACTCTTGTCCTCCTCCAAACAATATTTTCTCGCACACGTCTCTTGCTCCTTCCCTTTTGATCTTCCGTCTTCTAAACAATTATTTCTTCTTCCCGTATATACATATTATTACTATTACTATTATTATTATTATTATTATGTGGAATCTATTTCTACCTTTAAGATTTTGTTGACTTCTTTTTATTCGGTATCTTTTACGCTCGATTAAAAATATTTTTTAGCACTTCATATAAACTTTATATGGCGAACCAAAAATGTATTTATTTAATAAAGAAAAAAAAAAAAAAAATAATGTAAAACACTAACGTGTTTGATGACAAACTAGCATATTCACGATATTATCCGATGAAACATGTTGGTTTTTTTCGTATTTTTATGTATATTTAATACACCTGTGTTGTTAAAGTATAATAAGTACAATTAAACCACTCCATTATAAGCAATTATTTAATATTTAATTACCCAATGTGTTTCGAAGACAAAGTTTCATGATCACGGGAGTTATCGTGATCATGAAACTTTGTCTTCGAAACACGTTGGGTAATTAAATGTGAAATAATCGTTTATAATAGAGCGGTTTAATTTTACTTACTATACGATAAACTTGAACAATGAGTAACATTAAATTGTATATAACAATGTTCTTAAAGTGCTCGGCTACCAAACGAGAGGTGTTACACAGGTTATCGAGACTTTCCAAATTATATACCTAATCTGAAATAATCGGGTACCAGAGAAATCTGGCAAGGTGAAGGTGTTCGAGAGAAAAAAAAACACTGGCTCCCCTTCTACTCGGAATAGTGTTGTTGGGCTTAGTACATTGTGAAAAGCTTAATTTCAGAATCAAAGATATATCAAGAATGTAAACTCACTTTACTTCCTTACTTACTTTTTATACCTGTGTTCGCCCGCGACAAGCGACTAATAATTTTATATATTACCGACACGTACGGAAATGGATTGTCATTTTAATTATCGCATATGTTGCGGTTGCAATACGTGGTTTCGTCTTTGCAGAAACCGTAACCGAATGAATTTTCAATACGATCCATCAAGCATGTGGTAGTAATCTGTACACGATAACGCGGTCTTCGAGACAACTAATTACAGATTTCGCGCGACAACGAGTGAAACAACTAAATAAAACAATAATAAAAAGCGATACAAGTATATTCCGTAGAAAATTTGCTAATTAGGCTGCTGGCCGTTCAGCTCTATTTAGCTATGATGATGCAGAGAGTGTTTTCGTTTCATATCGGGAAATAAGTTATATAAAAACTCACCCAGGCGAGGCATTCGAATTGTTTCCGGGGAAATAATCTACTATGCGGTCCAAAATATTCGGAAAAATAAAAATAATTCAAATTCAGATGTCTTTTACTTTGTATCATGAGAATGTGTGAACCAACATCCAGGGTGTCCGTTTTGTCTGCTGTCTGGTTTTTTCTAAGAAACGCTATTGGCCTTTTTTTTTTTTTTTTTTTCTTTTTTTCGTGTTAATTTTTTTTCATAGTTACAGTTTATCTTTTTTTTTTTTTTTTAACGATACCAAAAATTCTTTGTCCTGTTAATATCGGAAGAATAAATTCGGGCTATATCGCCGTCATGTTAAATATCTGTAGCGGGCGGATGGATCGCAAATGCGCAAAAATATTAAAACGAAGATTGTGTAACACAGAAAACCGTGATACTCTTGTGCGAAATGAAAACAAAATATAAACTTCTTCAAGTCGCACACGATAGAGATTTTCGATGCAAAAAAAGGGATAAGTAAATTGATTACGGGTATCACCGGAACAATGTCGGGAATTTCCGGAATTGTTCTTTTCATAATGTTCACTAAACACGTCTAATGAGTATTTGAGGAGATTATTGGGAGGAGCAAGTTGCTTTCTTTCGGGCGCACTTTCCACAATTGCTCCGGGACGACCAATAATGTTACATAAAGTATACGCCACCGGGACAGAGCAAAGTCCGGAACAACACAACTCGCGCGAACGTTCCCAGTTTAGGTAGGAAAAAATTATGACACGGGCCCCAATAATGGTATTCTGACAGGTTACTTTGAATTACTGAATGTCGCAGTGTAAATAACTTTGAAATGTCCTTTTATTATCGATCGCCAGACTTTGGCCGGAGAAACTACGACAAGATGTAATCGCTCTAAAAATACCTCAACCAATGGTAAGGTGTATATCATAACAATTTTTTTTTTCTAAAAAAGTATCGAAACATAGTTACGAAATAAGAACAGCCGAAAATTTATATTACAAAGACTTAACTGAAAAAACAAATAATGATAGCGCAACGAGTTGAGGAATAATAAATAGCTTAATCAATAATAAAAATCGGACATCTGCAGAGATACGGCTATAGAAAAGTTCTTTGGAAATACTCCAACGCAGCGGAAGAATTTAGTGAATATCATGCTAACTGCATAAAAAGTACCATATACGAATGCAATGCATATTAGAGTATAAATCACCGGAATAAGATAACATTCTACATTCCGAAAGCATCGATAAATAGCGTTGATTCGATAATTCGAAAACGCAAGATGGGATAGTGTAAAAAGACATTAAAAATATGTAATAAACCGATACGTTCGCCCCTAATCACGAAATTAATTAATTGTTCCCTCTGAGAGTGCAAGATCCCTTATGGGCTTAAAATTGGAATCATCAGAATTCAAAAAAAAAGGGAGCAACATGCAAACATGAGAATTATCGACTTATAACACTCCATCAGTTGCTAAAGTTGTGTGGAGCTTTATGTAGAAAATTATTTAAGAAATTATTAAGAAAATAATAAAATCTTCTATAAAAATGTGTACACGGTTTTAATAAATCTACTACTTCTCCTTACTCAGATTAATGACAAAACAGATAAACAAGGACCTAATAAATGGAAAACAGTTCCCAGTGTCTTTCATCGAAACCATAATAAGTTAATTGCAAATATTAACCAGACTGCCATAAAACAGAACCAAAATTTTATATACATATGCAAAATAGAAAAAAAAGCGTGGTTAAAATTAATGAAAAACTAAGTTTACAAGTAAATTTTGGCATATGGAAAACTCCATTACTCGGCCTAATTTAAATTAATTCATTCGCAGACTACATCAAAAATTTCATTGTTTACGCACAAAAAAATAAATTAATCTGCAGTACCTCTTTAATGTAGACATTAAGAATGAATGTTTTTTAAAAAATTCCAGCAAAATAAGGGTTATTGATGGTGGTAGAATTTTAGGAGTAGCCTGTTGCGGAACAATGAATTATTTCCATTATTTCGGAACAATACACAGCTGGAACGAGCTACGGTTGTCAAAGATATGGCGAGGTAAAAATATTATAAAAATAATCTTGATAAACACATTAATGTTTTCAAAATTTTTGGATACGTATCAGAAAAATGCTAATAATCAGTAATAAAATTAAAATCACATTGTTACATTTGAAATGCAAAATTGGCGTCGTAAAAAAGATCTGCAATACCCCGCGGTATTAGTTTGGTGCGGGTCATAAAATTGTTCAGTTTCATCATTTAAAAAAGTTAATAATGTAGTGGGATGGTTTATATTTGTGTACACGCGCCAGGGATTACAGGATTACAGGACTTTGTCGAAGAGAAATGTTAAATAAGACAATTGAAGAGAAATGATAAATAGATTGATAAAGTTTCGCCACATAGTAAAATTTTACCCTCAACGCGCCTAATGAAGTATAACTTCAAATGACCGATTAAGTGTAATGTTCGTAAAGATGTGTTGGATATTAGGTACGCTGCTCCGAAGGCGTTGGAAGAAAAGAAAATGCGTCGGGGAGATTAGTACATCGTGGTCACTATGAAGAAAATTATATAAAAAATAAAAATCTGCTTATGCGCCAATTATCGCAAAAACGCTAACCGGAAATGTTTAACAAAAATGTTTTTAACGACGGGATATCTCTAACGTTTATGCAGCAAAGTATGGTACACATATGCTATTTAATTATCAATAGCGCCTTCTATTGCGTAAATAATATGACTCAATATGAAATCGGGTTGAAAAGTTTCTCTAAATTATTTCAAATATGGATTTCTGTATGAAACACTTTATTTGCCTTTCGTGTACTATCTTGGGATTGTTTCTACCTCAACTTTGTCTTTTCTGATTGTCTGAATCTTCTTTCCCCTTTTTATATCGTACGCCTTCAAATATACATATATGCATGGGTGCGCGCACACATACAGTATTTATAAATATATGTATGCATGTATATATATATATATATATATATATATATATATATATATATATATATATATATATATCATATTGCTTTAAAGCTTTTTGCACAACATTCATTCTTTAAACCCGAAAGGACTAAATCGTATTTTAAGCCCTTTTCAGCCTTTGGAGATTGCATCTCTCTGTCTGTTGCTTACTCTTAGCAGTTCACCGATTCACTATTCGCTTTTTTTAAATTTTTTCCGTTTTTTCAGTTTTTTACTCTTCATTTAGTATTGTTCGATAATAATTAAAAAAGTTAACCAACTCCATTCACGGGGTTTTCATTTTAGTTTTGTAATTTGCTGAAAGGATCACTCCTGGGAAGGGGGCACGAGAGAGAAAAATTGCCGACGAGAGAACTTCAGCGGGAAGTTCCTTGTCTAATGTAGACTCTCTATGCGGGACGGTACAGTTGAAAAAAGGAAAAAAAAAAGTATCTAATGAAAGTTTGGACCGTTGACGAAGAATTTATGAATAGCAACAATGACGCTTAGTGGTCTGAGATTCGGGCAAACTGTTTGCTTTTTCCTCTTTACATTAACTGCTGGCAAATCTAAAACGAGAATGCCGGGCCCGTTTTTAACATTTTGTCCCGGTCTTTTCAACCTCAAAGGCTTGTGCGTCATGTCCATTCATTTTTCTATTTTTTATCGCACTTTCTGTGCTCTAAATAAATGGTTCGCATAAAGGAAGTACGTACGGATTGAATTATAACGCGATTTATTAATAAAAAATTACGGAAAAATGGATATTAATAATATACTATCGTGATGATAAAATTAATAGCTGTAGAAGTGGTAGCAGCAAAAATAATAGTAATAATAATAATAATAATAATTATAATAATAAAATAACTCAAATAAATTGAAATTTATTTATTTAATACCACAGATGTGCATTTTGCCCAGTTAATGGTGTACAATTTGATATACAATAGTGTTATATACAGAAATAAATTGTGTATAGAAAACAAAATGAAAATCTTAAAAAATACGACTCATTAAAAATATTCAATGATTAAAACAGTGATGTGCAGAATATAAAAATGTAATTATTACATACATTTATTCTGTCATTTTTATATATTACACGTACATATAATCTAATATATATATATTCAAATGCGAAAATACTAATTAAAAATAATTATTAACAATAATGATCGTAAAAATTATATATATATAGGTGTATATACATATATATATATATATATATATATATATATATATATATATAAACTCGGCCATTTTGGCCTCGCAAGGGGCTGTGCCCCTCGACTCCTCTTGCTTTCATTTCTGTCTTTTTCTCTTCTATACTTTTTCATAAAATGATCAAAATTTACAACGTAATTCTTACTGGCATCAACACACACAAAAAATAACATAACCACAAAAATCCTATTCTAACATTTAACTTCCGTTATATAAAATTAAAACATTTTTTCGTTACATTTTTCGTTACATATTTCATTACATAAAATTGTGACATTTTTTAAATAACAATAACAAAAATCCTATAAAATATAACAAACGTTACATAAAATTGGGACATTTTTTTGGGACATTCTTTTGGGACATTTAGCGTTACATAAAATTGGGACAATATACATTAAACACACAGTGTTTTATTATTATTTGATCTTTAATACGTTGTTGATTTCGGATCGACAGTTAAATAATTCTGTTTACAGCCTTATGATGAATTGAAAAAGCGGTTAAATCCGATTGGTAAATTCTTCTGTAGCAATTTGTTCGACACGGGCGGAGGGAAGTTATTCTAGTGTCCTGTAATCCTGCAGTAATGTTGCCAGAGTTTTAAATGATACGAACACAGCAGTCTATTTCACTTCGAGCGCTTCATTCGCCAAGCTGTGGAAGACATTCACTGGAACAACGAAGGGCAAAAAATGTGAAACGTAAAATGCTTTTAATTAATACGGGGGAGCATTAATATCGGTGTCGGGAAGAGATTAGCGAGACGCTGTTGATTAGTTCGCTTATAAAGTATTTTCAACGGGAGAAGAATATTTCGAAAAGGAAAAATCGAAACGAGACAAAAACTTGATACGCTTTATGAGCTGGTCAATTTTTAATCGAAAAAAAGACGTCTTAAGAAATTTCAGAGGAAGAGAAAATAACCGGCGAGGAGATATGTTTATAAAGGTTCGCTCGACAGGCGAATCGAGCTGGAAATTCGCTTGCTCGTTCAGGCAACTCGACCATTTCTCATTGACAGTGCCCTATTTAAACATGTTATAATGGATTTTCGCATTCTGCTTTACAAATTTTGCATTTCTCGCTTCAATGGACGCGAACCGTTCATTTCTGTTTCCGAACTATTTCATTTTAAGGCACGGCACTTTTCCTGATTAAAATTTTACGCGCGCAGTGTTAAATGCAAAAAAACCGCTCAACAAATTTATATTCTCTTAAAAATCACCTACGAGAGACCGCTGTTCTATTAGAAAGTGTTTCGTAAACGAGCTAGCAATACGTTTCGTTCCTTCGAATTGAAGTTAAAAGAAGATTTATGCTCGGGCAGTTTTTTTTAAATCGAAGAAATAAAAAGACCGCTCGGACGAAGCCTGAGAATATGACGACTGAAGCTAATGATGAGCTCTTGTGCCAGACTGATATACATAGGTTTCACTCTCTGGCCAGTTTCGAGATAACGAGATGTTGGACAAAAAGAAAGAACTTTTAAATTGTCGCGTCATCTTATTTAAAGAAATTTAAAATTAGTATCGGTAAAAGAAACATTACTTTACACGAATTTCTGTAGCAGTGGAAGCAACGGCTGTGCTGCCGAATGATACAAACACGTGTATGATCGTTAAGTGCACAACTGAATGCGTACGTACTGATAGGCAGAATACGAACAGTTTAGATTTTCGTCGCTCGCACGTTTCTCGCCAACTAAAAGCATTCCCCATGTTCTTGCTTTGACGAAGAGTGCACTTGAATCGCTGACCCCTATTCGCGGTCTATTGACTGTAAATTTCTTTGAACAATTACCGTTGTCACTGTGGCGATTGAACATCGTCATCGATGGTTCGCCGTCTTTTAAAAACTGCCGTTTTCATATGTGGTACTTATAGATTTCGATTTAAATGAATTCGCGAAATCAATACTCTTCCAAAACCAGTTGATAAAGCCTTCATTTTTAATGAGCAGATTAGTCTAAACATCATTCCCGGTCTTTCTTTTCCGTATACCCCTTTTATTTTTTATTTATTTATTTTTTTCTTTATATTGCAAAAAACCCATACTGTACTTTTCCTTTTTCTTAAAAAGTACGCTATAAAGAAATAAAACACATTAATAATTCACTTTGGAATAACAATAAGAAAAATATGTTCTAGTGCGTTTCAAATAAACGATTCCCCGTTATCACTGGTATTATTCATTAATTACGTTTTAAGGACCTAGTGCTCCCTTGCTTGTTGCATTCTTATTTTTCCCTTTTTATGTAGCAGCTCGATCAAATGATTAGAACGGTTTACTCGTTTTTGTATTTTCAGATACATGTTTCTTAGGTATAGATTTCGTCGCAGTTCTCAGTATCCGTTCATTTAAATAGTTAAGATATTTATCAGTATCTAGTGAAAAGATCAATGTCGCAGACTCCTTTTTTTTTTTTTTTTTATATTATTAATGGGTTCGTCAACATGGACAAATTTGTAAAGTATAAGCAGGATCACAGGATCACCTCCCCAGACAGTGTGAGAAAGGGATTTAGTGAGGTTGAGCCTTTTAAAGGAGGACACGTATAGACGATTGATATGGACATAGAAGGAAAGTCGGCTATCCAGAAAAACATCCAAATAACGAAAGGAAGAAATAAGAGGAATTGGGTCATTATTTAAGACGAGAACGACTGAGGAAGGAATAAAAGGGCGCAGTGTAAAGATGACAGTAGAAGACTCAGAAGAAGAGATGAAAAGATGGTAGTTGGATAAGGCGTTTTCTAATGAAATTAAGCAGTTTTGAAGTTGGGAGATAGCCTGCGAGACGTTACGATGAAAAGAATAAATGAGGATGTCGTCTGCAAAGAAATGAGAAGAATTCAAAGACAAGGAAGCAATTTTGATAAAACAGATATTAAATGAAGTTAGGCTAAGGCAGGAACCCTGCGGTAATCCACGAAAGATTAATCTAGTGGCATCTTGAAGGGGAACGGAAGAAGTGACCGTTCGGCAGAGGAAAAGATTAATAACATGGGCAGAAAAATGACCCCGAATGTCTAAGGAAAGCATCAGATCAAAAAAAGTCGGGAGATGGACATTGTCGAAGGCTGCTGAGATATCAAGAAAGGAAGCAATAAGAAATTTTTTGTCGATGAATGACTTGTAAACGTCTGCAAGGAATGCGCTAATACAATCAGAAGGGTCGCGACCAGGGCGGAAACCAAGCATATTACTAGGCAATAAGTTATGATGTTTCAGCCACCAAACAAGACGTCTGTTGATTAAGTTTTCGAAAAGCTTCCTGACACAAGAAGCAAGAGAAATTGGACGAAGTGAGAAACAGTTGGGTTTGAGGATAGTGATACCGATGAAGATATTTCGAGATAAAGGAGTACAACCAAAGTGAAGAAAAGTGTTAAACAAGTTTATGAGCAAGCGAAGAGAAGAGTCCGAAAGATTTTTGAGAACAGAAAAGGACGTCTACTCCGGGAGCAGAATGTGAAGAGTTGCGTAAGGATGTTTTTAATTTCGTGAAGGTAAAAGGAGTGACCAGAAAATGTGAGGAGGTGGAAGAAGACGAAATGCGACGTAATTCATTAAAGTTAGGAACGTAACAAGGAACAATGGAGTCAATGATTGCGATTAACTCATCACCTGAGAGACTAGAGGAAAGAGAATGATGGAAAAGAGGGAACTTGAAAGCCTTGGCCTTTTTCCAAACCTGCGAAATCGGTGCAGAGTGTGAAAAAGCGGAACAGAAACTTTTCCACGCATTTTTTTTTTTGCCGTTTTGAGGATGAATCTGACTCTAGCATTGGCTCTTTTATGAGAAAGATAGTTGCAGAGCGTTGGGCTAGAACGAAATGCTCTGAAAGTGGTTAAACTGAGATCAAAAGCAGCCTTACAATCCTGATTCCACCGCAAAGAGGAAGAAGATTTCACTTTTTTATGAGATTAACGACGGACAGGGGGAGAAGATCAAGTTAAGGCAGAAGAGATAGAACCAATAAAGAATTTATATTGGGAAAAACAATTCAAGGTAGTAGGGATAGAAGAGAGCGAGGAATCAACGAGGGAACGGAATAGAAGCCAACCAACTTTAGAAGGAACCAAATTTGGAGAATTTGGAGGAGTAGAGGAAGGAGAGGAGGAGACCTCATTCACTGAAATAATAATAGGAACGTGGTCACTTCCAAACGTGCCGTCTAAAGTACACCATGAAACACTGAAGCCAAGATTAAGAGAGGTAAGGGATAGATCAGTGGAGCTAAGGGAGGAGTGACTTCTGATGCACATAGGAGAACCATCATTGAGAAGGAATAAATCAGTCTGAAGAATGAAATTCTCTAAGATCGTGCCATTACTATTGTAATTCGAACAATCAGACAAAGACGAGAGGGCGTTCCAATCACCGCCTATGAGGAAAGGAGAGGAAAGGGAACTGATTAAAATTAGGAAAGGGAAATCACGCAAATCGAAAGTCGGAGGAATGCAAGCAGAAATGGAATGAAAGGGCCTGAAAGAATAGTTAGGAATAAAGGTGTGCACTAAGCTCGGATAGGGAGGATTAGGAGGAAACAAGGGAGATATACAGGCTAAAAACTGGACATCATTCCTTACTAAAATAGGTGAACCACCGTAGCCATCACTGCGATTGGAACAGATCAGGGAGAATCTAATAAAACTGATGTCAGAAGAGCATGTTAACCACGTTTCAGAAAGAAGCGCGATGCTAATATTATATTCATCAAACAGCCATTCAAAAAAGTTCCTGTTGGCCTTAATGCTGCGGCAGTTCCATTGTAGAACCTTAAGTTGGCAAGGCATAATAAATAATTAGATAGGCGGTAGTTGGGAGAAGAAGTAGAACAAGGAAAGGTTGGAAACAAGCAACAGGACAACGAAGGAGGGAAGGGGAAAAAGAAGACGAGAAAATAACCACTATACCATTTCCATAGTCCAACGAAATAAAAATTAAAATGAAGGGAAAAGAGGAAAATATAGAAAACAGGATAAGGAAAAATACAAAATACAATATCAACTAACCTAGTTAAAGGCAGCAAGCAACACCGGCGCGCTGTAAGAAGGAAGGTACAGAAGCAAGAAATAAGACAATGAAAAAGAAAAAATAAAAAAGGTATAAATAGTGAAAAATTCCATAAAGGTGGCTCCCATCGTTCAAAAAAATCATTGCGTCTGGGTGCCCGTATGCTTTCAACCAACCTAGTTAAAGGAGGCAAGCAACATCAAAGAAGCCTCATCTAAAATTGTACAGGCGGAAACGGAGAAAAATCGTGGCATTGGTATTACGGAAATCGAACAAAATGATACGTAAAGGGAAGAGAACATTTAGAGAAGAGGAAAAAAGGAAGGAAAAAACAAAGTATAAATTAGAAATAGAAAAAAAGGCAACATCCACCATATCTAATATTGCAAAACTTGGCAGTTGTATAATATTTTATTCTCTAAATTAGGGATATCAAATTTACTGAGAGCGGTTAGTAAAGTAGTGGATAAGACTTCATTAGAAGAAAGGGAGGAAGAGTTATGAGAAACGGTATTAATAACTGGAACCGACTCGGTATTTGCGGTATTAGGGGAAAATGGACATATCGGAGATTTGGAAGGATGAATAGGAATATCCGAACGGCATCCTTTAGTGCCAGCGTTTAGAGTTAGTTTTGGAATAATAAGAATTGAGGCATTTAGGCGACTTTGAAGAAGAATGGTGTTTTCGAGACGGAATTCTATCATAAGAGGAAGAAGAACTGTTAGAATAGTTTTGACCCCCCTCCTCTTTGTGGTAGATGTAGAATTCGGTAAGGCTGGGAAATTAGCGAGGTTTGAAACTTGCGCAAAGGTAAAAACGGAAGAAACTATCGAGCCTTCGCTGATGTTTCTAGCTTCGGAGTAGGAGGCATTTTGTAAACTCATTATCTTATGGATTTTAACTAGCTCCTTATAAGTCGGGCAAGAAGGGTCAAGTGCCGAATGATTACGGCCGCAGAGGACGCAAAGGTATGAAGAGGGGTTGTTTTGTTTAGCCATAGGACATTCTGAAGAGGAGTGACTATCAGCGCAAGTGGAACAAGTAGTTTTACTACGGCATAAAGCACTGAAGTAACCAAAACGGAGGCAATTGTGACATAGTTTGGGTTCACGAATCATAGGCTTATCCCTAACTCGATAAGAATCATCAAAAAAAAATAGAGGACGGGAGAATTGAGCTCATAAACAACTGGAATGGGAATGAGAGAGTTATCAGCAGTAGGTTTGTGCAGACGACGAATATTAGCAATCGGGATATCGGAAGAAAAGTAACGATAAAGTTCTTCCACGGAATGTTTGACAGGGATATCTCGGACTACGCTAAATCAGAATAAAAACGATTGAGGGATGAAGGATCGAATATTGAGATCTTTATGGATGCAGTCGGAAAGTAAAAACTTATTAGCTGCCTCGGTTGATTTAAATTTAGTTTAAGTTTTTACCGGAACGAGAGATTAACGAAATATCACTAACTCTATTATGAAATTTTTTAGCTAGGGACATGGGATGTAAATAAGCAATATTTTTTTTTTCAAGCTTTCGACCAAGACGACGATTTGACCAACGTAATGATCGGGGAAAGTAGCAGAGGGAAGGCTAGACTTGATAGGAAAAGCGGAAGAATTTCCGATAACATTATTAATGGAACGAAATATCCAGGTCGACGGACTCGTTGATATTCTGAACGGGAGCATTATTGTCTTTCGTAGCAGAAGAAGTAGACGCGGACGGAGCAGATAATTGTTCGGAAGTTTTGTTTATTTTAGTGGTAAACTTAACCGGTGCAGCCGCATTACTGACACTCTTGGTAGCAGAGCGAAGAGAATAAGAGGCGGACCTCCCCCCGCAGATGAATTCGGCATAAAAATGAATTATACAAAAAGATAAAGTAAATAGAAAAATCAGACCGCGACGGAGCGAGAAAAGAAAAAGATCAGCGCGAACGAAATAAAATAAAAGCAAGTTCGGTCAAGCATGAGGTTTCATGCGCTGAGGATTCCGTTTGTAAGTTAACGATGACTATAATTATTTAGTATGAAAGAAAATTTGTTTGAATAAACTTCCATTTTTATTTTATTATTTTAATTTAATATCTTAATAAATTTTAGAGATCTTTTCTAATAATAATTTAAAACAGTAAAGCAAAATACTAATTTGAATCGAAGACTTATTAATTTGAAGTGCAATGTAATGGTTATGAAGAACAAATATACATATATAAGATATTTAATTAAATCATTTTTTTATTTATTTAATTTTTATTTATTTTTTCAAATTATTGGTTTGGATTTAATAACACTAATATTAAGGTTTTATGATTTTTTAAAATGTATAATTTCATTATTCTCTTAATTAGAAATAATATAAATGCTACATATAACTCTACTGCAGCTGCTAGAATGTTGGTATTCTCTGCTGGCAGGTTGGTGTACTTTGGTGATTACTTCCTGGATTCTCGATGAACAGGAGGAGGAGACACAGTAATCAAAATTATAGTTTACGAATTTTGTAAATGTCACTAATTTGAAAACCGAATTTCGCGGCGATTTGGTTACTAGCACCTTGTTGGATCAAACTTCTTTCGGTTGCAAGATGAACTGGTTACTTTACTAAAAAAGGTCAATATAGTTCCGCGATGTGACAAAGACTGTCGTTCTACTGAGATGATTTTTAAACAATTCGGTTTTTTCTTTCGACTATTTTAGACCACTATTCAATTTTTTTTTTATTTATTTACTAGCACAGTGTGTTAAATTATTTAACAAATCGAAATACTATTCGCATCTGTTTTTCATCAGGCGGGCGTAACACGTAAACAATGATGCGGTGAGTCCGTTCCTTTTATTACAGTTTATAACAACACTAACATAAGTCGTAATGAAAATAACCAAACAGAAACCTGCAATCCCGTTCCGTTTTTTTAGCCCTCGTACTAACATTACAAACGTAAATTATTGTACAACGATCCGAACCAAATTCTAAAAACCGCTGCAGTCTCGTATTCCGATAAAACTAAAAGGGATGTTTCAAACCTGAGAAATATATGTGGAGTCGCATATTTTATACCTTGTTCCAAATGTACAGCTATAATACTCAAAGAGGGGGCTACAAATTAGAGCTCGCACTTTTTTGTACTTTTCGGAAACTTTGAAAGTTTCGTTAAGAAAAAGAAATACGGTTTCGTTCCCGACAAATATCGATCTTTCTAATAATATATCACAAGCCCGGGGAAAAAAATATTTTTTTTCAAAATTTCGAGCTCTTGGCGCCTTGAGGGTCTAATTTAGAAGCTGGAAACCTAGATATTCAAAACTAGAGAAATATACGGGGATGCGCATATTCTTAACCGTGTTCGAAGTTTTTAGCTATAATATTCGCTGCGCTAGAGAGGGGACACGTCGTTTTTCGCGCTTTTTTGAATTTTTCGGAAACTTTGAAAGTTTTGTTAAGGAAATGAAATACGGTTTCGTTTCCGACAAATAGAGATCTTTCCAACAATATATCACATGCCCCGGAAAAAAAAATATTTTTTTCCATAATTTCGAGCTTTCGGCGCTCCGAAGGTCTAATTTCAAAGTTGGAAATCCGGATGTTCCAAACTAGAGAAATATACGGGGATGCGCGTATTTTAAACCGCGTTTAAAATTTTCAGCTGCAATACTCGCAGCGCTAGGAGGGGACACGTCATTTTTTGCGCTTTTTTGCACTTTTCGGCAACTATACATAACTTCTGTACCGTAATTTTTTAATTTCATGAAAGGACTCCTGCGTTTTAGTTTATATTTTGAATTTCAGCTTTATAGGTTTATCGGGTGATGAGTTATGATTTTTTAAGTGATTTTTGAGGTAATTTTATGTACCATATTATATATTCTTGTCGGGTTTTGGGGTTTTTTGCCGTCCAGGGTAATCAATAATCTTTAAGTCATAGATCGTTTTAAAGAGAATTTTAATTGTGATTTATGTTTCAAATTTGAAGTTTATAAGTCGAGCCGTTCGTGAGGCATTGATTTTTATTTGATATTTGTGTCATTTGTGTACCATCTTATTAGGATTCCGTACATTATTACGGAATCCTAATAAAAATCAGAAAAAGAGATAAATAAATCGAGATAAATAAATTTAACGATCTCACCGAGTTCTTCAGGAACAATTAAACGCAACGCGAGTAGACTTTATCGCAATCGAACATTTTGAAGGAATTGTTTGACACTTTGAATTTCAAAATCGCGACATGAATCGAAATTAAAATTTGTTTTCAAACATCTTATAACTTTAAAATAATCGAATACCATAAATGGGAGAAAAACTGTATAAAACCGTCAAAAACATATAATACGAATTTAAAACGATCTCAAAAATCACCCATAAAAAATTCATAATTCATCACCAGAGATAGCCTTTTAAACGTGAAATTCAAAATATAAAAGAAAAAACAAAAGCGCTTTCATAAAATAAAAAAAACATCGGAAAAAATACTTAACCCCTCTTTTAGGACAAAAAATAGCAAAAAAAAAAAAAAGAATGCTCATATAAGTGTAAAAATGTTGAAGAAACCAAAATGTATTTCAAAAAAAGAAATTGTATAACCGAGCTTGCAACTTTATATTTAGACCTTCGGGGCGTTGATATTTTGGAAAACAGTAAATCAATAAAAAGATGGTTATTTATCGGGAACAAACCCGTATTTCATTTCTTTAACGAAACTTTTAAAATTTCAAAAAAGCGGGAAAAATTACTAGGCATTCTCCTTCGTGTACGGCGCGAGTATTAACGTTAACATTTTTAAACAAAGTTAAAAATACGCTCAGTCCAGTATATTTCTCTAGTTTGGAGCATCCGGTTTTCAAACTTCAAAATTAGGCCCTCGGGGCGCCGAGAGCTCGAAATTTAGAAAAAAAATATTTTTTTTTCCTGGCATGTGATGTATCGATGGAGAGAGGTCGCTACTATTTGACAGGAACTAAACTATATTTCATTATTCGTTTTAAAAAGTTTTTCTTGACTATCATCAATGTACTTATATTGGTGCATAAGTATAAAGCACGGTTTAATAAGAATAGTCTATCGGTAATTATTATTATATAAAGCTTTTTTTTTTTTTAAATAAAATTATACAAGAAATTCACTCATTCTAGACTAGAAAACAATTAATATATATCAGAAAATTCACATATTGACAGGTTTCAGCGAGACACTGATACATAATCTTGGTGAATATACAACTCATTTTTGGTTATAGTGCGGTCGTGTGTTTCTACGTTCAATTTTGTGTTTTTCTCATTTTATCGAATGCGTTATCGATTAAACCGGTTTTTGTTTTTTTTTCCTTTTTTATCATGAACTAGTGCGGTCGTGTGTCGTGCATTGTTACTTTATCTTATCGCCTGCGTTAGTGATTAAATCTGTGTGTGCTTAGACTCCCAGTTTTCCGTGTATCTGTGTGCGCCCCGCTACCAACATTTTTACCCCGCGGTAAATTTCTGTAAAAGATTTGCGGCCAGCATGGCCCCGCAAACCAAAACTTACACCAACGTTCTCCAGACCGAATTTGTTCCCACAAAAGACCAAGCAGTCATCCTCGACGCCGTCGACGGCATCCAAATCCATGAATATGCTATCGCTATTGGAAGTAAAATCAAACCAGAAAATATTCGACACCTGTCCCGAATTGCAAACAACCGAGTATGTATATACGTTGCAACAAAAGAAATTGCAGACACTCTCGTTGATGTCCACAAAACTGTAAAGTTGAGAGACACCGAAGTTATTGTTCGACCACTCATTTCCCGGAACAAGAGGCTTATCCTCTCAAACGTTCCACCTATAATCCCCAACGACGTCATTCTAGCTAAGTTAAAAGAATCCAAAATAATTCCGGTCTCAAGTATTTCGACATTACGTGCTGGAATAAACATTCCTGGGTATCAGCACATCTTGAGCTTCAGACGACAGGTGTTCATCAAGCCCGAAGATGTCGGCAACATACCTACCCTATGGAAAATCGACCACGAAGATACCTTTTACTTTATTTATCCATCCCTCGACTCAATGCTTTGTTTCAACTGTAGAAAAGAAGGACATTTAGCGAAGGCTTGCCCACAAAACGCGAGCTCACAACAGTTTGCAGGTGATGAGCCCCTCAAGGAAAACCCAGACGCTTTCGTACATCCTGAAATGTAGCCGGTCACGAAACCTTCCTTTCCTTCACTACCGCCAGGACGACCCAACAATGATGTAAACAAGAAAAACGAAACCCAACCAACACACGGAGCGCACAATCTGTCCGCTAAGCGGTCAAGTTCCGATGATTCATAGTGGAATATCAACGGCTTTTTTGAAAAAAAAGAATTTCTAGAGCTTTGTATCAATAGAACCAATGTTGATTGCAACTGTCTCCAGGAAACAAACTTTACCAAAAATTTTTGTGCAACAATCAGAGGATACCATGCAGTTTTCAAAAATGGGCGAAATGCACTCACAGCCAGTGGTGGAGTCGCAGTTTTCGTCAAGAACAAATGGACTATTGAAGAGGTGCATCTCAATACTCACTTAGAAGCTACAGCGCTCACAGTCCGATCAGCCCAGCCAGTAACAATAGGTAGTATATACCTCCCAAACAGTTTAACACTCGATGAGAGAGAGCTCGAGAATGTTATCAACCAGCTACCATCACCATTTATCCTATGTGGCGATTTTAATGCCCACAACACCCTATGGGGATCTGAGACGACGGATAATCGTGGAAAAACGGTAGAAGCTCTGTATAACAGGCTCGACCAAACCATTCTTCTCAATAATGACTCAAGTACCCATTTCGATGTCAAAACAGGACACCAGAGCGCAATAGACTTTACGTTTGCATCAGCCACCATTGCAGATGACCTCGAGTGGACTGTGGCAGACGACAATTCTAGTAGTGACCACTATCCGATTCTCATCAACGCCCGCATAACCACTAGCGACATGCCAAATTACCCGCAAAAATGGATTTTGAACAAGGCTGACTGGAAAAAGTATCAAGATTTCCTCGCAAAGCATAAACAACTTCTCCCTTCCCTCCTGTCTCTAGGGAATATGACGGCGAATGATATCATCGAATCACTGACCGGCGTTATTACTGCTGCGGCCAACGACTCAATACCCAAATCTACTGGAGCAGTGCTACGTAAATCTGTGCCATGGTGGACTCCTGACTGCAACGCAGCTATAAAGAACTCCAAAAAAGCCTTCCGCAAGTATAAGAAAAATCCCACTGAGGAGAATATGATTGATTTAAAAAAAAACAGAGCCTTAGCCCGCCGTACCGTGAAACAAAGCAAAAAAGTCTGCTGGAACAACTTCACTTCATCAATCGACGATAGAACGCCAGCTGCCGTCGTTTAGAATAAAATCAGATCCATATCTGGGAAACGGCCGCCTCTCCATTCACCTACCATTTCTGACCATGCTGGTAATCTTATTGATAATACCCAAGTTGTAGCCGATATCTTTGCAGACACATTTGCCGCAAATGCAAGTAGCCCTAACCAAAACTTAAGCGATGACATAATAAGTACAGCTCATCAACATCAGCACGCACCTCCTGAGCCGGATCCTATCAATAATCCGTTCTCTCTTGCCGAACAGTTACACGCCATCGCGAAGACCCGAAATTCCAGCCCTGGACCGGATGGCATCCCGAACGCGATGATCAAGAATCTTCCCCACGACTACCTGGAATACCTTTTGGCAGTTTTTAATTACCTCTGGTTTACGCAGACTTTCCCCGATCAATGGAAGGAAGCAACTATTATACCAATACACAAACCGAGCAAAGATCGCTCCCATACCTCCAACTACAGACCGATTTCACTTACATGCAACCTCTGTAAAGTTTGGGAAAAGATGGTATGTTGTCGTCTAAGATGGCGTCTGGAAAAAGAAGAACTGCTTGCACCACATCAGTTTGGTTCCCGCAACTTTAGATCAACGACTGACTACCTAGCAAGCATCGAAGCTGATATGTGCGACGCCTTGGGGGACCAAGCGCACCTCCTATTGGTATCGTTGGATATCGAAAAGGCCTACGAAACAACCTCGATTCCTGAAGTAATCAGTATTATGCGGTCACTGAATTTTACTGGCAACATCATCGCCTTTATGAACAACTTCCTCAATCGCCGATGCATGAGAGTCCGGATCCAGGGAATCCTGTCCGAATTGGTCTTCATCAATGGGCTTCCCCAGGGATCTGTGCTAAGTGTCGTCCTGTTCATCGTGACAATTAATCATGCGCTTAGAATCTTAAGATCTCCGTTGCGGGGACGACTCTTCGTTGACGACCTCACGATATCATGCTGGGGGGAAAATATTGAATTCACCTTCCACATCGTTCAAAAAGCTCTTGTAGACCTCCAAACATGGGCCGCCAAATGCGGTCTAAAGTTCTCGGCCACCAAGTCGGAGTACATGATAATAGGCAGCCAGAAACAAGCCGAAGCGAGGAACTGCCAACTGTATCTAAATGACCAAGTCTTAAAAAAAAGGACTCAATAAAAATCCTGGGCCTCGAGATCGACCGAAAGCTCTCGTGGAAAACTCACATCAAAGCGTTAAAGAAGAATTGCCTTGACCGATTGCGTATACTCAAGATTCTCGCCAACAAACAGTGGGGAAGTATCACGAAAGCGCTATTATAAGTCTACCGCAGTCTTATCCGATCCGTGCTCGATTACGGTGCCATTATATATGATGCAGCCAAGAAATCATTCTTGGACACTCTGCAACCGGTTGTCAATTCCGCATGCCGTATCTGCTTAGGAGCGTTCAGAACGAGTCCAGTCAATAGTTTTCTCGCAGAAGCCAACGAACTGCCACTGGTTATCAGAAGAAAAGAGCTCTGCTTAAAATATGCGGTGACAATCTCCTCGACACCGGACAATCCAGCTTATGACAGTATTTTCAAGGTCCCTGTGCACAATATCGACCCTGACTATTCGACAGCAGAACCACTCAGATCGCGGATAGCCAGATACACAGCAGAACTCGAAATAATACTACCAACGGTTTATGAACGATCGCTAGGGTTCCTACCCCCGTGGTGCCAACCCAATCTGACAATAAATGTTGATCTAAGTGAGCACGAGAAAGTAATCACAAGCTCAGAGACGTTTAGATTACTTATCCTTGAAATACGCGAAAAATTTCAGCCATGCACGGAATACTATACAGACGGTTCAATTCTCAACGGGAAAACAGGTTACGCTATAGTCTCTGACTCTATCACGTTAGCAGCACAACGAACGCACGACAATAATTCAATCTTCACCTGTGAGGCTAAGGCGATTCTCCATACTCTAGAACTAATCCTACTGCGCCAAGATGCAACAAACTGTACCATATTTACTGACTCGTTGTCCTGCTTAAGAGCCATCCAAAATCAGTTTACCGAAAACCCTATCATATAACGCATCCACCTAAAATTGGACCAGCTCCAATCAAAGCATATACAGGTCAGCCTTGTATGGACACCGGCGCATACAGGAATCCAAGGAAATGAATTGGCGGACCAAGCTGCAAGAACCGCGACGACACAAGATTGCCCGCTTGAAGTACTTATGACACCTCATGAAGCTAAAATGGTGATAAGCAACACAGTCAAAAACTACTGGAACACCCTTTGGCTCCAAACGCCGAGCAAACTCCACGAGTTTAGAAAAGATACCTACGAAAACATGCCAACTCTCAGTAGACACGAGCAGTGTGTCCTAACTCGTATCCGCATTGGACACACAAACTTGACCCATTCGTTTCTCATATCTAAAAAACCGCCCAACCTGTGTCAACGCTGCAACATGCCTATATCGGTGAGGCATCTTTTGATCGAGTGTAATCACTACCAGCAGGCCAGACAACAAGCGGGCATTACCAACGGCCTTCCAGAGATGTTTTCGGACGCCGAGAAGTGTAAAAAAATCGTAGCCTTCCTCAAAGACATCTCTGTATTCCAACTGATCTAACTTCCCCAGCCTTCAGCTAATTTTTTGATTATTTTTTGTTTCGCGCATTTTCAAATATTCAATATAAAATTTTATAATTATCTGTAAAACCGTAGTCGCTAATGACCTTGTAGTCCAAAAGCGACTTGTAAATATAATAAATAAATAAATAAAAATAAACTATTCACTACACTATTGCGAATGGTTTTTTTAAACTTTTAAACGGAACTACTAAATGTGTTTTGTAGGAAGACGATGATTCGATGTTTAATATATGTCTAATAATATTTAAGAGGAAGCATCAATGCAAATGGAAATGAACAAAAACGACAAAAGATTGTCATAACGCGTTGTTGTAAATAAAATAGAGTCCTGTTTCACACCGCCGTTCTATATTATTTTCAAATAGCGACTTGGGTATGAAATATAAATAGACCTTTGAAACGTATATTCAAGAGTTTTTTTATAAAACAAATGAATGTGATTAATTAATATTACTAATCGGTCAAGTCCTTTATCGAATAGCCTTTTTTTTTTTTTTTGATTTAGTCCGTTGTAAGCTAAAAATGTTATAAACTGATAGCTCTCTATCTCTCTCTCTCTCTCTCTGATTTAAAATGTAATATAAATGAGATGAATTTAGTTCTAATGCAGATTCGTTATTTTACCTTTTTCATTTGTATTTGACAAGTTTATTTGGTGGCATATTCCTTTTAAAGATTTTTTTTTTATTTGATTATATACAGCGATCGCATTCGTTTTTTGCATATATTTACATATCTATTCATTAATTTTGTTGTTGAAAGAAGTCAAACTCAGCACATTACATTATATGAAGTATAATGTTTTTTCCCCATTATAATGTAATAAAAACAATCAAATTTGGAGGTTCAAGGTTTTTAGATTTTAAAAAATTTTGGCAAAAAGCGATAGAGTCACAACAATTTTTAAATACAGAAAAATATACATTCACAGGAATGCTTGTTAAAAAGTGTGTACGATATTAGAAAATTTTATAGTACGAGTAAATATTTACATTTTTTTTTTTTTTTGGTTTTTTTCCATTTGAGTAGGTCGACAAAGGACCCCCCGCTCAAAAACAATATGAAGGCGGAATGGTTAGTTAAACGCGTATACGATCAGAAATTGACAGAATGAAAGTAGAAAGAACTGGAACAATGAACAACGAAAGCAAAAACAGAATATAAGATGCGAAGTAAGGAGTAGGAAACCCGAGAGATAGTAAATTAGAATAAAGGATAGCATGTTCCACCGAGAGGGACGGTCATTCAAAAAAGACATGATTAGGATCACAAATAGCCGCGTAAGGAGGATAAAAATGACAGTTTGGGGATGGAGTCAAAAGAAAACGAAAGAGGTGAAAGACTGTGGTTAATGCGCCAACGAACAATAGACTGAACAGCGGAACGACGAAGTGAAGGGAAATCGTAAAACCACGGATAAGCAGGAAGATTCGGCTGGATAGACAGGTAATGGGACTGTTTGTTGAAGAAGAAGGAAACATAAATATCTGACCAGTGTTTAGAATGGAAAATTTCTATGGAGGAAGTAGGTTGGAAATAGGAATTTTAGCAAGAAAGGGACGGGAGGATGCAGCAAGCCGAGTTAAGGAGTCTGCCAATTCGTTATCTTCTATTTCCTTGCGATTAGAGACCCCGTGCAGATCGATACGAAAGGAATGATTTTGCAAGAAGATTATGGATAAGGAAACGTATGTAAAGAGTTACGAAGACACAGAAATGAGCAGGAATATTTGAAGAAATATCTTGAAGCGCACATATGGAATCGGAGATGATCGAGTAATTGGGAACAGAGCGTTGTGCAAATATAAACAATGGAACGAAGGATGACCATAGTTCAGCAGAAAGGATGGTACAAAAGGAAGGAAGACGAAAGGGTTCAAAGACATTGATGCCCAGTAGAATATAGGAGGCTCCAACTCCCCTCGACCCCTTTGAAATCCGTAAAGATAATCCTATGAGAGGAAAAAAAGGAATCAATGGCACTAAAAAATTCTTGTAAAACTAGTAAGAAGTAGAGCACGATAGAAAAAAGTGAAAATAAGAAAGCAATGGTATTAGAATTATGCGAAAAAAAAATTTAATTTTCGAAATAATTATTGCGATTACATAATATAATGAAGTCTGAAGCTGAAAAAATTGTTCAAAAAATATTGTTCAAACAGTTAAAAGTAAAATCTTCGAAAGTGTGAAAATAATTTTTGAAAGTATTACTTCTGTGGCGCAACCTAAATCTTCATTTGCTAGAGTTTTATCTAATATTCTGACAAAAAATCACTTAGAAACTATTATTATTAAGAGTCAAGATGTTAGGAAAACTTTTAAAAAAATGGAAAAACACATTGATCCTTTCCAGAATAAAATCAAGCTAAAACGTCATAGGAAAGTCAATCAAAATACATTAGTCTTTAATCTACAGACTAAGGAAAACAGCGATAAATTTAAACAAGAAATCGGAAAAATTGGAAATCCGGAAATTTCTATTAAGAACAGTGAGAAATTGCTTGCAACCATAGTTATTTCAAACTTACTTGATCGTGATAAAGAAACGTTTAAAATGAGGATAGTGGAAATAACAGGGAAAGAGCCTGCATTAATTAAAATTATTAACGCAGTTCGCAAAAAAAGAGGTTATATCAGACTTAAAAAGCGTATTATACAATATTTAACAATGACCCAACAAGAATCTATATCGGCTATTATGCATTGAGATATGATACTCATATTTTGGTGAAGTTGTGCAAAAAGTGCTCCTCGATTGAACATCGAGAAGAATATTGTAAAACAAATATCGAAGAACTTAAAATTTCAAAAAGGGCTACCGATAGTATCGATGCAAGGAAATGCTCCTCATGCGTAATCAGGCAATATAAAAGAAGACTAGCAGCTGGTGTGATAAAAAACGGATGCTGAAAAGGAAGCATTAAGAAAGACTTAGTACCTTTGAAAGAACTTGTTCACTTTATTTGAAAATCAATTGAGAAACTTAAAAAAAGATGTGACTTTTAACTATGTATCATGTACTTAAGTTATTGTTAAGCCTAGTATTACCAAAAGTTCAACAGCAGAAAATTTTATCAGAAAATGAACATGATTTAATAATAATTCCCGAACCGTACATATGTAAAAATAAATTATACGGAATCCATTCTGAATACGATGCAAAAGCGCAGAATAATGTAGCTATTGCATATAATAAAAACATTAATTCAATTCAGCTAACGTTAATGTTATTTCTGCAAAAGCCGCAGATATTGAAATGAAAAAGTAATCGAAATGTTTTTCCAGATATGCTAGGAATATTACTTTCTAAGTGATAATGAATTCTGTTAATTAGTTCACCCCGATGGATAAGAGTTATTAGAATGATCGATGAAGTGGCTGCTTTGGCAAGTTAAAACCTTTATAGTTGTACGATTGCTCGTTTGTAAATTCGAAAATAAATCAGGCAGATAGTCAAATTCTATTATCTATATATATATAAAAATGGATGTCCGTATATATGAGATCGATAAACATCGACACCGTTTGATCGATCACCACGAAAGTTGGCACATATATGTATTTTTTCATGGAGAAGGTTTTAATGCTATCCACTTTGTTTAAACTCTGCAGAGATCAAGAGAAAAAAGTCTAAAATTTAAATTGCAAAAATACTAAAAAAAAAAAAACACAATAAAATCTAGGCGTTTTTTCTGTAGATTCGAATGAATTTTTTAACGGTGAGATAGATTTATCTGAAAATATGAAAGAAAATTTGAAACGGGATAATTTTGGGAAAGAAATTAAGTTTAAAAAAATAAAAAATTGGAAAAATATGTATTTCATATGTTTCTCTAAAAATGGATCTACTATTTAGTGTATCGATTAATTATTTACTGGCTGCCAAATATTGTGGCTTGCCAATATTTGTTAATTGCAAAATTTATATATATATATATATACTCATTTAGTTTATTAAATTGTTACATATTAATCGGAAAGTATTTTCAAAAATACACTTAAAACCCTAAATTTGTAAAAAGACTCCGTTTCATTCTTACGTTATAATATTACATTTTTATAATTTTCAAAAATTCAATACTGCTTTATTTCACTATAAGAACCGCGCAAATTTAATCATACTTTCCAAATAGAACGGCTCCTCTTCATCTGGTTTCTATTATCTTTAACCTCCAATAAGAAATTTAAAAATCGATCGAAAAATGGCTGAGATATCGTAAAAAAATTGAAAATCACAAAATGGTGACTACAGCAGCCCCCTGGTGGACTAGGGGTCTGAAACTTTCAGCATCAACTACTTTTTTCTTGTCCTAGATGTATATATATTTTTTATAAAGTTTGGTTCAAAGGAACTTTTACTTCCTTAACCAGCTAGACCCTTTTCTTAAATTTTTGTACACTTTAGTTCACAATTTTTAAAGTTAATTTCTATTTCTCGCTTCGTTCACCAACAAAAATCTTTCCTTGCTCACTTTCTCCGGTTGCACCTGTTACATGGTTAGTTTTTTTTTTTTTTTTTTTCTTTTTTGTGAAAGCGTCATCCTGTACCGTTTTTAACTGCTGTGGCTATTACAGTATGAAGATGCGCAGTTTGTTTTTATAGATATCTGATTATTCCGCTAGTTCTGATAAATTGTGTTATGGATAAAATTGCATCGGGGGAATTCTCAAGAATGTTGGTGACTGTTTTGTTATTAATTGAAGGGAGCCGGTGAGGTGATAATGCTGGACAGTCGCATAGTATATGAGGAGTTGAGGGAGCAACATCTTGGCCACAGAAAGGACAATTCATAGGAGAGGGGGTTCTTTGCAAAATAAAATTATGCGAAATGGCCGTATGGCCTGTGCGCAAGCAGCTAAGTGCACAGAAATCTCTGCGGGAAATGCTTTTTTCCGGCCACCATGGTTCGGTTGAGGGTTTAATTAACCTCGAGAAAGTCTGACACGAGGACCAATGGGTTTTCCATAAGGACGTGAGATTATTAAAGATTATGTTGAGAGATAAGGTGGAGGTGGGCTGTTACTAGGCGAGGGGCAATATATTTCTGCTCGGGCGGATGTATCAACGCGTTCATTTCCAGGAATCCCTGCATGGCTGGGCGCCCACAGAAAGGATACGGAGCACTGTCTCTTAATAAGTTCGTATAATACCTGCTGGGTTCGAATTGCTACAGGATGTTTGGTGAGGGGATTATAAATTGTCAATAAAGCTGCGGATGAATCAGATACCAGCAGGGCTTTCTGTGATGTAGGCTCTGTAGAAAGAAAATATTCCAAACAGAAAAATACTGCGTATATTTCAGCATCCAGTACCGAGCAATTGCCATTCAGTCGAATGCTTCGAATCACGTCGCAGACTTCAAAGGAACAGGCGGTTGGGGATGAAGTAGCCTCTGGGGTAGCCTTGGCAGCATCCGTGTAGAAAAAGAGGTGGTTGGAGTATTTTTGCATTGTTGCTGTTGTCAACTGAACGATATTCCGATGCAGGGATTTATTATACTTCGTCAGGGAAAAGTTAACATCAATGTTTAAAGGGGCCCACGGCGGAATCATGATGTTAGGAGCTAGGTTAGGGAAAGGGATTACGCTCATGTTGTGTTGCGATAGGAGAGCCAGGATTTCTGGGAGAGGGTCATTAGGGAACTCTGGGTTGTTGGAGAGGTTATTTGTGTCGGTAGGACAGGCACGTTTACTAGAGAAAAGAGCGAGGGTCTCACGGTGGTAATAGTAGGTTCGGAAATACTTTAGTGGGGGAGTGCCTAACAAGGCACACAAACTTACAGACGGTGAAGTTCTATGTGCGCCAAGTATCGTGCGGAGCGCCGTGCGGTGTATTGAATCAAGGGATTTAAGTAAAGAGGGACTGGCTGACGCATACGCCTGGGACCCGTAGTTTATTCTGGAAATGACTAAGGATTTGTATATGGAGAGGAGAGTTTTCGGAGGTACATTATACTTTGTGTTTGATACATATTTAAGAATAGATAGGAATTTATGACATTTAACTTTAAGATTGGATATGTGGGATCGCCAAGTTAGCTTTTGATCGAACAGTAGTCCTAGGAAAGTAGCAGTAGGGTGGAAATGAAGTGAGGAATTTTCTAGATTGAGGCGAATGCTGGAAGAGTTTTGACGTCCCCTATAGAAATCGACACAGATAGACTTAGATGGAGAAAACACAAGACCATTATTGTTACACCAGGATTGTAGTTTTGTAATAGTTTTTTGTAGGATTTTTTGAGCATTTGCTGGAAAACTGGAAGACAGGGAAATGTTTAAGTCGTCAAAGTAGAGCCGGGCGTTTACAGGCGGAGCAATACAATCATTTATATCATTGATATAAAAAATAAACAAGGTTGCACTAAGGGCAGATCCTTGTGGTAAGCCATTCTCAGTTTGAATGGTGCTCGATGTTGACGAACCAATCTTAACATGGAACGTTCTGTTTGTTAAAAAATTATTCAGATACTTGGCCATGTTTCCACTTATACCAGCTGTTGTCAGCTTGGATAAGAGGCCGTATCGCCATACTCTGTCGAACGCCTTTTCTATATCGAAAAAGACGGAGTATACATGTTGGCGTCTGTGAAATGCTGTTAATATTTGCCTTTGTAGGCTCAGCAGATGATTAACTGTAGTACGCGTCTTACGCCCTCCGGCTTGTGACGAGGATAGGAGATTATTCTGTTCAAGGAAGAAAAGGAGACGCCGATTAACCATTTTTTCCACCGTTTTTAGAGGACACTTATGACGGATATAGGCCTGTAGTTTTGTGGAAAAAGAGGATATTTATTTTGCTTCAGAATAGGAATAACAACTGCTAATTTCCATGGCTCAGGGATCGATCCGGAGAACCATATTTGGTTATAGATATGTAAGAGGAAGTTTTTCGCTGATGGAGGTAAGTGTTTTAACATATATGGATGGATGGAATCGGGCCCAGGCGCGCTGTTTGCAGTATGGCACTGGAGTTGATAGTCTAGTTCAGAAATGGTGAAATGGCAATTGTAGGAAAGTGAGGAGTCAGAGATGATAGTTATTGGTTGTTGTTCCGTGGAATATTTCTTTAAAGAGAAGGCAGACGAATATGAAGATGAGGATGACTCCATTGCAAAATGATTCGCAAAAAGCATTTGCGACTTCCAACGGGTCAGATAACATGGAACCATTCTGATTTATCGAAAAGGAAGGGGTCGCACGATTAATACCGTTCAGTGCCTTAATTTTGTGCCAAATATTATGACTAGAAGTATTTATGGAAATTGAATGCATAAATTGCTGCCAAGATTCCTGTTTTTTGCGCCTAATGAGGCTCCTCGCAGCTGCACGGCGTTTTTTAAATTCGATCAAATCAGGATATGAGCCTGTTGATGTAAACTTCCTAAGGGCATGTTTACGTTGGCGTATGGCTGTTCCTATTTCGGGGCACCACCATGGGACCCGTCGGGATCTGTTTGTTGGGACAGACCTAGGAATAGATGCTAGAGCAGCATTCGTAATAGCGTTGATAAAGGAGTTGATGTTCTCTGATAAAGATTCGGATGGCTCGCTGGGAACGTTTACTTTAACTGAAAACATATCCCAATCCGCCTTGTGGAATAGAAATTGAGGCTTAGGTGGTGGGGTTTGGGTAGGGAGGGATTTGGACGGGCATATGAGTATAGGAAAATGGTCGCTAGAGCATAAGTCCTGTAGCACAAAAGTGCTCAGGTGAGAGAAGATGGAAGTGGAAACAAGTTGTAGGTCGATTGTTGAGAAAGTATTATGGGACAGATTGAAATGGGTGTAACCTGGGGAGGGAAGCAGTGTCAGATCGTTATCTAGGACCAGTTTATTTATGACAGAGCCATGTCTGTTTTCCAGTGTTGTTCCCCACAATGGTGAGTGGGCATCGAAATCACCGAGTAATATTAGTGGCGGGCTGACCTGTGATAGTACTGACTGAAACATGTCTGCAGTGATTATATAATTCGGAGGCACATAGCAGTTACATAGAGTTATCGGGGTGGCAGATATCTGAGGAAGATGGACGACCACTGCAATCATTTGTAAGGGGGTACTAAAATTCAACTGTGTTGCTGGGACAGAGAAGTGGACCATAATGGTAATCCCTCCGTTTGCTCTAAACCCTTGATCATTGCTGAAAGTGAAAAGGGAATAGTTTTGTAGGGCTGGGTTATCTGTGGGCTTCAAATGAGTTTCCTGTAGACATACCACAGCAGGAGAGTGATTTGAAATAAGTAGCTTTAATTCAGCAAGTTGAGGGTAGAATCCTCGACAGTTCCACTGCAGGATAATGTTACGAACCATGACCACTATTAGCTTTTCAAATATGTTTAGTCTGCTGTTTGATCTGAATCCGACTGTCTAGCAAGTTTGTTGATTAGCTTAGTGAAACGTGTCTTCATTGATCGGTTTTGAAGTAAGGAGTAATTATCCGAGAGCATGTGAATAAATCCATCTATGTCTTCAGTGAAGTTGGCTACTATACTCGCCGGGTCGTGTTGTCCTTGAATCGTTTCCATTAAGGCTACGAAGTCATTGAAAGACAATGGATAGTCTTTATTGTTGATGTTGCTTTCTACGGGCTTTAGGAGTTCAACAGTAGGAAATTTTTGTTTTTTCAGTTTTGATGGTGGAGGTTTGAAATCTACGTTTGCTCCATTGTCTCTGGTTTCTACCGCATTTGGATTTTCTCTGTTTTCTGGTTCGTTTGTCTGCATTTGTAGAGGGAAAAGAATAGCTTTTGTGCTATTTGTAAAGTAGGGCTCCGTAGTATTTTGAGAAGCATCAGGGGTTTGTGGGTGGGGTCGCTTAGTTGCTGCTGGGGTTTCTTCGGTGCTGACTGTTGTGTTATTTTCAAAGATAGAGGCTTGATTGTTTTCCTCAGCGATGGCGGTTATGTTTTGCGGGGCTGGAGCGGCTTTAGTGTCTGTAGCGGGGGAAACACTATCTTCTACAGATGGGGCAATGGACGGCATGTTCTGCACACCCGTTTGGATAAATATTCGATGTTCATGTTCATTATGAACTATTAAGAAAGAGTCGGGTAAGGGTGGGAGATTGGCGCTATCGATATACAGCTGCCTCCTCCAGCCGATTATATGGTCAAACTCTGGATCATTGGGTTTAACACGGAGCAGAGAAATTGCCGAGACTAATTTTAAATTTAATATTCCCTCAAGATAGGCTTTGACAACAGAGTTTGGGATGGTTGCAGATACGTTAGATAATATAATTTTTTGAGTAGGGTTTTTTAATCTTTGACCGGTGATTGTATTATTATTTACGGTAATAACGGCTCCGTTATGAAAGAGGTTTTCTGTGATGTTTTTCGATTTTAAAAAAATGAGGACTCGATTGTTGCTAATTTTGGAGCCTGCAATTATGTTTTTTGGACCTCCTACTAGGTTTTTAAGGGCCTTGAAATAGTCTAAAGGATTCGCATTTTCGACGTATGGAAATAATACGCCTTGGTCTTCTGTAGGAAAATCGAAATCTGTTACAGGAGGAGTAGGTTTTCGAGATTTTAGTTTGTCGGAAAAAGAGATTGAGTTGGTCACGATGTTTGTGCTTGGGGATGTGTTATTTATTGGTGTTAAGTTTATTGTAGTAGCGGTTGGAGTGTGTGAAATAGGTGTATCGAGCTTGCTTTTTAAGTTTGCAGGCTTACTTGTTTCATTTGGCGTTAAATTTGTTTTTGGAAAGGCGGAAGAGTTTTGCGGGTTAGAAATATTTAACGGAACGATCTTACTTGTGTTTGATGAAGAAGCCGTGTTTTTATTTTTCTTGTTATCGGACGCTGCAGGTGTAACTGTCCGGCCCAGTTTGTACAAGAAGAGATGCTGCTGTTGTCTTTGTAGATAATGTCTGCGACGTTGATAAGCTCGCTTCACCGGGCATCGTTAATTGTTTCCGGGTTGGCGGGGGGGTCCGCTGCATACTGATAGCGATGCGCGGAGTTTATAATAATACGAAATCCGATAACGGTCGAGGTAAATTAAAATCAATTAAGAGATATACTAGATTAGACAGTTTTCAATCATGTACTTACGGATATAACAGGTATTCTGTGTTGTTGTTTTTGTGTCTCCCCTCTTATGTATATATGACTTTCAGAGTGAATGCAGGTATGTGTATGGTTTTTCTTTTTTCTTTTCACGTATATATAAGTTATATATATATTTACTAAGCAATATATTAATTAAGGTATATATAATTTCGATGTTATAATAAGTATGTATAAGTTTGTACCGAAATCGAATAAACGATAATAAGAGTGTCGGGCACTCACACAACGGGCATACTTGCCCAGTGAGACCCACAAACTTATTTTAAAATTAAAAAAAAAAAAAAAAAAGATAAAACCGAAACGCACGAAAACGACCGATTGAATCGTTAATTTTGTTAAACTAGGAAAACATTAGAACGTACAAAATCATTTTTTTCTAATTTACGGTATATAAACCGTGCAGATAATTACAACTGTCCATGGTTCAGTTGTCAGCTGGTAAAGCGCGACGAAGCAAATAGAAATTTTACACAATACTGGAGTCGAATGGTGTACCCTGTTTTAGTTATTTCCGAAATTATCTGGTTAATGCTGAAATAATTTTCAAACTTTTAATTTTAACATAAAAAAAAACAAAATTTCATCAAATTCAAATTTTGTTATTGGTGTAATAGATATTCCGCGTTAAAATTTATATATACCTACATGTATATATTTTTTTTTTTTTTGGATCATACATTTGCTATTCGTCTTAGTTTACCGCATCAGACGTTTAATTATTTTTCTGAACGTAAATTTTGTAAAATTTGCTGAAAATTTTCCTTAAAACAAATTTGTTTTAACGCCTTTATTTATTTTCGCTTGCATCGTCAATTTTTCCCCAAAATGTTGGGATAATAAGTGTAACCGCGTTATAGTTTTTGAAAGAAAGAATTTTTTTTTTCTTTTTCGTTTTAAATTTTCTTTTTTCCTTGTTTTTGTTATTTTTTTTTGTGATTCAAATAATCTTTTATTTTAAGCAGTAGTCCACCGATGTAGATAGTCTCACACTTCATGAAAATTATTTCACTAAAATAAACCTTAAAAAAAAAAAAAAAAAAGAGTATAGATAAATAATTTCTTTATTTAATGACTCAATACAGCCAGACAAGAATTAGCCAAAGAATTTTCGTTAAACTATAGCGATATCATTGTCATCCATACTATTGTGCTATAATTTGATTGAAACGGATAAAATAGAGTAAACACTAAAAACACAATGCGATATAATTTAAAATATAAATATAAAAGTGTAAAAACACCGACTAGTTATATATACATATATATATATATATATATATAGATTTAGTATTTTTTATTTTGTTGCGATGAAAGTGTTCTCTTCTTTATTATCTTTTTTTCCATTAAAAGTTGGTACTTATTAGGCCCGATGATGGAGCGATGTTTTTATTTTCAGAAACCCGTTCTATTTCAATGCAAAATTAATGAATGTGTCTGTGTGCACGTGGAGATCCGTTAACGAAAGAAAATCGAATGTTCGAGGAATTTACTGTAATTAAAAAGTCGATTTAAGAATGTAAATAAAGCAATCAAAAAAGCGGGCCTTTGACGTAGCCGTTTACTTTGAATTAGTAAACGTACTTTTGAAACACAAAAAGTTCCCTCGCAAAAGCACGTAATCATCATTAACTCTTTCCAAAACAATTCCTCTTATTAAACAACAAAATTACTTCTCTTCCTTTCCGGCTGCGAAAGAATCGCTTTATTCATCGACCCTCTTAATTAGCTGCTCTCTCTACGTACTTGCTGATTCAACTTAAAGTTTGTTGACATCTCCGGCTAGTCAGAGAGAAGATTTATTTTGTAGCAGTCGTCAACACGTATTAATGAAAATCGTTTCTTCATTGTTACTTTAGACAGTTTTATCATTAGCTTTCAAAGTTCCGTCGGTTTAGCTTTCGATTAACTTAAAAAACGAATCGTATTAATAAATGTTCTTTCATCGACATCGCATTTCGACTGCATTTCAGTCATATCTTTGTTGTTGTTTGTACCAATTATTTTCAAATATACACTTATTAACTTTATTCAATTATTTCGCAACACCGACCTTAATCTGGATTAGTTTCATACCGCTTATTTTCGACGAAGCCGTTCCTTACTGTTGACCGACACCCATAAAAGCTGGTTTACCAGAAAGTGCGATTATTTTAACTTTAGCAACAATGTCTAGTAAGAAAAAAGCCTTCGTCGACCGGAATTGTTAGTAATGTTCAGGGAGGAGAACTCGGTAAAGAAGCATATTATACAGGGTGCGGCAGCATAACTTCCTTTTTTAAAATACGCTACTTTTTTTTCTACTAAATTTTTTAAAGAAATAATAACAGAAAATCGGAATAAAACAGCAACGAAAGAAGCATAGCCAATGGGATCTAGAGTATGTATTTCGATTTTCTGTTATTATTTCTTTAAAAAAATTAGTAGAAAAAAAAGTGGCGCATTTTAAAAAAAAGGAAGTTATGCTGCCGCACCCTGTATAATACTTAATAATTATTAGCAACAATTCATATCTTTCATTATTATACATTATGATATTCATGCTTCGGTGTAATTGTGCTGAAAATGTTTTTTTATTCAATATTCAGAAGGATACTGTGAATGAAATTTTTAAAAAGTAGCTGCTAATGTCAGAAAATGTTTCGCGTGTGTTCTCAGTCAATATAAAACAAGTTAAGTCTTTTTTTTTTTTTTTTTTTTTTTTACCCCCCCTTGGGTTTGCTAGCAAAGAGCATTAGCCCATCCAAAAGGAATAGACACATGGAATAGAATAAAAATTATATTTTTATTCTGTCGGCAATGGAATCAAGGAACACCCCTAGGACAGGAACAACAGAGATAGTAGGTAGAGAAAGAACATAAGAGGCGTTGAAAGGAGCAGGAAGACCAAGCTTTAAAAGATGACAATAAAGTAACTCACGCTCGCGAGATAAACCGGATCACTCGAAGAGCACGTGATTCGCATCGCAAACATACTGGGAACCTTCAGGATCCAACGGACAAAAAGGAGAATCAGCCAAAGAGAAGCGATTTAGTGAAGAAGGAAGGAGACTATGCGAGAAACGGAGGCGAGATAATTTAGTAATTATGGACCGATGCAAACTGGGAAACTCATAGAACCAAGGACGAGGGGGAGGAACAGGATTAATCAAGAGATAAAAGGAATTAGGATTAGTGAAAAGAGATACATAAACAGAATGCCAAAGTCTAAGATTGCAGGATTTAGTTGGAAGAAGAATATTGTGTCCTGGAACCCTACTAATAAAATTCCCATTGGAAACAGCAGCTTTAGCAAGGAGGTCGACGGCTACATTTCCATCAATGCCTGCATGTCCTGGAATCCAAAGAAAGTCAATCTGGGTACACGTCGATGAGGATAGATCATGAAGAAGAGAACGAATAGAAAGGATAATAGCATCAGTGGAAGGAGAAAGGGAAGGTGGAGATAGCGCTAGAAGAACACTTAAAGAATCAGAAACAATAAGGAATTTGGAAGAACTTGCAGAAGAGGAAATATAAATAATGGCTTGTAGAATGGCAACAGATTCTGCAGTAAAGACAGAACAAAAGGACGGAAGTCTAAAAGACCGAGAATGAAAGAACTGAGGGCACAAGAATGCCGCCCCAACTCCGATCGGGCTCTTCGATCCGTCAGTAAAAATTAAAGAGTGATCACGGAATAGAGAGTTTATTGTATTATTAAATTCCATACTGACGATATGAGAGGGAGAGGATTTAAGGAAGCATGGCATGAAGATGATATTTGGTGGCTTTAACAATTTGGAATAGACGTAAGAAAAAAATGGAAGCTTGTGATGAGGAATGACAAAAGGGGAAAATTTAGAAAGGCGAAACGATATATGAGATAGTATAGGGATTTTATTGGAGGAAAAACGCCAGTGACGAAGGATAAAAGAATAAGAGGTACTGATATTTGACGAGGAAGTGGAAAAACGTTTAATGAGAAAGCGATAACCCAAATAAGATCTTCGGATGAACAGAGGACAGATATTGGATTCAGATAGAATGGCTGGGATAGGAGATGACCTCAGAGCTCCGAGACAAAGCCGAAGGCAACTGTTTTGGAGACGATCTAATTTGTAGAGAACGGATTTGGAAGCGTTGCCATATAAGAAACTGCAATAATCCAATCTAGAGCGTATGAGAGATTTATACAACATTATTAACACAGAAGGATCGCCTCCCCATCTCGTAGGTGAGAGAGCTTTAAGAAGGTTTAAGACTTTAAGCGAGGAAGCATATAAATGGCTGATATGTTCATGGAAAGACAGACGAGGGGATAAAGTGATACCCAGATAACGAAAAGAACTGACTATTGGAATGGAATGATTTTTAAGATTTATTTCAAATGAGCCCGGGTTGTAAGGTCGAAGGGTGAAGACTACAGCTGCTGATTTTGGAGCGGAAATGAAGAGATGAATGTTAGAAAGGGCCTCTTCTAGAGTACTTAAGGAGCTGTTTAGTTCCTCATTGGCAACTAGAAGATTACGGGAAGAGGAGTAAACAAGGATATCATCTGCAAAAAATAAAGTTTTGGATTTTAAGGAGAGAAAACCAATTTTGGAAACATATAAATTAAATAAAGTAGGGCTAAGGCAAGAACCTTGCGGAAAGCCCTGGAAGACCTTCCTTGAGGCGAAAAAGGAAGGAGCAGAAAGAAGGAGAGTTCTACTTTGAAAAAGATTGATAATTAGGAAGGATATGGATGCAGGGATATTTAAAGAAATCATAACGTTTTTGAGCGTGGGAAGATGGACGCTTTCGTATGCACTGGCTACATCAATAACAGCTGCAATTGTGAATTCTTTGGAAATAAATGATTTGTAAATGTCAGTAAGGAAAAGACTGATACAATCTGGAGGGCCTAAGCCAGGACGAAAACCAAACTGGTTGTCTGGAAGCAAGTTATTGTGTTCCAGCCACCAGACCAGCCGTTTGTTAAGCATGCTCTCAAAGAGTTTTCTTAGGCAAGAAGCTAAAGAAATAAGCCGAAAGGCAGAGGAATTATTCTTGGGAATTGGGATAACAACGAAGGTGTTCCATGAATCAGGAATAGAACCAGATTGCAGGAAGGAATTAAAAATGATTAAAAGAATTTGGAGAGACTTTACAGATAGGTTTTTGAGGATGGAGTAAGAAATTTTATCATGGCCCGGACAGGAGTTGGAGGAGTTTTTCAAGGAAGAAAGAAGTTCAGAGAGGGAAAAGTTAGAGGAAAGGAAATGAGGTGATAATTGGTAAGGAGGAATTAAAGAATCCACTTCATCATAGTTAGGGACATAATCAGGAGCTATGGAGTCAAAGAAAGAAGAAAGAGTATCCTTAGGAAGACTGGAGCTAGACGGGCGTTCGGAAATAGAATTTCTAAAAGCTTTAGCCAACTTCCACACTTTGGAAATAGGAGTGAATCGAGAAAAGGAAGAGCAAAAGGATTTCCAAGCATTTTTCTTGGCGTTTTTGAGAATATATCTGGCTCTAGCGTTCGAACTCTTGTAAGTCAAGAAATTATTAAAAGTAGGTTGAGTGCGGAATGATTTAAAGTTAGACAAACTTTGATTGACAGCAGCTGTGCAGTCCCCATTCCACCACAGTGATGAAGCCCTTAATGAATGACTTTTCCGGGCTTGAGGATAGAGTGGGGAAGACAGTGTTAGAGCAGAGGAGATAGAATTAGTAAAGGATGAATATTGTGAAATAGCATCGTTTTCTACTTGTATTGCAGGAAGGTCTGAGTCCACAATAAACCGAAATCTATTCCAATCAGTTTTATGCAGGTTCCAATCAGCATAATGCAAAGGCGTAAATGAAGATGAAAGAGGAGGGAGATGGAAGTCATTAAGAACAATGAGGATCGGAACGTGGTCACTGCCGAAAGTACCATCTAGAGTTTTCCACGAGGATTTAAGAGCTGTGTCGGAGGAAACAAAAGATAGATCGATAGAACTAGAATTAGACGATGATTTGAAGAAGGTGTGAGAACCATCATTTAGGAGAACTAAATTATAATTGAAAATTACTTCCTCTATAATTGTGCCATTCCTGTTATAACCGGAACAACCCCATAGAGGCGAGTGGGAGTTCCAGTCGCCGCCGACCATGAAAGGGCGAGGAATAGAATTCAAGAACAAGTCAAATGGGAAATCGCGTAAGTTATAGGACGGTGGGATGTAGGAGGAGACAAGATTAAAACTTTTACCGTGACACAATGGGATTGAGACGTGAACTAAATTCGGATTAAGAGGACTGGAAGAAAGGAAGGAAAAACTATCATGATGGGTGAAATGTACATCTTTTCTTATAAGAATAGCAGCTCCGCCATAGCCGTCGTCCCGATTCGAACTGACTAAGGAGTATCCTCGAATTCGAATATTGGAAGATTGTTTGAGCCAAGTTTCTGACAGGAGAGCAACCTGAATGTTATATTGATCCAACAAACCTTCGAGAGAGCATTTATTGGCATTAAGACTTCTACAGTTCCATTGAAGAATATTTAGCCTGTTTGACATCATTTAAAGTACAGAAAAATAGTTGGAGGGGAAGGAACCATGTAAGTGTTGAAGAGGAAGGGAAATAATACCTTACAGCCTGCAGATTTGGAAGAGAGAGGAAAATCGGAGAAGGAATGAGTGTAGGCTCGGGTAGTCCACGCAAAGCCAGTTGAAAGTATTGAATAAAGACAAGGAAAGATACGGCAGAAGAAAGGATGCAAAAAAAGACAATGGAGAGACATCTGTTTTCCCAGATAACTTACGAATGAGGAATATGAAAACTTATTGCGATGCTCACTGAGGAAAAACCACTTCCTCTTTCGCTTTCTTACCAACTTAATTAGGTATGGAATGATGAGGAAAGGGCTGCGGGTCAAAGTGAAGAAATTAAGATTAAGCAAAGAATAATTAGAGATTAAATTCGCTTTAAAAAGGGTCATAACTGGAACGAAAAGGACTTTGAAAATGATTAAATTGAAACAGACTAACCGTCTTTCTTTACCGTAGCCCAGCGTGTTTGAAAGAAGACAGAAGGAAAGATGAAAAAAGGAAAAAGTCAGATATTTGAGGATGAGAATCATGCATCTAATAATTAGTATTGATTTGCACGGTTTAAAACCGAAGAAAAAAGAAATTTTATACAATTGTGCATTGCAATCAACCATACACCGTCCTCGACTACTGTCGAACCCAATCGAAGTTCGCAGAAAGAGGCAATGGTCATAAAAATAATGCAAAGCATATAGATCAGAACAGAAACATCTGTTAACTTTTCTCGCTTTTAACAGTATAGCTGAGAAAAGAAAATTGATCCAAACAAAAATTATGAGCAATTCTCCACCGCTCTCATCACCCGCAGGTTTCAAGTTGCGAGACGAGACAATGGTGATAACAGGAATAGGAAACATATATTTTTGGAATAAGGCGTATGATGTCTGTATTCTCAGTAATGCAATCCGGGAGAAACATAAGATTACAGAAGGAAATGTGATAGGAATTAACGGCCTGAGCTCCGGAATGCTGGTTAGCCTAGATAAAGGAATATGGCAAGAGAACGACAGAGTAGAAATTTGGGAAAAAACATAAAATTCAATGACAAGAACCATAGCGAATTTTACACATATGCAAGAGAAGAAATTAGAATGGAATTTCACAATCATAAGGACCATTAACGGAAATACAGGAAGTTGACCAGTTACGTAGCCGTAGAATTCGGAGGACAGTGAGCAAATAACAATTGGAAAAGCTTGAGCGATGCCAAGCGAAATTCAGGACTTTGACGTAGGTTAGGAGGGGTATTTTGAAGGTTTAAGCTGAAGTCTAGCTTATCGACAGCTTCTTCTGCTGACATGGGAACGGAGGAGTTGGGATTAGGAAAAATTAGAGTAGTTGGTACCTGTTGTTGCAAGCAAGAGTTAGGTGAGTTGGGAAGAGAATAAGAAGGAACGTTATGAGACGATGCACTGTGCGTTGATTCGGGGAAGAAGAGGCCGTTACGATAATTACGATTGTTTGACGGAAGAGGAGGGAAATGCTGATTAGGAACGGGAAGAGATTTGGGAGATCGTGACCGATTGGGTTGGCGAGAAAACTTGGAAGGAGAAGAATGCAGGTTTTTTTGAGCTATATCGGAAAAAGAAAAAGCTGAGTTGGTAAGATTGGATTTTTTAATTATACTAGCTTCATTGTAGGACACGTTTTCGTAAGCCATGATTTTACGAAGATGAAGCTGCTCTTGAAAAACAGGACACTGTCTATCGGTGGCTAAATGATTACCCTTGCAGTTGAGGCATTTAGAATCTGACGGCTGCGGAGCTGAACAAGAATCCAAGGAATGCAACTCATTACATTTAGGACAACGTGGTTTACTGCGACAAAACTTGTCGGTGTGGCCAAAACGAAAACAAGCTCGGCATTGGATAGGAGGTCTTACGCTGGGTTCCACTGCACAACGAAGATGAAAAAAATGAACATAACTGGAAAGGAAAGGTGATTTGAATTTAATTTCGATTAGGGGAATTGGACGAAATTTATCGCCATCTCTTTTCTTGAGTCGTCGAATTGAAGCTACCGGCACTTCCGCTGAAATATCTTCCAATAATTCTTCTTCGGTAATATCTACAGGTACATTACGAATAATGCCAAAAGAGAACAATAGATTATTAGGAATAAAGGCCTTAAAGTCATTTTTATTAAGGAAGTCAGAATCAAGAAGAAAATTATTTGCCGAGCTAATGTCCCTAAAAAAGAGTCTAAGTCTGTTACTGCCCGCTCGGAGGATTTCTGTGATTGATTTAGTTCTATTAAAGAGAATTTTAGCAGCACCAAAGGGATGTAAATTTCCTATATTAAGCTCAGAGAGCGATTGCAGTATAATGTGTATAGAACCATTATACTCTACAGGGAAAAGAATTACCTCATTTTTATTATTAATTTTTGTACTATTATCGATAATGTCGTGGGAAGTTTTTATATTGAAATTTTTAATAGCTTCGATAGCATTATCATTAGAATTATTTTTACTAAGATTATTATTATTACTACTGCTACTATTATTATTACTGCCGGAAAGTTTTGATAAATCAGATTCTGATAGTCGCAGATCTTTGCTAGGGATCGACGCGACCGGTGAAAGGGGACCGGTTGGTTTACGCTTGGTTGAAGCGTCCATGTCCATTTGAAGGGTTAAATTCGTTTTTGCCGGTTTAGTATCTTTGGCGGAGGCCGCAGGGCGGCCCCTACTAGACGTACTCATCAATAATTCCAAAAAAAAAGGGGAGGAGAAAAAAGGAAATAAATAAATGATAGTAAAAGAAAGACAAATTAAAAAATAATAAAATAGAATAAAATAAATAAATAAAAATAAATACTGTTCGAAATAATACGTATTACTCTTCGAAATAAAATCAAATCTATGTATGAATAGAGAAGATTTAGCGTATTATAAATAAACAAAAGAAACGATCTCACCGATATGCCGTTAACAATGCGAGCTGATAAGCCGGACAAGAACGCGAGCAAACAAGAGATAACGCACGACGAACAAGTTAAGTCAAGCATGGTGTTTCGTGCGCTAAGGATTCCGCATGTCTAGTCAACGATTAACTCTGTAATTTACACTTACATAATACAAAAAATTCAAAACAAAGAAATCTGGATTTTCGTGCTGCACCGAGGGAGAGGCAGGTAATTTTTTGCTTTTTTTTTTTTGAAATTGTCACTCACTTCAAAAATTTAGTTAAGAAAATGAAATACGGGTTCGTTCCTGACAAACATCGATCTTTCAATCAATATATCACATGCTTGGGAAAAAAATATTTTTTTCCGAGATTTCGAACTTTCGGCGCCTCCCCGAGGGCCTGATTTTAAAATTGGAAACCCGGTTGTTTTTTTTTTTTTTTTTTTTTTTTTTTTTTATGGCCTGGCGGCTAAGTAGCTTACCATTTGGCCACTTCCATATCAAAATAAGTTTAAATTATTCCACTTCTCTTCTCTTCTCCTCTTCTTTTTTTCTTTTCTTTTTTTTCTCTTTTTCTTTTCCTTTTTTTCCCTTTTTTCCTTTTTTTTTTTTTTTTTTTTTTTTTTTTTTTTTATATATGAATAAAGAAAAACGTATTGGAAAAATGAGCAAATGAAAATCTAATGACAAGGACAATTCACCAGCCATCTATCCGGACCAACTGAGCAAGATAAATATATTTTTTTTGAATTTCCGGACAACTATGGCCGTAAATGAATTAACATTACCCGCAGCCTGTCTGCCTGGAATCATTTATCAATAACCTGACTGTTCTGGTCAGTACCCGGGAACTTGAAATTCCAGACTCAACTGAACAGCCATAATATTTTGCTCGTTAGATTAAGATGGTACAAATTGCACCATATCTTCGTGGTCGGCGATGATCATATCTTCTGGTTGAATTCAATTAATATAGGACGCACTTGACAGAACTATTATTATAAATACTTGTGAATAGTAAGGATAAACAAACTCCGGGAGCGAAGGAAAAAATAAATAAATAAATAAAAAATAAAAAAAAAATAAAAAAAAAAAAAAATAGTCCTCCATACAAATAAGTTAAATAACAATCTTGTTTTGAAAAATAAACCTAAAAATCAAAAATTGAGCCTTCTCTCCGCATCCTAGCAAATGATGCAAGGAATACGGTGGATACCTTCCGAGGGATATCAATTTATTAAAAAAAGTATGTCTACTGCCTTCAAATTTCTCGCAATTAAACAAAAGATGATTTATGTCCTCCAAAAAGTTAACAGACGAATGGTTATTGCATTGTCGCTGGTTATCAGCATGCATAAAATTATGTGACACACGAGAATGCCCCATACGCAGTCTACACAATATAGTAACATATCTGCGGAGGAGATGAGGAGGCATTGAAATTGACACGTGGAGATACCATGGGTGTGTCGGAATAAAAGGTTGAACGATATTAAAGTATGAACCCTTCCTGGCCAATCGCCAATGCTTATTCCAGGACGTATAATGATTGCGGTTAATTACAGAATTTAAATCACCAGCTGGAATAAAAGGAAATTCAATGCCCATTGAAGGCGCATCCTTGGCGGCCCTATCGGCCACCTCATTTAGTTCTATCCCCGCATGACTTGGAACCCAACAAAACTCCACAACACCGCCCTGTAAAATGATAATCGAACATTTCTCTCTTATCTCCCAAACAGTGGGATGATAGTTGGGTTTAAAGAGGCAATTTTGTAGCGCTAAAAGGGAGCTAAGGCTGTCGCTGCATATAACATATGTGCCCCTGCTACCAAGTACATTAAGTATATAGTCGCAGGCCTTGGCAATTGCCAACAGCTCGGCTGAGAAGATAGATGCCAAAGGTGGGAGTTTGAATTTTTGTACAGTAACTTCGTCAACAACAAAGGCAGCACCAACAGGATCGGAATTCCGACCGGATTTGGAGCCATCAGTGAAGATTTTGGAATATCCAGAAAATGCTGTCTCTAATGCGGTTGTAAGATCTGCTTCCCGACCGAGAAGAGTATTCTGATTATGTCTAATATTGTCAAATAATGTTGTATTAATGTTTAAGTTAATAAGGTTAATTTCGTATGGAATTCTGAAATATTTAGATGGATATTTAGGAATTAGGGCCGGACAATATTTATAGTATTGAGGAATTCTGGCTGATAATAACGGTAGTTTAGAGGAAAGAAATCTCCAGTTATTACTAATACTATAAGTAATATTAAGCAGATGCGGATAACTATAATTACAGTACTTTAATAAAAATCTATCCGCCAACATATTTCTTCTTAACTGTAGTGGGGCAATCTTCGTCTCCGCTTCAAGACCCGCTACTGGAGCGGATCGAACATTTCCTGTTATAAGTCTAAGTCCGATATTCTGTAGAGTATCTAGTTTCCTAAGGTTCGATTTGGAGGCTGAGCCATAAAATATCGAGCCGTAATCAATTCTGGAAAGTATCAGTGATTTATATAACAAGGCTATAATTACAGGGTCGGATCCCCATGAAGCGTTTCCAATAGCCTTCAGGGGGTTCAGTGTTTTCAAGATTTGACTTTGAAGTATTTGGATGTGACGAGCCCAAGTAAGCCTTGAATCCAAATACAATCCCAAGTACTTCACATAAGATTTATGCGCGATATTAATCCCATTTATTTTTATCTTAATACATTCTGCGTTGTAGGGTCTTAATGTGAATATCACAACAGTGGACTTAGCAGGGGAAATTTCCAGTTTAATTTCCTGAAAGAATTTGTCACATAAGTAGACTGACTGATTGCTCTCTACTGTACATTCCTTTATCTCTTTATTTCTATTCAGTATGATAAAATCATCAGCATAGGAGAAAATTTGTGAGTTATGTGGCAACCGTATGCTGAAGACTGAATGTACATAGATATTAAACAAAACCGGGCTTAAAATTGATCCCTGTGCCAAACCCGTGTAAGCAACTCTACCAACCATTTCCTTGGTGACCGGGTTCAAAAATTTAAGTTTTCTGTTGAGAAACAAGTTGCTGATGTACTTAGCCAAGACTGTTGGAACTCCTATACTTACTAGCTGCTGATGTAATGTCAGAATACTAACATTATCAAATGCCCCCTTGATATCCAGAAAAATGGCCGAAAGGAATTCCTTTCTCAAAAAAGAAGCATAGATTTCGTTCACTAAATGAGCAGTGCAATCTAACGTTCCAAGGCCCGGTCTAAATCCGAACATTCCGGCTGGGAAGATTTTTTTATTCTCTATCCACCAAACAAGCCTATTATTAATGACTATTTCGAATGTTTTTCTAACACAAGAAGCCAGTGAGATCGGTCTGTAAGACGTAGCTTCTAACGGAGATTTACCGGATTTTAAAATAGGAATTATTATGAATTGTGTCCATTCAAGAGGAGTGACTGAGTTGAATAACAATTCATTAAATATGTGTACCAGAACGCTTTTCGCCTTGTTCCCTAAATTTTTCAGAATCGAATAAGTAATACCGTCTATCCCCGGCGAAGAATCTTTACCTTTATTCTTTAATGCCAATCCTAGTTCCTCGACTGATATGGGATTGGACAGAATATGAGATTGTTGATAATTGTTTTCAAGCTCGATTCCATATATTTCCGAGATGCAGGGAACATAACACGGGGCTACAGAGCAAGTAAACTGGTCGAACCAACAATCACTTTTTAGAGATGTGGAGTGGAAATTCTTATTCTTGAATCGTTTAGCTAAAGACCAGATAACTTTGAGCGGAGTGTTTCGATTAAACGATGAGCAAAATCTCCTCCAAGAGGCTCTTTTGGTGCTTTTGAGAAGTCTACGTGTTTCCGCATTAATCCTTTTATATTCAAGGTAAGCTTGCATCGTACCACTTCTTCGAAAAACGTTTAGTGCCTGATTCCGTTCTTTGATCTTTTCCCCGCATTCCCTGTTCCACCAGGGAGAAGCCGGTTTGTTACCTAAATATGGAGATGGTTTCGGAAAAGATTGATCCAAGGCAGAGCTTAACATTTTTAGAAAAAGATTATACTGTCCCAATGGGGTAGTTTCCATCTGGATTTTACCTACCTCCTGTTCCATAATATTTCTAAATTTTCCCCAATCACCATCTAAGAGTTTCCAGCGCTTCCTTTGGTCGACTTCCTTGATTTCAGGGAATGATGAAGGATTTCTATGTGTGTTATTGATTTCAAATAATATGGGAAGATGGTCGCTACCAAGAGAATCGGGAAATACTGACCATGAACAATCGAGATAAATATCGGGCGACACCATCGTCAAATCAACCGGATTCATAAACCGAGATGGATGAGGAATTTTAGTCGGTGTACCGTCATTTAAAAGGCACAGATTAGATTCAGAGAGAATTTCTATGACTGCTGCTCCCTTACTATCATTGCAATTGCAGCCCCACATCCTATTCAAAGCATTAAAATCTCCACTGAAAATTATAGGCCACGAACTTAAACTGGCAAGAGTAGCTGAAACAGATGTTGGATTGATAAGATGTCCCGGGGGAGAATAATATGATATAAAATAAAATGAAGAATTACAAACATTTACCCTGATGGAAACTGCATTAGATTCCGAATTGTTACTAAATGATTTTAAATTAGTTTGAATCAGATCATGATCAATGTCATTTCTCACTAGTATGGCGACGCCGCCGTACCCGTCGGCTCTGTCATCACGATAACAGCTGTAATTTCTTAAGTGGAACTGTTTATCGGGGGATAACCAAGTTTCACATAATAATATTATATCAAAGTTATTATTAAATACAAAAACCTCAAACTCGCACAAATTACACAAGATGCTGCGGGCATTCCATTGAACTACCCTAAGCAATGTGGAATAAGGAAGAATAAAAATAGAATAGAATTAAAAAAGGTTAGGTTCGAGGCTGATTAGTGTATTCAATTACCATAAGTAGCTATTTTACTAAACTTAAATGAATATCCCAGTTATTTTATCTTGTAGGAAAAAATCTATTTAAATAATACTAATTAATTATGGTATAATACTGTGAATGAACGGAATTTAAAATTATTATAATTTAAAATTAGTTGTATTATCACGATAATTATGAATGTTTATTATATAACTAATGGAAAAATAGAATAAAATAAAATAAAATTCCCATTATACAATATTAACGGTATATAATATTTACTTTTTATTAGAGATCATAGGATTTTTCCGAATACTCTGTTTATTACCCTTCGGGTCTACGATATTGCCTTTAATCGAACTAGTTTTAGATCCAGACGGACCTGGTTTGATCGTTTTATCTAGATCAGATTTCTCCATTATTTTAACAGTTTGGCTTTTCGGAATTGTTACCCTTGCCGTATTCGTTCTTTTCGTTGCTTTCCCGTCTTCATCAGAAGAGAAGAATGAAACAGACCGTTTTAAATTTGAGTCTACTAATTGATTGGAATCGTGAAATCCTGTGCGTTTAGAAATCGGTTTTGGCTTAAAGACAGGGACGCCTGCTGGATGATCCTATGTAGGCTGATCATGAACAAGAGCGGGGAAGCTGTCATCATGCGGCAGCAATGAAAATCTATTATAACTTAATTTATTAGAATAAAGATGTTGCTGTTTATACGTTTGGGGTATTTCAATAGCTGCTTCACGATAACCTAGATTGTGATTGGCCATTAATTCGTTAATTAAAGATTGTCGCTTTTTTTCGGGGCAATTATTATCCGACGATTTGTGACTACTTCTGCAATGAACGCATGATACAAATTCATTTTTGCACGTATCTGCCGTATGATCATTCTCACCGCATTTATCACATCTGGCACTTCCTTTACATTGATTTGCCACGTGACCATATCGTAAACAACGGAAACATTGCCGAATTCTTCTGACGAAAGGGTCACACTGAAATCTAACGTGCCAAAGAAACACATAAGAAGGAAGGTTTTGTCCTTCGAAGGAAACAAGTACAGAGGTACTGGGGACATAACTTATCTCACCTTTAGAGAAGCATTTTCTATTTAAACGTTTGATATTATTAACAATGAACGGATCGCAATTTATCATTTCGATCAGCTGGTCTTCAGAATAATCTAAATCTACACCCTTAATAACGCCCACCCGTGAGATGAGATACGAGGGGATATATGCCTTGTATCCATTATTTATAAAGAGAGAGCTATTCACCATTTCATTAGCTGTGATATAAGAAGAGAGTTGTACTATTACTCTATTACGGCTTACTTTTTTTATTTCGATTATGTTTTTATAAAAAGGCTGTTTTCTTATTAATTCAGCTATTTTTAATGCACTAATCGATGTTCTGACATCACTATCCGAATTTATTTTTTCTATAAAAACTTTATAATTGTCATTACTGAAATTGCTCGGGGAATAATTATTTTTATTTTCTGAGAAAACTGCTGCTCTTGTTTCAGCGTTAGAATTATCATTAACGTTATTTTTGTCTTTATCGGGATTGCTAGAGTTAGAACTATCACAGCTGTTAGAATTGTTACCTGTTTCGAAAATTGAATTAGCAATAGAAACATCTTTGTTTGTTATATCAGGCTTATCAGTATAATTACGATTACTCGAGATAACAGAGAAACTTGAATTATCATCTATGACCATTATATCATCCGGCGGCCGGTCTGTACCGGCCCCCTCCTCAGACATCGTTAAGATAAAATAAACAATATATCGGTGTTATACCAGGCACCGGGATTAAATTTGAAAGTTGAGTGTGTGTGTATGCGTGTGAAGATGCGTGTAAATGTAAATGTAGTTCCGTATGTGTAGGCTTAAGTTAAATAATTTAGGAATTATTCGAAGACAACGAACAACGCACTAAACGAACGCGACCAAACACCTCCGAATTACTCACGTTATTCACAACGTGGTTGTTTTAAATTAGAGAAATATACGACATGCGCATATTATTGACTATATTGAAAATTTTTAGCTATAATACTGATGGCGCTAGAGGGGGAAGGTCATTTTTCGCGTTTTTTTTTTAACTTTTTATCAATTTCGAAAAAAGTTTTGTTAAGGAAATGAAATACGGTATCGTTCCCGGTAAATAGCGATCGAAATTCCCACAATATATCACATAACTAAAAAAGAAAAAATTTTTCTTTTCAAAATTTTTAGCTTTTGGCGTCCCAGAGGCTAAAATATAAAGTTGTAAGCTCGGCTATATGTTTTCCTATAAAGCGGTTCTTTATGCACATGTTTGACATACGTTTTGGTTTTTTCTAATTTTTTGCTCGAGCTATTATTTACGTGAACATAACTTTTTTGCTGTTTTTAGTCTCAAAGGGTAGGGAGGTCTATATATAATTTTTTAACCGAAATTTCCTGCTTTTATGAAAGAGCTTCTACATTTTGTTTCATATTTTGAATCTCACTTTTAAAGGTTTATCTGGTGATGAGATGAATTCTTAAGTGATTTTTGAGGTAGTTTTATACTTCATATTATTATATATTCTTGACGGTTATTTTGGCACCCAGAGTTACCAGATTGCCTTAAAGAGAATTTTTATAAGAATTTATGATCCGATTTTTAAGTTTATATTGATTTCGTTTCTGAAACATTTTATTAGGATTTCAAAGTTTAGCAGCTGATGTATGAAAAAAATTCAAAAAAGTCATTGAAAGATACCGGTACACCTTTGCAAGAACTTGTTTACTCTATTGAAAAACAATCGAGAAACTTAAAAGATATGAATTTAATTTAAAAAAAAATAAATACATTATCGGTAAGTTATTATTTAATTATCCTAATTTGCCACTATGTTGCAGAGATAATAAATGAAAAATTAACAACATTTAACACATGAGATTTTATCGAAAAACGATCATAGCGCAATAGCAATTTTCGAAATTACGTAAGGATAATGAAATCACACAATTCGCAGAATACACCAAAAAATTTTGCAGCATAATATTGTTGTACCATTGGTGAAATCGGGAAAATTTTAAATGATTTATGAAATATGGATAATAGCAGTGGTAGCGACAGAAATTATTTGGGCAAATTTCTACTATAAGATTTTCTTTCGCCATTTTAAATTCGAGGCAAATAAGCGCAAGATAATTAATCGGTTGTCCATGTTAAAAATATTTGATAAAATTTGCGCAGAGAGGACCACATATTGCCAATATATGTTGCCCGGATCCGTTACGGGGAATTACTTCTGCTCATTTTACGTTTTTTCGGAGTTAATACAACTAAAGGAATTCAAATGTAGAATGAATAATTTCGCATTTATTTTGTATTATCTAAAACACAATGGTAGCCAGTACAAGTGGTAAATAAAAGTATTAAGTAGATTATAATTTACTTGAGCTGTACAATGCTTGGAATAAACAAATATCATTATAGATATTTCCATGAATTGTTCGGAAAAATATTTTCATGTAATAAAAATTCGTGGATTCAAAAACTTTTTTATTTAGCAAAACTGCAGAATTCTTAAAACAACCAAAACGATTATGCATACTTCACGAACTGTAGCATAGTGTTATACAATTTATGAAATGTGCAATTTTTCTCCATTTTTTAAATTGTTTTATTTCATTATTTGTACGTAACGTATACAACAAACAACACTCTAATGATTGAGAAAAGTAATTTTTGTTTAATTTTTTTTCGGTAGGAGTCTGGATCCCCAGGATCCTCCCCAGCTACAACACTGCATTTAACGTTGTATTTACCGAGATACTATTATTTAAACTGTAAATGATGATGCCAAAAGATGTTTTTATTTATTTATTTATTATTATTATTATTATGATTATGATTATGATTATGATTATTATTATTGTTGTATTATTGTAATTTTATATTTCTCAGAACATCTCACTTTTTTTCTTCCATTTTAATATCTGTTTCACTCACTTTCTTATTTTTTCATTTATAATTATGATGATAATAGGAGTAAATGAGTTTTGGTTTACTTATCATGTTTTCAAAAATAACTTCCTGGGTTAATGATTGAACAACTGCTTATCAGCTCGGGTAAGATCGTTTCATTTATTCGTTTGTAATCAGCGATACCGTATCTCGCACTTTGTTAACGCCAATCGAACGGCGTCTATTACTCAAACTGAATTCTTCCCTTCGCGTGACCAAGTAATAATACTACATGCAGTAGACAATATAAAATTCAAAGAATACATTACGGCTGTCAGGCAAATCGTCCACCCGTCGAAAGAATATTTTCCTCCGGGAAGGTTGCACACAGGTCAATAATAATACCGTGCATAATTTGGAATATAGGGTTTTAGATTATTTTTGAAAAAAAAAAAGATTTTTCCTTTAGAGAAAATCGTTGGTTGACGAATCGGAAAGAAAGAAGGCTATCAACCGATTTTTCTCTACCGCTTTGAAATATAGATAGTGTTTAGATTTGGATTGAAGAAATTTTGAGATCGCAAAGGGATATAAATTGCTCATGTTCCCATCATTGATAAAATCAGATCTTTTAAAGACTAGTGAGTGACAAAGGAAACGAGATGATATATTTAGTTTTTGGGCCGAGACATTATGGTTAGTACTAAAAATAACTGTTTTATAAGAGTTGTTATTATTATTATTATTATTATTATTGATACTATCATTATAGATGTTATTTTCATTATTATTATTATCAATATTATTATTCTCATTATTATGATTATGATGACTATTATTATTATAGTTATTATCACTATTACTCTTTATGTGTGCAGTACTTGTCTCTATGAGGATTTGTGGAATATGTGGGTTTATTTGTGCATGTGGTAAAATTTCTTACGGTTTGAATGTGTAAAATTCTGGTATGTAAGTATGTAATACTTAAAAATATGTCGGTAATTGAAGCGTTAGATGGAATAAGGGCCATTTAAAAAAAACCTTGTTTTGAGAAAAACGCATTTTAAAGTTTCACTTTTATATCATTAGTAGACTAGTAAAGGTAGAGCGATAAAATTTTAATATATTATAGCCCCATTACTTTGCTACATTTTCGTTCAAAACGTTTTTAAAAATTCCCACATGGAGCGCTACTATGAACGTTTAAAAAAAGCTCCAAAATTGCCCTTCTTAGAGAGAACATTTTCCTGACATTCTGTTGCTATTTTTTCGGGTTCTATGTTGGTTGTAAAGTTACACTTTCTTCAGAAAACAACTTTTGGTATTTTTCCATGTTTTCTGTTGAAGTAATGAAATGCTAGAAGTAATAAATCTTGCAAAAAACCTACTTTAATTTTCAAAAAAAAATATTCTCAAAAAAAGTTCCTTTTCTAAGCATAACTAATCAAAAAAATTTAACGAATTCTTTAAATTTAAAAACTTCTTCTTCCGTTGGGTACTTGAATAAATCTTCTCCATCTTTCCTTTTTTTTACTATCGATACCCGAATCAGGTGCAGGATTTAGAGTTAAATTTTTGAAGTCTGTAATATTCGGTTTCCGAAATTCGAATTTGATCCACACGTCTTCGTTGTAAGATGTTAAGGTGTGTAGAATTCTCCATCATACTTTAAACGACAACATTATTGGATTTTAAAAGCAATTGTAGGATTTTTCGGATTATATAAAAAAAAAGATCCGGAAGCGTTGTGTTCCATGATTTCAATATGAAACTATTGAAACCCACATTGAATGGACATGGTGTTATTCAAGCTGCAACCAAGTATTCCTAGTATGTCCGTACATCAACCACGCGAGATACCTTTTTGACTGTTTTTCAGGAAAGGGCAAAATTTTGGTCACATTGATTGAAACTATGGCTAGGAACAGGATAAATATGCTCAACTTCTACGCCAGATATTTTCAATAACCATAAACAATACATAACCATATACTTATTCTTATTTTATGCTCCGGAAGCGTCCGAAAATAATACGATTTTTTCATACCCTTTGTTTAACATTGTTTGTATACTTTCGTTTAAAAATAAAACAACGGATGCAGGACCTTTGGTAGCTTCGCTTTCTACAAATGCATACATATCTGACTTTGGTGAGTTGTAAAAATGGACGTTGAAAATATAGAGCCAAACCAAGCGTTTATAAAACTGCTCACATACATTGAGACGAGCTAGTGGAGCATTCTGTGGGTAATCAAATTCTACACACAACACGTTGTCATGCGGATCTTCTAAATAATTTCTCTTTAGGGTTTTATAATAATTATACTGCTTCAAATGACTCGAAATTCTGCTGTAGGCGTCTTGTGAAAATAGCAATACTCCGTGTATAAAAATTGCACAAGTGTGCTCTATACATTCGATAATGAGCTGAAAGTTGGAAGGATGATAAAGCAAGAATGGGCGATTCAGAAAATCGATTGCCCCTAAAAAGGGAAATTTGTACAAATGGCCCTTATTCCACCCTCTAACGTATAATACTCTTCCATAATACATAAAAAATGAGTTACAAAATTATAAAAAAAGGAAAAAATGTTTAACTGTCTTTACCAATTTGAGGCTAATAAGGACAATTAATTATTACACTATATAGGATCCAAGTGATAGTTAATTTTGCAAATAAATACTAAATTGTCATATCTTTGTATAATTAGCATAGTTATAATTATTTTAATATCATTTTTATATTATTCAAGATATCTATCCGTTTTCGATACTACAGTGTATACTCGGTAAATAGTGTTTCGTTATTATGGCTAGTTTAAGAGTATTATCTACTTTAACCTGTGTAGTAATTGTATAAATTTTATGTATAGTATTGTGTTGTACAAATTGTCTTGTAATTGTATTGTATTGTATTGTATAAATTTCATTATAACGTTAAGCAAGAAGGCTGCTTCGTTAAATTGTTTTTATTTTTTATTCTGTTTGTTTAGATTTCGTTTTAGTTTTAAATTTCAGAAATTTTAATGTTAAGTTATATATCCATCACTCGCGCATATGTGTCTGTGGATGGTAACTTGTACTATGGCGGTAATGATAATAAATTGATTTTTTTTTTATTAATTATTACTAATATTGCTCCTAATATTATTATCATTATTAGTAGTATTATTATCATTATCGCTATTATTATTATACTGTTATTGTTATTACTATTTCTACTTTTGTTTAAAAGATTAAATATCTTCTCATATATGTATATTGAAGGGGAGATCGATGTAACCTAATTACTCTTTACAAGTTTAAAATTTGTCTGAACTGGATTATTGTTCCTTTATCTATGGTAATGCGTTCAGATTCCATCTTTCTAAATTGGATCGTGCCAAAAACTTTTGCCTTCTTTATGCTTTTGAGAAAACGTTTTCCAATCTCCTTCTCAAAACTTATCTGCTCCTACTTATTTTTATATAAGAATTAGAGAGTTATTTCTAAAAAATATCCCTGTTTTTTCGCATATTTCCTATCGGCTTATCAAATTTGCTCCGTGCATTATTTGTCATAAAAAGCTTCCGTTCTTTTCTTTCAAATGTGTAGTTTCTCCCTTCTCGTAAATTAGCTTTATTACCCTTTTATTTCATATTGTTTCTTATTCTTTTATCATGAATTTCATAAAACATTAATTTATTCTCTATTTCCACTTTTTTTATCTTGCTTACAAATAATCTGAAAACTAAATTTTCTCCATCTTTCAGTTTTTTTTTGAGTTAGAAATATGCAAATCAATTCCGCTATCGGAGGTGGATGTATATGTATCCTTCTAACTGCGAATATATATCTGCTTGTCAACTCCAGCCGGGCGGAGCTACATACCTCGTACCCAGTGTATAATGGTAACCTTAGTACTGCATATCCAACTTTAATTTCGCGTGAAATTAACAGAATGTCTTTTATAAATAGTCACTTACACCGCCCTATTTTCTAATTAGCGTCCTTTTTACCTCTTTATTCATTTTGTTCCTTTCCTTCCATCCTGGTTTTCTTACTTCCCTTTTTTATGTCAGTTTCGCAACATATTTGGCCTAATCAACTTTTTCATTTTACATTTATTACAAAAATTTATTTTATGCCTTAATTTACTTCTGATTAATTCTGATCTTATTTCTGCGTCTAATACTTTAGATCTACGCATTTCATTTTAGCTTCACACAATTTTCCTTTCATCCAGTTTTGTTATGGTTCATGTTTGAGTACTATGAGTTAGTAATAGGGAAATAAAATTATTGAATAAATTACTTTAAATATAAGTAAATTAAATTAAACCGGCACAGCCAGTCTTCAAAACATTGTGGTTATTTTTGTTTCAAATATATATATATATATATATATTAGTGGATTGGTTTTGCTAGCCGCTTCGCGGCCCGTTCTTTCAGACTTTAAACTGTATTACTTTGTAAATTTTCATAAAATCTGCAACGTTCACATACGTTTCTGATTCTCGAGATCAATTTCAAATCACTCGACTAAATAATTAATGCAGCCTACTTATGTATAATTTCGGTGAAATATAACGACGAAATTAGCCACGCAGTATTACGAGAAAAGAAACTAATGTCTCATTAATAAAAAATAATTTCTTCGCAATAGCCAGATATTTTTTCATAAATTCATAAACTGTGTATGTTCGTAGATTTCAATAATGAATTTTTTATATTTAGCACATTGATTCAGTATACCTAAATAAATAAATATTGTCAGAAATAATATATTATTATATTAACTCTGTTCACACAGAAACGTCTAAGATACAATGTTCTATAATCACAGTTTAAATATTTAAATTTCAGGAACTGTTACGTTTCCATTGTAACTAATATTGATAATTTTTGTTGCATTTTTTTAAAATTTTGGAATGCTAAATTTTAAAATTTTAGATATTTTATGTTTTTCTTATGTTTTAACGAAACGACGTTGATTAAAAAAAAAAAAGAAAAGACTGTAGCTGTTATGAGGGCTGTTTATTTTTCTCCCACGACTGTAATACTTCGGGCGCATTAGATATAAAGCAAAAAATAGAGAAAATGTCCCTAGTTTCATTCTATAGCAGTTGATAATGTGGAAATAAATAAATGGGCAAAAATTTTAAAACTTGAAGAATCAAATAATTAAAAATTCAGATTGTGGATTGAACAAAATTATTAATCTCTTCATTAGTTACGGACGAATTTTTTATTCTTAAAGCAATATGAGCATGAGGAAGACGTCTTTTTTGGAATTCGATTACGTATAAAATATAAACAGTTTCTCTGAAAATTTCACCTGACTTTCAAACTTTTAATAAATCATTTAATTTTAATTGGAATATCCTTCAATATAAATCTAGACAATCGATATAATATTGCTTTTCATTTAAATTTAATTTTATTTCTATCCAATTAGGATTACACGTTATCGTAATAAAAAACATTAGTTTACCTAATCTAGCAACAACTGTCATACCACCCTGATATTTTAATCGCATATAACGCGGATCATATGTACATGAGCTTGGAAGGCAAATTTTTCCTGATTTTGGACCTATGACGATTAGTTTTTCGAATAGTTTTTTCAAATGCCAAATGTCATCGATTTCCCTTTCCTTTTTATTAATTCTATTCTCTTCGTCAAACTTTCCCTCTATATTTACAATTTTTCCTCTGTTAGTCCCCTTCATCTTCTCTGCCCAGTCGGCTACCTTATTTTGGACCGTTTAATGGAGCATGGTATTAAAATTATCGATGTTTAGATTTATATTATTATTTATTTTTTCTTCCTTTGGTTCTTCGAATTTTTTATTTAGAAATTCCATCAAATTGTTCATGTCCACTTGAATTTTAAAGTTTGGGCCTGCCGTGTATTGTCCATATATTCTAGCGATTCTATTACATTATTTATAAATGGGAATGACCCTCCAGCGCTACCATGGAAAGGGCTGTGGACATTTTTTACCGCTTTAAGCGTGTATTTTCCAAAATTTTGGTTCCTTAATATCAACATTTTTCGAATTTTATATTTTCCCTCTATTCCAGAGACCTTAGTATGCAGATTAAAAAGAAAATCAAAACCGTAACTCATGTAGAACCGGCTGTGGAATTTTTTGCTTAAAACTTGATTTTCACATTTTTCAAAATTTGGGTCCTTTGATTTCAAAATTTTGGGGGTTTCGTATTTTTCCTATATTCTAGCGATTGAAATACATCATTTTAAAAAAAGAGTGACCTTCCAGCTACCATTAAAAAGGCTATGGACTTTTTTGTAGTTTAGGGGATTACCGCTTTAATAGTGTATTTTTACAAATTTTGGTCCCTAAATATCAACATTTTTCGAATTTTTTATTTTTTCTGTATTATGAAGACGTTAGTGTGCAGGTTGAAAAGAAAATTAATACCATAACTCATATAGATCCGGCTGTGGAATTTTTTAAAAATGTTTTTCTTAAAACGTAATTTTTACATTTTTTGAAATTTGGGCTCTTTAATTTTAATATTTTGAGGATCTTGTAATTTTCATGTGATCTGCCGAAGAAAATACGTCAATTGAAAAAAAAAATTAACTTTCTAGTTACTATAGAACGGTTTGTACGATTTTTTTTCTTGCAGCTTTATATAATAGATATATATATATATATATCATTACTTAAGTTTGTTTCCATTTAATTGTTAATAAATTTTAATTTAAAAAAAAATTCTCACAGGATTATATTATAAAATGATAAAAGCAATTACTTTAATTTTGTTAAAAAGTCCACTTTATACTCGTATATTTCATTGTACTTATGTTCCCTGTTTCATTTTGCTGGCATTTATCTTCTTTTAACTTTTGTCTCTTTCTGCAGAACTATTGTCACAGTCTTAAGTAATTCTATTAATACACCATTTCACAAATTTCAAGCATTATGATGTGGCTTTGATATCTCTTTTTTCCTATCTATTAGATTAGTAATCCTTTCCCACCCCCTCACTGTTCTTGACTAATAAATATATATATTATTCGTTAAAGTTGAATTCAATGGAAATATAGTTTTCTTAGGTTTGGAGAAAAACGAGTGAAAATTATTGTGTAATTTAAAACCGCAGAAACGATGTGTAGCTGTCAACTGTTTATTCTTTTGTAAAACTCTATGCTCGTATTAGGAACACGTAAAATAAGAAGATGAAGGAGAAAAAAAGGGTAGAAACACTTGTTAAAATTTGCTGACTCAAATGGTTGTTCGCTTATAGAACTCTTTTAAAAACCCCTTTTCGTCTCTATCACGATTTTCATCGGTTCATTTGCACACAACCGTTTCCGAATAAAATTTCTTCAGCATCTAATATTTCACTTAAAAATAGCATTTATTTTTCAATTTCTTTTAAAATTTATTTTACCTCTTCAGTCCCTTGGTTTAATTTAATTAAAGTATTTGTGTTTTTAATATGAGTAAATTTATTTTTTCATATTTTTCTTCATGTTTTCATCTACAAGAGTCTATAAAAGACTAGTCTTAATTTCACACAGAAGTTGAAACCCAGCGAGAAGTTGAGCAATACACAAGATCCTAAATTTTTGTCCAATTTGGTAAAATCGTTGAAGGAATAAAATACATAAAAGTAGTTCTTTCAATGATTTCCAAATTTATCAAATCTGCTGCTTCTAATATAAGATTGTCTCACTTTCTTTTTTTAATTTTACGTACATATGTATAATGTATGAAATATTTCTAGGATGTTTCGAAAATTTAAAAAGGGTTTTTTTTTTATTTTTTTTATTACAACATTGTTTAAAATTATAATTAGTATTACATACTATAAATTATTGCTATGATCATAGATAATGACGTTGAGGTTATAAGGCTAAAGAGTTACACATGATATTGTAAATAGTACGCATTAATTCAAAGTAGTTCACGGGGGGCAGGTTGTTTGTAGACGTTTCAGCCGTCGTCGTGTAGTGTCATTTGTCAAAGAGGCAGCAAGAGGGTTGATGTGTTCAGCCAAACGATCATAATATCGACTACTATGGAAGTTTATTTCCTCAATCACTCTGTGGTTGTTCGCAGATCGTATTGGATGATGCTGTTGCACACGAACCATGGCGCATCGCATAAACGTCGGAGAGATTATGAAACGCCTGAACTTTCTTAAGGTTAGAATTGGCCATCGTGGCCCATAGCCGGATACCTTATCTTCGGGAAGGCACGACGACTTGTTCGTATATATTAGCAGTTTGTTTTCATGTCGGAATGTACTTTTTAGGAACCAATCCAGTTTCTTCATTTTGCAGCGAAAATTGCGTAAAGTAATTTTAATATGTTGTTGCCAATTAAGTCGCTTGTCCAAGTACATTCCGAGGTAACGAACTTGACCCGCTTGGGGAATGGTTGTACGTCGTAGCTGACATCTGTGCACGTACCTCTCTTCTCAGTGTAAATGGTAAGAAATTTTTTTTCCGGGTTTACTTACATATATTCCACCTTTTGGCTCATAGGATGAATCGATTAAGCTAGTCTTGTGCTTTGCCTACAGCCTCTACTGGACAGATTGAGTTAATAAGGAAGGCCGTATCGTCCGCATACGTTGTGGGTTCGCGATGGTGCACCAGCAGTGTGCAAGATGTAAAGTATTGGGCCAAACACGCTGCCCTGTGGAACTGCAGCTTTGATAGACCGAATAGATTACCATGCACTTGTACATAAAATGTTCGATTGTATAGGTATGGTTGAAAAAAAAAAAAAAAAAAGTTAAAAAGAAATTTATAATTCTGACGCGATTTAACGCGTAAAGATGAAATTTGTACATAAATCGCATTAAAATGCTCTTTCAAGAATTCATAACTTTCAGATAACCGATTATCAACCCCCCCCTCCCAAGCGCCAAAGGTCAGAAAAAAAACATCAAGAATATTTAATGTGAAAATCAGAACTTGCCATCCGAAACCTATTAGAGTTGAAGTTTAAAATATAAAACAAACATTAACACTATATCATGAAATATGAACATGTCCCCGATAACCAATTAATTTAAATCCTCATTTAGGACTAAAAATAGCAAAAAAATGTGTATTTTTGTAATTAAAGTATTCGCTATAGGAGTTGAAAAATAGCAAAAATGAGAAAATAAAATATGCTACTAAAAAAAAAAACCTTACTAATATTATTTGTCTTTTAATAATTCAACAAGTTGTGTCCATTTTTCTATGAATCCCACTATACTATAATATCATTAATTAGGCAGAACGAAGGTTATTGCTCTAATGCAGTTATTACAATAAGTTGACAATTTTACATTCAAAAAAGGAAATAACCAGTGCTGGTACCGATAATGTAATAAAATTATTAATATTTGATAAATAAGTATTGTATAAAAAGATTTCCAATAAGCTACCTGGAAAAAAAATTTCAAAAATATCTCGAACGATTTGAATTTCCGGCTTTTTGGAAACTAAAAAGTATTTAAAAAATCAACTTTACGTTGAAATGAAATAAGTGATTATATCATTATTACGTGTTCAATTTATATTTACCGTAAACTCAGTTTATTCATCTTTACATCGTACAATTACTGTGATAAACTTTATATGATGACTTCATCGTTTAAACGAACTGAAAAATAATGAATTATTTTTAATTTTTTAAATTTCGTATTATTTAAAATAGATTAATACATTACATTAATCACCGACCTTAATGCGATATTTGAATAATCACAAAATTAATGATAAAACCGCTTGAGATAAGAACCAAATTTATTAATCGTATTTATTGTTTATACACATTGTTAACAATATAGTTATGACCAGAAATAAATTTCGACACTTTTTAAGTGGCGTTCATGAGAAAAAGGCAGGTGATTACGCAGAACACACTCTCTATTGGACTGCGTAAACGAATAGTCAAGTCGTATGTATGGGCAGTGGCACTTTACGTGGCGGAAACATGGACGGTAAACAGCATACTGAAAATCTCGTGGGTCGATAAAATATCGAATGAGGAAATTTTTAATCGAGCACAAGAAGAAAGATCACTCTTGAACATGATCAGGAAAACAAGGCTGAAATGGATCGGGCATATGTTAAGACATAATAGCCTACTGAAAGATATCATAGAAGGAAAATTCTTTTTTTTTTCCCCTATATTCATTATCGTTTTTTCTGCACAAAGAAAAATTGCCACATTTGTGCTTGTCAATTTATCAAGAAATATGTGTACAGCTATGATTAGAAATAGGTAACTATTTGTTTAATTAGTGGAAAGTTATTCTGTACCCTCTCTAGTGTATTTGTATAATATCTTACAGAATGGTAATTAAAATTTTTTAAATTATTAATAAAATAATTAGGTTTGAACCCCAACATATCGTATAAAATTTCTATTCTACATAGCCAACTACTAGACCACATGCTTCGTTTACGAAACCGTTTCAAAATATTTCTTTACAGTGCTGAATATAAAAAAAGGTTAAATTGTATTACGGCGAAAATGTCTTATTTCGGTATCTCTGACGTGGAGTCTAGCCAAAATCACAATCTATTGTCTTAATTCTTTTCCAAAGTAAATGACAGTTAGTTATTCAACAATTTGATTTAGTAAGATCAAATGAAAAATCGATGCAATTTCTGGCTGGCATGAGTTTTCATATCTTCCTCAGAAAAGCGGAAATTACTGCACAACTAAAGGAATTTGAAAAAAAAAAAAGAGCAATTTCTTTTCGATATAACGGCGTACCCGGGTGTGCAATATAAATGAAATTACGGTTTTCGTTAAGTTTTAATTGCTTAATAAATATGCGAAAATTATGTAAATAGTCGGAACGATTAAAAAAGATATGTTTAATTATTTCCTGTTTATGGAGGCAAGCACGCGCACACGTCTACAATAAATATAAGCGCCGGCTGGATTAATGAGAATTTAATTAAATGGTTTCCATTGTAAAACATCTGAACCATAGCGCATATAATCATGCACGTATGTGTGTATTCTCGTTGTAATTATTGTTAAATATGCTCTGTTGACTGTACGTAATGTACACAGATGGACGACTAGAAGGGAAAAGTTGCTAAAGTGAAACTAACGGTTTAGACGGAAACAGGACGAACCCGATTGCGCGATGAGGTTTAACTTACACATAAATATATACACATAGAGGAGGAGAGTGTGTGTGTTGTTGTCAGGTTGTTCGTGTGTACGAATGCGTGTACAATTATAAAAAGCTGCTGAGAACGAGTCTGATACCGCATAAAGTTCCGCGTAGTGTAGATGATGAGCGCGAGCGGCACAGCATAGCTTATATATATATATATTAATTAAGTTTAGTAAAGTTTTCTAGTACTCAGAATCGGCGCAGTGGGAACAGAAGAACCCTTTGGTTTCAGCTAGTTTACGAGTAGGAAATAGATTAACTTGTAGTACACGGTTCGGCAACATGCGCGTCCGCTAACTAACCAACTAGAGGCAACAACCGTTGCACCATTCTACATGAATCGGTTTTGCTTCGAAAACAAAACCAGGTGTACATGGGTGTTGTATCTGCATAGTTTGCCAGTGGTTTTTTATTGTCCGGCAAAGGAATCTCGACTGTGTTTTCATCCTGCCTGCCAACTCGCTCCCCGAATTATCATCATTCTCGTTAATTCGACAACTAATATTGATACATTACTTGGGTGCCCCCAATAATATTGGTGAAATTACAAAACGAATTTACGACTGTTCGCGCGTGTTAGAATTTTCGGGAGATTTGAAATAGAATTACTCCTGCGTCGAATTGAACTGAATGGGTAAACGCCACTACAGCCGAGGTTATTGAAAAAGGTATCTGTTCCTCTTAGAGAGTATTCCAGAAGTGAAATATTTTCGGTGTTGGTTATTTTTGTTTTCTTTATGGTAAAGAGAAAGCTTCTTTTTTTTTTTTAATTACAAAGGTCAACCATGCAAAACATTTTTTCAAAATTTCAACTGTCCTTACTATTTTGTAGGTCGCTGAATCCAAAACTGCTTTCAGTTTTTCTCTATTACGTACCAATTTTTTGGCAGTTCGCGTTTGAAGTATTTTCATAAACTTAATACAAAGTTAATTCAGTGTAAATCAATGCGTCCGATTTGGATGCGTGCCAGTAAAAAACCTGTTTTTATACAAACCAAGTCGCCTGCAACAAGATAAAGAAGGGCAGACGATCACCGACGGGTGATATGGCTCTGGCCACTCTGAGTTAGTTTGTTTTTGTCTGTTGATCCTGTTTGTATTGTTTGTTCTGTTAAGTAGAAAGGGGTATGTCGTAAATGTAACACAACAGTCCTAATAATTTTTGTTATATTTGTGAAGAATATACGATAAAAAAATATCAAAGGAACATTACAGAATTTTTGTCGAAAAATTTTATTTTGCTTATTAAGACTTGAGGAGATTAAGATAAGTGTTGGACACCAAATGAGGTATGTTTTTCTAAACAAAATAATAATTGCAAAACATTTTACTTCGTCACATTTTTGTATAACCTAGAGATAATATATTGTTATAGGAAATTTTTAGTAAATAAATTTATTTTACGTTAGATGCGTTACGTTTGCGTGGAAGAATTGAGATGGTGGTCACGGGGAAAAATTAAGATCTTCAGTGATGAAATTCCCCTATATGGTGTACAAAAACTGCAGCGGTGATTGTTATTTCTGCACTATATTCGTGGACACAATTTTAAAAATAAAAAAAAGTGATCTCATATCTGAATCTGCAATCAGTATTATGTCCTGTTCCTCGATTACAGATATCCCAATTCCAAATCCACCGGAATCATTGGAAAGAACGAGTGATGACGAAAGTAGAGAAACCGGATGCTGAATCAGAATGTGAGTTTGAAAGCACCACACCGCAGTTGTTCAAGCAACACGAGTTAGGCGAGCTAGTCGGAAGCTTGCACGCAGAACTTGTTGGTTCTAGGTTGAAAGAGAATTTTAGCCCCGGGAAGACATCTTTTTGTTGTTATAGATCCCACGGACAAGAGTTTACACCTTTCTTCGAGCAGAAAAGCAGCTTAGTTTTCTATTCCGGTATTGCAGGATTAGTAGAGCAATTATTAATTCCGGTACAAAAAGGATGAGCGGAGATTGTTCATCGATTCGGCTAAAAATGGCAACAAATATGCCTCGCTACCAGTTGACCATTCTGTTTATCTGAAAGAAACGAAAATTTGTAATCTTTGCTGCAAAATATCAAATACTCTAATCACGAATGGATGATTTGCGACGATTTAGAAGTATCGGGTATGCTCATGAAATTTCCTTGCTTTTTATGCGAGTGAAATAGTAGAGCACGGGATCAGCAGTGGTCGAAAAAGGACTCGCCTTTACGAAAAGATCTTCAGCCTGGGAAGAAGAACATTTTGTGTACGAATTTGGTTGATCTACAAAAGATTCTACCTCCCTCACTGCATAATTAGGCCTGATGAAGCAATTCATCAAAACGTTGCCGAGAGCTGGGCTTTGTTTCGGGAGATGTTTGTAAAAAAATCCCTCACTCATCCGAAGTGAAATTAAAGAAAGTCATCTTTGTCGGTATCTGGATATAAGAAGACTTATGCAAGATCAAAACTACGAAACTGTGACGACAGCCGTTGAAAAAGAGGCATGGTTTGCATTTAAGAATGCTGTTTTATTAAAATTTTATTCTTTCAGTATTTTAGTATTTCTGCTGTAATTTTATACCACATTTTATATTTAAAAATCTTATTTTATTACATAATATTTAACGTTATGTGTATGCTAACTCGAAGCATAAATTGCGAAGAAGCGGTATATGCTAGAGATAAACTGATTACATTTTTAGGTACAGCGAGCCAAAAAACAGTGAGATAAAACTTTTAGAAAAGTTTTTTTTTCAAAAATGTGAAATGGTTGACCTGTGTTATTTATCAGCAATTCAGCGATCTAAATTGCATGTGTAACTCTTTTCACTAAGAGTAATTGAGCAGCTTGCCTGTTTTCAATATTTCTACCAAATGTATATGTCGGAAAGAAACCATTCTTTCCGACATATTCCTCTTCATCAGATACGAATAAAAATAGTAGATTCCGTATTAGTTATGTCGTTTTAAATGAATTTGCGAAATTTGAAGTACAAAACGTTTCCAGTATTTCGTTCGTTTCGCTCTTGTCGATGTCATTTATCGCTTCGTCGTTATTTTAATTTTGTATTCAATCGCTAATTTAAATTAATGACTGACTAGGACTAGGGAGGAGTAAACCTTTCCGTAATCTTCTCCCCACTGTTGGTAAAAACGTCACTAACCACGCACGTTAAAAAATTATTAGCAAAACTAAAAGAAAAGCCGTTCCGTGCAATTTGCTATATACAACGTTGTCTCGGTAGAGGATATTAACAAGACTGTCGACGTGGCTATTTCCGTTAATTCTAACAATAATCAGCGGTACATACACAATGATTTATCGCAGCGTTGGGAACTCGAATTTGAGAACTCTTTGTTAATTGTACTTTTCTTTCTTTACTTACTCCTTGCGTGGTTTCTATTCCAGTTGGACGACGGATACGGCTACGTCACAGTCTTTTCGATTTCTTATCAATACACTCGCCCTTTGCTCCTTCCATTATTCTCCTATTATGTTACTAGCTCACGTTTGCCTTCTTTTATTCACTCCCTTAATTTTTATATTTATCATGTTTTTCCTTCATCATGCTTATCAATTAAAAATACTCAAATAGCCATAGATCATGTGTGTGGTGTTGGAGTTTTTTGTAAAAGGGTTCTGATCGTTTGACTAAATATTAGCTCTTCATTCATTAAGTAAAAGGGGTGTGGTCATGTGACCAAATATTTGTTCCTGATTGGCCGATTTGAAGACGATTTGGTCACCGTTTGAAAATTTTCCACCGATTGGCTGGTGCCTAGAGTGTACATATTTTCTACCGACTAGCCTGCAACATAGCCCCTTACCAGAGGAGCCGCTGCATCTAATCCTAAAGAGACTAGTTAAAATACGGATGATAGAAACACCTATATGTTGGCCGGAATACTGACGATTACAACTAAAATCCAGAAGTTTTTCATCACTTAAAACTACCAGAAGAGCATTATTCTGGATGCCATAGTGGATAGAAAAGACTAACAACAAAAGTACGCTGAAAAAAGCAGAAAAACCAGTGCGACCAATAACCTAATGAGATTGTAGAAATTTAAATGTTCAGGATGCGCTAGGATCACATTCGGTCTAGACTTTATTTTTAATAAAAAAAAAAGTAATGAAACTAAACAAATTAATTTAACTTTTAATTCTTTTCTTAATTTTACAATAAAAATAAATATTCCATGGAATATCGACAAACCGACAATTATCGTATCGTACTCAGCTAAATGTATACGTGACGTAGTATTTTATATTTACCGAACTTTCTATTCATACTCATCTGCACATCAGACCTGTATCAAGTAAATCAATTTAATGGTCCTAAAATCATTTAAAAATTGCGGGAAATTAAAGAGTTAGTAGCTTTTGTATTTTCATTTACCAAACAATCTTTAATAGGTGACATAGTACCTTAACAATTAAGATTCTCAGTACGGAATCAGTAATGATTTTGATTTTAAATTTAACTAAGTCTGGTCAGTCTAAAATTAAATTATCAAAGGAATCTGGAAAATCAATAGCGATCCAGAGTACATCGCGAACCGTAAGTTTACAATTGTGGGGGTTCCCTTTGAGCTGGTAAATTCGAGGTTTAATTATATTTATACGGGGCTAAATTTGACATAAATTCGATTTCAGCTTTAATTACACAAAATCACCGTTCGATTAAGGCTGATCCTTAAACTGTGTGTTTAACTTTCGTTTCACATTTTATCGGAAAAAGAAAAGAAAACAATAAAAACGTATCCATCTGTACTGGAAAGAAGAAAAAAAGTGATCTTTTGAACTTTATTTCAAACCGGCAAACGCATCGCAGACGACACACTTCTGTTAACTGCTTTATTTTTCGCTACGAACGATGCGAGGTTAAACAGGGATAATGATAAATTAATCGAGAATATAAACACAGAAAAAGTGTACTCACATATATGTATATTTGTGTGTTACTTTTTGGGGCTATTGTGCGCAATTTTGATAGAATCGTGTGTTGGATGGTCGTTTTTCAAAAATTCTCCCGTTCAGAAGTATAATAAAAATAAGTGACGGAACTTTTAAAACTAGAAAATGCAATTTGTATTCGGAAAGCAATATAACAACAACAAAAACAATAATACCATCAAGAACAATGGCAGTGAACTGTTCGGCCTATAATTCCAGTACCGCACTCTAAATCTCTTCCTCGTCCTCGGCAATAAGACAATTTCACATCGGCCGCCATTATCATCATCGCGATCGCGTTATGATATTACGATTATATAAACCGAATATAGTCGACGACTTATACATCATTCACTATAGCGCGCCCTCGCTCGCTAGCTCGTTATTATAGTACAATAAACAGGGCAATAAAGCAGTCCCGTACCAATTCCCAAAACCGTAATAAATGAAATGCGAACTACTCTCTGTTCTTATTTATATTGTATCCGTACGCGTGCACACATACGTAGCCGTTTCACTCCGGTATACATGTACGTCGGAGTTTATTGCGTTTTCCGTTGGGGTTTATATATTTCATATCTTGTCCGCCAATGATGATGACGCATAGATTGCGTTATACGTTGGAAGTCATAAACACGGCTTTTTGTTTACTAAAAGAGATGCTCTCTACAATTGGACAGTGTTTCGCGTTGCGGCAATTGTCAACGTTGAAATATACCTATAAATAATTTCATTAGCGCTTTTAATTCCTGAAATGGGTAGACAGAATCGGGGGAATTCCGTTGAAACCACTTCCACTGAGTTATAGAAAGTTTTCATCTGTTGCAGAGCTTAACATCGCCGGTTGCTTTTTGGGATGTTGCGTAACATTTTATTTCGCCATCAGCGACGCAGGCAGTTAACCGCGACCAAGTACTAATTTTTTCACACAATGTTTAGAAATTAACAAATGAATCATTTTCCCGCTTCACCCTTCTAAGCAATGAAAAGTAGAATAGAATGGGCATCTGCAATGCGAAGAAAGAGAAAAGAAATGTGTTTTCCTTAGAGTACTCACGAAATATTTGTATTCCGGAAAAACAGATTCCGATTAAACTGAATAGAAATTGTACAATACTAACGGTGCTCACATACATAATGGCGCTCATAAACACGGCCGTTTACAAAAACAAATATAAAATAGCTAAATTGAAATAGCAGAGCAAAATATTATACTAAATAAGAGACAGTTTAAAATCAAATAAAGTTGCGCCGATTAACAGGTGGCCTCGGCCCGTATTATAATGGTAGCCGATAGATAAGACGAGAAAAGGAGGACGACGTATCTCAAAATGGAACGATCATACTGGGCGAATAACTGGATCGAAATAGAAATCAATAAAAAGAGATGGGGCCAGTCTCAACAATAGACTGAAAGCGGCACGTTGTGATCGATTTATAAAATACGGCAACCAGTTTTTTACTTAGGTTCCTAATAGTTTTGAAAATTTTAATCGCCAATCGTAAAATATTCGATCGAATGATTGAAGGGACTCTTATGTTCTCTCATTTCCTTCTTTGTCAGTTGTTCCTATTCTAGCTTCTTTCATTCATTCAATCTCGCACCAGATTAAAATCTAATATGTTATTCTCCTTTTGAACTATTACTTAGATTCCTTGGCTGATTGGGCTGTTGCTCTTCGTTGGCGTACCCATAAAAAAAAAAAAAAAAAAAAAAAAAAAGGTAAAGTCTAACAGAATCCGTCATGACTCATCGATTGGAATTAAATACAATTAACTTATCAAGACACCTGCACGCTGCAATCGAAACACCAAATGACGACAAGACAACAGTACAGCGGTATATATTATATCTGATACACGGTTCAAAGGCTCGTTAGATTCTGAGCGCGTCGTCAAAAGACCTCCGCCCAGAAACACTTAAAAAGGAAAAATTACGCTGTCAGAAATTGACAGAATAAGGGACGAAAGAATCAGAATGATAGAAAAATAAGAGAATGACAAGATGTAAGAGGCGATCAGGAAGCCCGAGAAATAATTAATCCGAGTAAAGAATGGCTTGTTCTGTCGAGAGGAATGGGCATTCAAAAAAGATATAATTAGAATGAAAAACAGCTTCCTAATTAGGATGAAGAGAATAGTTTGGAGAAGATGTTAAAAGAAAACGTATACGTATTGTGAAATTTCTGTAAAACTTATGTTTTGTGAAGAGACTTGGAGGCGTAATGAGATCGAATATCAAAGGAAGATGGGAGAGATCAGCAAAGTTTCAAGAGAAGTGGAAAAGGTTATTGTAGTTATAAAAGGCAAGAAAGAGCTTAGATGTATCGAAATATGAGCTAGTATAGGAATTTTCCTTTGGAGAAACGTGCCAGTTTTGCAAAATAGTGAGGTAGGAAAGGATAAGTCTGGAAGAAGTCTACTGTAAACGCTCAGAAAGAAAACAATAATCTAAGTATGACCTGTAAACCAAGAGGAGTGTCATATTTTTTCCCACTCAATCTAAAAGGTAGGATGAATAAATTTAAATATGAATGGAACAATATTGAAACTGAAATTAACAAAAATAATCAACAAAACTATATACTTAAATTAAAAACAGAACATAATGTAACTTCCTGCAACTCAGTCTTGTATGTATATTGTATTTTTTTATTATTTATTTTTTATTATACAGTATATGATATATTCAATTGGAATGGCGCATGCAAAAATATTTATATAATAAAATTTATGTTGTTTATTCATTGTTTCATTTCCATATAACAAAATTCATAAAAAAAATTAAAATTATCATTAACTAAGTTGCTGTATAACTTATTTGTTGGCTTTTATGATTGCATCTATTATATATATATATATATATATATGAGTTAAATTATCGACTTTATTCCAAGTAATGCATGGATTGTCATGCGATATTTTAAACTTAAACAATTAATCTTTAAAAACACCATGACCGGTTAAAAATTGGTTCATAGAAAAAAAAAAATTTAGGCGTATTTGATTCAGCAAAAATTGCTGGTATTTAAGAAGATTTAAGAGCAGTAAGGCAGAGACAAAAGCAAAAATTTTGGATTATATTTGATTTGAAAAGCAATGATTTGGAGGTACAACTAAGGCTTTTACTTCTCCCCTTACCAAGCGACCAGTACATCCCTCTCCCGCACTGCAACATCTCCTTTCCTTTCTAGATTCTATCGCGCCCCTTCTCTTGAGGAAATCTCGCTTCCTGTTCTTACACCCAACTCAGAGTCGCACTTCTTATCTCTTCCTTTCCGTTATGATGAGCTACTATCTATCCTTAATAAATCCTCCAACTCCTCACCAGGTTTAGATGGTATATCGTTCCTTATACTTAAAAACCTCTCCACGCTTTCTTTGCATTTTCTTCTGAATATCTTTAACTCCTTCCTACTCTCCGGATCTACACCTAAATCCTGGAATGACTTTGTTATCATCCCTATACCTAAAAAAAATCAATCCACGTTCCGTCCTATTTCTTTAGCCTCCTGTCTTCGTAAACTGTTTGAAGGTATGGTGAACAATCGACTCGTCTGGTGGCTGGAACACAATGATCTAATTCCTTCCAATATGCTTGGCTTTCGCCCGGGGTTGGGCCCGGTCGACTGCATCAGTCTTTTCCTATCAGACGTCTACAAAGCTTTCATAGAAAGAAAATTCACTGTTGCTACATTTATTGACGTCTCCTCTGCGTTTGATAATGTCCACCTTCCTACTCTATGCGCCAAGCTTCTTGGGCTTAACGTTCCATCTAATTTCATCTTTCTGATTCTAAACTTGTTCCAAAATAGATCCCTCTTCCTCTCTACTCCCTTCCGTGTCATTTCCAGATGCATCCACCGGGGACTTCCTCAGGGATCATGTCTTAGCCCCACTCTTTTCAATATCTATCTCCTTAATATTGCTTCCCTCCCTACGATTTCCTCCTCTCTCCTTTTCGCAGACGATATCCTCATCTACTCCAGTTGTAATGATGTGGCCGCCGCCAACGAAGAGATCAATAACTCTTTATCTATCCTTAGTATCTCCCTCGCCTCAATTGACCTCTCTCTCTCTCCTTCTAAGTCCTCTTCTATGGTGTTCTCCCTCCGCCCCTACAATCAAGCTTTGGTAAATATTATTTCATCTAACATTCCGATTCCGCTCGTCAGCTCCTTCTGCTATCTTGGCGTTATTCTCAACAGCCGACTCACTTTCTATGAACACATCAACTATCTCTACAATTCTTCCCTCAAAAGACTCAATCTCCTGAAAGCCCTTTCGCCATCCAAATGGGGTGGTGACCCTTCCATTCTCCTAATCCTTTACAAGGCTATAATTCGTTCTAGAATCGATTACTGCTCCTTCATCTATGGAAACTCCTCTAAATCTCTCCTCACCAAACTGGACAAAGTTCAAAACTGCTTCCTTCGGTTGTGCATTGGAGCGCTAAAATCTTCTCCCACTCCTGCTATCCTCTCTGAATCTGCTATGCAACCACTGTTTATCCGCAGATCGCAGCTTGGTTATAATTTTCTAATTAAACGGCTTTCTGTGTCCTCATCTAATCTTATCTCTTCCTATCTTAGTATTAAAAACCAATAGCGTTTTTCTCCTCACAAAATCCCAATCCTTTCTCTCGTAGCAGCTCGAGTCTCCAATTTTTCGCCTTATGTCTTTTCTTATTCCAAGCTTTCTTACTTTTCCCATGACTTTTCCAGCATTTGGCAGACTATTAATCTCTTCTCTCTCCCTCTCCAAACCAGCTCCACCGCACATTCTTCAATCCAAGCCGAATTCCTCCACATGCTGGACACATCTTTCCCTTCTCATCTAACATTCTTCACTGACGGTTCTAAAAACGAAAATGGGGTGGGCGGCGCGTTTACCTCCCTCACACTTAACCACTCTGAGTCCTTCAAGCTCCCTTCCTTCTGTTCTATCTTCACAGCGGAGTCTATCTCCATTTTACGCGCAGTCTCGTTCATTCCATCCATAAGAGAGATCAGTAAATGTCTGATTGTCTCCGATTCCAAAAGTGTTCTTCAAGCCATCTCTTCTCCTCCTTCTCATTCCTCGAATTCTATCATTCTTTTAATTCGTTTTCTTATATTCAAATTACTTTCATCCCGTTCCATTACTATTGACCTTCTGTGGGTTCCTAGTCACTCTGGCATCGAGGGCAACGAGTTAGCGGACTTTTTAGCCCGTTCGGCCGCCCGCGATGGTCCTTTATTCTGCAAAATTCCTACCTCGGACATCCTCCTTCTTACCTCAGCTAATCATTCCCGACTATGGTCGGACATCTATCCTTCTCTATTTTCTAATCCCGCCTCTCATTATCTTCAAATTCAACCGGTTCCCTCTTCCCAGCCGTGGTTTCAATCCTATTCTTATCAACGCTCCGCGATCATTTCCTTAATCAGACTGCGTATTAATCACTCTCTTCTACCCTCTTCACGTTTTCGTTTTTCCCTGTCCCCTTCTCCCGATTGTCCCCTTCATAATTCCATCTCTCCTTTCATATGTGATGCAAACCACATCTTCTTTGAATACCCTGCCCTTGATTCCGAGCGCTTTGTTTTGTACTCGAAAATCTTGGCACTGGGTCTTCCTGCTCCGTATAATTCTTCCTTTGTCCTTTCCTTTTCATCTCCAGATATAATCCCTGTACTCCAATCTTTCCTAAGCTCTATTTCTAATCGTCTCTTTATTTAACCCCTTCCTTAATTTCTGTTGTTGTTGGGTCAATGCCGCTGGCGCGCCCAAAAAAAAAAAAAAAAAAAAAAAAAAAAGGTACAACTGCAGACAAAAGAGCAGAGATCACATTTAGAACGAATGATGGATTTGTACAGGCAAATAAGGAGAAGAGGACCGTCTCTCTATTTTGTAAGAGAAAAGGCTTTTTACAAGTTAAGTAGTTTAAAAGCAGCAAAAGAAAGGAAATTAATATGCTCTCGTAGAAGGACAAACTACTGTTGAGGAATACACTGAGATAGCAGAAGCAGATTTTGCTAGAAATAATTATAGAATTTGAAGATGCGTAGATTAACGTGGAATTATAAGGTCAGAAGGAAAAAAACGATGCGGGAGAAGATTTTGTATGAGAAACAGATAAGTGCAATGAGGAAAGAGATCGTTCCAACATAGTTCTCATTTAAAATATCATCGGATGAGAAGTAGAATGGCTGGCAAGAAACAAAGAATAGGAGTTTGTAGAAAGAGAACAGCAAAAACAGTATAAACGTTGAAAAGAGTGAGACTTAGACAGGACTCTTCGGGAAAACAACGAGTAACTGTTCTCGTTGCGAGAAGAAAAATGAGTAAAACGATTCAATATAAGATTGCAGATGAAAGAGTGAATTACATTGGAATGTTGCTTGCTATCATTTTATCCCGAACAGTGGGAAGGTTCACATTATCGAAAGCACTAGTAACATCGATAAAAGTAGTTATGGTGTATTCTATTTTAATGAAAGATTCATATATGTATATCAAGAAAACAGAAAGACTGACATAACCAGTAGGGTCTAAATTTAGACGAAAGTAAAATACACATTGGAAAGAAATACGTTATTGTGTTACGTCACCAAACAAGACGCTTGTTGAGCATACCCTCAAATAATTTTTTGCAACACGATGCTCTAAGGCAGAGTTTCCCAACCTTTTTTTCGTCGAGCCTCCCCGAATTATAAATAATATTTTTATGCCCCCCTTAATTTTTTCATTAAAAAAAAACACACATTGGTTTAACAGCGCTTATTTATTTTAATTCTAAGTTGTAGAAAATAAACTTTAGCCAAATTTAAAACGTTTTCATCGAAATAATTTATTATAATTAAAGTACTAATGAGATACTTGAGCTTGCATATTCTACAACAGTTGGTTGATTCTAGATTCAGTTTCTGCCAGAGCTATTGTCAGGTCGCTATCAATGGCAAGACGATTTCGCTGCTTAGTTTTAATTAAAACCAGAGCTGAAAACCCTGCCTCACATAAGTAAGTCCAAGAAAAAAGACAAGTATTCTCAAATCAAGAGAGGCAACTTTCGAATTAATAAGGAATCGTTTGATCCAAAATTTCTCCAATGTCAAGAGATAGAGGAGTCATCTTTCGTTGTCGAATCAACCTTCATTTCTAGAAATTCTTTCTGTACTTGTTCTGGTAATTATAAGACATCAACAACAAATGAGTTTCTGGTCATGTGACATATTGTTGACTCTGAATTAATGTCTCGATAATATCGGTGAAATTCGTTTTCCAGCGCTTGCAAATGAGTTTATATTTCAACTTTGAAATCTTTGTCCAGTTTTTTGTTATTAATTGCTTTGAATAGTCGAGAAAAAGATATTATTACATTTTCAACAGATACCTTTTGATTCCAAAGTTGAAGCTAAGATATGAACTCTTGAATATGATCATAGTTACTTATTACAGTGCCGTTTCTGCCTTGAAGCTTCAAGTTTAGCTGACTAAAGGCATCAAATATATCAGTTAAATAGGTCAACCTCCATTGAAATTGTTCATTGTTGAACATTTGCAAAAAATCTCTTTTTTTCTTTGAACTCAAGAAAGAGGATGACCTCTTCTTTCAATTCATAAAGGCGAGCCAACATGTTGCCATTAAACAACCAATGTACTTCTGTGTGAAATAGAAGGACTCTGTGATCCGAACCAAGATCCTCGCAAAGTAAACTAAATAATCGGCTGTTCAAAGCGCTACTCTTGATGTAGTTTACGATCTTTATAGCGAAGTCCAAAGTCTGGCGTAATTTCTGTAGCAATGTTTTGGAAGCTTAAGCTTGTCCATGAATAAAACAATTAGTACACACTATGGCGGAATTCTTTTTCTTGATCTTTTGAGTTAAGCCTGATCGTACACCTATCATTGCAGGGGCGCCATCTGTGCAATGTGCAATGAGTTTATTCCAATCTAAATCATTTTTTTTTCGATGAAATCAGATATTGAATTAAATATATCTTCAGATTCAGTGCCTGCTGTTAAAGATTGGGAGTACAAAATCTCTTCTTCAATGTGATCTCCACTGACGTAATGAACATAAACTATTAACTGTGCACAATTAACGATGTCGATGGATTCATCGCAACTAATGCAAAAAATGGTGATAATTTTACTTTGTTGATTATTTGTGAAAATTTTCAGATGCCTAAAAGGTCATTTTCGAAGGCATGTCACATTATTTATGGAACACCCCCGTCCGATGTTTAATTTACGCGTTAAATTAATTTTTCTTTCGCGCCTCCCTTGACATCTCTCTATGCCCCCCTGGTTGGGAACTCCTGCTCTAGGCTGATAGGTCGTAAGGAAGAGTTTTTTTTTTTTTAGAGACAGGGATGATGAAAAAGGAGTTTGGATTCACTTTTGGTTGGTGCTCCGAAAAGTTGTTTTAGGGCGTTGAAAATGAATACTAGTTTTTACAAAGATTTGTTCAGCTGTTCGTTTTACAACCAAGGATGTGCCTGCCAGAGGTCCCACGTCTTCAACAGGAGTGATGAAATGAACATGAAAACTGTAGCAGAAACTACTGACAAAAACTACTAAGTGGCAGAAAATAATTATTTCAGAGATAACTTCTTCGAAATCAATGAAAACGGCAACACGTTTATATGCAATCACTGGTTTGTCAAGCTCTAATTGCATTGACGACGGTGACAACAAAGCCGGCGTTGGAGTCTGCTAAACATAGGAAACCGGCATCTAAGAAAACAGAACATGTAGCCACTCACTAAATTAAAACGAGGAATCGCTTCTCACCGTGTTGATGAAAGTGGTAGACAAAACGGCAAAGTCATCATTGATCAATTTCCCCCGTCGGGAAATAAGTAACTTGTACGTTTTAGCAAGAGGACTAAACAGAGGTATATGTAAGCCTGGCTTGTCCTTCCTAAAATATGAAATAATTCTACCCATTTAAATAATTTAAAATTAACTTAAAATTTTCGTGGATTTTTGAATTAATTTAAAATTTATAAATGAACTAATAAAAATTCGCCTAAAAAATAATATTAATATGAAAGTTTAAAATGAAAAATACACCTTACAGACAACAAACATAAATGACCATAATATAATGCTAATATTCTAATTACAAAACAAAAAATCAAAAAATTATACGCATACACCGATGTTTTAAAAATATGCAAATATGGCACTAAAGATCTTCCGCTTAATTTGGATATGAAATAAATTAAAAATACTAGAAAGTAAAAAATTAAATAATTTAGCAAAAAATGAGAGAAACGCAAGAAAAGAAATTCTGTATAATTTTTTGAGTCAATACTAATTTTAACCGAATAAATAAAATTAAAGAAATCTGTTATTGTTTAGGAAGATGGGAAAAGTTTCATAAACAAACATAGTTCGATTAGTCCTCTTTCAGGTCACGTATATGTTGTTAGATCCAGTGGTTTATTTGTTTAGTAAAATTAACTGCTGTAATTATCACTTGTAAATTTAAATTCGCATTTCACCGTGGGATTTTCCAGGTTGCTTACTTTTTTCTCAAATTTCACGTTTAACATTATTGCCTTCGTTTTATGATACGGCATGAGATACTTCTTGTTCTATTCCTATGCTTTTTAATTGTGAGAATTGATTAAATAAAATTACAAAAAAAAACAAATATACAAGTATAATAAATAAAAAATTAAATAAAATCTATAACGCCGTTGTTTTTCTTTTATCGTACAGCGAGTATTCTATTTCTTTACTTTTTTTTTCATTGTAAGCATTGACAAAATTAACTTTTTCAAATAAAATCTGCGAGTATAATAAATAAAAATTTAAATTAAAGCAACCAGCACAAACGTTTTCAATGTTAAGCTTCTTAATTTTTTGCTAGGGTTTGCTACGTTATTTACGACCTCTTGTAACCGGAGTGGATATTTCATACCATTTTCACCAGGCGTCATTACGGTTTAAGGGGATATTCTGATCTAGAATTCTGAAAAATTCAAATTTTTTTTTGCATATTATTAAAGTTTAAACCATTTAAGAATATACTCTCGAGAAAAAATTTTAAAGTTGCAAGTTATAGCTATTTCAGTGACGCCGCAAACAAGTTCGCCGCGCCGGTACTGACCATTTTTGGTATGATGACATTACGTAAATGTATAAATATAGGTATAACCCTAAACACTTAAAAATCAATTAACCAAAGGTCGTAGTAACGTATTTTTTTGAGGAAACCTTTTCGCGTTCAGTGTGTTCAATTAAGCTCGATTTAGCTTCAATCTTCAAGAAACGTAAATATGCGTACGCTGCTCACAGTTTGAGAAAAAATCATTTTCAGTGTTAACTTTAATTTTCATGTGTAAAATGTGAGACGGATTCGGTACTTGTAGCGCTATCTTTTGGTAGTGTTCGAGCTAAAAAATATTCCCTGATATTTCATTAATTCATGATCTCTCAGACATCGTTCTAATTTATCGTCGCTATATAGTTCCTTCAAGAATGTTTACTCAGTCAAAAAGCAGAAGTCCCCGTGCACGTTCGTAGTAACATGCAGTCGAGGGAAGATTATAAAAATCCTGCTAAAATCAGATGTACATACACGAGAACACGGACAATTGAAATTTCAAATTATATAGTTGTTTGCATAGTAAAGGATTTTTACCAATTTTAAAAATGATCAATGCCATCAGAATTACACTATTGGTCTCGAAGATTATGCATTCACTATACTAAACGGTGCGATAGTTAAATTGAGTGTTCAAGTAATGAGCTTTTGGTGCTTTCAAGGAAGCTAGGACTACTCGTAAATCAGAACCAGCTTTTGACAATATCGATTTTGTAGTCGAGCAAAACAAACTCATGGAATCGCCGATTAACAGAATGTAAGTAAAATGTACCATTTTCTATGATTTGGGCTACTGCAGCTGCCTGAAACTCGCTCAAAACTTCAAACGCGTTTTTCTCAAAATTACTTTTTTTAACATAGTTGACATGATATCTCGAGTTAACCAATTTACTTCAAATTTTGTACCAAACTTCAATATATAACCTTCTATCACCCGCTACCACTTTCGTGTCAAAATTATGTTTTTTACTATTTTAATAAATTAAGAACTATAAAAAAAGGATAGAAAAATGTATTTTTTTCAGACAGGCGCCATTTTGCGGGGGGAAAACATTCCGGTATTTCTTAGGTAGGGGCTATAACGACATTGTTACTGATTCAGAAATTTAAAAAAAAATTTATCTCAGATTAAATATCGTCACATTGATTAAGAACCTGTACAGGCATAATAGTGATATCATTCGAATAGATTAAAGAACACAATCCGATGAATTTTACACAAAAAAGGGTGTGAGACAGGGATGCATCCTGTCGTCCATTTTGTTTAATCTCTATGGATAATAATTATTATGAGAGCAGTACTAGATGGATGGAACGGAGGAGTATGCTTGGGTGGATGAAAGATCTCCAATTAACGATATCCTGATGATCCAACACGTATTCCGACTGATTTGGACGAAATGAAAGTGCTACTAGAAAAGATTGAAACTATCAGTCACAAATATGGGCTCGAAATAAATAAGGCTAAAATGAAAATCATGATTGTAGACAGAGAAAAACCGTTAGCGTTCGATGATAACGTTTTTGCAGGATACGAAGTTGTAGATAAATGTATATACTTATGATCACTAATTAGTAATAAAGGATCAAAACGCCGTATTCAAATGGGCCGCTGCGCTATGATGAAACTGACTAAGATATGGAAGAACAGATCCATTAATAAAAATGTGAAAATAAAACTCATAAAGACACTTGTGTTTTCGGTAGTGTTATATGGAGCTGGATCATATAAAGCATGATCCGACTTGACAGTTTTGAAGTGTGGTGTTGGAGAAGATTACTCCGCATACCGTTTACCGCGAAACGAACAAATGAATTCATAGTCCATGAGTTGAATCTCACACAACGGTTGGCTGATATGGTTGTTCTTCGTGTAATGAAATATTTCGGCCACGTTATTCGTAGTGAGCGGAAATTAGAAACACTGGTGATGCAAGTCAAAGTCCAAGGGAAAAGACCAAAAAACCGCCCTCCACAGCGCTGAACAGATATGATAAAAAAACAAACTGGATTACGTTTGCAGCAATGTATACAATGAGCAAAAGATCGAGGGGTATGGCGTGCAACAGTCGGATTGCTACATGATCACGATACACCACAGCGGTAAACGACGTAGAAGAAGATAAAAGAGAAAGAGACAGAAATGTAAGCAAGAGAGCTAAAGGGGCCTAGCCCCTTGCGAGGCCAAAATGACCAAGTTTATATATATATGTGTGTGTGTATGTGTACGTTCACGTTCACATATCGATACTTAAAAACCATTAAGCGGCTCATGCTTGACTTGCAATAAACACACTAACACAAATATTTACATATATATGATTACTTAAGGAGTTTACAGGTAAAAAATAATGTTTGATAAAATGCGTTTAAAGTTTGAATACACTACTTTCACTTACCGCGTTTATATATGTCACAATAAATATTGTTCGGAGTTGTTGCAGTCTCCTATTGTTAGGTATGAACACTGCAGTACCACTTAAATTTGTGGAAAAAAAACACAATGCTAAGATACGGTTAAGTTTGTTCGCGAACTAAATATTCAAACCACTATCTTGAACGTTAATGGTCACTGGTGTTAAAAAAGTCGTGGCATTTTTTGCACGCTTTTGCTGAAAAATTTGTTATCGCTCTTCCGCTAGAATATCTCAGTTAAAACTACAAGCCTATTAAATTAAGTTTGCCCTTGAAAAAAGCAGAAGTACATTGAAAATAGTGGAATTACGTGCGATAGAAAACACGTTTCAAATGAAGTTAGAAATGTTTCTAGAAATAAGACGCAAAAACTGTGTTCTTATTGAAAGTACGAAATCTGTTAATGACCTTATGCGATACGTGCCGTGAGAACATGAAAACCATTCGGTACTTCGCAAAATGCTGCTGGTAATATAAAACATAAGGATATAGTGGAAGCCATGAACTAGTTAAAAAAGCAAAAGTAGAAAGAAATTTTATCAGACTCCAGCGGAGGAACGAGGCAAAAAAAAATCGTCAATGTCGGTGCTATCTTTCGATTACGCTCAGACAATCAATTGTCCTCTATCTGTTCAAACTGCTAGAACAGTTTATTCTAAAGTTGTACAAAGAACGAAGGTAAAAAAGTATTAACAACCAAAAAGCTGTGAGTATACTTTACGATTTTTCAAATAACACCCCGCCGATGGTGAAATTAGTCATAATTTGTGACAATATCGTGCACCGAAATAAAAATAATGCAATTTTGCGATAGTTAGTTTAGAAAGTACAGACGGAAAAAAATAAATAATTTACGGACACGAATGTTTCTCCTGATTGCGTCTTCGGCTTAATGAAACTCCGCTATTACATGTAAAATAGGGCCATTTTGAAGAATTTCATTCACCGCGAGCATCGAAATTTTGTTAATTTGTTATTTTGGAACGGTATTATAATAATTTTGAATTTTACGCAAACAATCTTGAAAATTCGATTGATGTAAGCAGTACGCAAATTTTTAGGATTAATTCATCGAATTTGTAAGATTGCGAAGCAAACTAAACCGCAAAAAGTCTACAGCATTAGAAAGATAACGGTATCTGTTCAATGAACTGCGACCTTTACATATATTGATCTTACGAAAGCAAATGAATTTTACGAATATTCGATATAAAAACTTATTTAGAAAATATCGAAATATAGTTACAACTGAAATAAGGAATGCTAAACAGAAGTTTTACCAAGGTCAAATAGTGAAGGCAAATAATGATAGTAAAAAAGTGTACAATGAAATTAACAATATTGTTAATAAAAAAAACAAAAAAACAACAGTAGATGATTTCATTATAAAACGTTTTGGAAATACCGCAATAGTAATTGAACAATTTGGCGAATTCTTTGTATGTTCAGTTGAACAACATAGACACACAAATGCCACACTTAATTACTGAATATTAACTCCCATAATTTTATTTTGTCTTCTTTTTTTATTCTACCTGTAAAATAAATCCTAAATAGAAACAATAATTAACGATCCAAAAGTTTATAAGGCACTTGGATGGGATGAAATTAGGGTTAAAGATATTAAATAAAACTCAAATATTTTTATTCCTATGTTGACTAACACGGTCAACTATTCTATAAAGGAAGCTAACACTCCTGATGGGCTTAAAAGAGGTATTGTTAGACCGATATATAAAAAAGGAGTGCAAAATCAATTTGAAAATTACCGGCCAATAACAATAATATCTGTAACAGCTAACATTTTAGAACACTGCATTGATAAACATTTAAGGAACTATGTGGAAAAAAAGCAACTTATTCTATAAAAATCAACACTGTTTTAAAGAAAAAAGATCCACGATAACATTATTGAGAACGATTGTAAATAAGATAAATACAAGATTATCAATGGGGAATCGATTTTTAATTACATTTATTGACCTATCCAAAGCATTTGATTTAGTTGACCATAAATTATTGATCAAGGACTAAGAAAATCCGGTCATTAAAAATAATCAACTTAAGTGGTTTAAGTATCATATAACAACTAAGAAATGTATGCAGGAAATAAAAGTAAGGAAAAAACTATTCAATATGGAGTAGTTCGGGGTACTGTATTGGCCCCTATCCTTTTTCTCATTTATACTAACTCGTTACACAAGCATATTAAAAATGCAAAGATATATGCTTTTGCTGATGATATTGTCCATTTAATGGAGCACAAAAATTTAGGGGTGGCGGAAAAATTATTACAAGAGGATATAGAAAATTTCAGTAAATGGGCACATGATAGGAGGTTATGTATAAATATAAACAAATCAAAAGTATTACACATTCGGAACAATTCTAAACATAAGATACGCGATCCGCGAATTGTCCTGCAAAATAACGATTGCCTTGATGTGCTTTATATAAATAACAATACCCATCTATGTTTCTGTCCACCGTTAGGGAACGTACATGACATTACATATCCAGATATATATATATATATATATATATATATATATATATATATATATATACATATATATATATTAATAAATCATTGAACTGGAAAAAACACATCCAAAGTTTAAACTCGAAAATAAGACAGACAGTTTCAGCTTTATATAAAATAATGCAGGTACTATCACATCGAACTCTACGTATATACTATAATTTAATAATAATGTCTAGAATATTATATGGAATTCAAATATATTATGCGAGGCTAAGAAAACAGAAATAAATAAAATAAGTAAAATACAGAAGGGGTGTTTGAAACTTATACTACCCCATTGGAAGCAAAACGACTTTGGATCAATTATGTATGGAAGGAAAACGGTGAAATGTCCCCCAAGATGTATACTATTTCTATTATAGATTACTAGAATTTAATGTCAATAATTTAAAATTACCATCCAGGGAAAAAGTGCGATTAACAAGAAACCAAAGTAATACTTATTACATCAGTTTGTACGTCGATAGTGATTTGCGTACAGGTTTGTTCCGCGTTAGTATTGTTTCATTCGGTTGTCCATTTCGCGCCATCGATCGAAGCTTCTACGTACACTTACATTTTACATGTATCCTCGTTGACACACACACACTTACATATACAACTTACCACACAGTACACGCATATCGGCGGTGGTGGTATACCGCCAATTTCATTTATTTTTATCATCTATATATAACGATGAGGGCGGCATTAGCCGCGCCCCTTCTTCTGATTACAACGCGCACATAGATAATGTACAGAATATAAATAGTGTACAGTCTGGTACCTGCTCGGTCGGAGACATCTCTTCCGATAATTGCTCGATGATAATAGAGGTAAGTAACGAGAATAATGTACAAATTGCTGATAACAGTTGCGATGATAGTTGTAGTAATAATAATAATACTAGTAGCTGTGTTAGCAGTAACAAGAAGGAGTGTAACAATCAAAGCACTAAAAGTAACACTGAGCCGAATAATAATACTACATCAAACACCGATAATAGTAATCATAATAATAATTATCATTCGATGAAGAAAATGATTAATCTTTATCCGACTGCCGGTAACTGTAATAATAACGATCGATTTAAAATATTTGTCGAAAAACACTACGATGAAGGAATATTTCAATTATCGCTTTAAAAGTTGCCGAAATTTTACGGAAAAATAATATGTCCAAAAATATTATAGAAATTAAAAAAGTCGCCCGTAATCGGGTTATTATTTATTTATTGTCACCGTCTACAGCAAATAATATCGTCACTAGTTCATTTTTTACATCTAATGGTTATACGGCGTATATCCCGACGCATCTTATCGCTCGTCAAGGAGTAATTAAAGACGTCAATGTCGAATATACGGATGAAGATATACTGGAAATGATAGATTGTCATCCCTTTCAAATTAATCACGTCAAAAGGTTGAATAGAGGCGTCATTTACAAAAATGAAGTTAAATTTATACCGAGCCCTTCCATTCTTATTTCCTTTGAAGGGAAATCTCTACCAAGCCATATTTACTTATGGAGTGTAAGATTTGAATGCGAACCTTTCGTCCGACGAGTTCGCCAATGCTACAGATGCTTACGATATGGACACCTTGCGAAACAGTGTAAGGGTAATTCCAGATGCCTTAAGTGCGGTGAGAGTGGACACGCAGAGGAATCATGCGGAAGCCTTACTCTTGTATGTGTCTTTTATAAGAATCAACACAAAGCCACGGATAGTTCTTGTCCAGAAAGGAAACGGCAAGGTCGTATCAATGAGGTAATGGCAACACATAATCTTAACTTTCAGGAGGCGGCGTTAGAAATACCAGCCGTATATTGTCAAGAACAGCTTTATTCTAATACACTGAGTAGAAATCGATTCTCGCTGCTTACAGAAGAAGATAGTTTCCCACCCCTACCGTAAACTAGTGAAGAGCAATACAATTTAAAACCATTTAATGCTAAGCCTTTAAAAAAAACAGGTTATTATGGCCTAAATCAATTAACTTCCAACCGTGAATATACATTAAAATGTACGGTGTCATTTGTCGCATCCGATGAAGAAAAAAATTCACCCAGTAAGGGTTATAAAAAATTTACGGGGCAATATAATTTTTCCAAATCGAATAATAATACCCTTGTCAAGAAAACTGATACACCTAAACCTGGACCATCTATCCTCAAAAATGATACTAATACTATTAACAAAAAAGACGCGGATAAAATAGTAAGTAAGAACATTAGCTTGAAACAGTATCCTAATAATAAAAGTAGTAATAAAAACAATAATAAGAGTAATGCAAAGGAAATTAAAACTTAGTTCAGATATTTTATTGTTCTGTTATCTATGCATACTTGTTTGATGTATATATATATATATTTTTTTTTTTTTCCGAGCTAGATATATTTTATTTTATATTCCTATAATAGTACGAGAGCAAGGGTAATTTAGGGTTACAATTATTATACAATTTATACTAATTATATTTCCCTTTTTTTTATTTTTACGCTCTTTACCTCTCGGTCTATTGTTATTATTATGCTTTTATTCATTCAAAATAAATTTTTTCGTTAATAAGTCTCGTGTGCTGTAGCAAGTTAAGCAAATAATTATATCAACTGGTGCGAGTTAAAATTAGTTAAACTAATCATCTTGACTCGATCGTTTACAAAACTATAAAACTTCTTAAATTCAACATATTTTGATTCGTATTTTACAGTGGAATGCTAGAAGTGTAGTTTCCAATAAATGCGATCTGGAAGCTTTTCTGTCAAGTCATGAAGTAGATGTCGTCCTTCTCTCTGAAACATGGCTGAGTGTACAAATACAATTTTACGTGTTTTAGAGACGACAGGCAAGATGATTGCGGAGGAGCGGCCATTTTGGTTAAAAATGGTTTGCAGCATAACTGTATACAAACTAATCTTAGTAACCTGAATAACAACTGCAGATCTAATATGGTCTGCGTATTAGTTTATTTAAAAAACTTCTCCGGGTATTTTATTTCTTATTACTCTCCTCCCGGGCATGTTATTGATCCTACTCTCATTTCAAATGAATTAAACAGATTGAATAACTTTCTAGTAATATTTTGTGGAGATTTCAACGCGCTTAATTATCTATGGGGATGCAATAGAAATGATCATAAAGGAGATGCCATGTTCTTCACGAGACCAACATGTGTATCTTAAATGATGGTTCTCCAACTAAAATTAGTCATTCATATCAGTTTGCTAATCCCGTTGATTTGACGTTGGTTTCAGCTGATATCTCCTTGTTATATTCGTGGTTTGTTCTGCCTTGCTCACTAGGTTGCGACCAATTACCTGTTATTGTAGAAATTAATAAATCATCACCGAACTCGAATTCTACTACTCTACACTCTTCAAATCTAAAACATTGGAAGTTCAGAGAAGGCAACTAGAATTTATTTAGGGATCTTATGGAGTAGGGTATAAGTAGAGTCCACTCAGCAAATACATCCTTAGATAAATATAACATATTCTATAACACGTTGATTTCAGCCTTAGATCGGTCGATGCCTGTTGCCACTCCATATAAAGGTGAAAAACATCCAAACCCTTGGTGGAACTGTGCGTGCAAAGAAAAAATCGATAAAAGAAATGCTGCCTTAAGAAATTTTAGATTAACAGGATCAATGGAAGCCTTCCGTTCCTACAGGAAAATTGCAGCTGAAACACGCAGATTTTTAAAAATAGCCAAAAGGAATTCGTCGATAAATTTCTGTAGTAGGTTTAACAAACACACCCCGATTCGTGAGATATGGGCATTAGCGAAACGATTTAAGAACAAAAATAGCTACATGGCACCCACAAAGGATGGCAGTTGGTTTGAAGAGTTTACCCAGTTAGTCGCTCCTCCTTACGTACCGTCCTTTGACGAAATCAGCGGCCTCAGGTCTTCCACGGTTGGTGATAATTTGCACTTCTTAACTAAGCTAATCACTGTGGACGAGCTATTTACTCCTTTACTAACAAAAAGAGATACTGCTCCTGGCATGGATGGCATATCTTATTCTGTTTTATTGAATCTGGGAGATAATTCTAGGTCAACGTTTGTGTCTACTTTAAATGATTTGATTTACGATAGAGTTATTCCTGAGCACTGGTCCAATTTTTTAGTCATCCCAATACAAAAGGCTGGCAAGCTTCAGTTACAAGCGTCTTCGTACAGACCCATTTCATTGGCATCATGTCTTAGAAAAGTATTAGAAATTGTACTTAAGAACAGGCTCCTGTGGTGGCTCGAAAATCGGAAAATCTTGCCGGATGGTATATATGTATGGGTTTAGGCCTCTGGCTTGGGTTCGCTTGACTGTATTGCTCATTTCACCAATGATGTATACTTATCGTATATCAATAAAGATTATTTATTGGCCACCTTCTTGGATGTTAGAGGGGCGTTTGATAATGTCCGATTGCCGCTTTTGTTAGATCAGTTAATTAAGATAGGTGTTCCAGCACCGTTAAGCGAATTTATATGTAATTTATTTACAAAAAGAGTTTTAAACTTTATAGACCCGACTTCTAATTTGGCTACGATGAGAATTGCATATAAAGGCTTAGCACAAGGTTCTGTTTTAAGTTCTTTGCTATTTAATGTGTATATTATTCCTCTTTTTAATTTAACAACTCCTGATAATTCATGCATTTTATCGTATGCGAATGATCTGGTAGTTTATAATAAAAATAAGAATTTAACGAATTGTTTTCGTGAGAATCAGAATGCGATTTCTATTTACACCGAAATTCTTTCTAACATTGGACTTGACATTGAGGTTACAAAATCAACTTCTTCCATTTATTCTACTAGACTCTTTACCTCCAAGATTTCATATATTCAGATAGGAAATGAAAATATTCCTCTAAAATCATACGTTAAATATTTAGGACTTTACTTAGACTCTAGACTGACTTGGGTGAAACATATACAGATTCTACAAGTAAAAATATTAAAAATACTCAATTCCTTTAAATCGATAAGTAGAAATTTGTGGGGTGGAGACCCGTTTGTTCTAGAGTTACTTTTTAAGTCCTTAATTCGTTCTAGATTAGATTATGACGCATTTTTTTATGGTTCTGCCTCCAAGAGCAACTTATCAAAACTAGAAGTCTTACAAAACATTTGTCTAAGATATATTACTGGAAATGTCATTTCTTCCCCTGTTTCTTGTCTCCAAATGGAGACTAACATTTGCCCTTTATTTATTAGAAGAAATATTTTTGCTGATAGATTCTTATTGAAATTTTCTAATTATCGCTTTCCCACATTAGTCGCTGATCTAAATAGAATTACTAAGCAGTGGAGGTTTGTTTCTTCTAAACTGCCTGTCGTGGCTAAGCGATTATCCTTATATTACAGATATAGCCCAGCACTTATTCCAACAGTTCCGGCTTGTTATTTCAATTTACCCTATGAAATTAAATATTTTAAATTGTACATTGATGATTCTCTTTTCAAACAACTGAGAGATGCACAGTTTTCTCCGGGTTTAATGAATGCATGGTTTGGTAATTTAGTATCTAGACAGTATAGTGACTTTATTCAGATATTTACAGATGGTTCTAAAGCTCGGGTGTACAACGGACCGGTTGGTGCTGTATTACTATTTGCTGGGGGTTTATTAAAAAAATTTAGGCTTCCGCCTATGTCGTCGGTTTTCACGGCCGAGCTGTTGGCTATCGATAAAGCATTAGGAGCTATACTCAATACATGTATTAGAGGCCGAAAGTATTTAGTATGTACCAACAGTTTAAGTTCGCTTAAGACGTTGGGTAACAGTGACTTTTCCTTTCATTTACGAAATCAAATATAAATGTGAAAATCTACTCACCAAGGGTATACAAGTAAGTTTCTGCTGGGTGCCTGGTCATTGTGGTGTTGGAACGAATGAGGCTGTCGATGCCACAGCGAAAGTTGCTGCATTGGAGGGTGAGTTATCACCATTTATTCCTTCATCAGACCTTTATTGTAAGGTTAAAGTTGATAATAGGGCGGAATGGATTGAGTCTATTAATAGTCAGAACCAAGGCAAATACTACCACATGGTTCAGTCAGAGCTCTCTTCTAGCCCTTGGTATTATTCCATTCCGGAATCTATCCCCGATCGACTCATTCGTAAATATGCGGTTACTATTTGCCGACTGCGTATGGGTCATTCGCGGATAGTTCTGAATTTTTCTGACCAAGGTGACGGTGTACTATGCAGTGATCATCACGCATCAAATTTCTTGGAGGGAATTAATCATTTGCTGTTTAATTGTAATAAATATGAACATTACCGTAGATCATTTTGTGAATAATTAATGTCTCTTGGGTTCTTTCCTCCGTATACCATTTATAGTCTTCTGTGCCAGAACAACCAGGTCCTGTATATTTTGTTTAAATTTATTATATTAAACGACATCCAAATTTAACAGCATACACTTATTTTTTAATATTTAGGTTGAAATTATTTTCTTCCATTTCTGTATTAACACTTTATTGAACAATATAAAATCTTTATTAAACAGAAATTATTTTTAAATTAAAAATTAAAACGTGCCGACATGTTTCGGAGTCACTTGCTTCATATTCATGGCGTTAATAATTAAAGTTAAAAATTGAAACGATGACGTATTTGTCTTCTTATAATCTAATGTAATATATCGATATGTCATGAATATTTAATTTTATATAGCGGGTTATTATTAATTATAAGATTATTATTAATTAAGTTATCTTTAAATTTATTAATGTAATACGTTTCGGCGCTATTGAGTATGTTATAATTATTAATATATTTTATTATTTCGAGGTCGTCTTTTATATTTAATTTTAGTCTATGTTTATTAATAATAATGTGTTCCGCAACAGATGATTTACTAATATGCCCGTGTGTAATGGCAGCAATATGTTCGTTATATCGGATACGAAAGTTAGACGCGTTTGTCCTATATATATTTTATTGCACGTACTACATTTAATTTTATATATACCGGATTTGTTATATTTATCTATGTTTATGAATTTATTTGTATTAATTAATTGGTGATATAAGTTATTATTTGTTCTGTAAGATATTTTAATTGATTTCCGAAGTAGGTTGGTAAGACTGTTTGTTGCTGGGTTAGTATATGTAAAAGTAGTCCAGATCTGTTTAGTGTTATTATTATTTTGTTTACCTTTTTTTCTATTTCGAGTACATCTAGAGTACGTGCAATAAAATATATATAGGACAAACGCGTCGAACTTTCCGTATCCGATATAACGAACATATTGCTGCCATTACACACGGGCATATTAGTAAATCATCTGTTGCGGAACACATTATTATTAATAAACATAGACTAAAATTAAATATAAAAGACGACCTCGAAATAATAAAATATATCAATAATTATAACATACTCAATAGCGCCGAAACGTATTACATTAATAAATTTAAAGATAATTTAATTAATAATCTTATAATTAATAATAACCCGCTATATAAAATTAAATATTCATGACATATCGATATATTACATTAGATTATAAGAAGACAAATACGTCATCGTTTCAATTTTTAACTTTAATTATTAACGCCATGAATATGGAGCAAGTGACTCCGAAACATGTCGGCACGTTTTAATTTTTAATTTAAAAATAATTTCTGTTTAATAAAGATTTTATATTGTTCAATAAAATACACTTATTTGTTTTATTAATTAATTACTCTATGCAACTCTTGATGATACGTGTTCCATTATCCTAATTCTTAATGCCCTGTCATGTTCGGGAAACCCAACGCTTCTCGAACTCGACTTGGGCAGTTTTTCCTTTGTTATGATTTTGTACAGATATTCGTGGACTATGCTGAAGCATTTGTGGCCATGATTGTTTGTTATAATTATTGTGTATGATGATTGTAATTCCTATTTTATTAATTTCCTGGTTAGGCAAGTTTAGATAATGTACCTTGGACTCAGTCTGGCCAATTTCTCCTTCTTAAAGATTTTATTCAGCCTCCGTGGGTAATGTTGAACATTTATGGCCATGGTTGTCTGTTTATAACCTTTTTCCCAAATAAATATTATGTATCCTTCATTAGTTGACAGTATTCTTATATTAAATGATTGGTGGCTAAATGGCTTGATAGTTAACTAAAACCGGGCCATAAAAAAAAAAAAAAAAAAAACTTATTACATCTATCCCCGCCGTGTAAACCTACGAATTGATAACACTGATGACTCAGTGTGCTAATCAAATTAATAAGTACAATCCCTAATCGTATACTAGAGGGGAAAATAATTGGTGAGTGGAAAAAGGAGGTGTAAAAATGGTTAAAGGAATGGTGCAAAGATTGAAGATCAAGTTACGTCCTTTACCTTGGTACTCTTTAAAGGTGTTTTTGTGTTTACGGTTTTGTTGGTTTTTGGCTTTGTCGTGTCCTTCCTGGATTTTAAGCTCTCACAGTTCATGTTTTTTTCGACTTTAAATATTAAGCTGTCCGCATGTATTGGTGTACAGATGCATATTACGCGGCATGTTATGTATTGTCATACATACATATATATATATATATATATGTATATATATACTATTACTTTAATATAATGCTAGTTTTATTATTATTGTTATTTATGGAATAAGTTAAGTTAGTTTTAATTTTTTTACTATATATCTTTGTTTAATAAACGTTGATAAGAGTGTTGGGCACTCATACAACGGGCATATTTGCTCTGTGAGATCCACAACTTATTTTTAAAATAAAAAAAAAAAAGCCAAATTAAGTGTTGCTAAAGAAGATACGCTTACTATCGAAGAGCTAAAAGGAAAAACTACCAATGAAAAGCAACACAAAATGTAAGAGTAATAAAAATGGAATTCCGCCATTTTTTGTTTTCCGTGATAAAACGTTGAATTTTTTTCGAATGCTGGTTTTGAATACAATATTTTACGGCTCACCCGCGAAAAGTTTTTTTGGATTTTCGATAAATTGTAGTTGATAGAGCAGCTTTACAACGTGTATACTAAACAAACATCCGCTTTTAAACACACAAATTGTGGAAGATCTGTACTACAGCGAGTTAATATTCAAAGAGAATTTTTATGCCCTTACAAACGTTAATAAGAACTAACTTTTGCAATTAACTGAGTGCTTTTAAATAACAGCCCGTTGCGTTTCTTCAATGCGTTACACCGTATGAAAAAAAACTGGTTGATATAAGAGACTTCGTAAATCATTAAAAAACTTTCTTAAATAATAAAATATAATTTAATTTTCGTAATTTTTTTATTAAATTTAGTAGACGCTTGTTCCGCAATAATTCATGACTCAAATGCAATTATAGAATTTAATTTCGTAAATTCTTTCCAATTAGATATTACATTATTTAAACATTAAACTATCTTTAAAACTCGTTCAGTCGGTCCTGGCTATTTTCGATTCCATCTTATCGACAATAAATATACGAAAATAGGCGTATCTGCTTAAATTCTTAAATGCATTGACGCGCCGTAGAAAGACGATCCAATCGGCCTATCGAATATTTAGCTTGAGAAAGAATAGCCTATCTATCGAAGAAATCCGACAAAAGATCTTCGTTCGAAGTTCAGGATCACCGTATTACTAATGCTCAATATTCGGTATGTTTGTTGACTGCTCTGTTGTTAAGGACTAATTCGTTTCTGTCCGTTTTTCATTCCCGCAACCGTTTCCCATCCTTTCCACCGAATTATATGTCATCTAATCTCAGACAAGCACCAACCTACATCAACCGATAATACTATACTCAAGCTCATTACTAACTCTCAACTTTCTATCTGAAGTAATTAACTACAATCAACATTCAGTGCAGCCAAAACAATTGTCAAATTAATATTGGCAACAGACTAGACAATGTAGTCTATACGGATTCCTGTCCATGACGGTGTGTTCATGGGAACGAGCTGGCAAGCAAAGCAGCAAATGAGGCTCTGCCATGACTCTGACAGTACTAAACGTTCAGTTCCAGTTTCAGATTTGAAAAAGCACATCAAGTTAGGTTGAAGCTATCTGGTTCGGAGAAACGGCAGCTAATTCTGTTCACCAATAAACTTCACCAGTTTCAAGTCCTCAATGCTACCGTGAAAAATTTGTCTTCCAGACTGAAGAGGCGGCTCTTTTCTATGTGCCGTGTGCGACACGTTAACCTTTCTATCTCCCATACCTTACCGAATGTGCCCGCTTTATTTCCTACACAGAACTTCCTTGCACTTTCCTTTTTCACTTTCTTTCCGCTACAAAGACAATTCCTCTTCATTGTTTAACGTAATCTTATTCATTCATAGTGCTGGCTTCTGTACCTTAATCTAATTCCACCTGCGTCTTTCGCGCCGCTATCCATAGTTGCTGCACATGGCGCATTAATTGAGTTGAACAATAATGGTAAGAATAATAAAAGTTGTCAATTTTTGGATTCTTTTGTAATTAAAATTCGCGGTATACTATCTATTTAACATAAAAAAGAAAATGTAGGATTACATTTTTTATATGTATATACTTTAAAATTATGAAAAATCTAAAAATTTTTAAATGCAAAACCTAAGTGAGAAAAATTTCTTAAAAATTTTTTAACATTTCTACGAAAATTACAATACGCATTAATAGAGTTACAATAATACCTAGAAAGCTGAAATTTCACATCCTATAGTACTTCTACTAAGCTTTATATTTTTAAATATAGAACCTCAAATTGAGCTCAAATTTTCAAAAACGTACCGGTGTCATGAAATGTAATTGCTTTTAAATCATCATCCATTTCCTTTTTACCCTCTAGAAGGCGTGATGATATTATGAAATTGAAGCCTTAACAATAATTCTCCAGGCCACTCAGTCTTAGGCCGTTAGTAGCATTTTATACAGATTTATCCCGGTCATTGACCTTAGTTGATTGACCGATCTGTTCGTGTTCTGCCCCTTGATCTTTCCCCATTAATTTTTCCAAGTATTATTTGACATTCAAGCGAATTTTTGTCACATGCTATATGACCAAAAAATATAAAATACCTTCCTCTTATTTTTCGTGATAGACGTATCAGTATGTTTAATTTGTCGATTATAAAGCTATTTGTTATTCGGTCCATCCATATCCTATTCTTAGCATTCGTGTCTATATGCCCACATTTCGAACGCGTTTATTCTGCTGAAGTCTGTTTTAGTGAGTGTCCAGGTTTCCCCGGCGTATGTCGCAATCGAGAAAACTAAGCAGTTCATCAGATTCAATTCTGTATTATTCAAAAGACTTGTATCTCTCCAGATTTTGATAATCTGTTGACCGCGCACTTCGCGCCATGGATAATCTGCATTTTATACCCCGCAAATAGCTTCCATTGTTGGTTATCACTGACCGCAGATAGATGAAACTATCAACTATTTCAAAATTAACCACTTCTTTATGTTTTTCATTTGCGTATCTGTCTATTATCATAACCTTTGTTTTGTTTTTGCTTGTACTTAGTCCGTACTCGCTGCATTTATTTTCCAATCTCTGCATGATGGTTTTCAACTTTGACTTAGAACTGCTTACTGCAACAGTATCGTCAGTGTATCGTAAAAATTGCTGATTACTTTACCTCCTACTGAGATTTCATCTTTCCAGTCGGTCAATATCTGCTTCATAATTTACTCCGTATATATATTAAATAATAATGGTAAAAATCCCTGTCGTACACCACCTTCTCCTGTGAATTCGAAGACACTTATTCATGCGAACTGTAGCCGATCTGCATTCATGTAGTTGCTTAATTAGAAATATGAGGTATTTCGGTGTTTCCATACACTCCAAGATATCCCATAGGTTCGTTCACTTAACAGAGTCAAACGCATTGTAGAAATCAATAAAACATATATACATCGTTACATCGAATTCGTGATAAAAAATGTTTGGTTTCTAAAAGCAAAATAAAAAATAAGAAATTCCGAATAATATTTACAGAATAATTCGGTTTATTTTAAAGCTAAATAAATTCATGATAAATAATTTTCGGAAACAACTGTTTTTTTTTTTTTTTTTTTTTTTCCCCATCACAACTGACCGGTTTTAGTGGTCATTTAGCGATTAATTTATTGCGATAAAGAATGTTTTGTGAAGGGGTAGTACTCAGCAGTACTCCCTCTGAACTTTATAATGGCTGGACAAGGTCTAGAGGCTTATTTCGCCACAGTCTACGTATTTCACCGGAGTTATCCAGCAGATTGTTAGCAAGTGGGTTCATATGGATGCTAAGTCGGGCAACATGTTTATTTGCTTGTTTTTTGATTTCATCCTCCACAGACATGACATTCAAGTCATTATGGAGGGTATAATTTGAGACGTACCAGGGGGCTGCAGTAATGGTTCTCAGTACCCTATTTTGATATCGTTGTATTTTCTGTAAATTCGACGTTTTTGCGCAGCCCCACAGCTGTATACCGTACAGCCAGATCGGTTTTAGAGCTATTTTATATAATAGAGTTTTATTGTCTAACGATAAGCCCGATCTCTTAGCCAACAACCACGACATGGTTCTAGTTTTAAACCTCAAATGCTCCATTTTTTTTTGAATGTGAGTACCCCAGGTCAGCCTAGCGTCCAAGTGCATGCCTAAATATTTTACGTTATTGGCATGTGGTATTACGACGTTATTTATTTTGATTGGCAGGCGTTCAATTTTTCGATTTGTGAATGAAATATGCGTCGACTTACTTTCATTGACTACTATGCGCCATCGTTTTAGCCAAGTTTCCACATGCCGAAGTGACTCCTGCAGTTTTTCTGTGGCTGTGTTTTCACACTTATCAACGGCCAGGATGGCTGCGTCATCCGCGTACAAAGCTACTTCTGTATTATCCAGCATCGGGAAGTCGGTCGTGTAGATCAGGTACAATATTGGACCCAGAACGCTCCCCTGTGGAACCCCGGCCCTTACCGGAAAAATATCTGAGTATTCATCGGTTATTTTCACTCGAAAATATCTTTCTTGTATATATGATTTAAATAGTAGATAGAAGGAGTGAGGAAGCAGAAGTTTAATTTTATACAATAATCCTTGATGCCATACCCTATCGAAAGCCTGCTAGACATCCAGAAACGCGGCCGTACAAATATTCTTGTTTTCCAAGCTATTTTCAATAATCTTTGTTAATCTGTGAACCTGTTCTATAGTGTTATGGTTCTTACGAAAGCCAAATTGAAAATCGGGAATAATTGTATTGTTAGATAATATTGGAAATAACCGTTTTAAAATTAATTTTTCCAGTATCTTTGAGAGGACAGGAAGCAACGAGATGGGTCCATATGATGATACCACCTCAGACGGTTTTCCAGGCTTCGGTATAACAATTATCTGTGAGAACTTCCAAGCTAGTGGGAAATATTGATTGCGAAGAACAGCGTTATATATTTGTGTTATAAATACAATACTTTTGCGTGGTAACTCATTTAAAAGCTCTGCTGTGATTAAGTCAAATCCGGGACACTTTTTCCGTTTCATATTTTTGAAGAGTTGCTGTATCTCACTAGGGGCAACCGGTGTTATAGGTAAACTCATTTGCAGCGGTTTATCCAGGTATTCGAGGATATCTGTGGAGTCAGCAGCTTGAGGATTTGGTGTAAATACATCGTAAAGATAATTGGCAAAAAGCGCCGCTTTATCGAAGTTAGTACGAGCCCAGCTACTGTCGGGTTTTTGTATTGGTGGAATACACATAGTTGGCCGTTTAAAACGTTTGGTCACTTTCCACAGTGAGTAATCATCGTTTTTGGTCGGCGACAAACTCGACAGAAATGTTGCAAGCGTTTCGTTTTTATTTTCATGCAGTACTTTACGCAGCTGCTTGGTTTTTCTATTTAGTTGCCTTTTAATAGCCGGATTTCTCGTCGTATTCCAGGTTTTTCGTAATTTCCTCTTTTCACGCACTAGTGTTAGTATATGTTTTGGGATATTATTAGAGGCCTTGGAAGGTTCTACAGTGGGAGTAGCTAGCCACGCAGCATTTTGTATGGTTTCTGTTAAGTTTTGAACTGCTTTATCAATATCGTAATTAACTGTGTTTTTAAAAAGATATTTATTCGCTTAACGTTTCGACCAGCTTACACACTGGCCATCATCAGAAGCAAACAGAAGAACGGAGCGAAAATTGCGATCGACAATAACATTAAAATAAGAATCAGAAATCATGAGAAACCCAAATCAATACAGATAACCTACCTCTAAACAGGAAAACCGACGAAACGCAATAACAACAGATAGATAAAATATAAAAACACAGGAAAAAAATAATAATAATAAAAGGAACAAAATCTAAACGGGAAAAACCGACAAAATGCATAACAACAGATCAATATGAAAACAAATAAAAAAAAAAAAAAAAAAAATAATAATAATAAAAGGAACAAAATCTAAACGGGAAAACCCGACACAACGCATAACAACCGAAGATAATAAAATGTAAAAACATATGAGAAAAAAGGTATTAGAAAAAATATACAAGAGGAACAAAAACATCGGGTCACAGTTGGGGCAGGGGGGGGGGAACGAATAACAACTTATAAAAAATAAAACTAAAAACGTTGGAAACGCACGGAACAACCAACTGAGCAAAACAAAAATATAAAATATTACAACAGAAACAGTTGAATTACCTGAACAAGGACTGGGAACTACCTGAAAATTGCTTGGAATCCTCATCTGAGGGCCCACTCGAAACCTGTCCGGAAGAAGCACCAGAGGGCAAGGCCCCGGGCATTGGACCAACGGAAGCTTACCAAACGAAGTAAAACAAAGCAAATCCAACCGAAAGAAGAAACCACTCGGACCGGCGGGATGTGGGAACAAAAGACCAAGAAGAAGTGAAATGCGGTGGCGGACGTCAAGGTACCTAAAGAGACACAGTCAAAATTAAAACCAAATAACCCAGAGTTGGAAAAGAAAAATGAAACCTACCTGGTCGCTGTTATAGATGCAAGTTCGTCAACCGTATGACTGGTTTCCATGCCGTGGGAACACGTAGACCTTCTTCTCTGTTAAAATTTGGCCATTTCTCAATTTCGATGGCTTCTCTAACCAACCTCCTGCCGGTGTGAACTTCCTTAGCTAAAGGAACACTATCCTCAGATTTGATAGTATGATTCGTTTTCAACTGATGTTCCGCTAAGGCGGATTTGTGCACCCGCCTATGCGCGCAATCAGCCCTGTGCTCCTTCACCCTGGTTTCAATAAGCCTACTAGTCTGACCGATATAGCTTAATCCACACGAACAGGGTATTTTGTATACACCGGCACAGTGTAACCGAGGTAAACTATCTTTTGGACCTCTTAACATGTTCTTTATTTTCATACACGTACCGAAGACTGGTCTTACATTGTTTTTACGCAAAATCCTTCCAATTCTTTCCGTGACTCCTTTGATGAACGGTAGCACAACACTAGTAGCAAACTGTTCAGATTCATTAATATTAACATGACTATTGTAACTAAACTTACTGATTTGTATATTTTTTCTAATACCTTTTTTCTCATATGTTTTTACATTTTATTATCTTCGGTTGTTATGCGTTGTGTCGGTTTTTCCCGTTTAGATTTTGTTCCTTTTATTATTATTTTTTTTTTTTCCTATGTTTTTATAGTTTATCTATCTGCTGTTATTGCGTTTCGTCGGTTTTCCTGTTTAGAGGTAGGTTATCTGTATTGATTTGGGTTTCTCATGATTTCTGATTCTTATTTTAATGTTATTGTCGATCGCAATTTTCGCTCCGTTCTTCTGTTTGCTTCTGATGATGGCCAGTGTGTAAGCTGGTCGAAACGTTAAGCGAATAAATATCTTTTTAAAAACACAGTTGTTTCCGAAAATTATTTATTATGAGTAATCACTGTGAAAGCTTTAAATTTTTTAGCTAAATAAATTGCTAATAAATCAAAAATAATTCATTCCGGGTTAGTGTGACAAGGATTGGGAAAGGGGAAGTGATGGATGATATGAAATTTGGTATTGAACAAATGATTATGTAAAAGCATTGGAAACTTTTTGGACACACCGAGAAAAGAGTACATTAATTAAAGAGAACTTAAGTTTGGAAAATTTCGTAAATGTGTGGTATATGGATGTTCAAAAAATTGTGTTTCTAATAAGTAATTTCGTTAATTACTGAAACGCGGTGTTTATAATCCTTTTGAACAAAAATTGGGAAATTTATTTAAATAAAAAACCAACAATTACTTCAAAATTGTAAAATACATTCAATTCTAAAAACAGCGAATTTCAATTAATTAAAAGTGTTATTAAAATGGAGTTTTAGATACAGTATTTAGCTGATTTCGGTATATAAAATTCACAATGATTTCTTTTTAGATTGCTCAATTTTTTCAGTTTACAACGATTAATGATACTCCTATAATAAGGCAATCCCCATATTTAGTTAATTATAAACTGATGACGATTATTCAAGTTTTTGTATACTTCGTAAAAACTGTTTAGAAGCTAAATAGCGTAATAATAAAATACACAATTTCCCAAGTTACAATTCAGTTGTAATATATAGGGATTTAGTTATATGCGATATTTTCATATTTTTTAATTTTATAATTTACTGAACGTGCAAAAAAAAGTGAAACATATATATTTGAAAATGTTAATGAAGACAACTGAAAATTGGTACGAACATACTAAGCGCAAGTACACCTTGTCCCCAATTTACGTATTCATATTTTGCTGGCTTCAGAACGTAACTATACTTTTGTAAAATTTCTGTTTTTATACGCGGATTGAATGTAATAAAATAAGACCACTTTAAATTGATTTTTTTTTCTTTCTGTAGTTCGGTGAATAGCAATTTAATAGGTTCTCGAAATTGCGGTTTTAATGAGCATATCTTAAGGGCAGTTAGGTAAAACAATTCTAAAATTGAAGAGGCTGACGTCACATTTTCTAGAAAGTGTAACTTTTAAAGAGTGGAAGTACAAATTGATCACAATTAGATATGAAATAATTTTATCGATTAAATTTGGAGTCGGAAACTATAATTACCTTCGTTTTCCAAAGAAAGAGTAACTCCAATAGCTTCAGAAATAGGTAAACACTAATTGCGGCATCTGCGGCGAGAACAAACACAAATTAATTACGATTAAATGACACTATGGAAATTCGATCTCTGGGATAATAGCAATCAATATCGTTGCGCGCCTGTAATAATGGAATAGTTGAACTTCTGCTTCCTACTAGATCAATCAGATTTGTCTAGCAGCGATTTTAACTTTTTTTTTTTTTTTTTGAAAAATATGTATTTGTTATTTTTTACATAAAATTTTTTGTCAAGCTAAAAACGCTTGTCGACGAATTATCCTATTCTGCGGTACTCCTACATTCACTCCTCTTCTTCACTTTGCACATTTACGATATTTACACTTGTTTTCCTCTGGTTTAAATAACTTTGAAAACTTTTTTTTAAACTATATCCGTTTTGGATATTACATTAGAAAATGTTAAAAAATATTAACCCAAAATTTAAAAAAAAAAAAAAAAAAAAAGGTATGAAATTGTTTCAGCAATAGATGAGTGAAAAACAGAATATTTTCGTCACATAATGAGAGAACAAAAAGTGTTTACCGAAACTGTTTACGAAAGGATAGATTACTGGAGGAAATAAACAGTAAAGGAAAAAAAAAATGCGGTTGAAAACAGCACTCGAGTAATTGAATTACAACAATTCAGAAAAAATGATTAAGAGCATTTATAAACAAACGTGAAGTACTCATGGTTACTTTAGATCTCCGCCGAGAGTCGCGCCGGAGTAAATGGATCACAACCCTAATGGAAATTTCTGGCTGCAAACCAGCCTTGACATCGGCAATATCGGTATACAACTGTGTAAAAAATTTAATTTAACTTTTGGCTGCAGAATGCTTCTGTTTTTATTGTACGTAATATTAAATTTATCGTTTAAGTTGATCGTTATTTCTCGCGCTGACTGCATTTTTAACAGGTAGAATACGTCTCAAGTATTTTTTCATGCTTTGCAAGAAAACTTTTTTCAGTTCACTCGAAATCAGAAAAGACTGACGAGTTTTTTGCCAAGTTTTTTTTACCAGCGTCGACATTATTATTATTATTATTATTATTATTATTATTATTATTATTATTATTATTATTATTATTATTATTATCATCATCATTATTATTATCATTATTATTATCATTATTATTATTATTATTACTATTACTATTACTACTATTATTGTTATTATCATTATTTTTATTACTACTACCGCTGCTAAAGGAAACTATGGAAATTAAAGGAAAGTTAGAGTGAAACGAGGGGTTGCTCATTGATGATAAATGATCTGATTAACATCGTTAATCTTGTCGGACGCGCAGGGAACTGTCAGTATTGTTTTTATTTTCTAGTAAACATCCTATTAAAATTTTAAAGTAATTCTTTACGGATAACAATTTTACGGCTTTGTGTGCGAGAAGCGAGAGCAGCCCGTCGTTCACTGGGAATATCGAGGAAAATTTATGATTGATACTTCAGCAGGTGTTTCTTTCTCCCAACGGAGGATTTTTATCTTACCCGTTAACATTTTTAAACAGCGCGATGTTCTGCAAAAAATACGATTTTCTTTTCAATTTATGCAAAAAATCGAATTTTTCTTTAATTTAACTTTACTCTTTTAGTTAGCTTAAATTTATTATGATATTTTTAAAGGATGAATTTGCTTACATTTACGGATTTTTTTTTTTTTTTCAATTACATTCTCTTTTAAAAGTGTGCAAGAATAATTCTCAATCTATAACATCTGAGAATCTCGTTGATATTTACGTTGTAAGGTCCAGTAATGTAGAATCGCGCCCAAAATCGGTTATGTTGAAAAGATTTAAATATTAAATAAAAGTAAAGATGTTCGAGTTATAAATGTTTATGTTCATTTTCTGTATTATCACTTTATTAAAAATTTATAGAAACATGTGTTACAGAAAATTATACTTTAAAAATATTAAAATAAGGCCGACAAAGATGGTTATACAATTAAAAGATGATTTAGTTAGAATTATTTGAGGAGAGCGAGAAAAATCCTAGCTGCCATTTCAAGTTTGGTAACTGCGTATTTAAATTATTCGACACCGCGCTCACCAATATTTTTCTAATTCATCATTAAATTTGAAACGTGAGCATAATCTTACTCCTTTCAGTGACGAAAGGAAATTAAACCCGTTAAAGACCGCTCTTCGCTATTGTTTTTTCTCTTTTTTTCTTTCTAATTAAGAAAAAAAGAATGAAATGCCTTAACAGAATGATGATAGTGCAGCTTAAAAAATTTCAGGTATTTTAAAATAACACCGTTCGGGGATGAAGAAGTAAGGCAGGCTGTTAACAAAAAGAAAAAAACATTTAAGGAATGCCAGATGATAAACGCAAGAAAAAATGGAAGCATATAATGTAGCAAAGAAAGAGGCAAAACAGCAGTAGCAAAAGCGAAGTATCATCATTACACAAAACTTTATAGTAAGTTAGACTCAAGAGATGGCGGTAACTGTATATACCGGTTGGCTAATGCACATGTTAAAAACACACAATACGAGTACATTGAGCATTATATTTTCATAAAAGATGCAACAGGAACCTGGCTTCTAGATAAAGCCAAAAGAGATAATCATGGGGATTGGGTAAGTCTTATTTGTGGAGAGCTAGGGCCTGGTAAATATTTTCATATGGTCCAACCATCTCTGCCGTCCACACCTTGGTTTTATCGCTTTAGTGTCCCAGTTAGTTTGACCCGTAGGTTTGTGACCGTTGTGTGTAGGCTCCGATCCGGCCATTGCCGATTGGGTTTCAATTTTTCAAACACCGGGCACTGCACGGGTTGTGTAATATCTATTGTCGACAAAGTTTCAGAGAAGACACTAACCACTTGTTATTTAATTGCGCCCAGTTCGATAACACGAGACTTGCGTTTTCTAAAGACCTCATGTCCTGCGATGTTTATCCTCCATTGTGTATTTTTTATCTTCTCTGTTCCAGTGATAAAATTTTATTTGTTCTTTTTACGTTTACTGAAAGAAACAGGATTGTTATTTGATTTTTTTTTCCCCATTATTTTTACTTATTTTTTCTTACATTGTAGTCTTTGTCCAGTGTGGCTGTGACTACTTCCTTTTCCTCATAATGCATTGTGAGCATTGCCGGGCAACTGTGGTCATAATATGAGATAGAAATATTTATCTATTTATCTATTTTTTCTTTTGCTCCTTTTTCCAGAATGAAAAAATCTTGTTTGTGTTTGTTTTGTTTCATTGAGCATTGTGGGCACTGCTAGCAATTGCGGCCATAATGTAGAATGAAATTTCTTTTCCCGAATTTTCTGTTATTAGTAACTTTTTATATCTAGTCGCGGTGTAGTTTGCTGGCCAAATGAACTGTTCTGTTCTTGCAAAAAAAAAAAAAAAAGAAAAAAAAAAACCTGGCTACATGACAAAATGAAAATTGTGCGGTGCTGGAAGCAATATTTCTGTGAGCAAGCCACCGATTTAAATCAATACCCAACTATCCCGAAAGGAAAAAAAGTGATGGGTCCTATTTCTAATATTACTACGAATCAAGTGTCTAGAACTATTAGTAAAAGGAAACTATCAAAGGCACCAGGACCGGGAAGCATTCCGGCGGACGTTTGGAAAATATCAAAATTGAATGATACAGCTACTATGCGGTTAACAGAATTCTTTAATACAGCAGTAAATCTTGAACTGGAAAAAACACATTCAAAATTTAAATTCGAAAATAAGACAGTCAATTCCAGCTCTACATAAAATAAAACAGGTTTTAACATATCGCACATTACGTATATACTATGATTCAATAATAATGTCCAGAATTTTATATGGAATTCAAATATGGGGTGAGGCTAAGAAAACGGAAATAAATAAAATAAGCAAAATACAGAAAAGGTGTTTGAAACTTATACTCCCCTACTGGAAGCAAAACGATTCCGAATCAACTTGGTGGAAAGAAAACAACGAAATGTCCCCCAAGATGTACTATTTCTATTATAGATTACTTGAATTTAATGTCAATAATATAAAATTACCATCTAGGCAAAAAACTCGATTAACAAGAGACCAAAATAGTACATATTACATCTACCCTCGAGGCGTAAATCTACGAACTGATAATACTGATGACTTAGTTCTAATTAAACTAATTAGTAAAATACCCCGTAATATATTAAACGAAAAAAAACTTGGTTTGTTGAAAGGGGAAATAAGGAAATGGCTGAAGGAACGGTGTAAAGAGTAAAACCCCAAAGATACGGTTCGAATCATCACATTTTATAATTTTATATTATTGTTCGTTTATTTTTCTTTCTTTCTTTATTTACTTTTTCTTCTTCTCTTCTTTTCTTTGCTTTTTCTTCTTCTCTTCTTTTCTTTGCTTTTCTTCGTATTTGAAGATATTTGCTACCCCCATGTATCGGTATGTAGATGAGTACTTGCTGTGTGTGTATGTAATTGTATGTGTGTACTATGCCATAAGTTATATAAACTTAGTTGACTATAATTATAATGTATAGGATAAGCTAGAATAATTGTAATTTGGTATCTTAAATAAACGGTAATAAGAGTGTCGGGCACTCACACAACGGGCATACTTGCCCTGTGAGACCCACAACTTATTTAAATAATAAAAAAAAAAAAAAAAAAAAAAAAAAAAATGCTGGACTAATCCCCTACAGCTGGAGATCTAGCAAAACCATCCCAATATAAAAAATAAAAGGAACCCAGCAGACTGCAGCAACTATCTCCCGATACGATTATTATCACATACATTTAAAATATCGCAGCTAGTCACTAGAATTAACAATAAATCAGTGCGGTTTTGTAAGAGGGTATGGTACTACCGACGCAATCTTTGCACTCCATTCGCTGATGGAAAACACAGAATGAAAAGAGCAAGTATAAATTTAGCTTTCATAGACCTATCAAAAGCATTCGATCAAGTTCCACATTGCTTTACCTGGTATGCACTGCGTAATCATGGAGTTCCAGAGCATTTAGTAAAATGGATACAAATATTATATAAAGAAGCATCAAGTAGAACCCGCTGTGCAGTGGGCGAATCAGATGATTTCTCTATTCAAATAGGGGTCCATCAGGTATCCACACTGTCGCTACTACTATTTAACATTATCCTAGATACCATAACACGGAATATATGAACTCCAGTCACTTGGACACCGCTATATGCAGATGATATTGTGCTAGTTGATAACACAAAAGATGCTCTCCAAGGTAGAGTTCAGACTTGGAGCGACCAATTGTTGAAGTCTGGACTTGAAGTCAATGTCCAGAAAACCGAGTATTTCACAACGGACCCAAATATTAGCGGATCTATTCAAGTCGGCAGGGAATTATTACCCCGGACAAACAGTTTTAAATATCTCAAATCCTATATACCGGCAGACGGTAGTGCATCCGATGCAGTTTGTGGTCGTATCAGCGCAGCCTAGCTAAAGTGTAGGTTAATGGCAGGTGTGCTATGCGACAGAATAAGGTTAAAGTTAAAAATATATCGGACTGTCATCTGTCCAGCGGCCCTGTATAGCAGGGAATGCTAGGGTGGTCACCAGGTATCCGATTATGGGATCATATTAAGAATGACGTTGTCCGGAGAATAATAGGAGTCGTACCAATAACGGACAAACTGTGCGAGAAAGATGGTATGGACATGTACAACATGCTCGAGAAACCAGAAGTGATTCGCTGTTGGCACTGGTAGACAGAGTACAGGTCAATGGCAAGCGGCCAGTGAGTAGGCCGAAAAGAAAATGGATGGATGCCGTTGCGGCAGATGTCAGCAGAGTTGGAGTGGACCCATCCCTGGAATTCGACCGCCCGCGTTGGAAGTATGCCATAAACCAAGCAGACCCCACCCCATCGGGAAAATGCTGAAGAAAAATCAGAAGAACCAAAGAGTAGGAATGATGAGTTGGTAAGGAAAGGCAGGGCATAAAAGCTCTATCACGTGTTTCAGCAAACTGGAATGCAGAACAAGATGTGTTTCGTACAAAGACATAATCCGCGCCGCAAATAACTGTATCTTTTGATTAGAGAGAACAATGTAGGGAGGAAGGAAATAAAAAGCGGAAACGAGAAGAAGATGATGGAATATTGCTTAAAAACGCAGCGAATAATTGAGACAACGTCAGAACGACGAAGCAAACGAAACAAGAGAAGTCATAGATGGAAGGGAAGAATTGACTGAACACAAAGATAGAAGAAGCGATTGTTAGACAAAGAAGAAGCATCTGACCAAAACCTGAAATGAAAACTCTTACCGAACGGCAGTGGATTATTAGAAATGGAATATTTGTAAAAAAGAAGCGAGCGGAAGCAGAATTAGTCGCTCTATTGCCAAAGATACCCGAATGGCTGGGAACCATAGCAAATCAATGGGAATTGAATGAATAGAGGAGGGAGTATGTATGCGTGGACGTATACGAAGAATAATAAGTTACAAGGATGATTAGGGGGCGCTCGTGGAGTCGAGAATAGTCAAATAATTTGAAAAAAGGCAATTGGAGGCCAGCGGAATAATGGAGTGTAGGATAGTTGTTAATTCATTTGTGAATATAGAACGAAAATAAGGAAGATGAAAGGATTCTGAAATATTAAAATTTGGAAGGATACAAAAATCTTCAACACTACCAGGTTTTCTCGAACCATCAGTGAAAATGATCGCGCATGAAAAGGAATTAGGGAATTAATGGTACCACAGAATTCCTGTCTAATTGCGGTTTATGGAAGGTATTTTGAAAGCGAAGATAGAATAAAAAATTTCAGAGGACGGTCAAGATTGCTGAAGCTGAAAGAAAAGCAACGCAGGTTGTTAAGGAAAATTGTGTACGACTAAAATAAACGTAAAATGAAGAGAGAAATAAAAGATAAGACAGGGATTTCCGTAGAAGCAAAACGGCAGATTTTAGAAATCGAGAAATAGGTATAAAGATAAGTAGTGGACGCGAGCGGAAGACATTTAACAAGGAAACAATATCTTAAATAAGATCTGGGAATTGACAGGCATGACGTATCAAATTTAGCAAGAACGTCACACCAATCACTATCGGTGAACTGTTTTTTATCACTGCATAGGAAAAGGTTCTTTGCCGGATTTAAATGATGTTATACTCGCTTGTTTTAGATTACCTAGTTTATAATTTAATAAATACGTTGGTCAATATTTTTATCGAACTGTTAAATGGAAAATCTTTTCTGTCGATTGATTTTATATTTTACTTGTTTTCGCTATTAAATTCATCATCGGCACGTGACTTTTGTTTTAATTTATAACAATATGTGGTGGTCATTAAATCAGAACATGGCTAATTGCTCATTTATTTGCAATAATTATTTTTTTTAGATAAACGAAAAACATTTTAAGGAATTTTTATTAATTTTAATGAAATATATTTGAATTTTTTCCCGTTAATCGACTCAAATCATTTGGCCGTGTGCATATTGGTTTCCATAATTCTTATAATTAACATCGTGTTTTTTAATTTATTGTGCGCGTAATTTTATTTATTTTTTTTTACCCCCCTTTGGGCACGCCTGCTAAAGACCTACACCCAGAAAAAGCAAGAAAGAAAAGAACCGTCAGTTAAATTTTGATTCGGTCAGATATGGGCAATATAAAAGAACTAACAGATGAAATAATTGATGGCGAGGGGAAGGACAAAATATAAGATGCACAATAAGGAGTAGGTTGAGTTTCAGCATACAAGAATATAGAATACAACGTTCAACAGAAAGGAATGGGCATTCAAAAAAGATGTGATTGGCGTTGCAAACCACCGCTTCATTGGAGTGAAGAAGACAATTTGGAGAGGAGACAAAGGAATAGCGAAAACTAGAGGAAGGGAGAGCAGAATGGCCAAAATGTAAGCGAATCATAGAAATGACAACAGAACGGGAAAGTGAAGGAAACTACAAGAATACCAGGTATTAGAAGGAAGATTAGGTTGTACAGATAGATAAAGAGATTGATCGTTACGGAAAGAGAACGGGGAAATATCTAACCAAAGTTTCAGGTGGAACTTAGTACATAGGGAATTCAGGTTAGAGGATGAAACTTTTTTATAAAAGGAACAGAACGAAGCAGTAATTCGAGCAAAGGAATCCGACGTCTCATTACCTTTAATGTCCATATGGCCGGGAACCCACAGCAAATCAGCACAGATGGAGTAGCGAGAAAAACGAATAAGACAGCGTATGCGAAGAATGATGAAATCGGAAGAGTAATCAGGAAAAGGTGATAGCTTGAAGAACACTCATGGAGCCTGAAATAACCAAATAATTAGAAAATTGACGACTGGAGGAAATGAAGATAATGAAGCGTAGGCTAGTCATTAATTCGTTTATAAAGGTAGAACGGAAAGAAGGAAGACGAAATGATTCAATCCGGAAGGACAAAAGAAGCTTCAACACCATGAGGTTCCCTGGAGCTATCCGTGAAGATGGTTACATGCGATGTAAATTTGGAATAGATAATGCTGTAGAATTCCTGTTGAATTATTGCCTGGGGAAGGGATTTGGAAAGTGAAGGTGCAAAAAAAACATTGGGAGAGTGGCGGAGATCAGAAATTATTAATCAGCATTTCACTGCCGTTACAATTTTCACTGCATAAAAACTTCACATTAAACGTCGCATAAGAACGTTATATATCGAATTGGTATATTATACACTGCCGCTGACAAAAAACCGTCGTAAACAATAGTATATATTGATCCGAAACTGTTGTTTTGCCTCGTTAATTTTTTAATGTTTTTAATGTTACCATTTTTGAATTTTTGTCATCTCTTTGTTTTGGGGCGGTATTTTTTGAATAAATTTTAATTTTAGATGCCCCAGATTCGTGTCGAACGTAAATAAATCAGAGCAACCACTACATGCATACCATCATCATAATTTTCACGAGTTAGTTAATCTGAGTAACCGACTCAGGTTTAATTTAGCCACTATTACCCGAAATGGTACAGTTATATGAATGCGTCGTTGTAGTTGTTAAACTAAACCACCTTTCATAGAAAAAGTTCTTATTCGGTAAAGAGAGGAAATAACTCACGTTAATCATAACGATTTTTATAAGTAAAAACCCAATCATTAATTATTCTAAACTGTTTAAAGTAATAAAAAGATCTGCAGAAAATATAAAAATTTAATTTTTAACAATGGAATTTATCGCTGACCGAGTAATTAATTGTTCAGCAACTATCCCAGACAAGGAAAAATACAGAGTTGTACCTTATTAATAACTATATGATTCGCGGTGAATTTTTTAAAATATAAATATTAATTTAATTTTGATAAAAACAGAAACCGATAAAATGGTATTAGAGAAAGTGAAAATGAACCAGACAATAATTGTAAATTGACATTGTGTATTTTTGATAATTAATCATCCTGGTAAAATATTAATACTAACGAAGGTACCTGAGTTGTATAGACCTAAATTACATTTCGGTTATTAATCTTATGATGAATCAAATCATAACGGTACCCTATTGTGATGAATTATTTTAAAGACTCTAAATCTAATGGGATCTTTCAAAATGAGTTTCTTTTTAAAATTCCTTTAAGTTTTCTTGTTTTTCCTACTTTTTTTTCGCGAACTGATGAAACTTCTTATTCAACGTTAACTGATTAAACGGGATTATAAATCAATAAGGAAAAAAATTATAGTAACTACTCATATCGAACATTCTTCTTCTTTCTAATTGTTTAAAAACTTCCTTACTCCTGAACTTCCATAGTCAATAACATTACAAATCGATTTTAATTTATCCGAACATCCTTCAACGCATACATGCGCAATTAAGCAGTTAAGCAGCTAAAGTTAATTAAAATATTACGAAAACTGCTACGAATGAAGTGAATATTTCACGCTCAAGTCGAAGATAAGCACGGCATTTTAGTGCCCGCCTCGAACGTTAATAATGTCAAATTGATCTCCGGAGAGAAATTGGCAAAGCTGCGTATACATTGCTGGTTTCAATACGGCTTACGTTGCAGCCCGTCGTTTCACAGCTATATTATATGTAATCACGGCTATACGAAATCATGTAAATTGAGAACTATAGCGAACATAAAAGAAAATATGAATTTGGAAGTACGGAATGGTGATTTTTCAATAACGCTCTATATACGAGCGACGATCGTACTTAGCGATAAAAAAAAACGTAAAAAAAAGCAATTAATTTTTGAAATCTACAATATCCTTTCTCTATTTTTCGACGTATTCACCTAAAATATTCAAGCGCACTTGCCCTAACGTGCTACCAATTTTTCGATGCCTCGTTGGAAAAACGTCCTTCCAACTTCGACTAACCAATAATTCATGACGAAATTCTTCACTTCGTCGTTCGCGAAACGCTCTCCTGCCAGGCAGGGCTGTTTTTAAATGATCGAACACACATGGGGGCGATTATCCGAAGTTTGCATCTGTATGCAAAATTGACGGCCGACCGCTGCCCGTTTCATTTTCCACATAATCTGTTCCGTGCTCGAACATATTTGGACACCATGTGGGTCTGGAAATTTCTTTATCACCGTACACTTCACATATTTGTCGATAAATTTCAGTACGATTATGATTTTTTGCCCACAAAAACGGCACTACACTTCGCCACTCAGTTGGACAACCAATTCACACGACGCTCCATTTCAAACAGACATTATAAACGAGCCAAACAAGATACCGGTTTTATTCTTTCACAGGGGGGGGGGGTTGTACGATAATTTAGGTAGAAACTACGCGTGAGTGTAACTTACTTATTGGTTCTCCCCCATACATTACGTACATATTACAGTTCAAAGGCCTCTTCCAGCAGCAAACAATGTTATACGGTCAATACAGAGCCCATCAGAAACCAGACTTTTAGGATCTCGAGTAAAAAAGATCTTATTCTGCGCATCAGAATCTCTTCACATCGAATTATCAACGATTCAAGACTTCCTCAACGTAGGCAATAAATCTGCAAAAATCTTTCCACCATGGACAACGAAGCTGACCTCATTCAAACGAGCACTCTTATCCATAGTCCATAAACTACTTTCTCTGCAAGGAAATAGATTATATTACTCAGATGGCACAAGGGCAGCAGAATTTGCAGGTTGCGCAGTCGTAGTTGGTCAAAATGTTATTCTCAGATTTCCGCTTCTGTCGCTATTCTCCGCTTTGTCCGCAGAATTGTATGGCATCCTGTCAGCTTTGGAACACGCGGTTTAATTAAACCAACATACAATAACAACAGCCACAGACTCACTTGCAGCCTTACAGAATATCTTACAAAAATCAAACCATCCGATAACTGACTCTGTAAATATAATCCTCCATAATTCACCACCGAGGGTAACCTTCCTGTGGGATCCTGGTCACGCAAAGATACCAGGAAACTTCATGGCCGATCATGCCGCAAAAGAAGCATCAAAAATTCTTCCGGTTCTACGAATTCAGATTCCATCCGGTGATGTCAAGGAAGCGAATAAAAACCTTTACTGGAAATTATTGCAGAAAAAGTGGGCGGAGCAACAAAATCCATCGCACCTACATGCAGTCAAACATCAGTTCGCGATTGGAAATTTCAGCCAGAAAATCGAAAGGATCAAGTGGTGCTGTGCCGTCTACGTATCGGCCATTCCATCTTCACACATGCATATATATATTTCAGAAGCTTGCTCCACCAATATGTGACAGATGTGAAGTTCCTATCACCATTATAATTGAATGTCCAAAAATTCTTAACCTATGCTCTAGCTTCCCTCCGCAATATCCTCCTTTGTCACTCCTTTCCCAGGATTCGCCATCCGTCGCATCCCTTCTCGATCTTTTCAAATTAGTAAACCTATTTAATATAATATAATAAACTTGCAGGCCGCGCTCCTAGCCTAGTTACTGTACACAGCGCGGAAAAAAAAACAAAAAAAAGAGAGAGCGGTTATTTATTATTGTCCAGACTTCCATCCGGTTTCGTTAATGAAAAGTAAACACTGATTAAATCTGCCCATATTATATTTTTAACTGCGCTTTCGCTATCTAGACAATATTTTTTGTGCAAAGTAAAATAGCTTATCGACGGCTAGCTTTAAGTGAAATGGATTTTTGCCGGTTGTAAACGAATAACGAAGTAACGAAGTAGAGCCCGTAGGAAGATTCGCAGTAAGCGATAAAGCTACCAGCGTAAAGAAAGGGGAGAGAACGAAAGCCTTTATCGATAATTAAAATCGTCTAATTTTCTTTTTGAGCAATTTTCTAGAAATTTAATTTGTCGCGATATTGTCACAACAATAGGTTCATCATTCTTCACGATATCGAAGTCATTCTCTGGCATCTCGGTAATGGGGCAGTAAGCAACGGGCTGTAAAACAAATTTTAAAAGTTGACAAGTAAACGGGATACTTACGGAACTTCCACTGAAACAGGAAATGCGCGTATGCTAAAAAAAATTGTCGATAAGTGATCAAAAAGACCGACTGATGGTTCGGCACTTACACAAAAATTTTATTCTGAATTTAACTTTGCTCGTATTTAACGGATCATTTATTTCTTTGAACTTTCACTTCGAGTTAAAACAATACTCAATGTAATTCGCAGTTATTGTCAAAAAAACGAATGTAAAAATTTAGTAATTTGGAACAAAATACGAATATAACAAACATTATAATCTCTGTACACTGCTACAAAAAATGTTTTCGGGCAAAGCTCATCTTCAGCTGGAAAAAAGAATTTACAATGTAAAAACAAAACTTGAATAAAAGTTTCGAAATTCGGTTGTGTGTTTTATGTTGTGAATTCTCTTTTCCGGCTGAAGATGGGCTTTGCCTGAAAACGTTTTTTGTAACGGTGTGCATCGATTATTTTTGTATTTTGTTCCAAATTATTATATTTTTATTTAAAAGCATGGTAAATAATTCTATTTTTTTATTTACTTTTTTTTATTGATACAATCTATATTTTTTACAATGAAATAATTATCTACTTTAATAAATATCGCTTTAAACTAAGCCAAGCCCATACGGAGGCAACAGTCCATTGACCACTGCTCCTAACATATTACATATTTATAATAGATAATAAATTACGAACATATATCTTATATTCTCTAGTGTACATATATGTATACACGTATTACGAAGTAAAATGTGATGGATGTTGCCGTTTAAGGCTCCTTATGTTTTCTCCGGTGTTAAGAAATCGAACTATTTCTACTTTAACGTGTCAATGAATCCGCTTTTCATGTTTAATGGTCTTTTTCTTGATATAACTTCATTGACCGATGTTATATGCAGGTCTCCATAGATATCATCATTACGAAAATAGCGATATGCATCGACTATTGTTCGTAAAATGATGCTCTGTCTCACTTGAATTTTTGAACTATTTAAGTTACCAGTACAAACCCAAAAAGTTGTATTCCGTTTGTCCATATCGGCATAATGATCCGACGGTACAGAATGCATTTATGTCGAACATCCAGTGGCGACTTCCGACCTATCAACCACTATAATTGTTTCGCTGTGTGCTTCATTTGTTAGCACTTCACTTGGCGTGCAAATTCCACGTAAGATGTCTATCCAAGTGCATACCCGAATACTTGGTAGAATTTACCTGTGGTACAGGCTTATTTTCAAAATTTACTTGGTAATTTTTCTTTATTTTGGCAATATGTGAACGTAACATATGCTAATTTCTCTTTATTCAGCTTGACTTTCCAATCCGTCGTCCACTTGTGTACATTATTCAAAGCATTTTGTAGATTGTTTGTAGCCTGAAGATGGCTGGTGCTAACAGCTAAAATAGCAGTATCATCAGCGAAAATAGCTGCCATTATTTTGTTGCCAATCGATAGGTCTTATCTCTATATAGGAGATATAACATAGATCCTAAACCCTGTGGAACTACAGCCGTAATATTACAAGAATTCGACGTAGAACTTTCGTACGCTACCCTGAACTGGCGACCAGCCAAGTACGATTTTAACAATCTACACAGATCGCCGGATAACATTTTTCTCAGCTTAAAGACAAGGTCTTCATGCCACACCTTGTCGAAGGCTTGCGCAATATTTAGAAAACCTGTCGGACAGTATTTCTTATCTTCAAACACTCTATTTATGATAGACGTAACTCTGTAAACATGGTCAATTGTCGAATGATGTTGTCGAAATGCGAACTAGTGAATCGGCAGATCTTCTCCAACCAGCGGTAACAACCTCGTGAACAGTAATTTTTCAAATAACTTGCATATCACCGATAACAGTGATATAGGTCTATACGATGTTTAAAACTATCGGGAATATTTCATCGATTCCGTGAGCTTTCTTCGAATTGATACTTTTATCGACTTCTCTGGCTATCTCATACGGTATAAGTGTAGCTAACCGTTTGTTTTTGCTACACGTGATGTTCACATCGGAATCAATATCATGAGGCTGTAACACGTGCGTCAATTAATATGCGAATAGCTCCGTTTTTTCGTTATCTTGTCTCGCCTAATTTCCAACTTCATCTCGGAGTGGAGGAACATACTTGACAGCACGTTTAATTCGACGGGTCGCTTTATAATCTTTATCCGAAAATGGACTCAGTCGCTCTAAGTAATTCGCGAACGTTTTATTTATTATATTTTTCATTCGCATATTGAGCTGTTTTTATCTTGTGGATCTTGCGAGTTGTGTCACTTACGTCTTGCTATTCTCCTTTCTGAAATTTTACTACGTACTTTTTAAGGAAGCGTGATTTCCTGTGCAGTATTCACCAATGATTCCGGAGTAGAAACTTTTGCTGCTTCGTGGATCGCTTCTATGAAACATGCAGATTGTTCCTCCGGTTCACCGATTGTTTTTAGACGTATTTCCAAATTTACTCGTCGATCCAATTCTTCTCGAAATGTGTCCCAATCTGTGAGGTTTATTGGAACGAAGTTCTTATACGCGGTTTGTCGGTAGGAGTAAACTGGCAGAAAAGGCGAGGAAACGAAAATCGCGTTATATGTCGTCTAAGCGACCTTCACTCTGTCCCTTTCTATTATATGCGTGTCTGTGTGTGCGAGTGAGCGAGTATCGAGATTCGAGCAGAAATCATCGTACGCGGTTAGCTGCATAAGCCCAATTCTAAACACCTGTACATTGAATTTGAAAATTGGCGCGGTTTTTTTGTTCGGCGTTATCACGCTACAATGAGTCTGATGATTTATTTATTGTTTTTGTTTTAATTAATTCATACGGGATTTATATATGGTGTGTCATTTTTTATCGTATACTTTGTGAATGACTTCATACTTTTATATTTACCAAAAAGTGAAAGGAACTTCGTTCTTACCAGGTGTCCGTCCCCCTCTAGACAACACTTCCCTTTTTTTGTCAGAAAATGTTTTTTATTTTTCCTTATTACAGTTGTACTAATGGTTATCAGAACGCGAGTATGATCGCATGTGAGATCAGTAATACCTTCCGCTTCTACATAACTATTGGCAATGCCCCTTGTTATGAAAAAGTTGACGAGATCAGGTTTTTTTTTCGCCTATTAGCAGGCTAATATGTAAGTTTTCCTGCGCTGGCTACATTACATTGCAAACTTCTTATTGCCCTTAGTAGTTACTTTCCCTTGACGTGATCAGAACTTTCTTTATTGCTTGAAACGCGACTTCATCGTCAAGCTTCATTTTTTGCATTCATATCACCACCGATGATGTATCTATTGCCGAAATATTTCAAAAAGCTGATATATTGATCCTACTTCAGATTATGTTTAAGTAAACAGCTAGCACCACATTAGTAATCGTACTATTCTGTCAAACCGCATCTGGGTGAGGTGTATAGTAAATTGTGTACCCTTGAAATCTAGGGTAGTTTCTGTCGGTCAAATGTGTCTCTGATATTAGTGCTACATCTATTTTACTGTCGTGCAGAAATATTTCTAGTTCTGCTAAGCGTTCCATGAGTGCATTTGCATTCCACGTTATTATACGCAAAAATGATTCAGTCATTGCGCTTATTACGAGATTTATTCCGTGACACTGTCAATACAGACTGTTTACCTTCTAGTGCACTAGGTCTATGTGAAATAGACTGAACTTTTTTTATTGAATTTGCAAGCGCTTGCATAATTTCATCATATGACACTACAGAAGGACATGCTTGATTTGAAATATTCCGATGTTCGATCTTGTCCTGTGTCAATTTTGTAGTCGTACTTGTCGACTATACATTTTGCTGTGTTCGTTTGGTTCTAACTACAGAAGCATAAGACATTTGCAGTTGCCCGAATTTTACTGATTCTTTTTTCTGTTGTTGGATACGTTGGACCGCTGAAGTTTTCGGTTATTTAAATATCTTATCGATTTCACGGTAAGTGGGCCATCCTAGATAATTTGAACTATGATTAGCACCGCAGTTAGCGCAAATTATGTAATTCATCGATTGTTCTTTTAGTTTAAAGTAAACATTTTTAAGGAAACAAAACTTAACGTTGCAGTGTAAAAGTTGCGGGAATTTTCCGGCAGGCAATAAAATTTGGAATTGAAGCAGATTCAATGAAGTATCTACCTGCGTGTCGCTATGAAGTACTGATTTAGTTTAATTTGAGCATTGTTAAGAAAGCAAAACACTTATTTTCTTATGAAGGCTGCAGTGTAAAAGTTATGGAAATTTTTCCACAGGCAATGAAATATAGGATAGGAGCAGATTGGATGAAGCATCTATTTGCGCGGCGCTGTAAACTACTAAATTAACAGTGTAATTCGATATTGTTGTATAGGTGGTATAGGAAGAAAATTTTACTAGTGGTATTTCAAGGTTCACATGGTTCTTCTGTTGTAGAAGTTAAAATACGTTAACTTTAAAACACACAGTAATCCGTTCCAACGATTGTACGCTGCACTGACGAAACCAGTGTCCTCTATCAATTGCGGATCCAAACAGTGCATGTTTAGAATTTAGTTCCAGAACTTGTGGAAAAGGTAATGAACTTATCCGTTGCTACGTATTAGCTTTCGTCAAATGCACTATTCGTATCAACTTTATTTTCTCTTATTTATTAATAACTTTTAAGTCTCTTCTGAAATGCTGATAATTAATTTCTTCTTATTTTTTAACCATTTTTTATGCTCCACTGCAAGAAGCAGCCATTCTTCTATGTTTTTCTGTCCAGTGCTCTCGTAAGTATTATCAGTTTTTTTTTGTTTTTTGTTGGTTTTTTTTTGTTAGTTGTTCTTTTCCTCTTTCGTTTTTTCGGCAACAAAGTTGTTAATTTGATGGATTCCGTTTGCATGCTAATTTATTTCTTTTTAGGTTTCAATAATTTTAAGGTACTGTCTTTAACTGCTTTCCTCTTACAGCTTAGTTGTCGTTTTCCACGTTGCACTTTTCCTTCCGGAGTATTTTCTACAACGCGCCTGCTTGACATATGCGGTAGGTATCAATTTTTTTAACGTATCGTTGTGCATCAGGTTCACAACTCATTTACAATTCATTGCTAGTGAGTAGCAAATGAAGTTACTCCTTTAAATATACAGGCAACAATAGGAGTTCCGGGGTTATCCTTCACAGTGTTGAGGCTAATTTTTTAAGGAAAATTATTTACAACAACAAATTGACCTTCTAAAAGCTTACATGTCCAGAAATAGGTGATTCTTGATGAGTAATTTGATGAATTGTACACGTGTACGTATTAATTAGGCGCGAAACTTCAAATACGTTTTTCTCAAAACTACCTGTTCAAAAACGGTAACCGTTGCCTTCCAAAAATCACTCGATGAGTCTAAATCAAATTTATGCAGCATTTATAAGCGCGAAAACCCACTTTCTGATCAACAGATTTTATTATTTGATCAATAAAAAGTAAAGTAAAGTCAATCCCATATCCTTGATAAGGTATCATGGATTGTGTTGCTAACAATTAATTATGGTCGCCTTTACTTTCCTCTGAGAGCGACTTGGATCCAAAACGAGACAAGTCTCGAACCCGTGACCTCTGATTTGGTGAGCCAAACACCTTCACCACTAGGCTACCGCGCTGTCTATTTTATCGATACTTTCTTTGGAACGAAGTTCTTTTTCGTGGCTTGACGGTAGGAGTAAACTGGCAGAATAGGCGAGGTCACGAAAATCGCGTTATGCGTCGTCCGGCAGGCGATCTTCACTCGCGTTCTCTTTCACTCTGTTCCTTTCTATTATATATGTGTGTGTGTGCGCGCGTGCGAGCTAGTATCGAGATTCAAGCTGCAAGCATCGTCCGCGGTCAGCTGTATGAGCTCAATTCTAAATACGTGTATATTTTACTGAATTTGAAAATTGGCGTGTTTTTTTTGTGCGATGTTACCACACTTTAACGAGTCTGATGATTTATTTTTTGTTTTTGTTTTAATTAATTCATACGGGATTCGTATTTTTGGTTTTTGTGGTTTTTGTTTTAATTCATACGGGATTTATATATTGTGTGTCATTTTTTATCGTATACTTTATGAATGACTTTATACTTGTATATCTACCAAAAAGTGAAAGGAACTTCGTTCCTACCAGGTGTACCGATCTAGACAGCACTTCTCTTTTTTTTTGGTTTCAGAAATATTTTTTAGAGATTAACAATTTAACATTACACCGCGATGGATTCTGAAAACAATACGCGAAAAATTTTTATTTTCTTTGCTGCTACCGTACTATTTTAGTTTATTTGTTAATTTAATTTCAGTTTATTAAGTTTTTGAGGCAAAATAATAATTATCATCCAATTAACCGAAAACCTAACGGAATATTTTCAAAATATCGTGCTCTAAGAAAATTCAAAAAAAAAAAATAGTATTTTCAAAAATCTAACTATTTCTAATCTCTTAATTGACATATGACCAGTATCACTTTTTTTCAGATTTTTTCAATGACATATATTAATTTCTCATCTGACTAACTGACCTATATATATATATATATATATATATTCCTAAATATTTTACCCATTATTATTTCAATTTCGAAAATGTTACATTCTTTCTTTTTTTGTTTATGCAGACATTAGCATTATGCTTATTATTATTTACAGTTCTGCTATACGTTTTTTATTTGATTATTTACCCGCCTCAGTTTAGCTTTTTTTTCATATTTATTTCAATCCATGGTTAGCTAAATTCATTTATATCTTTTTACGTCTTGTTATGTTGCCTGTCCGATATTCTTGCGGTGAGTTATAGGTGTACTAAATTAACTACACACGCAAGTGTTTCACTTTATTACTTCGTACATTATGTTAGAATAATATATGAAATATAAAATAGAGAATATTTACTTCTTTGGAAAACACCATCTTTTATCTATCTTGTAGTTAAATCCTAAGAGTGGTCTTTTGGCCATGATAATACTTTTCTAGTACTTCCGCTTCTTCGAAGCTTTTTGTAGTTTCTTATAGCTGTCGAGCCCAATATTTTTTAATAATGTCGTTATAAACGAATTCGTAAGTGTTCCGCATTCCCGTTATTATTGTTTTGTTTTTTTTTTCCCTATTCCCGAAACTTCGGGTAGGGTACATTTATTTAATAAAAATATTGATTTATTATAATAACGGAATTAATATAACCCATCCAATTAAGTATTTGGTATTATATTAATTACCAATCCCGTTGTTATCGTTAAGCCCTCAAACACTTCCCGAAAGAAATCCGTCATGCCTTATGACACGACCAGCCAAGTTAAGCGCGTTCTCCGTATCTGGTCTATTAACGATCTCTACTCATAGATTACGCCCAATGCTTCCTAATTTTTTATCCGTGCAGCTTATTCTTTCCATTTTGAATGCTTGTAGTTTATCAGCATTCTGTTAGTTTAGGGTCCAAGTTTCTGCATCTTATAGTACTACAGACCATACGTAAATAAAGTAAATTCCATACCATTAGCAGGGGCTCGGTGATTGTGAAGTTAAGGTTCACGGTGCACTAAGCCCAAAGACACTAATGAGCGCAGGGAGACCAGTTCCCCTTTTTCTCGGTTTCTTTTGGTTTCCCAGATTTCCTTGGTACCTAATTATTTACGGGCTGGCTAAACCTGATCCGGAACGAGACAAGTCTCGAACCCATGTCCTCTGATTTATTCGGAATCAATGGCATTGACTTTTGTCTTAATATTCTTTTGCTGTTCTCGAAATGCATACTCCGCTAATTCAGTACGGCCGCTGATTTCTTGAAAGCAGTTTTATTATTATTTGTCCTCGGTATTTTTGAACTTCGCGGAAATAAAAAAAAAAACACAAACTCAAAGGCAAATAAAGTGGTCTAAAACGATGAATAGCGATGTACAGCGCGGCGTGGACTAGAAAAGAAAAACTGTAGCCGCGGCGTCACGTCGACAAGAAGTATCGTTATAGCCTTGTATCTTTGTGTCTCCATAAATTAGATATAATCCAAAGTTATTTTTTGACTGCAGCTGTACCTTAGTGAAACTCTCTTCAATTCTAGCAGTTCTTACTGAATTTAATGCGCCACCCCTGTTTATTCGCAAATCCTATTTAGGATTGGTTTCCTTACTAAACATCGTTCACCGTATACGTTCCTAACTTTCGATTTCTTGGAATTTGTGTTTTTACTCCTGCAAAAATCCCTATGAGATCTCTAATTTCTCCTTCTGTCTTAATTCATTTTAGCCATGTAGAATTTCTTCTAATAATAATCTCTCCTACTGTTCTTCAGTGGCGCCTATCTTAAACATCATCTTCAAAATTTTTATTCTATTTTCGCTTCAACATTTCTTCCACAAACCGAAATTGAACAGGAATTCTACAGTTCTATCAGTTCACTAGTTCCTTTTCTAGCAATCATTTTCACTGATGGCTCGAAGAGGTTGGCTGATATCAGTGCTTTATTTACGCCTTCAAATTTTAACTTGTTGAAATTTTTTCGTCTTTTTACCTTTTGTTCTATATACACGGTCGAGTTAATGACCTTCGTACGAGATCCATCGTTTTCAGTGCCTCTAATCACCTTTCTGTTAATTTTTTAATTACTGTTGACTTCATGAGCGCCCTGTTTCCCCCTACCTGATCGTATCTACGATTGTATTATTCTTCATTTGCGTTCACTTATCCATACTCCCTTTAACCTCCATTCCCTTTACAATGGATTGATGTGAGTTCTGAACTACTCGGCCATCTTTGGCGCTCAAGCACCTGACTCTTTGGCTTCGATTGCTATTTCCTTCCGCTTCTGTTTTAAAAAGATTTCATCCGCCGATTTCTCTCGGCTGTGTAAATTTTTTCATTTCAAATTTCGGTCAGATATCTTGAATAATTATTCACTTAATTTATCTGCTCAACCTAGTCTTCGTGTTAATGCGTGGTTCCGTTTGTTTTTCTCAGTTCGCCATTTTGTTATGGTCTCCGTTCGATCTTTTGCGGATTCCTGATCATATTGATGGCAATGAGATGGTCGGTTTCTTAGCATGTTCTTCTATTTCCGGGAGCGTATTTTTTAGCGCATTTTCGGCCCATAATATTGCTCTTCTTTACTCGGCCAATCATTCCAAATTATGGCTCAACTTTTATTCTTCTTTATTTTCTAATTCTGCCTCCTTTAAACTCTCTATTCAGCCATCTCTTCCTCTTCGTCCATAGTTTTATTGATACTTGTTCTCTCTTAAACGCTCTACAATCACTGCTATTTGTGTCACCTTCGCTTTAACCATAGTTTCTTCCCTGTATCACCTTTTCGGTTTTCATCTATATCGATTTCATTCTGTCCTCTTCAGCCACCATCCGTACACTTTCTTTGTGATGCTGATCACGTTTTATTTGAATGTGCAGCCTTCTCTACTGAACAGGCGTCCTTCTATCCTTCGCTATTAAAACTTGATATCCCTACTCCTTATAATCCCGCTGGTATTCTTTCCCGCCGCTTCAGTTGTCCCTGTCCTTGAATTATTTTTTGATTCCCTATCTTCAAACGTTTAAGAATATAACGTTATTTTCTCCTTCTTGCCATTTCTTGGGCTAATGTCCTCGTTGACAAACACCCATTAAAAAATAAATTAAGAATTATATGAAACTTTTTTATATTGCGCAAAAGGTTTGCAGAAAAACGGTCTTATTAAAAAGGATACACTTATTTGTGCAATTGAGACGGTAATTAACCATGCAAAAGGAGTTATTGGCATTAAAATTTAGCCTAGAAATACAGGAGCCCAGTTAATTTATTCGAAAATAACGATAAAAAAAGTATTTAGTAGTCAATAATTTTCTAATTATACAATTTACTGTTAAATGAACCGTTAGTAGCGCTGTGTAAAGTACGAACAAGTACGTGCATTCAAAATATAAGAAATTATAATCATTTTCGCCCAAAAAATCAGTCCTTCGATTCTCGCCAACGGGCAAAACCCTCAGGACCGGCAGATCTAGTTTTTCTATAATATTTGCAGACAAGTTTTTCAACTGACTACGTCATTCTTGTCTGTTTTATTATGGGTTTTCAAATAAAAAAAAAAAAAGTGATAATAATAATAATAAAAGTAGTTTTCAATTTTAGTTTGATTTTGATCTTTATCATACACGTTTTCAAAATGTAACAAAAAGTGTTTATTCGTATTCGTTGCAACTGCTACATAAAATTTCTCTTATTTCGCACGAGATAGTTTGATTTTCAAATGTTTTATTTACACGCACACACTTATACATGCGTATGTATGTAAATCGGAATATTATCGTTTGTTGCAAAATAAAAAGACGAGGAAAACCTTTCAGTAGATTGTCTTCGTTTTTATTCGTCTTCGAGAGTTTAATATCGGGAAGTATAATTCTTTCCTTATCTGGAAAACAGATCGTCTGGGAAAAAGACCCGATGAGGAGAAGGAGAGGCGAGTAATGAGGATAAAATTTACGGGTAATTTAGCGGTTTTGTTTGCAGAGTAATATATGTGTATAGGATTTTAATCAGATATTTTTATAGTCGTTAGCACTGCAATAGACAAATAGGGAAACGTTCACAACAAGAAGGACAAACAGATAGAAAAACAAACGGAGATAGACTTTTGTAATCTCAAAGAGCAAAGTAAAACAAGGAGAATACCACTGAAGAGACAGGAAGCGTCGTCCGACCAACACCGACATTTCGGGCTAACATAATTTGGATGCATTGGGCTCAAAGCCAAACTAATCTTTTTCGCGAATAGTATATAGCCGAACATTCGAAAGGGCCGGGCTGTTGTTACATTTATTTGATTGGTTTTAGGAGGCGAGCAGGCGGCTTCGGGAGCACGCGCATCTCCCACGACGGTCTAGAAAGTTGTCAGATGATTCATTTCGTATAAGGATAAGTTAACGATCACATAAATATGTTCCTGCGCATCGTTTATCTGGACTGCGTAATATCTCGGCCTCTTCACGTATTACATGTAGTTCCGTATTTACAAATTGTGGTGAAAGTTTGAAAAAACTGATACAATGAAAAATTTATCCGGAAACAGTCGAAATTCGGTCGTGCGCTACCTGAACGCTCCGGATTATTCGTAGTCAAACTTTTGCATCTTCACTTTGCTGTTTTTTATATTTACTTCGCCGACAATTCCGTGGTGAACGATAAATAAAAACGTAATAATCTATCCGGAACAGTTCGGCTTTTTATCCTGCGTTTAATGGCCGCTTAAGAGAATTTTAACTATAATTTGTCTCACATTTTTCAGAAATTTACAATTGTGAACACACTAGTTTTTGTGTAAAAAACTTGTAAAATTCTCATTTATGCAAAGTAAATATTTTCTTTTTGTTGATTTCTTTTTTTTTTTTTTTAGAAACCGAATCATTATTCAATTTCGCTTATCTGAAATCATTCACGAACAATTGTTCTTCTGTAATACTTGAAAAATAATGTTCGGTTTGCAATTGGATAGAAGAGTAGGGTAGGGATATTAAAATAATATTCGCGAAAGTAAATTAAATAAACAAACAAAAAACGCCGTGTAGTTTTTTATTTTCGTAAATTATGGGAAAATTAAATTCAAGAAATGTTCGAACGAAATGGAAAGTAAAAATTGAAATTGTACCTTGTTAATAACGCTGAAATGGAAATAAACATTTTTCATGTTTTTTCTCCTAAATCTGCGCTGAATAAAAGGTAAGACATAAACGAAATTACATTACAGCTGAATGATTATATTCAGTCTGCAATCCTATGTCGTAGCAGGTTCTAGAAAAAAAAAATATAATATTAAATGCATCTCCGAGTGTAGAGGGTTAGAAAAAAAATTTCGATTTCCGCTTATGTAAAACCATATTCAGAAAAATTCTCATCATTCATCATTGTTGCTGCGTCACGAACACTATAAATTCCGGCATCTGACCAATTTTGTTAGGAGGAAAAAAATCTTTAATCCCTGTATTTTTTTATATTCGCTAATTCCATTCTCCGGAGCTTTTCCTTTAGTTTCCCCCCGTGTATGAGGGCTTGAACGAACCCTTTTCCCTAATCTTACGTGTAATACAATTTTTCTTCTTCTTATATCATCAAATATACGCAACTTGTCGACTTTACTACACCTATCTAATACGTGACGGTTTGTTATCTTATTCGTTCGCGGGTTATACGTCCGTATGCACACATTTCAATAGCGTCAATTCCCCTTTTTACAATGTGTACTTATTATCCAGATATCGATAGAATACTGCATTACAGACCGCACACAGCAACATTCGTTATCTCATTTCGAAGTTCAGTTTCTTAAAGTTTCCAAAAGTCTGTCTGGTCACTGCTACTGTTCCATGTTCTGAGCAGTTTTTTGAATAATTATTGTTTAGTATCGGAATGAAATTAACTTTTTAAATCTTCTGGAAACAATTTCTTTATGTTATACCGCTTGATTTTTTTACATTTGTATATATTCATTAATAATTTATGTAGACTTTTATATTCAGCACTTAATTTATCTTTTATTTTTTGCTTATAGAATCTACCATTCCCTTTGTGATCCACGCACTATTATTAGTTTCACCCGATTTTAAGTTTTTATCAGCTACATCTCTATTCCTGCTTGGTTTCATTTCCTCCATAAGCATTTAATGTCAATATCACCTATTTCGTTTATTTCATCCATTTTATTTTCCAGTTCTTTTTTAAATTCTTTTAACATGTTTGGATTTGTAGACAATTGTTCAATATTCTATTTTTGATTATTCACATTTTTCGACCTACTACATTTTTTAAGGGCTAAATTACATCTGACCCATGACAGTCTACGATGTGTATTGCACAGGCTGCGCAAGAATATGTTGGCGGTTTTTTACGTTATTTCTAAATCGATTTTTTTTTTCTAGTTAAAACATAATTGATTTGATATTTTGATTTATTAGCCTAGTGTATGTAATTTTCAGATGTGCTGCCGAAACCACGTGTTGCATACCGTGAATTGAAATTTTTCCAAAAATTCTGCAAGTCCTTTTTCCCTGTCATTCACGTTGCCTTATAGTTATTCGAAACGCTGTTCCTGATCGATAAAAGAAGTATTCAATCTCTATATTCTGCTCTTTCCGCTTCCTCCCCTCCTTCTTCCTTTTCGCGCGGTCGTTCTTCCTCTTGTGCCTCCTCTCTTTGGTGGAATGAAGAGTGTAAAGTTGCCTTCCAAAGAAGCACCGCTACCTTCAAAGCCTTTCGTTCTTGTTCCTCAATATCCAACTTTTTAGCTCACAAAGAAGCTAACGCAAAAGCTCGGTACATTTCAAAATCTGCCAAGAGGAACTCTTGGAAATCATTTTGTTCATCTTTCTCTAGAGATAAGCCTCTCTCTAAGATATGGAAAATGGCAAAAGCGTTCAGATCTCCTCTTTCTGAGCGTCCCCACTTCTCCCATCCTTCTTTGCCTGAACTTCACTCTTTCATGGACTCTATTGCTCCTCCGTATGTCCCCACTTTCGAGGAATCGATCATTCCTTCGCTCCCAAATTCCTCAGAACCTCATTTCCTATCGTCCCCTTTTCGCTACGAGGAACTCTTGTCCGTTCTTAACAAAACCTCTCCTTCTGCTCCTGGTTTGGACGGTCTTTCTTTCCCTATTCTTAAAAAACTCTCTCCTTCCTCGCTGCTCTCCCTTCTGAATATCTTCAACTCTTTCCTACTCTCTGGATTTACTCCTGAGTCTTGGAATGACTTCATCGTCATTCCAATTCCGAAAAAAAATCAGTGTTCCTTCCGTCCTATCTCCCTAGCCTCATGTCTGCGCAAACTCTTTGAAGGTTTAATAAACAACCGTCTTGTTTGGTGGCTTGAGCATAATAATAAAGTTCCTTCTAATATGTTCGGTTTTCGCCCCGGGCTTGGCCCGGTAGATTGCATCAGTACCTTCCTTGCAGATATCTATAAATCATTCCTTTCTAAGAAATTTACTGTCGCTTCTTTTGTCGATGTCTGCTCTGCATTCGACAATGTGCATCTTCCTTCTCTGGGCTCCAAACTTCTCTCTCTTAATCTCCCACCGGTTTTTATCTCTCTTATACTCAACCTCTTTCAACATAGAACTCTTTATCTATCTTCTCCTTCTCTTTCCACCTCTAGATGCGTCTATCGTGGGCTTCCCCAGGGATCCTGCCTTAGCCCCACTCTTTTTAATATTTACTCTTTCGATATTGCTTCGCTTCCTATTCCCTCTTTCTCTCTCCTTTTTGCTGATGGCATTTTAGTTTATTCCACCTCAGATGATCTGTCCTCTGCCACCAATGAGTTAAACCATTCATTGTCCCATCTTAGCAATGCTCTATCTACACTCCACCTCTCTCTTTCCCCTTCCAAGTCTTCCTGTATAATTTTTGCTCTCCGCCCCTTTAATCGTGCTTTTATAAACATCAGCGTATCTGGTACACCTATTCCCACTGTTAATTCCATATGTTATCTAGGTATTTTCTTAAATAGTCGCCTTACATTTCATGAACATATTAATTATATCTATAATTCCTCGATCAAAAGACTTGATCTCCTCAAATCGTTATCTCCGCTCAGATGGGGCGGAGACCCGTGCATTCTATTAATTCTATATAAATCGATTATTTGGTCCAAACTCGACTATTGTTCTTTCATTTATGGCAGTGCCTCCAAGTCTCTCCTTTCGAAACTTGACGCAATTCAGAATTCCTGCCTTCGCCTATGCATTGGCGCTTTAAGATCTTCTCCTATTCCTGCGATTCTATCCGAATCTTCCACTCAATCTCTTTCCATTCGTCGTTCACTCCTCGGTTATCGATTTTTAATAAAACGCCTCCCCATTTTGTCATCCAATATTATCCCTTCCTATCTTTATATCAAAAATCACTGGCGCTTGGCGCCTCATAGAATTCCGATTTTATCACATATAGCTGCTCGTGTTTCCAATTTTTCTCCCTACGTTTTCTCTTATAACAGTCTTCCTTACTTTTCTTTCGACTTTAATAGCATATGGCACCCCATCAATTTCTCCTCTCTTCCGGTCCGAGCTAATTATTCCTCTCACAATGTAGTCAACTTCGAATTCTTTCAGCTGCTGAACTCTTCTTTTTCTTCCCATGCCTTAATCTTCTCGGATGGCTCCAAGAGTGATGGGGGCGTGGGTGGTGCGTATACGTCTCCTACGTTCCTACACTCTGAGTCCTTCAGACTTCCTTCCTTCTGCTCTATCTTCTCGGCCGAGTCGATCTCAATTCTTCGTGCAATTCATTTCATATCCTCTACGAGTGGAGTTCACAAATTCCTGATTGTCTCTGATTCCAAAGGCGTTCTTCAAGCCATCTCCTCTCCTCCTTCTTATACTACTGACGGTATCATCCTCTCTATCCGTTCTCTTGTCTCCTCTTTGTTCTCGTTCCGCTCCATTTCCATAGACTTTCTATGGGTCCCTAGTCATTCCAATATTGAGGGAAATGACTCAGCTGACTCTTTAGCTCGCTCAGCCGCCCGCACTGGTCCTTTCCTCGACTCTTTCCCTTCCTCAGACATTCTTTCTCTATCACGCTCTAATCATTCCAGACTTTGGTCTGACATGTATCCATCTATGTTCTCAAATCGCTTTTCTCAGTACCGTCTTATTCAACCGGTTCCTAGTTTCCTGCCTTGGTTTCAATCTATTCCTATCTGTCGTCGTTCCACTGTTGTTTCCTTAATTAGGCTTAGAATCAATCATTCTCTACTCCCCTCTTCTCGCTTTCGATTCGCTTTGTCCCCTTCTCCTTTCTGCTCTCTTCACGCTTCTGAGCCTTCTTGTATTTGTGATTCAAATTACATCCTATTCGAATGTTCAGCACTCTCTAACGAACGCTCTATTCTTTACACCCAACTTTTAGTTTTGGGTCTTCCTACTCCCTTTAACGCTACCTATATTCTTTCCTTCCCATTGCCTTCAGTTATCCCATTGATACTGTCCTTTGTCCTCTCCATTTCTGACCGCCTGGTTATTTAGTTATAACTGTTAATTTTTCATGTTGTTGGGTCAAGGCCGCTGGCGCGCCCAGAGTAGAAAAAAAAAAAAAAAAAAAAAAGATAAAAGAAGTAAAATCAAAACCGGAAATAGTAACTAGTATAAAAAGATAAACAAAGAAATCGTGAAAAATGTTGTCGAGAACATAAGAATAGATGATTCGAACAAAAATGTAAATATATACAGAAACTAGTAGAAGAAAGTAGCATTCTGGGAATGAATAAAGAAGTCAAATGGCTCGTGAAAGCGCAGAAAAGAAAAATACCTAAAATAATGAAAGAAAGAAAGATTTATTTGCATAATTAATAACGTTACACTCATAAAATAATTACTAATACGTGTATCGACACCAGTCTTACCACATAACTAGATTGCACCGTTTAACTTGGTAGGAAAAACGAAACAAAAACCTACTCTGAATGATGCTTAAAAATGACGCAGGCGAGATGCGTACAAAAAAGGAAGAAATGGAGAAAGAATGACTGCAGCACATAGACAAACTCGAACATAAACAACGGACAGAAAGGACAAAAGATAGTGTATAGGACTAATTGAAATAGATAGTCTTATATACAAAAAATGTGAATAAATAAATAATTTTACGTTTAATATTAATAGTCCTCTGTTTTTTTTAAAGAAGTTTTCCGATTTCTCAGTTAGTTTCAAAAGCTGCAAATATAATCGGACATATTAAATTCCATACGTTTTTTACAAATGTTATTTTTGGAGTACTCAGAACTGGTCTGGTACCATTTCGCCTAATTCCCAATTCGCCTAATTCCCATTTCGCCTAAATTTAGGGTCGGGTTACTCAGGTAATAAAAAAAAGGTCAGACAAACATACGAATGATTTCGTGTTGGCAACAGCGCGTCATCATTATCGAATTTTAAGCAGACTAAACGCATCATTTTTTTTTCTATTTGATTCCACTGTTAAGGTTTTTTTTTCTTTCCGAAATACAACAAAAAGGTTTATATGAAAATCAGAAGTGAAAAAATACCGCTAAAAATGTTTGATGTAAATATACGCGAAACGACTACCCCGATTAATATTTTCGAGTTATTTTATTGGATGTCCAGTGCTGTATAAATCCCACCCGCCTTATCAGTCAGTATATAAAAGCCTTATTGATATTTAGTGTGACAAGAAAGTTAAGGTTCGGAGTTGCAGAAAAAATAATAAAAAAAGCTAAATTATAATTAGGTGTAGTTTCGAAGTGGTCGCGTTTATGTAAGAAAAAAGGAATAAGAATCGAATAGAATTAACAATAATGACATGACGTCGAATGATTATTACAGCGGTAATTTTATTAAAATTACAATTATAAGTACATACAAAAAGTAAATGTTAAAATTAGGAAAACATTGTTTCTTTTTTTTTAACAAAAGTTCCTGAACCTAATTTCATTTTTCTTTAATTCAAAAAAAGTGAATTTGCAAATCGAAAGAATTTAAAAATTAAATACTGCTTCGGATTTGAATAAATAATCAACAGTAACGTATACGATTACAAGAGATTTTTCAAAATTTGGATATTAGGACGAGAAAAATTACTAGATTTACTATTAAACTCTGTGTACAGCAGAAAAAGAAGAGTAAGCAAGGAATAAACAAGGTGAAGACCCTGTTATATGGGGTCAGTTCATGGCTTTTATGGGATTAATAAATGAGCATAGATTTAAAAGCACCATATCAAAAAAATGTATATTTTAAATATGCTTATATCTATCTATTTGTTATATTTGATAATCTTTAACAATAGATTTTTAGTTGTAGAAAGCAGTGAAAATAAGGACAATCGATTAAAAAATGGCGAAAGATTGGTAGTAATAAGGGGTTGTTACATTTTTAGATGTGTCGCACGGTATAAAAAAAATTTTAGAAGATACAGTCATGATTTTTTTCCCCATTCTACAAGATGAAACGGTAAAACTTGGCGTATGTTGTTAAAAATACTTCTAAAATCGAATTTTAAGGTATAAATAACTTCTCCAGAAGCCTAAATGGTTGCTGTTGGACTTCGAAAAATTCCTCTTCAAATTAGTCACGTTTATTATAATGACGATGTTTTTCAAGTAATTTCAATAATTGGAATGAAAAAAATAAATAAAACGCAAAAAATGTTGTTTTTAGAGTTTCTGACAAAGTAAAAAAAAATTTTTTTTTTTTCAATTTTTTGGACACGTCAACAGTAGAACTAACCCAACGCAGAGAACTGTACATTATATAAGGAAAAGATTAAAAATTGAGGAGATAAAGAAAGCTAACAAAGGAACTATATTGAGAGAGGAGAAAGCAAGAATGGCTTTGGCACTGTAAGGAGTGGGGAGGCCAAAGCGCAGAAGATTGGAATAAAGGGGCACTGTCCTCCTTACTCTTGTTTCTTCTATTTCCCCAGTGGCCAATCGAATTAGATTATAATATTTTTCTTCTTTCTTTTATAATCCGTTAAGTCTGTCAGATTTTTTGGCAAATCCAAAAAATGTCATAGAAAAAAAACCTTCTATCTTACTATTTAAAATGCTTCATTCAATAAATTGCCCAAAGATTACGATTTAACATTACAAAAAGGAAAAAGAAAGAGAATATAAAAAGACGCTATTCAATTAACCAAATATTTTATCATACACTTTTGACGTACAAAATAAAAATTTATAGCAATTAAGCGAAAATAATTTTTTAATGGATGATATTTTTTTTTATTCTCTGTTGTCAAAATCTAATTGAATACTATTTCATTTAAAATGTAATTTGTAATAAATATTTCAATATACAAATATTAGATATATATATATATATATTATTTACCTGCTCGATTTGTTTTTATAAATGATATATCCATTGCTGTATTAGCCTGACTCTAAATTTTTGGTTTATTCACAAGCTAAAATTTAAATATTCAAGATAGAAGAATAGTTTCCTTCAGAACGTTGATACATATAACACTCAACCCAGAACAAATTGTGACCTCATAGCGTAAAATAGTCAGTATGCGGTGATTTTCCGCATATTGAGATGGATTTGGCATTTCTTACGACCTTTGAAAATATTAAAATTTTGGTAATAATCATTCAATTTCTCGGAAGGTCTCGGCAGCGGGCAAACGCGGCATTGTTTGTCAAAGACGCATTCTCGGTTAAAAAATCGAAGGATCTGACCGCTACGCAGGGGTAGCGAATTAGTTTCGTTGTGCGGGGCCGAGAAGCGGAAATAGAGCACTTCCTGACAGTATAGGCGTTTGAAATGCATACCGAGCTACGTTGAGCCGGAAGAAGTTATTTTGATAAAAAGCCTAGAAAAGGCAAAAAGGCAGGGTGAACTAAATGGAGCTTTATTTATGTTTTCCTAATTTTAACATTTACTTTTTGTATGTACTTATAATTGTAATTTTAATAATCAATAATAAAATTACCGCTGTAATAATCATTCGATGTCATGCCATTATTGTTAATTCTATTCGGTTTTTATTCCTTTCTTCTTACATAAACGCGACCACTTCGAAACTACACCTAATTATAATTTAGCTTTTTTATTATTTTTTCTGCAACTCCGAAAACCTTAATGTTCATGTCACACTAAATATCAATAAGGCTTTTATATACTGACTGATAAGGCGGGTGGGATTTATACAGCACTGGACATCCAATAAAATAACTCGCAAATATTAATCGGAGTGGTCGTTTCGCGTATGTTTACATCAAACATTTTTAGCGGTATTTTTTCACTTCTGATTTTCATATAAACCTTTTTGTTGTATTTCGGAAAGAAAAAAAAACCTTAACAGTGGAATCAAATAGAAAAAAAAATGATGCGTTTAGTCTGCTTAAAATTCGATAATGATGACGCACTGTTGCCAACACGAAATCATTCGTATGTTTGTCTGATCTTTTTTTTATTACCTGAATAACCCGACCCTAAATTTAGGCGAAATGGGAATTAGGCGAATTGGGAATTAGGCGAAATGGGAATTCACCCTCAGAACTGAACCGAAAATAAAAAAAAATAAAAATTGAAAAGCCTCAAATTTTTTTGGTATCAAAAAAAATCGATACTAACGTAATTTTAATAGTAATAAGTAATATTACCATTTTGAGGCGTAATTTGATCTTATTTTAATAACGTTAAAAATGTTAGGTTCTTTTCGTTGTTTTTTAGTGCTATGGTAATGCTGTGGCTTTTACAGTTCCCGTTATATTACACGCGCGTTTAATTAAATTTTTTCTTTAAAAAAATTGTCTATACAGTTTCGACAACTGTGAAAAAAAATTTACGAGGATATTTGGAGTGGCATCTTTCTCTGATTCCATCGAAGGAATAGCCTGCATTGAATATTATATATTCGGTATTTGGTAAAGAACTCGGTACCGTTTCATATCGCTGAAATATTTATTCAAAGCTACTTTTCTCTGCTTCATATTGATATCTAGTACACCCAGCACGCCGTTAAATACAACCCCTAGTAATTTTCCAAGTTTACCCATGTACACCCTTCCCGAAGCTTCGCAGATGTTGACGAACCAATCGAAACAAGCCTAGGAATTACGAACCTCTTTAAGTACAATTCATTTAATCTCCAATTGGACCGTGCGTCTCTGATCATTTCCTTAGGTCAGATTACTTTCTGATCGAAACGAATTGAAAATTTTAAGAATAAGTGAAAAAAATACACGCACGAAAAACCGAAAAAGCAACGAATTCTTCAAATTTATCAGGCGCGTTGTTTGGAAAATTTATAATAGCGTTATTTTATTCATTCGAAATTCGTCTAAAAAGCTTCAGACGTTCAATGTGCTGCAAATTTCCACTCGTTTGTTAATGTGGAAACAGTGAAATCAGTAATTTAAAAAATTGCCACGAAATTGCGAGGAATACGCTAATTACGCGAGATAATTATACGGCATATAACTAGTTATTATGTAAATTTCAATTGAAAATTTTCCTCTAATCAAGGAAACGGAATTCCACTCTTACCTGGAAAGACCTTTTCGCATTTTCCATCTTTCTCCGGCATCTTTTATATTTATTCAGCTTTCGCAGGCGAACGCTTCCGTTCGTTATAATGAAGTCATAATTTCTGAGAAGTTATAAAGAATTTTTTCGCTATCGATTTAAGACGTAAATGAAGCTCTGTCGCAGCCGAAACTCCGTTCTGATTCTGAAAAATGAACTGCTACCGCCTCCTCGTTAATTAGATGAAATTCGAGCGCCAAAATGAACCTTCTCATAATAACAGCTGTTGTAGTAACGAGAAGCGAATCTGATACCTCCTTCGAATCTGACCTATTTTAATTAGTAACATTTAATTGTCACCATGCTGACGTTTATATTATAGCCGTTTCTTTATTTTTTCAAATTTAACGATTCTCGCCCCCCCCCCCTCTTATTATTGCAGCTATTATTTTTTCAATTTCGTGTTTCTCTTTGATGACGTAGTTCTTCAAGCCGGTACTTGTATTCCTAACGTTATTGCTATTTTTATCCTATCAAAACTTGAACGATACGAAAATATTAGCGTAAAAACATAAATAAAAGGAGAAACAAAGTTACTAATGGATGTCTAAATGAATTTGTTCAGCGTTAATTACAATTTTTCAGGCCACTATAACCATTTAATACATACGCGTGCTGGTCGTTAGCTATCACTTGTTCGCATATAGATAATTGTTAGTACTTCTTTTTTCGTTTCAGTGGGAAGAAAACGTGTTCAAAGCTTACAAATACAAATGTTTACTAAATGAATGATAACTTGCTGAAGGAATGGGTTTAGAAAAGATGAAAAATAGGCACATACGCCTTTCCTCGTTTAAAACTGAATTTTTCTACACATTCATTATGGCTGGAATGCCGAGCGGAAACTAAATATAAAACGGAATGGTGTATATTTGGAACATTGTGAACAACCTAAGTACCTCGGTATAACGCTACACTGGTCACTGACATATAAAAGACACTGTGAGAATACGAAAAATAAGTTAAACTCAAGAAACGGGCTCTTACGAAAACTGATTGGATCCAACTGGGGTACAGATCCCCGTATACTGAGAACATCAGCGCTAGACTTTATTATTCAGCCGGGAAGTGTGCTTGTTCAGTGTGGCGTAATTCAACACACGCTAAGAAGGTTTTCGTGATGCTCAATGAGGCTAACAGGATAATTACAAGGTGCTTAAGACTAATACCAAAACTGCAAGTGTTATGCGGAATTTCACCTTCAAATATAAGACGAGAGGTAGCAGCAACGATAGAAAAATCTAAACAAGAAACAGATTGTAGACACCCTTTATATGGACACGAGACGCCGATATACCGACTAAAGTCAAGAAAAAGCTTCTTAAAGACAACAAGTTCACTTTCAGGAACGCCTGCATCAGCAAGAAGAAGGATGTGGAAAAGAGAAACAGATAAAGAGCGTTTCGAAATATGGAAAGAACCGGCCGAAAGTCTGCCTGCGGAAAGTGAATTACACTGGAGAATGTGGAAAGCCCAAAATAGAATGCGGACAAGAACAGGAAGGACGAAAAACAGCTTCTTGGAAAGTGAGGTATGTCAGAGAGTAATAAATGTGACGACTTCGGAATCGAACAAAACTCGGATCATCTATTTACATGCCCCTTACTGCCAATCCAGTGCAAATTTGAGGATATGGTGTCCAAATGCGATCGAGGTTGTTGCCTACTGGGCGAAGAAGGAACTATGACACTGACCGATACGATAAGAAGACGAAGCTAGAATAGAAGTTCTTGTTAGAATGGTCGAACTACCAAATAGGGTAATGGCAACGAATATAAGAATTATTACAAGTGAAGTAATCGCTAACAGTCGTGTGAAAGGCAATGGTAAACATGCGTACCATTTACTATGGGATATCAGTGTACAGGCATGTAAGCATATTTAGACTGCACTTGTATGACAGTAATAAACGACTACCGAACATTTATTACAAGTGATTTGAAAAGATGCACCGATTTAATCGTTTTTAGCCATAAGCAACGCGTTTTGAGCACGTTTTCGCTAACTTCATTGTTGCACTTCTTTCGATAAACGATGCGATTAACTGAGGAATCAGTGTGTTAGTAATGGCAACAGTAGTAGGAAGGCGGGTTGTACAACGTAATTTTTTTGACATGGATACGTCTTTTGGCTGGACGCAGCCTAAAATTTTCTTTGTCACGAAAAAAACGTCACGAAAAAATGTCACAAAATCTATTTAAATCAAATTAATTTTTAAATTGGAAATAACTTTTTAAAATCAACTTAATCGAAACATATTTTTCAAATATGTTTTCCGATTAAGCTGATATCAAAAAAATTACCTACAATTTGAGTTATTTATCAGAAACACAATTTAATTTTGTCTGTTAAGGAAAATTATGAGAAAGAAATGGTAGCGAAGAAATATCGCAAGATTTTATGAATTTCAATTTTTCGTATATAACGAAAGTTTGTCGGGAAAGCACTTAATGAAATGCTATTAAGTGTGGTACAGTTACAAATTAGCTATAATGTAACTAGTATTTTTTCAATATAAATAGCAAAGCACAACACACTTCATTATTTCGTTACTGAAAATATATTGCACGATTTATGTTTACAAAAAATAATGACTTGAATTTTACTGGCTGGTGTTTCTTAAAAAAAGAAAGGAAAACTGAAGGAATATCCTCCTTGCATGATAATATCGGAAATTTTTATGTTCGATTTGGATAACTGTTAATGATAAACAAGTGCTACGCGTATCCGTTTTCTAACAATACTTCCTAGAAGAAAGACATTCCGTCAATTCTTTGTACCAAATCTGCTCGCTTACAGTCAAAAACTGAAGGGGCTGCTTACGGATACAAACGATTTATGCTTATACGATATACTGATAATGCCGGTAATTTAAACATTAATTTACACTAGCTGCAAGAAATAGTATTAGTACAATTTTGTCGAGGAAATTTGTAATTTAGAAATTAATAATGATCCAAACATTTTTTAACTACATACAACAGTACTTGTATCGATACCATCCTTAGTCGCCATTCTGACGCATTGTAAAACGCACGTTAGTCGTCATCGCTCTTTACGTAGTACATTATAAATGAAAAATTAAAACCGTCACAAAATTGTCTCTGTTAAAACTAATAAAAACTAGCAAGAACAGAGTAAAATGACGACAGGTGGTCGCTTGATCCACTAGTCGATGATGGTTGGTCACGACGTCCGCAAACGGACAAGACGATTGAAGAGAGAGATAAATTAAAGTAGAGAAAAAACTGAACATAATGTTGTATTTTCGTTACGAAGGTGTGCAAGTGTATTCATGCTGCAGCGAATGAAAGACGTATGTTTCTTTCATATGGCAGAAGTAATTATGGAATTTTTTGAATAGTAGCCTCTTCCTCCCTCATCTCTATGCCTGTACACCCTGATGACCAAAATTCTTTGTCTGTGTACCAAAAGCTATCCTTGATTAACGATCTTTCTGGGAATCCAACCGCCCCTTCCACTCGTCGCTAGACTACGCCATGTTGTTGTCAACGAGGTAGTTTTCCAGGAATCGAACCTGTCCCCTCCGGCTAAATCGCACAGCACGTCTTAATTTCTAAGAATTTCATCCTCAGTCGATCTAAACTGCACAACCATCATTATCTAAAGGGTCAAGATCAGTTATGGCACGCATGTAAATTTCCATTGTCTGACCCTGAAAATACACTGATATTCTCCTCTACTCTGTCTAATCGTGGCATCATGGGTCGACTTTGTTTATATACTACTGCATCATACTATTTTAATCTAATGAACCGGTCCGTTTGCGAGAACAGCAAAGATTTTGTCAGTTACGATAAATTCCGCTTCATAGTCTCCTACAGTACATTATTTCGCTCTTGGTCTAATGTACTACTGTGCATGTGCACCCATCTATATCCAACTTGAATATCTTTGTCTGATGATGTGTTGTCTAAATTACCGTTTAAATTAAGCACAATGAAACCGCCGGAATTTAATTACCTTATTATCCACCACTGCCTTATTATTAACATTTCCAATTATTATTTTTATCGAAATTATTTCTTTCTTTTTCAAACACACAATCATTCAACATTCGCACTTTATATTGATGCATCACTTCCACAAGCCCATCTACTACGACGTCAGGGGGTGTGAATTATGTTATTGTTCTTATAAATAGTTTTAATATCAGTCATGTCACTCTACACACCATCGTAACAATCAGCTAATTAAAATATGATCTAATGATCTCCCGCTATATAGATAATTCACGAGGCAAACTTCACGTAATTTATTCACACATCTTAAAAAACATTTTTATTTATTACATCAAAATTCACACACACTCGCGATATATTCTACAACTCAAGCGTATACTTATAAAATTTGCATTCCGACAACACTAACATATTGTAATTTTTTTTCACTTTTATTTTTATAAATTTCTTAATAATAAACAAAAATAAATTTCAATTTATTTTAATAAATTGAAATAAACTCCTTTTTTTTTGGGGGGGGGGGGGCTATATCACCAGCTAACAACACAGAGTATTAAAATAAAAAATTTATCGTAGGAGTCGTAAACGTTATACGATCGTACATTATAACACATGACTTCCACAAACCTGACTGGAAACAACTCATCTATGAGCAGTTAAATGAACTAGTATGAGTTTAGCGGGCTTACCCTTTGTCTTACATATATATATATATATATATATCGGTATTGACTGTGTTATTCTTACATCGCAAGCAATTCGAAAATCTTGTTTTTGCGTTATTTGGAAATTTCGTTATTTGTTGCGGTAGTCGTAATAGAAATTACTATATAAACTGGAAATTAATTTATTTTTTCGAGAATGATGTAACCCATTAAAACTGTTTTTTCCATTAGAATTTTAAAAGACTATTATCTGAGAGCCTAAGAGGTGTTGCTATAAGCAGATATGAATATATGTATACATATATATCCCTTCGGACGTTGGAATGGGACAAGGCCCCTTCACACCCAAATCTAATTCTTCTATAATTCTTATAGAAGAGTAAACTTTTTCATTTGCTCCGCTGTTCGACAGAAAAAAGTCTTTCAGTTCCAATTCTCACCACTAGGGGATGTAGAAGCGCTAATATCGCATTAGAACCATTTTATTAGTTTTCATGACAGGACACTTTTCCCGATAAGTTCCAATTTTCACCACCAGGGGATTTAGGAGCGCTAATATCGCATTAGAGTCTTATATATGCGACAAACTTTGTGGGACAAATTTCGTGACAGGACACATTTCCTGATGATCCCTGGCATAAAAATAGCGTAGTCATTAATATGCGTATGTATATTCAGTGGAGCTGCTGGAATCCTGCTTTGTTTGACATTTTAAAATCTATTCTGATCAAAGACATACCATTAGTAAGTACAATATACTGCTACCTTAAAAACAGACGTGTAACTCTTCAAATAGGTAATCATAGTGCAAACACGGAAACCAATAAAGGCTGCCCACAGGGTAGCGTTTTAGGTCCACTTTTCTGGAATATATTATTCAACTAAGCTCTACCAAAGTCAATCTCGAAAGAACAGCTAACAAAACGCTTGAGTTACTCGGAGCCCGTCTAAATGAAGTGAAGTTTAATCTCTCAGTTGAACAACGCTTTGTGTCCCTTTTTACAAACTCCCTGGAACTGAAAAAGAAAAATATTAAAGTGCTTTACACGGGGATCACTTTAAAAGTAGTCGAACATTTTAAATACCTAGGAGTTGTATTAGACAATAAACTCTCCTTTAGACAACACATAGACTCCACCACATCTAAGTTGGATGCCAAATAATATCAATTACTAAAAGTGTTATTTAAAATACATGGGGCTTAGATTACAAATATAGACTTGTGTTTTTCCAACACCCAAAAAAGAAAACCCTAAAGCAAAAAATCTACTCTACACAACGTAAATACTTAATAAACGCCTGCAGAGCTTATAGAACAATTTCTCATAGCACCCCTGTTGCTCTTACGGGAGTCTTTTCACTAGACCTAGAAATTAATTATAGATCGATCATTTTTACTATAAAAAACCATAAAATTTTGGATATATTAACGATCATGTCTATCAAATAATGATTTTTTTGGTTCCAATAAATCCTCTTCCGAATAATTCCTACATGCCAATCCACCATGACTTACATATAAAAATGTCGCTAAAACAACTTAAAAGACACATTAAAAATTATTTCACGTCCACATGGCAAAACTCCTGGGAAAGACATACAGCAGGTCGGTATACTCACAGGCTAATCCCACAGGCTTACAGTTAACATCTGACTTTTACACTACCCAACTTCTCACTGACCACAGACACTTCGGAGCTTACTTAAAAATATAATACAAAATTACTGAAGATAACAAATGTGTATGTGGAGAAATTGAAAACGCCAATCATGTACTCTTTCACTGTAGTAAGTATGACGACATCAGACACTTCAATATAGGAAACGTCAATTTGAGCTATTTAACTTTGCCAGCTAAATTTCAAAAATTCGCTTTCTTAGTTTTAAAACCAAAATTTACTGACAAAAATAACATCCTACAGTGATTTACATTACTCAATTGAATAAAAAACATTACATTTAAAATCTGCAGATTAACACTTATATATATAATTTTCAATATTAATACCCGGACAAAACAACCCAACCTAAATGATAGATCAAAATGTAATCAGTCACAGGCGTCTTTCAGGAAAAAAAATAAAAAAAAATAAAAATATTATTGTCTTTTAAATAAGTACACGACACATAACCCACCAGATCATGTAGCATTAAGTTTCTTAAGCCGGCTGTTGTTTCCTTAATCAGACTAAGACTTGGTCATTCTCTCCTTCCCTATTCTCGTTTTTCCTTTTCTCTTTCACCCTCTCCCTTTCGGTCTCTACACTCTACTGATCCTCCCTTTATATGCGACCCCAACCATATCCTTTTTGAATGTTCTGCTCTTTTTCTCGAGTGCTCTCATCTATACACCGAACTCTTGGCGTTGGATCTTCCTACCCCTTTCAATGCTCCTTTTATCCTTTCCTTCCCATCTCTAGCCGTTATTCCCCTCTTACTCTCTTTTATACTCTCTACCTCCGATCGCCTCAGAATCTGAGTTGGTGATCTAAGCTCATGTAGTTGAGTCAATGCTGGCACTGACGAACCCATTTTAAAAAAACAAAAACAAAAAAAACCCGATATAAAAAAAAAATTAAAGTTTATTACTTAAGTTTTATTTTAAAAAGATTCTAGGTCAAGATTAAGCCTAACGGTGGTGCTTGGCGTGGCACCTTTGTACGCAAATTCGTATTGTAAAAAAAAGCGCTATTGAAATACAGTTCTTAATCAAAAATAAAATCCCCCCCCCCCAAAATGTCTCTCTGGATCCGGCCCTGATATATTGGATACGTATTACCAAAGTCTAAAATTTTTTCAATGAGGAGCCGTTTCGTTTCGAAATATTCCAAAAATTTGTGGCAATTTTGGATAGTGAAATATCAGTGCTCGCGAAAATGTTGCAAATAATGTAAAATAATACAAATGCAAAAATTATATTTTTATAAATGCATATGTGTGAAAGCAATTATAACATGTGCACAGCGACTATAATTAAAGGGAAATATTTTGAGAAAATCGTTTCTTTTTCAAACGATCGCTTCAGTCGTGCTGTCCGTTTGCGGACGTCGCAACCAACCGTCACAAATCACAAATCACAAATCAGTGGATCGAGCGATCACTTGTTGCCATTTTTCTCTGTTGTTGCTAATTTTTATTAGATCTGAGAGAGACAATTTTGTAACAGCTTTAACATGATCTAAGAACCCCATCGGTGGCCGTCCCTAGCTCCTTTATGCCTATTCCACAGTTCGTTTGCGGTTAAATGTTCAATTTCATTTTCTGTTACATTAAGTAAATTAAACGCACCGATAAGGCAATTATTTAATTTTTATTATATACCCGACGCATTTCGAAGACAAAACTCCCGTGATCGCGGGAGTTATTATATTATATAAATTTAATAAAGACAATGACTGAATATTAGACATTGTTTGTTGAAATATGTGTTTACGATTGTCTTCATTAACTTTAATTTTACGCTATAATAACTGTAAATATGTTTCATCGAGTAGAATAATTGTTTTATCGGTGTGTTTAATTTACTTAATATATAATAAACATAAACAATAAGTATATTAAATACACATATTGATAACATCGTCTACTTGATGAAACATATTTACAGTTATTATAACGTAAAATTAAAGTTAATGAAGACAATCGCAAACATACATTTCAACAAACAATGTCTAATATTCAATCATGGATTAGTTAACTAAAGCGACCACCGGAAGTTGTGTTTATAGTGTTCAGTTGTGACCTTGTGTCAGAAATTAACACAGCGTTAGCTGAAGACGTCAACCCAGTTAGTTCGAGCATAGACATGAATGAAATTACTAAAGTAATTCATGAAACAATTTATCCCGTTTTAAAAAGATTCGAAACAAAAAATAAACCGAGTTATTCGCAAATAACTAAAAATGATACCAAAAAAAATATTACTTCAATTCAGAAATCGAAACTGGACAAAACTATTAAAATCTCCATTTCCGATGATTCTAAGAAATTAGATAAACTGAATAATATCGCTCCGGGTAGTAAAACCTCTTCTGAATTAGTAGAAAAGGTATTTAAACAAGCTATCAAGCCTAAGGATCTTAAAGACATGCCTATTTTCACACGTAAAAAGGATAGTTTGATGATAAAAACCACTAACGAAGACAAGGAAACAATTATAAACCGCTTGAATAATATTGCTGATAAAGATACATTTACCTTTTCAGAACCGGCAAAAAGAATGCCTTACATTAAAATAACAGGGTTACCTTTTTCCTTTCGTTCTTATGATTCTGACCAAGTCAAAAACGAAATTCTTACTTCAATTCACCAATACACTAACCTCTCAATCGATCGGAACGCTTACGTCAAAATTATCAAGAAGCAAAGGAAAGAAAATACTTACTTGGAAGCGATTGTTCAGGTATCACCGGATGTATACAATTATCTAATTAAAGATGGATTTGTTCCTGTAGAATGGCGCTTATGTCGGGTCTACAAACATATTGATATTACCCAATGTTATTCATGTGGAGGCTTCGGGCATAGAGCTCGGCATTGCAAACTGGATAATGAAGAAAGAGGTAAAATTAAGGAAATCATTGATCGTGGACATTGTCCAAACTGTCACTTTTCAAATGTAGAAAGAAAAACGAACTTCAGTCTGGACCATAAGTATTACCAGCTTTACAAATGCGAAACTGCGAAAAGAATTCATTCAATTTTAGATAACAACACTTGTTATGGAGAATAATAATTTCGATTTCCTCTCTGTAATGCAATTAAACCTACATCATTCACGTGCTGGTAATAATTTGCTACACTTCGATTTATTGAAGGATAACAAAGATATTGTGTGTATCTCAGAACCGTATCTTATTCAAAAGGTAATCCCAGATATTACCAATGCTTATACTCAAACTACAAAGCAGTTCGTGTCAATTTTAGTTAACTCAGCATTACCATTTAAAGAGGTAGAATTCTTCGAACGTTGCGAATATATCGTGGCAGTTCAATTGGAAGAAATTTTTATTATCTCCTGTTACTTTCCGCCTTCACAAGATCTAACTAACTTCTTAGATTTGTTATCGCAATTTATTACTTTCCACCAGAAGAAATCGATTATCTTATGCGGTGACTTTAATGTCCGAAATAAGATCTGGGACAGTCGGGCTTTTCACTCGAGAAGATCTAACATTTTTGAACAATTTATTCTTAGTAATAATCTTTTTGTCGCCAATGAACGAGATGAAATTACTTTTTCTAACGCCAATGGTTTCAGCGTTATTGACTTGACTTTGATAACGTAATCAGTGACTGGAAGGTAGATAATAAAGCAATTTATTCAGACCACAGTCCGATTCAGTTTAAATTATCAGTAAAAATGAATATTACTAATAGCTTAACGCATCGCATTATAAATTATAAGAAATTCAATAAAATCGTTGTAGAACATTCGCACTTAAACTACGATTTTAAAACTGCTAATGATTCCCACCAACTGAAAATAATGTTAGAAAATTTCCGTAACACACTTCATGATACTATTAGTAGCAGCACTGAAACGATTCAATTAAATAGGAATTCGTGGTGGAATATTAATTTAGAGATTTTACGAATAATTCTAAGGAAATTGCGCAAACGGGTTCAACGCTCACACAAGCGGGGAGCTAATGATCACAATGCGCGCCTGGTTATGAATTTGGTACGAAAAATTTTTAATAAAGAAATGCGAAACGCGAAAACCAAAAATTGGAAAAAATTTTGTTCCGATTCGAAACTATGGGGCCTTCCTTACAAGACTATTTTCAAAAATAAACGCCAGTTACAGATTCCTTCGTATTTTTTAGACCAGAATAATCAAAAAATTTTCGATAAGGATTCAAAGATAAAGGCCCTTCTTGATCATTTTTATCAAGTAAACTCAAACACAAATGGGGACGAAACCTTCTCATACAAGTTGCAAGAATTCCAGAGATTTAACCTTAGCGGCTTTAGTTTTAACAGCGAACTATTTATTTCCAAAGCGGAAATTAAGGATATTCTTCGCCGGACTAAAAATAAAGCTCCTGGCTTAGACCAGCTGACGAATAAATGTTTGAAGATCTTGAATTTCCACTATCCTAATTTACTTCAGAGCTTATTCATCGCTCTGTTGAGGTTCGGAGTCTTCCCGGAAGCCTGGCGAGCAGGAAGGACAGTTTTTGTGCTAAAACCCGGACGTAGTCCTAGTCTTCCATCTTCGTACAGACCGATTGTCTTGTTAAGCGCTTTAGCCAAGGTGTTTGAATATGTTTTGTTGAATCGTATACTGCCGGTTTTACCTCACGATGACCGGCAATTTGGATTTACTAAGTCCCGTTCCACGGCAACGCTTTTTGGCGAATTATCTAAGCAAATTGAGCGTGCGTTAAGTAAAAAGACTGCGATCGGCCTGCTGACGTTGGATATTAAAGGCGCCTTTGATAACTGTTCGTGGCCAGTCTTATTCCACAAAATTAGAGCACTCAGGCTTGATTATAGAATAATCTCAATTTTAAGACAATACTTAGATTCCAGAACTATTCAATTTATTTACGAACATCAAACATATTTTCGAAATGTTACTCGCGGATGCCCGCAAGGATCGATTTTGGGCCCGATTTTTTGGAATTTGTATATTTCAGACTTATCGTTGATGGAGTTCCCGTCGGCAGTAACCAGATATTTCTATGCAGATGATCTAGCATTCGCGGTCACTTCTAACCATCGTCCCTCCATTTGTAAATACTTCAAGATTACAATCAACAATATTTTAACCTATATGGAAAAACATCTTTTACAGTTGGACGAAAACAAGACTAATTTATTAATCATGCACAGGAAACGAAAAAGGGACTACTACAATTCGCTACATCTCTCTATACCGAACTTTAAAATGAATATCGTCGAATCACTGAAATATCTTGGTATTACATTAGACTGTCGCTACAGTTTTAATCAACATTTCAAAAATTTGTCCAGTAAAGCTACAACGGTTCTAAATAAATTGCACTCCGTGTCTGGACGCACGTATGGGATGAGCACTAAACACCGTTTAATAATTTATAATATGCTAGTTGTTCCATTATTCACGTACTGCGTATTTATGTTTGAAGAGGCTTTAAAGCGTAAAAGCATTCAGGAAGTACTAGTTAAATCCCAAAGGAAATTTCTTTTGTTTATTCTCCGCGCGCATAGAACTACTTCCGGTGATGCGTTGCGAACAATAGCAGGACAATTGCCACTGCATTCCGTATTGCAGCATAAAATATTGTATTTCAAAGGGTTAAATAATCTCAATTTGGAGTTGGATCTAAACAATAGATTTATTGAAATGCAAAATAGCTGGAACAATAGCTCAACTGGAAGATTAACATTTAGTTTTCTCCCCGAGGTTAAAACCAATCCAATCAAAATTAATAATATTAATACGTATGTGACGCAATTTCTCACTGGACATGGTAGATTTCAAAGTTATCTGCACCGTTTCCATCTAGCAGACACCGATTTGTGTTCCTGTGGAGATGCTCCTGAAACTGTCACCCATATCGTTAATGAGTGCGCCAAATGGAAATTCTTGTTTAAAGACGTAAATTGTTTTCCATTAAACAACGATAATTTATCAAAATTCCTGCACGCGGCGAATTTTATCATGGCTTCGAAATATTCGGATCTTGAAGATTTTTCATTTAATATATAATTTTATTTTAATTTTTATATCGGTTAATTTTTGTCTTTTTCATTTTCTTTTTATTGTTTCCAATCCATGAGGTGTTCATTCAACTGAGATACTCATGGCTATGTTTCAATTACTATGTATTTATGTTATTATTCACTAATAAATAAATAAACAAAAAAAAAAAAAAAAAAAAATATTCAATCATTGTCTTTATTAAATTTATATATTATAATAACTCACGTGATCATGAAGCTTTGTCATCGAAACGCGTTGGGTACATAATAAAAATTAAATAATTGTTTTATCGGTGTGTTTAATTTACTTAATATATAATAAACATGAACAATAAGTATATTAAATAGATATATTCCGCTATTCTATTTAATCCTCGTGCGACTTCCGCTTTATATTTATCCATTATCTTTTTTTAATAAATTTGAATTTTATCTTTTGGCGTGATTTCTTCCAGGTGAATTTAAATTAAAAAGCCGCGTAAAAACGAATAATACACGAGATGTTGGTTGATTGTATTATCACAAACCGCATAAATTTCGGGAATATTTCGAAACGAATCGGCTCCTCATTGGAAACATTTTAGATACTTCTGTACGGATTCGGTATTTATGGCGCTATCTCGCGACGATGTCGACCTAGAAGTTATTCTTCGGACAGAATCATTTAATTTTTCATCTCTCCGTATTATCCTAATGTTCGTTGTAGAAGGAGAGTATACGGTCCAGGACGCTTTCACGGCTAAAAGTATGATTTCCGATTTTCTGTCGGAGTTTTTCACGTGTAGAGTCGAGGGCTGTCTAGGTGTTTTGGTGTGTGTGCCCTACGATAACAGGGTAGCGTCTGTTCGGCAGCATGAATCTTGAGAGTAATCATAAAGTTGTAGCGAATGTATACGTGCCTTTTATGGTAATTAATTCGGCGATTTACCGTTAATCTCTAGCCGTACTTTCGATGATATATGCGGCCGCTGATGATCGTTGATTTCCCGTTTGTTAGTCTGGTCGGCGCAAGCTGCGAGTTGTGTTCCGTCGCCTTGATGCACATATCTGGTTACTGTTTATGTAAAATTGCTAAACCGTTTTTCCATTTTTTTTTTGAAATTTTTCGCAAAAGTTTATTCGCTTTCGTATTGAACTTGTGTGTGTTTTTGTGTAAGATTTGGTTCTAGTACGGGAAATGTATGTGTTAGCTGTGATTTTATTTAGTGTTTCTTTCAATTGAACACGTGGACCGTGACCACCTTGCAATCTTTCGTGCGGGGAGTTTTTCCTTTTTCTATTCCTATCTTTCGTCGCGGGAAGGAATTTACGTCGTTAACATCGGGTAAAAGTCTGGCGTTCTGCCGAACGAGTTACCCAAAGTGTGACACCGAAATTGTCACTGGCACTCGTTTGTATGTAAAAAGGAAAACAAGTAGAACAACAAAACAAAGTCAAATAAAGTAAACCAGATTTTTGTCCAAAAGACTTCTCGGTACAGGAGGATCAAGATCGAATGAAATACCTAAAATTCGTATTCAGTCAATATATAGCAGCTGGTGACCGAACTTTTCTCATATTCATTCCGAACTTACATATCAAAATATTCATAAGTTTCATAAACATTTAAAAGATACAATAACAACACGCATGTAATACAAAACTTACAATTGCACACGTTACATTAATTTTTCAATTTCGAAAGTTTTTTTTTTTTTTTTTTTTTTTCCCTTCTACAACTAGCCCTTACAGGCTATCTAGCAGATCTTTATATGAAAGGTGCGGAGTGGAGAAGGCTAGGAGGGGGAGGGATAGGATGGAAGGTGCAGAGTGGAGAAAAAAAAAAAAAAAAAAAAAAAAAATTTCGAAAGTATCTTTTAGTTTACATAATACTCAATATGGCCATATAAATATCGCCAACAATTTCAACATTCATTTTTCCATATATTGCATTGTTTGTGTGAAGTATTCTCGTGTTACGAAAAATAAAAACAAATACGTGTTATGTCTTTATCTATTTTCAGTTACCGCGGTAAATAAGTGTTTTGCTTACTTTTTAATAAACTCTAAAAATATGATGATCACTTAAACACTGGTCGTTGTCACCCATCATTTAAAACTGCTCGTTTCGTAGAATTTTCTCGACTTCGGTCAATTCTTCAGCTTTAAAAACTCTTAATTCGCGAATTTCATCAAAGACCCAGCTACATGTACGTCAAATTTTTACTCATATATATGCGTACATGTATAAAGTCAATTTATTGCCACTATGATGATATAACAAGGGCAAATTTGATTTCCAGTAGCCAATATCGACAACTAGCCGTAATTTTCGATCGAGTTCAAAATGGAAATTAGTTACACTTTCGGTATACACTTTGCCACGCGAATGGTGCTCTGGACGTTTTGGAAGCCGAATTCAATCATTTTGAATAAGTCGAATAGAACTGATGGAGGTTAAAGGTGTGCGGTATCTTAGTAATATCGATAATAGAAACAATTTCGAAGCAGGGACATTTCATATAGATTAAAAGTGAAAATTAAATTTCGAGGCAATCGGGGAAACAGATAGGCCATCAATAATATCGTGTGCGTAAGAAAAAAAAATCAGCACTGCGAACAGGAAATTATTGCAACGTTGTTCAGTAGTAGGACGAAACAAATGAATTATATGACGGATAAGGAGGCGGAAGAGTGAAGCTTTCGATAAAAAATTACGAAGGCACAGCGCAAAATTGGACAAACGAGCGAATATCACGCGATCCGGGTCATTCATTATTTGTATTTGTTTTGTTATTTCGCTTTCTGGCTGGCTTTAAAGTTTTGGTGACTTTCGAACGTTATTGACGGTGTCGTGTTGTAGCCTCATGTTGAACACGGTGAAAAAAAGGTAACAACGCGCTGCTAACGCGAGATAATAGTGTTGCATACTCGAAGATGTCGATTAAAAAGTCGACCGAAAGCAAAACGATGAATCGTCGACCGCGCGCTTGTGGTTGATTTACGAATAGCGTGATTGAGATACTGTTAAAAGTTCGCTCCCTCGTTTCCTCAACCAATCACCGCCGGCTAAATTAACTCTTAACCTTAATTTTGATGGAATATCCAAAGTTCATTCCCGCTGCATGACACCCGTCGCCGAAGGCTCTTCAAATTTTGATTAAACGCTGCTAGTTCCCCCTTCGACTTGGACCGGCTTGATGGAACTGCCACAGCTAACAGTGAAAAATGAGTTGCTAAATTATACTGGGAAAAGGAAAGTGTAATAATATCGCATAAACACGCGCTGCTCCGCCTCTGAACAGAGACAAAATGCGCTTTAAGACACACTTGTTCCATCATCAGCCCCGCGTCCGGTCATTCGGAATCTTTCTCTACGGCGAAAAGTAAAAACAATTTTATTTATTTATTTTTTCACCTTAAGCTGCCATAGCCTATGCAATATCAGAGGGCTGTCCGATTGCCGGGTTTTCATTTAAACCTTTTAAATTTACCGTTGGCGTTTGGTTTTTTTTAACTGGCCGATGTCGACTTTCACCGTGACCAGGAAACTACTTTAAAAATATCATTCGGTAAACTGAGATGGAAAAAAATATCTTTCGCCAGATGGAATTCTGTTTAAATGAAATAGTTTAGCAGCGGTGATTTCAATAGCGCATTAGTAGTTGTTACGAGATCATACGGCTTATGAATTTGAGACATTTTTTCAGTCTCCTTCTCGGGACTTATTGTAGAAATCTAGCATCTGACCGATTACTAGAGCCGGAAACAAAGCCGAAGTTTAATTAGTTAGATGTTTGCCATTTAATTACATCTGAATTCATTAGATTATAAATATCGTAAATAAACAATTTCGTAGAAAGAACTAATTTTACATTCTATGTGCAAATTAAATGCACTAGTGCTTACTGAATATTTAAATACACTTGGCTTTTTCGTGTCGAAAAATTGTAATGAAATCCAAAAAATAAACGCCTTTTCATATTTGACAAACAAAAAAACAAAAAACGATTAATGTATATGAAATATAGAAAAACAACAAAAAAGAGAAAAATATATTTAAAGTTCATAATTTTTTTTTTTTTTTTTTTTTTTTCATTTATTATTGCACGCAATCTGTCTAATAAACAATAAGCGGCAGTGTTAAGGGGGAATTAGTTAATAAGTATGGAATGCTTCCCAGCGGTCGCGATTCCTTGTTGCTGATGAGGTATTATACAATTTACACAATTATATTCGACCGATTCAGCCGTTTGAATCGGATACCGTCTTCGATGAGACTGTGTATCAACTGATTGCAATGATTTTGTAGCCGTTCTATATATCGTGTGCTGGCTTCCTCGATCTCTTCTTTAACCATAGGCATTCGCAGATCTTTATGTATCTCATCATTGCGCACATACCATGGCGCACCGGCTATCGTTCGCAGAATTTTGGATTGCGTTCTTTGGATGATCGCTATATTAGACTTGCTCGCGGTTCCCCACAGTGGGATTCCATACGACCATATAGGCTTCAACATTATGTTATAAAGCAGCACATTATTTTCTATGGATAGTACTGAATTCTTTCCGATTATCCAATACATTTTTCGAAACTTAACATTTATCTGCTTCCGTTTAGCATCTATGTGCTTTCTCCATGTTAATCTTTCGTCGAGGTGTAAGCCGAGATATTTTACGCTACTCGATGTAGGGATCGTTTTTTCGTTTAATTTTATTAGAGGATACCTGTCCCCTCTCTTCAGCGTAAATATAATATGTATACTTTTTTGTTCATTAATTTTAATTTTCCAAGATTTGTACCATTTTTCTAGAACGCCTAAGTGCTTCTGTAGCCGCTTTGATGCCGATGCCGCATCGTAGTGAGAGGATAATATCGCGGTATCATCTGCGAACATACCTGTAGTCGTGTTCGCATTAAGCGGGAAATCGTGGGTGTATATCTGATACAGCGTGGGTCCAAGCACACTGCCCTGTGGGACTCCTGAATTGATGGATCGAATGCTCGAATATGATTCGTTAAAGTTTATCTTAAAAAATCTTTCTTGGAGGTAAGATTTGATTAGTAGATAGTATTGGTAGGGTAGTAGTTGTTTTATTTTGAATAACAACCCATTGTGCCACTCTTTATCGAATGCTTTTTCGATGTCTAGGAACACCGCTGCGCAATACTTTTTTTCTTCAAAACTTAGATTTATTACATCAACGACTCTATGTATTTGTTCCGCAGTGCTATGTTGTTCCCTAAAGCCAAATTGGTAGTCTGGTATAATTTTATTCTGGGCTAATAGAGGTTTTAATCTGTTCAGTAGTAATTTTTCAAACAGCTTCGATAAAACTGGTAGTAAACTTATTGGCCTGTAAGAGGCTAAATCCTCAGGAGGTTTCCCTGGTTTTTGTATTAATATTATAGTGGCGAATTTCCATTGTATCGGGAAGTATCCGGTTCTAATAATTGCGTTGTATATAAATGTTAGTAAAGTTATTGCTTTTCGTGGTAATTCCTTTATTATTTTTGGGGTAATTAAGTCATATCCGGGTGCTTTTTTCGGGTTTAGATGCTTTTGTATATACTTGTTTACTTCCATCGGTGATACTGGTTTTATCGGAAGTGACATTTGATTCGGAGCCTGCAGGTAACTTTCTACTTCTGCATCTAGGGTTCTGTCAGTGCAGGTTTCAGTAGGACGAAACACCTCTGCTAGGTATTCGGCGAATGCTTCAGCCTTTTCCTCGTCACCTCTTATCCACCGATTGTTTTTCTTTATAGGTGATCGATATAATTGATTATCTTTTTTCACGGTTCGTACAGCCTTCCATAAGGAGTAATCGGTAGCTTCGGTTGGTGTTAATATAAATGAGGCATCAAAATGTTTCGAAGTAATCAACTGCACCTCAAACGGAGCGTTTGTTACTCGAAAACATGTTGGCCGTTTAGTTTGTACGATTTAATTTTAATATATATATATACAAAATCATTTTTTACTTAATTTTATTTAATTTATTGTTAAAAAATATGCTTTCAACTGTAAACAAATAAAAAGGAATCTTTTTGCACTATTTCGACCGAATAAAAAGATTTTGAATGTTCCTCGGGGCACAAGGCAGTCAAAGGTGTTTTCCCAACTTCGATTTAAACTTATAGTATTAGTACCACATTTACCGAGAGTATAGAGAGATCTGTAGTTCTTTTTATATATTATATCTATAAAGTTTCACTTAAAGAAAGAAAAAAAACAAATAAAAAATCAATGCATTTGTTTTATTAATGTTTTTCATTGATTGTTGGATTCGATTCTACGTATAAATTTAATTATATCATGGACCACCTTTTGATTTGGGGAAATATAAATGACCATAATAATTAGTTTCATCTTTTTTCTTACATTGAACAGTGTACATATATATATATATATATATCCCCAAATGTTCAGAAGAACTAGCGCCGTTGATTGGATGCTTTTTGAAATAATTTTTGAATGAATTTTTGTTTTCCGTCGAGACTCATCATTGGCATGTTTTCGTCGCTTGATGACATCTTTAAAATGTAATAAATAACGTGGATATTTACGATTTCGTACAACTATTATGTACAGAAGGAGCGGACTACTGTCCGTTATCTTTCTTAACTTGATCTGCCGCTTGTAAGTAAGAAAGAGAGCATGGTACTATTACGAATAATTTTTAGATCTACTAATTAAGAATTATCAGTTATTCATAACGTACGCTCGCTCTTTTTTCGTGTTACCTCCTCATATTTTTATTCATATATATATATATATATATATATATATATATACATAAGGTGCGGCGTCTAAGGAAGTTTTACTTCAAAAATACGCATCCATTCGAGTATGGGGAAAAACTAACTGCATCAACCGGTAATGGGGAAGTATTATCAATAATTAAAATTTGAAAATACAAGTTATAAACATTTTCGCTCCCCGGAGATTAATTCCTGATCAAGACAAATCGTTTATCCCGCAGCACGTTAAATTTATTCTTAAACGTATATTTACATTCTCATTCGGTAATAATTCAACTAAATAATTAATTTTATTATTTACCGGTGGGGGCTGCGAATATCACGCTGTAAATTTTATTTTACATTCCAGAGCAATGTGCCAATAATGAAGTAAAAAAAAAAAAACAAAAAAAAGCGTTAATAAAATAATTATGTAATTCAAAGTATATTATAACCTTTCATGTGCACTCGTATTACACATAAAAATGATGTGTTTCGCACACTACTCGCGCACCTGCGCATTTGTGGGTATTCGTTGTATAATACTTTATTCAAATATTCCATCACTCGCGCATTGCTTGCGCATAGATGGTATTTATGTAACAATAATAATAATAATAATAATAATAATAATAAAAATTAGGTTATTTTTTATTTACTTTTACTTGTTTCCCAATATTCGCTAAACTTTCAGTCTAATTTTAGTCGAAGCACCGAATGAATGTAGTTTCGGAGAAGTATAGGTTTTGAAAGAAGGGAACTAGAGCATTCTTTCAAATCTGTTGTTAGACTTGTTACAGCGTGACTTGTAACTTCACAGTCCGGATATCAGACTATCCGCTTTACTTCGATTAAAACGGAAAACGCAACAACTTGAAACGTCGTTTTAAGAGACATTTAAAATACCGATGATGAACAATTACAATTCCATGCGGTACATGGCCGTTGAGCGCTAAAAAACTTCGTCTTGAACCATCTTCGGTTGAACTACATTTCACATGCGCGTACTTGTGTGATCCACACTTCTAATCAGTTTTTCAACCTAATCGGTCTCATTGACGTCGCAATCTGCATCGTTCTGCTAGAAGAAAAAGTTACGAATATATATATATATATATAAATTCGGTCATTTTGGCCTCGCAAGGGGCTGTGCCCCTTGACCCCTCCTGCTTTGATTTCTGTCTCTTTCTCTTCTATACTTTGTATAAAATGATCAAAATTTACAACGTAATTCTTACTAGCATCAACACACACAAAAAATAACGTAACCACAAAAATCCTATTCTAACATTTACCTTCCGTTATAAAAAATTAGGACATTTTTTCGTTACATTTTTCGTTACATATTTCATTACATAAAATTGGGACATTTTTTTGGGACATTTAGCGTTACATAAAATTGGGACATTTTTTGGGACATTTTTTCGAATGGGGGGTTGCCTAAGAATTACATTGTAATTAATATATATATATATATATATATATATATATTAATTAGTCTCGGTGTATAACATTTAACAAATTATAAAATTTAATTTTAAATGATATAGTTTCCGAAAGAGCTGAAAGTCTCTTTGTATTCAGTGTAGTCGACACATTGTACGTACTGTATTTTTTTTGTTACAATTACAATATATTGAAGTCACAGATTTTACCGAAGATTTTTCTCGTCGCGCGACTTTGTCGTAAGGAATTTGTACCCACCCTCTCATCGAGCGAACTATTAAACACACTCCGACCTATAATTCTGCCAGAAAATTACACGATACGTAACAGATTAAAACGAGAGCAGATTCGGCCAGCTTTTACGAACGTCGTTTAGAATGAAACTTTTCCATTGTAAAAATTGGATTAATTTCGCTATGGTCGTGTATTGCAATGTTCGAGAATAATAAATAATATGTTCACGCTGATTTTGAGCATTTTCTAATTTTTCTTTTTTTTTTTTGCTGTGTTCTTTATTAAAGTAATAGTTTAGAAGAAACCTACGTTTGTGAGAAATTGGCTTTTCATATGCAGCGTATAATTACTAATTTCCATAGGTTTTCCCGTTACGTAAAGTTTTATATAGTAACTGTGACAGAACTTTCAGCTCTCAAATACTGAGTTTGCTTTTGTTGATAACTTTTTTATTGTTTCCTAAAGCGACCGGTGGTATTGTATTTTTCTAGTTAATGTATAATGAGTGTAGGTTCAAAAACGTGTGCACCACTTGTACTGCAACTTTTAGGACTCGGAAGTAGTGCAAAAACAAGAGAAAAATTAGTACGGTACAACCGATGCGCTAAGTTGAATTTGTATCGCCATCTACTGGCAATGCCTCGGTCTTTTGCGTTTCTAGTTTTGCTTTTTGATCGTCTGCTTGTACTCTTTTAGGAATAAAGAACTGACGGGGTTATTGTTAAATTCTCTTTCGCTATTCAGGATCATCGTGGGTCACATTAGAAAATAATATTGGAAATGAATTCCTTTTAGCAAACTCAGTAGAAGAATTTATAATACTTGTGATCTCCGAAAATTCCCTCCTACTCTGATCTTCAATGTCGAAACACACTTAATTCGTATAATGCCTCTATGAGAAGCAGTTCGATATTATCGTCCGCATGCAGTTCTAAATATTTGTTGCTACAGGCGAAAATTTTTTTCAAACTATTTCAACGGAATTTTATTGCATGTCACAAAAAACAGTTACAATAGGAAAATGGTTTTTCTCTAAATTTTTTCCCTTTAGATTTTGCTTTAGAACTTTTCTTTAGGCTTTTGGTTTTTAGATTTTTCTGATATGTCCGTATTTCGAACTTTTACTTCATTTCAATCATTCAACTTCGCCACATAGAGAAATCTTTGTAAGCGCAGTTTCCGTTTTAGGATTCGTGAAAACATTTTTAAGTTGTAGCCTTTCCGAAAAACGGTCCTTATGTTTAGAAAATCAAGTAGTATATGGGTGTCATATTATTATGTCGAATTGCTTTAGCTTTTATATTTTTTATATTTGATCACTCGACATATTAATCTTGTAAACGTCGCGGCTTCACTTTTTTCTTCTCTCGTACGTTTTCAACATTTATCTTATAAAAAGTTGTTTTTTTTTTTTTTTTCTTTTTCACCGGGACCATTTTATTCGATTAAACTTTCATCTTAGATGGGTATTTTCGATTAAACATAATTCTCTTTCTGGTTGCTTTACCGTTAATTATTCGGTTTATAAACGACCAGAAACAAAGAGCTTCTCTGGTAAATAACCGCTATCTCAGGTAAGAAACTAGCTGATTTCGTTTAAAAGAGCTTTCCAGTATAAACGCACCGCAAGCTGCGGGAGCGCAAGATCGAATTATAATGATCGGCTGGTTGACCAGAAGACGTCAAAGGCATGCTATATTCGAAAGCTTACGAAAGAAGAATCGCTAAAAATGCCAACAACAGTGCCGACATTAGAGTAGCCGGCTTGTTTTGTGCGAATAACTCCGGAGGAGCCGCCATCAAAAGGAATCGTAGAATTCGGGACGCAATCATCCGAAGGAAGATGACCGCTCTTCATTATTATTCACGTTTTCTCAAAAGTCATCTTTACTGATGCCATCCGCCGCGTCTTACAACTTTTTTCGCAAAGGCTAAAGGCTCACCCATTCAAATGCCGGCCCCAGCACAATAAATATGCCACCTATCTTCGAACGCGCTCTGATTAAATTATTTCTAGCTATCCCTTTCACAACGAGGCTGCTGTAAATTTCTTAGAAGTTTCGCGAAACATTTTGCACCGTAATCCCTATATCTGTAATAATATCCAAGATACAAATCTAACGTTCATTCTGAACTCTTTATACGATTCTCCTAATCGAAACTCAAAATGCGAACAAAACAGTACTACGAAGGGAAAATCACTGAATTCAGTTGCGTCAGAAGTACAAGTTAAAAAAAATCTGTTAAAATTTAATATATTTCTGACAGAATTTCGGAAATCGAAACAAAAAGTGCAGGGTGAAAATGGACTGTCGGCTTTAAAGCGGGGGATACTAGCAGAATCTCCGTAAATTTATCTGGAAAATAATCAACAGAAGAATCACGGAAATTATTTTTAAATTAAATTATTTTTTCTAACCCGTTCCACCTTTTTTCGTTATGAACTTTTTTATAATTTCCACAAAGTAACTCTCTCGGTGACTGAGAAAACAAGAACCGATTCAAGGCACTATTATTCAATGATCATTTTCCATTTCCTTTACTGACTTTGTACATTGAGAATAGGTTTTAGATCAAAAAATAAATAAAATAAAAATAGCTGGAAAAAAGTCAGTGGAGTGCTACGCTAATTGTATATTGTCTTCCGGAAAGGCAAAAAAAACCTAAACCTGTGCTCCATTGTAGCTTTTATAGCTTTGAATCCATATTTACACGCTATTAGCAAATCGTCAGTATTTTAACAGTATTTCAAGAGATGTCTCAAGTTGCTCCGACGAAGGAGCTTCGAAAGTTTGTCTATGCCGGATTAATAAAGGCGCGCAGTTTATATAGTAACGAATTTTATTTGCCGTTACGGTTGAATGATTAAGGTAAAACAAATCTCGCCTTGTTTTTCTTTTTTGTTTTATTTTTTTTTGTTTTTTTTTCTAGTAGTTCAGCGTGATTTTTTAGACTACGCATTTTCCGATACCTTTCATTTCCGATGTGATTGCGATTAATTAAAATTAAAATGATTTCCTTTATTTTGAATTTACCAGTCTATACAGCATCTAACAAGTAGGGATAATCGGTAAGTGAAAATTCATTATGATTTTAGAAATAGAGATACTTTGCGTTAGGAAATCTGCAAGAGTTTAGAAAATCGAAAAAAGAACCTACGAAGCGGTTTGAAATAAAATAAATGACCGGTTTGTAACGTGCAATTTAGTATACTATGAAATATTATTGCAGGTACATCATTATGGTCACGTACGCTTTTTCCTCTAATATATTTAAATAAAGTGTAGCAATATTATTGAGAATTAAATAAAATTATCTGTCGCATATAATGGAAGTGTGCTTTATTATTTCGTATTTCTGTTTCTCGTATTATAATGTTTTTCAGAGTGCACGGTTAATATTCGTTTCTCAAGCGGACAATCGGTCAAGCGTGGATGGATTGATCCAACATCGATGAATGATAAACATCGAACAACAGAGAATGGGATTAGAAAATAAATGTACACGTACGAAACAGGTGTGTAAATAACGAAACTAAGCGGTTTCTGCGGATAACTTCCATACGGGACGGTAGTGATAAGTGCGATTCTCAGTAACCTTCCGGCTGTTCAAAACAAGCCTACGCTTGGCCAGTTTTATCCGGTTGTGTAGATTTTTCTAATACTCAAAGGTGATTCGCTGCTTTTACTCGCTTTGTTTGGACCTACGTATCTTTACTATTCCAGGCGCCTGTGTCGAGGGACGGGATTCACTTTTCTCTGTACTCTTGCGCGCCAAAAACAAAAAACGACAAACAGAGAACCGCAAAACTTTTTGGGACAAATTAGAAAAGGTTTTTTGGTGACTTCTGGGAAGAATGTCGTTCGTTCATTAAAACACGACTGGCCACGTTAGATACTGCGAACAGCGAAGAAATAATTAAGCGGAAAAGTACTTGCGTAAACGAGACAATTGCGCGCCGGATAGCGGACTGGGAAAAAATTTTATCATGGCGCATTATTTCAAATTGAAAATGGAACAACGGATTTACGGCCGCAGTTGGCGTTTTAGATTTTATTCCATTCATTCTTTTCTGGAGACAAAGTTGTTAAGACATTTTTCATTGGTAGGAATCGCGAGGACTTTTCAGAAGCAGCCGTTTCTAAATTCCCCCAAGAGGTGGTGGTCGGAAAAGGATATAAGTTTTTCGAACGAGCGTATGCACAGGATGGATGGGCCGATGCTTTTTCCACGTCCGAATAATACGCTCGAGGAACGAAGCGGGCTTGATTTCTCGGCAAATTCCGATACAAGCGTATGCCGGGAGTGGAAGAAAAATCGAAAAACAAGATGTGGAACAGGCGTGGTCGGTCCAGTTTCCAGCAACGGCGAGATATATGAGCTTTGCGGTCAGTTAATTCATATCCCTCGGGTCTCCATTACGACTAAACTCTTACGTTTATGTCGTCCTCTTACCGGAGGTCCCCAGGGACACCGGAACGCGTATCTGTAACATTTTCTTTCGAAAGGAAATTCTTGCAAACAACTTATTATTCTCTCTCCAATGCGGATTACAGCACGGGGATATGTCGTACTTTTCAGTTTCTAATTTTTCTCTCGGTTCCGAAATTCGCTCTCAAAACAAAAGCTCCTTTTCCGATATGCACTCTACTACAGTACGGAATATACGTGAGCAGTAAAACGCCATTCTCATTATCATCAGCTTTACCGGTAAAAAATGGATTCTTCCTCGAATTATTCTTTTCTTCTTCTTCTTCTTCTTCTTCTACCACTATCTTTGTGGTACGGCAAAAACTATTTCCGAGGCCTTTCATGTGAATATGTTGCAGTTTAAAAATTATTCAGCGAGCTTCCGCGGTAATATTAGAGCCGATAAATCCTGCTAATTAACTGCACTAATTTCCAAAATATCACGTCACCTTTTAAAAATAAAAAAACAACTAAAGTACGAATTTAAAAGGTATGTTATGTAAATATCTGCAATTGTAAATTTTAAAAAACTATCTTCGATTATAATTAACGCATAAAACTATGTCATAGACTAAGTTTATAATAACCAAATTAACTGAAATAAAAGCGTCCGATTAGCCTCTTTAAATTTATTTACAGGCGTGAAATTCTTATTTTAATAAATATTTATGCAGGTTTTTCTGAGAACTACCGTCTTTACAGTAATCTTAATGATATTTTAACTAGCTGTGACATTTTATACAGCATTTAAAGGAATACATGGAAAATGGATGAAAATTTATTAAAGCAAGAAAAAAGATAAGTGGTGTCTAGGGGGGTTGGTAGATATACAAGTATAAAGTCATTCATAAAGTATACGATAAAAAATGACATCATATATATAAATCCCGTATGAATTAAAACAAAAACAATAAATAAATCATCAGACTCGTTGAAGTGTGGTAATGTTGCACAAATAAACGCGCAAATTTTCAAATTCAGTAATATTCACACGTGTTTAGAATTGAGCTTATACAGCTGACCGCGCACAATGCTTGCTGCTCGAATCTCAATACTCGCTCGCACGCGCACACACACACACTCGTATGTAATAGAAAAGGACAAAGTGAAAGAAAAAGGGAGTGAAGATCGCCTGCCGGACGACACATAACGCTTTTTCGTGACCTGACGATTTCTGCCAGTTTAATCCTACCGCCAAGCCGCGTAAAAGAACTTCGTTCCAAAAAAAGGCCAATTACGAGATGACATGAATGGTTGTTGCAAAATGCTTAAAATTGTTGGAATGTAAAAAAAGAGAATGGCTTACATATATGCCAGAGTGTATACTACGCGGTGATGTTTGATATTTTATTATTTAGTTTAAAGGAACCCACGTAACAGCTAAGTAGCCAATTATACAGCATGAGGTCATATTGTACAATACAAGACCAGAACAACTTAAAAACTAAGAACAAAAACGTAAAAATATGGAACACATACACACGCGTATACATGTAAATATATATATATATATATATATATATATATGTACTAGCAGACCCGGCCGTGGCTCAGTTGTAACAAACGTTGAATTAATATTATTCTGATGCATTCAATACAGTCAAACTAATGTTCATTAGTAATGATAAAAACGTTTTAGTTAATCTAAAAACACGCAGGATTAAGAATGGAACGTTGCGTTAAAATTTAAAAGTTATTGGTAAGGAGTTTCGAAAAGTTGAGATTAAGCACATTATTATTATATCATCAACCATTCGGTTGGTGGACAATCTATTCGCACATTTTTTTAGATGTACAGATATAGGTTGTGTACCAGGCAATTATTATATGCAACGCAGATGTACACACGCAAGACTTCATTCGGAACTGATAGTAGCCGCTTGTTATCGCGCTACCAGTGCAGTCCCGTGTGTGTCTGCTGTGTACTGACCTAGTGCGCATATGATGTTGAATGTGGTGGTTTGTTATTGCCTTCCACGTGATTACTAGCGATTATTTATTTATTTATTTAATTCTTGTAATAAGTTTGTCGTCGCTCGGGATCGAACCCGTAACCTCCATATCGGAAGATTAAGCACAAACCAAAATAAAATTTTTAATTTTACATTTTATTTATTTTATGTTCAAGTATATGTAATAAATTAGTAATTTACAAAGTACTTAATTGATAACATATAAAAATTAAATTTTATAAATGAGATAGATAACGTTAATTTTTAACTATTTTTAATATTTATTTTTATTAATTTAAATTATAACATTTAATTTTATTAAGTGCTAATTGTTTCACAATATTTTTGGATAACCTGTAATACAAATAGATTTGATGGTTTCCTCATACGCTAGCATGCGACATATAGTTGCCCATGAGGGAAACACGGATTTTCCAAGTCCAAACGAATAGGAAATTGACGCTTTTTGAATGGTATTGGAGATTCTGACGGTATCATTGGAATACGTGGCAACAAGACGGTTTCTCAAAAGAAACTGAATTAAAAAAACGAAATTAAAATTATACGCGAAATTTTATGTGTTATTATAATTTTGTAGTTAAAAATAATAACATACAAAATGATGCACAGCACAATAAGAACAAAAAATTCAAAAAGCATTGTTAGGCTGTATGTAAATTTGAAAAACACGTGTAGCGTGAAATAAATTGTTGCATTAAGAAAACGTTTGAAATCAAAACACAGCGCCATCTGTCGGATGCTTACTCACCCTAGATAACAAAATATGTTAAAATGTTGTCTCAATAAACTAACTTACACTGCCATCTGTTAAACACTTCTGGAACTTATAACTAATTACAACCCGTTATCTTATAAAAACATATAATTTGTAATAAAAAAATATTGGGGTCATTAATTGAGATAAAAGCTATCCCATCTTTTAAGTTGGACCAAATCACGTACAGTGCGCAAAATTTCATTAAGATCGTTTGAGTAGTTTCGGAGTTTATCGCGGACAAACCGTTGTGTCGTGGGATTTTTGTGTATATAATAAATATATATATATATATAGTGGCGGATTCACAGGGGGGGCGATATGACCCCCCAAGGACCAAAGCTTCTATGAAAAAAATTGTTATAACAGAGAAACTTAATTTAGGCTACAAAAGTTTTGTATAAATGGTATACCTGTGCATTTAATTATAACTAATGTTTAATATTGTTTCCTAGTAAAACTATTAATGTTACGTCTTCATTTTATTTTAAAACCAACTGCCATCGATCTTTTGCCTTTCTTATTTATTTTTAATTTTTATTTTGTAATATAAATGTGAAAATAGAGTTCGATAAGAAACATATATATTTAAACTTGCTCACGAACAAAGAATTCGGATCGAAATACTAACAAAAATAAAAAAAAAGTAAAGTCTAATAAAAATACTTTCTTGCTATTTCTAAACCACCATTTAAGGAATAATTTTATAATTTCCTTTTTATTTTTTACCTAAAAATAAAACTGAGGTTAAATTAAAAATTTGAATAATGATGTATTGTTAAAATATTTTTGATGATTTTCTTTATGAAACAAGGGGTATTTCCCAAATCTACTGTCTACCGTAGAAGATTTTACGTAATTATATAATACCCTCCCTAATATACATACGCACATGTAAGAAACAGTGTACAAATTCATAAACACATCCTGCAGACGCATGTTCCAGGTTAAAAAAACTATAAGAAATATGATTCATAAAAACAAAAACACTTACAAAAATTTGAGACAGCAATGGAAAATTACTAAAGATAACAATAATTCCGTGCTATTTAATAAGTGTTATGTAATGCACAGCTGAAATACATGGCTTCATTAGAGACAAACTTGCTACTTGCACATGAAAATTGACTTCAGCAATATATATGCTAGTAAGGAAAGGAGTTATTAAATATATATTTATTGTTGAAGTGAAGCTCTGAACTTTAAAAGTGAATTGAAAAATCGAAAAGTTGACGGAAGTGGCAAGCTTAATCCTAAGTTTGTACATGCACGAGATTCATAAAAGAAATGATTCGTTTGACAGGTTTGTCTTGATACCGAATAAATGACTGTTGTCACTACGGTCTATCATTGCCAAGGAATCTTAGTTTCATAATTTTCCTTCTAGAGTATAAAGATTTAGCATACATTAGATCTCGCAAAAATATTGTAATTCATATATTTAGGATAAATACTCGTTACACGGTAATGTAAATACTTCAAAAATTTATACTAAATTCCTTCAAATGATTAAGCGCACGAATTTCTTGCAGCAAATCCTAATATTTTATAAGCTCAATTAATACTATTACATATGTGAACTGTAAACTTTAAATCCCCATTACGCACAACAGGTTGATTAACTACTCGTTTTATTCCATCATCCATGGTGTAATTAAATGAGCATCGATTCTTCTTATTTATACGAAAACTCAAATGGAGACATTTATCATAGTTAAAAAATAAGTCAATAATTTGGCTTCACGTAACAAGTCTGTCCAGATCCTCTTTTGCAATAATACACAGTCTGCTAACGAATTACATGATCTGTTGTGCATTTGATATTTCGAATAAGAAAATTCGGCATGTTAAAAATTCCCTGAAATACGTTTTTGATAAAAAAAGTTTGCCAAAAAAAATTGTTGAATACAACTGGAATTAGGTGAGAAGCATCACAACGTTAGGAGGCATATACGATCACATACATTCGGTCTTTAAAAGTATATATAAAGAATGTAAACTGGGAATAAACGAGGGTAAAAAGGTAACTAAATACGATACTAAAAATGAATGGATGAGCCAAAAAATAATAAATTTTATGAAAATCAGGGAGCAGTACTTCAAACTTAGTAAAGGAAATCGAATTAATATTCGATACAAAAACATATTTAGAAAATATCGAAATATAGTAAAAAGCAGAAATAAGGAACGCAAAACAGAAATACTAGCAAATAACGATAGAAAAAAAAACAGGGTGTATAATTAATAATATTGTTAACAAAAAAAAAACAAAACATCAGTAGATGAATTTATCATAAAACATTTTGAAAACACTATAACAGTAACTGAACAATTTAGTGAATACTTTTTACGTTCGGTTGAAGAGCACAGACACAAATGTGATATCCAATTACTAAATAATAACTTCAATAATTCTATTGTCTTCTTTTTATATTCCACCTGCAAATACATTCCAAATAGAAACAATAATTAACGACCTAAAAGTACATCCAGCTCTTGAATGGAACGAAATTAGGGTAAAAGATATTAAGCATAACGTAAATATATATACTCCTATTTTAACTAACATGATCAATCGCTTTATAAAGGAAGCGAGTATTCCAGAGGAGCTCAAAAAAGTTATTATTAGGCCGATCTACAAAAAAGGAGTTCAAAACCAATGTGAAAATTACCGCCCAATAACAATAATACCTGTAATAGCTAAAATATTAGAACGTTACGTTGATAAACACTTAAGAAATTATATTGAAAAAAACAATCTACTCTATGAATATCAACACGGTTTTAGAGAAATAAATCTACGATAACGCTATTAAGAATGATCATAAGTAAGATAAATATGGGACTATCGGTGGGTAACCAATTTATAATTCATCGATCTATCCAAAGCTGTTGACTTAGTTGACCATGATCTACTGATTAATGACTTAAAAAATCTGGCTATATTAAATAATCAACTAATGTGGTTTAAGAATTATATAAGGAATAGGAAAAGCATAGCAAAAATTGCAGGGAGGAATAGTAATGAACAAAATATTCAATTTGGGTTAGGTCAGGGAACTATACTTGCACCTATCCTCTATATAATATACACTAATTCATTATACAGGCATATTAAAAATGCAAATATATATGTATTTGCTGATGATATTGCTCTATTAATTAAACATACAAAGATAGAGACGGCAGAAAAACTACTGCAAGAGGATATAGATAATTTTAGTAAATGGGCACATGACAGGAAATTATGCGTAAATACAAATAAATCTAAATTGTTACATATCCGAAATAGTACAAAACATGAAAGTCGCGACCTGCGAATCATACTTCACAATAACGAATACTTACACGAAATTCATGAAACTAAAAACTCTCCTTCATGTTTATGCCTACCTCTTGAAAACGTAAAAGATTTTAAATATTTAGGAATATACATCGATAGATCCTTGAACTGGAAAAAGAAAATACAAGTTTTAAATTTGTAAATAAGACAGACAATTCCAGTTTTCTATAAATTAAAGCAAGTGCTGTCTTATAAAATACTACGTATATACTATAATTCAATAATTATGTCTAGAATTCTATATGGAATCCAAATATGGGGAGAGGCTAAGAAAACAGAAATCAATAAAATAGGTAAAATTCAAAAAATGTGTCTGAAACTTATTCTACCCTGCTGGAAGCGAAGCGACTCGAGATCAACATGGTGCAGGAAAAATAATGAAATGTCTTCCAAGATGTAATACTACTATTATAGATTACTCGAATTTAATAGCAACAATATGAAGTTACCATCTAGGCAAAAAACTCGAATAACAAGAAATCAAAATAATCTATATTACATTTATCCTAAGGGGTCTAATCTACGAATTGATAGCATAGATGATTCGGTCTTAATTAAAATAATAAGTAATATCCCAAATCACATTTTTTTTTTTTTTTTTTTAACAAACAACAAACCACGTCTATATAATAATATAAAACATTTAAATTTTGTTTCATCCGTACCGAAAACGAGTGTTTCTTACCGGATAGGAGCATGTCTGTTATAAATTTTCTTATTATTAGTCGTACATACTAAATTTAGTTTGCGGGAAAAACAATAATAAAGAAACCTGCATACATGCGTAAATCCTTCCAGAAAATAAAGGAAGATCTATACTAATTTACTCAATAACGAATATTACGTACGCGTCGAGAAGTCGAAATTCGCAACTTGCTTTTTTTCTTTTTTTTTTTTCTTGTTTGGGTTTATCCCTGGGCTTGTCAGCAACGGACGATTACCCATCAACATGTGTACATAGCAGCAATTAGGAGTAACAAGGAATGGAATCTGACAAAGAATGCTATACCAAAGATGGAGTAACAATAACAATCAACGTCGAAAAATGCCAAACGTATGCATCCTGAAAAGAAAAGGAATGACGAAGGTAAGAGCAAAAGGAGTTAGCTGTCCCATACCATGGCCACATCTGCAATTACAGAGCCCACAGTACAAACGGACAAAGGAATCTGGCTATAAATAATTAAGGAAGAAGAAACACGGGATGTTTAAAAAGCAGTTAGATCCATCAAGCACGAAACCTATATAGAACACAGCGCTTAGCGTCCGTAAACAATTATCCGAAAGTTCAATGACTTTCTCCATCACTATAGAGCAAAGTTTATAGTTCTTAATTATGAACCATTAATTATATTTATGGCGACGACTGCGAAAACAGCGCCTACCATCCTGTTAAAAGGAAATGAGCAGAATTTACACCGAACACTATGGCCACACTGCAACAGCAGTGCCCGCAGTGCCGGCTGACAAGGAGGTCACCTATCTAACATTAATACGAAATACAAATAATTTAGACATTATGCAATCGCCAGACACAAGAGTTTTGTAGAATTATTCCTTTAAGTTAATAGTATGTGCTTTATCCTTCTAAGTTTATATTTTTTGTATCTGAGCTTTAGGGTTTGATAATCATAAGAACCTATATTATTTATTAATATTAAGTCAGATGCACTGCACGTTTCAAAAAATTTCCGCGTGTTCTCTGTAATTATTTCATGAATGTACGATATTTTTACATATTTGTGCATAGTATTGATATTAGTGTATCGTGGTTTATTTAGTACTATTCGTAGACAATGATTTTGAATTCTTTGGAGTTCTTGAATATTACTTTTACTGGTAGACGACCAAACTGGTACTGCATATAATATTTTGGGAAGAATGATTTGTTTATAGATAATAAGTTTGTTTTCGGGTGTTAAATGGGGTTTTCTATTAAAGTATGGGTATAGACAACAAATCTCTTTCTGAGCTTTTATAACTATATTTTTGATTAGTTTCGTGTAAGTTAATCTTTTATCAAGTGTTAGGCCTAGGTACTGGATTTCATCCTTCCATTTCACCTGCCTGTCTTGGATGTTTACTTCTTTTCATATACATGGTCGTCTTCTAGTAAATAAAATGGCTTCCGTTTAATTGTTGTTTATTTTAACCTGCCACTTTTTAAAATATTTTATTAGCGTGTCAGCTGCTTTTTGCAGTCTATTTGCTATTTTGTCTGTTCTATAGGATGATGCTACTATTGTAGTATCATCTGCATATAGGTATATTTCTGACTCTTTGATTTTCGAAATGTCGTTTAAAAATATTATAAATAAATACGGTCCTAAAATGCTCCCTTGTGGTAGACCAGTAGTTATGTGCTCTTCGGGTGACTCATAATTATTTAGTTTAACATAAAATTTTTTGTTTAAAAGATATGATTTCACTATACATATTAAAGAATAAGGATACTTAAGTTGAATTAGTTTAAATATTGTAGCTTCTATCCATGCGGTGTCAAAAGCTATTTCGATATTTATTAGTAATACTCCTATATGTTTGTTCAGATTGAAATTGTTGGTAATGTTATCATAGATTTTAGTTAATTGTATGGTTGTACTAAGTTTAGGCCGGAAACCAAATTGATTATCGCATATTATATTATTTAAACTGTATTGGGGTATGGGAAAAGGAAGTAGTGAAATGGCTGAAGGAATGCTGTAAGGAATAAAAAAGCCAAACTAGGTCATAATTCTTTCCATTCGGATAATTCAGTTATGCAACTATTTGAATATATATTTTCTTCTGTGATTATTTCGTCTTTCCTTTTCCGATACTTTTCTGCTGTATTACTTAAAGAAGAATAAGTATGCGTATTGAATACATAAACAACCTTTATGTTTGGTGTGTATGCCTATTTAAAGTGAAAGCGTATATTATTATAAATATTTATTAAACACATATTAATTAAGGCGCATTTATTTCGATTTCGTTCAATAAGCATGAATAATTTTGTACTGTGTATAAACTGAATAAAGGATAATAAGAGTGTCGGGCACTCACACAACGGGCATACTTGCCCTGTGAGACCCACAACTTATTTAAATAAAAAAAAAAAGAAAAATATGTCATCAGCGATACGACTAAGAGAGGGATTCGCATCGGTGTTGAATTGAATTTAACATTACACTACTAGTTTGAACGAAGTGGTACAGATGGAGAAGTCGTTACTACACTACCATTCTTTTGTCACGCGCATCATCATCTATTCTGCTGTTTTCCAGTATATCATCAAAGAAGGCTGTAATCAATGTAAAACATGTAGATCAGAAGTGTTGCATGATTGCCATATTCTCAAAATACTCGTATATTAATGTGAGCCATCCGGAGCATGTGTATAATTATGTGACAGATAGTATACAAAGAAGTGTAATTGGAGTGATGTGGAATTTTCTGCAACATTGAGGGATATTGGTAGATTTGAAAGAAATAACCCATAGTGAATATAATATATGGTGCGGTTGAAAAAATATTGCGTATTCCTTTCAAATTATAAAGGAGGAACGAGATAATCACATGATTTATTATCAATAGAGCTGAGTGATTCAGAGACCACTGTTGCTGGGTAAATGATCTAAAAGCGAGTTCCTCATCAGATTACGAAACATCGTAGTCATCTGCATGTTTGCTGCCAGTGGTTGTATCATGGCAAGTGCCTGGATTACATAAAACGTTGATTTAATAATACTCTCGCTGGAACTGTTATTCCAGCAGCGAATAATAAAATATTGACGTTTGAGCAATATAAGCAGTTATAGTTTGCCCTGCGCGTGGATATATACGGATTTCGAGTGTCACTTGCAGCCTTTAAACCGAGACGATAAGTCCTCTAAATCTGCGGACATAGATAGCGGAGATGACGAGTATAATAAAGAATTGCAAATATGCACAAGTGTAAGTGACAGCCCATGGAAGATGGTGTTGATAACGTCATTTAAAATCATTCCAAACAAGTTTCAGTACTGTTCCCATATAGCAGCATGAAGTATTTAGCTTTTGATACTATATTCCGTTGAGATGTGAAGAAGGTGATATCGAAACATGTATCACTGTCCTATGTAAATGAAATATTTCGCAGTTGTTTAGTGGAAGACGAAAAATAGAAAAGGATTCGGAGAAAAATGTGTCGTCAGCTATGTGTCACATCTGTGAAAGGCCCCTAAGATTTAATAAAGTTGCGGATCGTAATTATTTGATTGAACAATGTAGTGTTGCGCATGCAAAGTGTTGTGCTGTGAAATATAATCTTCCATCGTTTGTTTCAGTCATCATATATAATCTAAGCAGGTATTATACACTCTAGAGTATACTGATATAGTGTTAAGTGGCAAAGATGATAAAATAATTATATGTAGTAATAATTTAGACACAGTAGCATATGAAAATTCGATGTATGTACAATGGCATGAAAAGTTTGATATTGGTACTAAGAGCGCGTATATCGGGTAGTAATAAATGCGTTACAATGGAATTAAGGATTAATATTAAGGACGCAGTGTGATATAATAATGTATACATTATTAAGTTATAAAGTCGTGTAAACAATTGCGTTTATTTCTTGAACTCAATAAATTTTGGAATGTATTGTTACAATATAGTTGTTTTTTAAAAATTTACTCAGAGTGGTATAAGAAGTGTGCCAGCCCTACAAGGTTGCTAATTTTGGTGTATATTGTGGTAAGTCGGTACAAGTGTATGCTAATATAATATTAGACAAATAATGTTGCATAATTACACTATATAAGTGAGCGGGTGAATTCATTTGTATATGATATGTGGAATAATTTTTGGCGAGGTGGGAACAATGCACATTTATATATTATTTTATGTAACTTAGTTTAAAAATTGATCGATATTTGCTTATCAAGTAACATGATACACACGCATATGCAAATATACACTTACACGCAACAAACGAACAAGCATGCAAACGCATATGTTAACGTGCACCGACATATATACACATATGTGCACAATACACCGTTTGTAGCAATTAAAAAGATTGTATAGTAATACAGCTTAGTAGCCTAATCAGTTTTAGTTCAATACAGATTAAACATAAATTTAGAAACGCATTGATATATAGTATAATAAAGGTTATGAAGCATCCTATTCTGGTTATCTATACTTAACGTGTTCCCGAGAACAAAGCCTATGAAAGATTAGTACTGTGCCTACTTTGGTTAGGGGAATGTGAAATACGCTAAAAAATCTAAATCTCTGTTTTTGCTGAGTACTGGTAGTGTTGATGGAATATATGAATAGAGAGGAAAGGTGAGGGTTCTGTTAGTAAGTGGATATGTGGTTATAATCCTTTTGCACTATGTAACATACACTACATGAAGAGTACATATGAATTATTGTAGATGATGTGTGTACCAAGCAGTCTAAATTTCATATTCTTCAGATATAATATTGTATAATTGAGATTACTGTTTGTACACTTTATTGGTTCAGAGAGCTTATTTTAGTGAGATAGTTCTTTGTATCGGCTTTATAATGGGTTGAGGCTATATATAATTTAGCACTCTAGGCCTTCACTTTAATGGTAAGGTAGTTTTTTATTCTAGCGTCAATAGTATGACATTAATGACTTTTTATAATTTAGTGCTCTAGGAGCTTCTTGTAATTTGTAATGGTGGAGTAGTTCCTTATATGATTTTAAAATGAAATTAATGCTCCTGCATAACTTGGCGCTTTAGGAGCTTTCGGTGTAGCGGTAAGACAGTTCCTGCTACTGTTGTGGAGTTAATGTGTGAGATTAGTCTATTTGTATAAATCAGAACTCCGGAAACAAAATTGTAGGCCTAGGACAGTTCATTATATAAGACAGTAAACTGATAGCTTTACATGCAGGGAAGTTCCTTGTACTTTGTGATAATATTCCTACCGAAGTTAATTCTAAAGGTAGACTTTAGTATAGCAGTAGGGCAGTTCCTTGTAATGTTTTGAAATTGGTTTGAGACGTGTATTCTTATGTAAAGCAATAGACTGAGAGCTTTAATATAAATGGGGTGTAGTTCTTTGTACTTACGTGAAGCTGTTGTGGAGCGTATGTTTTAATAAGAGAGTGAGGGTGTTAGTGTAATTTTTATGAAGCTGATCTTAAACATGTGTCGTAACATGAGATGGTAGACTGAGGGTTTTAGTGTGAGTGTGATGTAATTCCCTGAATTTATGTGAAGCGGGTGTGAGAGGTATGTTATTACATTAGACGATAGACTGTTTAATGTAGGTGTAGGATAGTTCCTTGGACTGCTGTAAAGCCGCTGTTAAATGCTTGTTCTTACATAAAACGGTAAGTTGGGGATTTGAAGTATAGAGAAATTCCTTGAACTGTTGTAACGCTGTCGTGGGACTATGTCTTCCACCTAATTTGGTATTCTGAGACTTTGTCGTAATAGTGTCTGTAGAGAAGGCATTTGGAGGTATAAGAAAGTTTTTTAGTTGCTGAGATATGTCTGTTGTAAAAGACCTTGGGTCATTTGACTAAATATTAGTTGATATTTGAGGGGCATGGTTTTGCGACTAAATATTGGGTTCCTGATTAGTTAGTACCCCTGGTTGCCCATTTCTATACTAATGAATTTTATAGTTCGTTTTAGTTTCTGGAAAACTCGTAATAGACTAACAATTTCAAATTTAAATTATTTAATTTATTTTCACACTCTTTTTCATACGGCGATTGTGATGGAGGGCCTACCACTTCCTGCAGTACTCCTTTCAAGGGCACAGCTCTTTTTTCTGCTCCTCTTTCTATTTCCCTTAAATATCTCTCCTTCCATAAATCCTTAATTATAAAACTTCTCGTAAATTTTCTCCTCAATTTTTTATTTAATCACATTTCATCTTAACTCTTCTATTTGTTTATCCGAAGAAAAACATTCCAGGTTTTAATTTTGCTAATATTAATCCAGTCTGCTTGATAAATGCCAATTAGTTTTTTTCAGTTTTCTCCATCTTAATCAAAAACATTTCCGCAGCCAGCATAGAACTCTACTACCTCCTTTGAATAACGTCGCTTTAAGTTCTTCATTTATTATCTTGATACCTTTTTCCAGAACAATCGGTATTTTCATTTTTCCGTTCAGCCTAATCCTCTTTCTATTAGGCGGCTCTTTAAATTTTTGTTTTCACCTCATTCGCTTAAGTTTTAACCGTTTTTTTTTTTACTTCTTTCTCTCCATGTTGTTTTCGAATGAAGTAAATGCCTATGATGCTGATCACATTTTCTTCTTGAAGTGAACAAATAAACTATATGAAAAATATTTTCCTCCTCCAGATGCGTTTATCGTGGGCTCCCACAGGGTTCCTGTCTGAGTCCTACACTTTTTAATATCTACTCTTTTGATATCGCTTCTCTTCCTATTTATTCTTCCTTCCTCCTCTTCGCTGATGACATTTTGGTCTATTCCACCTGTGACAATCTGTCAGTCGTATTGATGAGTTGAATAATTCCCTGCCTATTCTTAATAATTCCCTTTTTCGTCTTCACCTCTCTCTTTCTCCTACTAAGTCGTCTTGAATAATTTTTTTTCTCCGCCCCTTTAACCGAGCTCTAACTCGCATCACTGTATCTGGTATTCCTATCCCCGTTGTCAATTCCATATGCTATCTTGGCCTTTTTTTAAATAGCCGCCTCACATTCCATGAGCACATTAATTTTCTCTATAAATCCTGTCTTAAAAGACTTAATCTCCTTAAATCTCTCTCTCCCCTCAGATGGGGAGGCGATCCGTTTATCCTTCTAATTCTTTTCAAAGCCATCATCCGGTCTAAGCTCGACTATTGTTCCTTTATCTACGGTAATTCCTCCAAGTCTCTCCTCACTAAACTTGACGCGATCCAGAACTCTTGCCTCCGTTTGTGCATTGGAGCCTTGAAATCCTCCCCCATTCCCGCAGTTCTATCAGAGTCGGTTGCCCAACCACTGTTTATTCGCCGTTCTCAGCTTGGGTATCGCTTCTTAATTAAACGGCTTCCCATCTCCTCGTCCAAACTTATTTCCTCCTATCTATATATCAAAAACTGCTGGCGTTTTTCTCCTCATAAAATCTCAATCCTGTCGCTCATTGCTACCCGTCTTTCTAATTTTTCTCCTGTTGCCCTTTCCTACAACACTCTCTCGTACTTCTTTCATGACTTCAATAGCCGATGGCAGCCTATCAAATTTTCCTCTCTCCCACTTCGAGCCAATTCCTCCTCTCGTGGTGCAGTCAACAATGAATTTCTTCATTTGTTGAATTCATCTTTTCCTGTTCATGTATTGATCTTTACTGATGGTTCCAAAAGCGAGGACAACGTGGGTGGTGCGTTTACTGCTCACATTCTGAGTCCTTCCGGCTTCCTTCCTTCTGCTCTATTTTTTCTGCCGAGTCGATCGCAATCCTTCAGGCTATCTCTTATATTTCCTCTTTAAACGATCTTTCCCAATTCCTCATTATTTCGGACTCTAAGGGCGTTCTTCAAGCCCTATCCTCTCCTCCTTCACATTCCTCTGATAATATTATTCTCTCAATTCGTTCTCTTACCTCCACTTTGCAGTCATCCCGTTCTATTCTCATTGATTTTTTGTGGGTCCCCAGTCATTCCGGAATTGATGGCAACGATGCAGCACATTCTTTGGCTCGTTCTGCTGGTCGCCTTGATTCATTCCTCAACCATTTCCCTTCTTCAGATATCCTTTCCTTATCCACCTCCAATCACGCCAGACTTTGGCAGGATATTTATCCCTCCCTATTTTCCAATTGTCATTCTCATTACCGTTTCATTCAGCCAATTCCTCGTACCCTGTCTTGGTTTCATCCTATTCCTCTCAGTCGTCGCTCTTCTATTGTCTCCCTAATTCGTCTCCGGATCAATCATTCTCTCCTCCCTTCCTCTCGCTTTCGATTTGCTCTATCGCCTTCTCCTGATTGTTCTCTCCACGATTGTGATCCTTCTCGTACATGTGATACTAATCACATTTTCTTTAAGTGTCCTCCTCTTCGTAACGAACGCTCCCTTTTATGCAATCAGCTTCTGTCATTAGGTCTCCCTACTCCCTATAACTCTTCCTTTATCCTCTCCTTTCCTTCATCTTCTGTGGTGTCCGCACTGCTGTCCTTTGTTGCGTCCATTTCGGACCGCTTAGTTATTTAATTTCTTAGCTTAGTTTTCTTGTTGTTGGGTCAATGCCGCTTGCGCGCCCAAAAAAAAAAAAAAACACTTCTTACGAAATAACAATGATATACTTAATTTATTGCACACTAATGCATTTTTAAGCTAATAGCTCCGTTTAATGAACTTTCAGTAAGTTGAAATATTTTTGTTTTCTTCAATAATTACAAGAAATTGTGATTCTACCATATTTGTTAAATCAAACGGCATAATTGACGGTTATTACTTTACTGAATATTTTAGTGTTTTAATGTTATGATTTTCTAAGTTTTGCAATTTGCTTGAAGATTTTCCTCTCCCTTTATCCTCGAGCATACTTACTAAAGAGATACACGCATTTTTGTAGACATTTTGATCTTCAAACAATCTCCGTTTAATATGGTATCCTAGAGACCACATTAAATGAGCGGGAAAATCGTTGATATATCGTTTATCGTATGTACCGCGTTTGCAATTGCAGTGAAAAATTTTGGAAAGAATAATCGAATTTTATTCGGTTAGCTTTGATTTGAAAAATGAATGCATGACGTAATTTTGTTGCATTTGTTTAAAACAGATTATCGTAGGCGTAACATCGGCTTAATTGTCCATTTGTTTGGAATTCCACGAAGCAATAGTTGCTGCATTTGTGAAATTTTTCGTTCTTTCTTTACAGCCACGCAGCGAACGTACATATATACATGTACATATAAAAAAGAGAGAAAAGTTTAAAAAATGTAACGGGAATAGTAATAGCGATAGTAATAATAATGATATAGTGCAAAAAGGCACATTACATATAGTGTTGTAGAAAATCAGTTTGATAGAGCTGCTCAGACTGTCGGATTGTATGCGAACGCATTTTCGTGTCTAATGTTTCGTAAAATTTAACGTACCAGATATAGTCTATGTGTTGCAGGCGGTCTTCTGCATTTTACGGCTGAATCAGCATTTTTCTGCAAGGCATTTTCTCGCCTTTTTCTTCGGTCGCCGAACGTCACTCGTCTTCTCTTTTTCTAAATTCTCTTGTTCACTTAGCGTGATATGTAGTATTTTTACTGTATTTCTCTACAGAATAAAATTCCGTTTATTCAGTCGATTCTAGTAAATCGTTTCTGTTCCCTCGTTCGCCCAGCCCGCCACCCGGGTTTTCCTCGATACATCATTTTCGTGGTCGGTTGAGTGCAACATTTTCATCTTATTCCTATTGTCAGTGCTCTGTTTCAATTTCGTCTTCAACACGAATCAGTTTTGCAGTTAAATTGTAGTACTACAGGAATTTTTATTTATTTTTCCATTTTTTCATCTTTCTATTTCGAATACTTTTGTCGGATTTTTCCGTTTCTGTGTTTCCGCATTTTTTCCAAGTATCCCACTATAAAATAATCGCTCTATTTTAACTGAAAAATTAATAAATATCTCACAACAACCTTTCGTAGTTCATGTTTACAATTTACTTTGAAAAATGGAAGCTTAAACATTATTCCCTTTGATTGTAACAAACTACGACATCGCGCTCATCCTAATATATCGATCCATTTCTAGGTTTCCGTTGCATTTAATCGGGAAGATTTAGTGTATTTACTAAATCACTTTAGTTTCCATAATTTTCGTTTTTAACGTAGAACAGGTTTCATGACGAGTGGAAATCTAAAAGGCTGTTAGGCAAATGAAAAAAGAAGATTAATAAGAATGCGTTTTTTTAGTTTAACAATGCAGCATTACAAACGTTATCATGGTATGAATAAAAATGGAAATACTAATTAATTTGAGAAAAACGTTGTCACATAGAAGAAATGAGTCGTTCTAAAATATTGTTTGATATTAAATATGTATATATATATATTTTTTTTTTTTCTTAAATAATTCAATCGAATTTATTTTTTAAATTAATTATTACATGTTTATAAAAATAAAACAAACCTTTTCTAACATGTTTCGGAACAATCACTTTATATTCATGTCGATTTACACTCGCGTATATACTTACACTAGCGGACTGGGTTCATCGGATTTTTATCTGTTTTACTTTGAGGACATTTAAAAAGAACTGTAACGTTAATATAACGTCAATTTTTTAAAAAAGAAGATAGATTTCTCTAATTAAAAAAATGTAATTTGGATTAACTTATCTCAAAAACTAAAATCGTTAGCAGGATAATGTACGTAAGAGGAGTATGTTACATTTAATTCATTAAAATACTGAAAATATTTATTTCTTTAAATTTACGTTGCAATGGTCCAATTTGCTTTCAAAAAATTTGAGTAACGATATTTTAAGTCACTATATCGCTCCAATTATTTCAAAACTTGTACTCTTAAATATTTCAGTTTAATTGTTTTATATTTAAAATCAACCTTCCAACATATAAAATATAGGCTTTGCACTGTTTTTTTAAATGATGTTTTTTTTTTTTTTTAAGGAAAGGAAATTGACCTATCGACCAATTAAGGAACAACTAGATAGAAATTCTATTGGAGATAGAAGATACGAATGTAACAAGGATAGGCACTATATTCAATAAATGAAGGGAAAGTATGAAAGGAGCACTATAAGAAGTGCGGAGATTGAGTTATGATACTCGTAAATCATGGTAGAAGTAAGAAAGTTCAAGAAAAAGAGGCGGACACTCAAATAAGAGGTGATTAGCATCGCAGTTTTTTTTTTTTTTTTTGCATTAGCTTCTGAAATGGATTTAGAAGTGGAATATAGAACGATATCGTCTGCGAAGTATAGGGAAGATGATTTAAGAGGAAGACGAGCTATGCTGGAGATATAAATATGAAAAGGCGTAGGGCTGCCCTGCGGTAGAACCTGAAATACTTTCCATTAAGTAGAGTAGATAGGAGTAGATAGGCGCACAGTTCCATTTTGAAAAATTTTAACAATAAGTGAGGTAAACTGAGGAGGAATGTTAATAGAGAGCATCTTGTCTTGCAGAATAGGAAGGCGTACGTTATTGAACGCATTGTAGACATCAACGAAGGAGGCAATAGCATAATTTTTAGTTATGAAAGATTTATAGATATCAGTAAGAAGAAGACTAATGAAATCAGGAGGACCTAACCACGGACGACACCCAAACATATTATTGGGGAGCAGGTTGATACGCTTCAGCTACCAAACAAGTCACCTGTTCAGCACACTCGCGAAGAGTTTCCTTAAACAAGAATCAGGGGAAATAGCTCGGAAGGCGAAAGAATTTCTCTTGGGAATAAGAATAATCATAAAGGAATTCCAGTATTCTGGGACTTAATCCGAATACATAAAGAAGTTAAAGATATTGAGAAGGGTGTTAAAGAAAGAATCGGAAAGGTTTTTGAGAATTATGAAAAAAATACGATCAATATCATGAGCAGAGTTGGAGTATTTGTTTAAAAATCCGCGGAGCTCGCTATTGTTAAAAGCAGAAGTCAGAAAGTGAGGACCAGTATTTGTTTTTGTAGTAAGGGTGGAGGATATTTCTTTAAAAGGAAGCACATAAATTGACGCAATAGAGTTTACAAACGAGACAAGTTGATCTTTAGAGAGATTGAGGCCGAATGAGCAATTGTACCGTGGGTCTCTGAACGATTTAGCCATTTCCCAGACCTCAGAAAGAGAAGTGGTTCCGGAAGGAGATGAGCAAAATTTCTTCCAGGAATTTTTCTTGGCAGTTTTGTAGATATACCTGGTTCTAGCGTTGGCTCTTTTGTGAGAGAGGTAATTAGTCAAATATTTTATAGGATACCTTACATTGGTCATGAGCTACTTTACAGTCGTTATTCCACCATAAGAAAGAGATATTGCGATTCTTCATTCTCAGAAAAGTATGAACTGGAGGAGATAACAGAGGGAGTTCTGAAAGAATAGCATTAAAAAATGAATTGTATTGATGGATTGGACTTAAATTGGATTGAATGTGTGTTATATAAGAATCAACTAAAAAGCGAAATTTAGCCCAATCAGTTTTTGAGAGGGACCATAATGGAATATATAAAGGTCCGAAGTATTTTTGAGAAGAGGGATTGTTAATGGAAATAATTATAGGGACCTGACCGCTCCCAAAGGTGCCACTTAAAGTTTCCCAGGAGCAGCGAAGACTAATATTAGGAGAAATAAAAGATAAGTCAAGAGAACTGGATATTGATGAATTTTTAAAATATGTCGGAGAGCCGCCATTAAGGAGGATGGTAAGATTATATCTTCAAGAAATGCTCCAGTCTGGTTGTGCCTGCCGCACCCCAGAAAGAATTCCAATCGCCACTAAATATGAATGGGTTTTGGAATAGAATTGAAGAAAGCAGTGAAGGGAAAATTTTTAAGATCAAAGTTTGATGGAATATAGATAGAGACTAAGTTTACAGAATGAGGTAGTAAGCTAAGAATGGAAATTATGACTAAATTCAATTCATGGGGGTGGACATAGGAAGAGGATGATTATGGGAGAGGAAAACAATGCCATTCCTAATTAAGATAACGACTCCTGCATATCCATCTTCGCGATCTGACTGCACAATATTATAACCCCTTGATTTTAAAATCAATACTATCACCACATACACAGACATGTATTTGTGCTTAGCCAACATCAAAGTGGTGGGTGTAGAGAAAGATAGATTTGTCATAAGATTTTAAATCAATCATTTTTATTATTTTTCCGAAAATTCAAATTAAAGGAAATGGTATTACAACTTTTGATTCGGAAATTTAACTATTTATATAAATTTCCAAATGAAAATTTATAATTAGATTTCCTTTAATTTAAAGATAGATTTGCTAGAGACACATCTGCTCGGCCGTTGCACGTTATCCACTACCGTTAAACGGAGTAAAGTAAAAAACGAGAAATATGTGTGCAATAATAACACAAAAGAGCAAAAAAGTACACTCGACAGAAAGTTACTGTACAAATTTATAAAAAAAAAATCTTCAAATAGATTTTACCTGTCTTTTTAATGCTAGATGACAACACTGAATTATTTACATTTAAGAGACGGTCTGGTCCATCAAAGAGCTATTCTTCTACTAAAACTCCAGCGCATTTCGCAACTGCCGCTTAAATTTAGCTTCGAATGTTGAAGCGGATTTTAATATGTGGTCTGCAAACGTAAGTAGATATCGGTGGTTTTGGATACAGAAGAGTAGATTATTTTCTGCCAAGTAAATTCTTCTTTCACTTCCTGGATAGTGGAGTTACCATATTACTCTTTTAAAAGCTGAATTCGAATACTGTCAATGTACCATTGAATGCTGGTCGAAATTGGCAACCCAGATACGACATTCCTGGATATATAGTTCGTGCGAACTGTAGAAGCCAAAAACGATCGGGAGGTATTTCAGTGTATGTTAAGGAGAACTTCTCCATCTCAAATATTGATGTAAAAATTGCTTCCGGAAATATTATCTGTTTCAATATAAAATTGGGTAACAACAGAAATCTCTCAGTTGCAGGTATCTACCGATTTTGCGACTCACAATATTCTGAATTTTTATCAGAACTAAATGAAGTTATAAAAAAATTAGATCGAGTCGCATTAATTACAGGGGACATAAACATAAACCTACTAGATAATATCAAAAATACAAATTATTTAAACTTGCTTAGTTCGCATGGATTTGAAAGCATGCATAATCAACCCACATACCACCGGGAAAAAGATTCTTATTCCTCCTGTTTAGACCATGCTTTTGTCAGGGGTATCATAAACAGAAAAACAAATATGAATGTCACTGTCTCAGTAATTCCATGTCCTTTCTCCGACCACTCGATTTTGAATATATCCATTAATGCAGCTTTTACCTACTGTGTAAAAACAAATGAACAATTATACTTCATTGACAAGCAAATTTTAAAGGATAATCTCAGACAGTGTAGACTAAATGACATTTATGATGAAAATTTATCGATAGAGGAGAAATTTGAAGCATTCATTTATGCTGTTAAAAAGTCTTTAGAAAGATCTAAAACATAACTTTAAAAGATCTCTACACAAAAGATCTGAGTGGGTTACTGACGAGGTTATGGAATTATCCAGAGAAAAAAACAAAATACACGCTCAACTGAAAAAATATCCCACAAATGACAATACGCTGCATCAGTTTAAACTTGCTTCTAAAAAATTGCAAAAGTTGATTCGAGTAACAAAAAAGGAATATTATTCAAATAAATTACACTGTTACAAAGATAATCCCAAACAATACTGGGCGCTTATTAAAAAGGTTACGAGCAATAAAAAACCAATATTAAAAGAAATCTCAGTTAATAATGTCCCGTTACCGGTCTCCGACAATGAACATACAATCGCAAATCATTTCAACAACTACTTCATTGATATAATTAAGTCTATCAAAAGCACATCATCTTTGACCTCATACACATCCCATGATTACACTCACAGCACTAAATCTTTCGATTTTGTTGATTTAACTACACACGATATTACTTCAGCTATCTCATCACTCCCTAATAAGAATTCATTTGGTTTTGATGAAATCTCAATTACACTAATAAAAGAAAATGTAGATTTTTTCAATAAACCGCTAACGTATTTATTTAACGAATCTGTTAAAATGGGTATTTTTCCTGATTCATTAAAAATGGGCATAATAATACCGGTGTATAAAGGAGGCAAAGCATCAGATATCTCCAATTACAGACCAATCTGTTTATTGTCATCTTTCTCGAAAATTTTTGAAAAGTGCATGAGAACAAAAGTTATTGACTATCTACATAAACAAAATTTTTTTAGTGCGAATCAGTACGGTTTCTTGCGGGGTAAATGCACCGATGATGCGTTATTCAGTCACATTACCGATATATCGGAAAAATTAGAGCATGGCTGCTCGGTAGCTGCTGTGTACTTCGATTTATGTAAAGCTTTCGACACAGTTGAGCATGACATCCTCTTAAAGAAATTATACGCTATCGGTTTCCGCGGTTTCATATATAAATGGTTCCATTCGTATTTAATTAACAGGAAATTTATCACAAAAATTAATAAAACTTTTAGCAATAGTTTAACACAGGAGTACGGTGTACCTCAAGGTAGTGTTCTGGGGCCTATTTTATTTCTCGTATATATTAATGATTTGTGTAATTTAAATGTTTCGGGGAAACTTTATACTTACGCCGATGATACAGTTTTGATTGCAAGTTCACGATTTCCCAATATACTACAAAATATGATCCAGAAGGATGTAAACATGATACAAAGTTGGATATCCAGTAATAAATTACAATTGAATGTAAGCAAAACAAAATATTTAATATATAGCCATCTTCCGCAGTACAGATGGAATGACATAAAAATAGTATGGAAAGATGATATCTTACTAGAACGAGTATACGAAGTGAAATATTTAGGTCTATACCTGGATTGTAAGTTATTATGGGGGAAACATATATCTCATTTATCGTCTAAATTAAGGAAACTGAATTATTTATTTTATTACTTAGAACAATACTTCAGTAAGAAACAACTAAGGATGATATACCTGGCACTATATCAGCCGACACTAGCGTACGGTATCATTCACTGGGGAGGGGCTGCCCACTATCACATTGCACCGATAACATATTTACAAAAATCAATAAATAAAAAAATAAGCACAGTACACCATGACGACAGTGACACCAGCATATTAAACGTTACAGATCTTTACACTGTCAATCTATTACTGTATGTACTGAAACATAAAGATAAATTCAATGTACAAATACGAACCGGAGTGACAAGAGCATCTAAACAAGAAAAGGCAAATTTACCATCCTATTTTAAATTTCACAGTAGAACTCAAGCGAGGTATATGGGTTCCAAATTATTTAACATTTTACCAGAGTCATTAAAAATTAAGCTCAGAAAATATAAATATCAGAGAAAAATTCTAATAAATTATATTACGAACAAATGCTGAAACTATTTTAAATTACATTACCATCTTCCCAGCAAAAACTTCAATACTATACGAAATAAGAAAATTCCATCAAAAACAAGACTTCCAACACATACGCACCTCTTTAATCATACGTTCGATTACTATCAACCGCTCGATATGTACTGAACATTTAAATTTTGCATTACTTAATAGTTACCAGTATCGTTATTCCTTATATTACTTATTATGAAATATCAACATTGCACTTAATCCTAACCCCCAAACAACTACAATACCACCCCATATTTGCTACTATCCACAATCCTCATTTCAATTACATATCTACACATCAGTTATATTACAAAGAATATTACTGTTACACTACGCTTCAATTAATCCTCCTCTATCCATTCAATAGTATCATTATTATTAGTATTATTATCACTATTATTACTATTGTTATCATTATTATTATTAATGGTATTTTTTTTTTTTTTTTTTTTTTTTTTTTTTTTGGTTCCCCATTCCGGATATAACCAGTGGGGCAAGTTTATTTTTGTAATCTGGGTACAATCTATTATAGTGTACTTATGAGCATAAGTTATAGTTACAAAGTCTTTGTGTGTAAGTGTAGTGTGTACTTAGTAATAAACACAGATTCTCTTTCATATAACATATAGGTTATGAGAAAATATAATGTAGGTATTAATTCATGTTTGCAAGGGTGATGTGTATACTTAGTCACGACTTGCCACTATGTTTGAGATATTAAGTTGCTTATAGTTAGTACAATGTTTGCCTTAATATTATAGTTATATTTATTGATATATACATGCTTAATTATAACATTGCTTTTGGGAATTAAATACAAAAAATTTTTTATATTTAGTTATATATATTATATTAAGTTAAGTAATATATTGAGTGAAATATTATAATTATTACAATGAAAGTATTCTAGTATAACATTTGTATTCCTTATTTATTAATGTATATTTTACATGTTAGAAGTTTGATCATATGACATATGAGTTAGTGATGATATTTTTTTTTTTTTATTCATTGCATCATGAAAGAATTGAAGGAGGGTTTTCATATTGTTTTCATCAGTGCATAGGGGGGTGTTTGCGGTTATTTTATATTTTTCTCTGAGGTCTTTCATAGCTTCACATTGGAATATAAGGTGGTTAATGTCATCTAGGGTATTTATATTGCAATGCTGGCAGTTGGGTGTGTCTGCGAGTCTAAATCGATATAGGTATTCTCCCAAGTTACCATGGCCTGACAATACTTGGGCGTTAAAGAATGTAATGTCTAGATTTTTCATTTTTAGCCTATAGTTTATGTTTGGGAAGAATGCAAAGGTCTTACGACCTGTGACTTCATTCTCCCATCTTAGTTGCCAAGCATTTACGAGTTGGTTAAAGACATATTTTTTTAGCGTCTTAATGGGTGGTGTATTCCCTAATGCTGTTAGGTTATTTGGATGTTCTAGGAGATCAAGGGATTTTACATTAGCCAGATTTTGTACTACTCTGTACTCTGAGATGATAGCTTTGCCAATGAGGAATAAGTCCAATGGGAGCACATTAGAGATAATACAGGCAGCTGAGGAGGGTGTGGTTCTGTATAGTGAGGAAATGTTGAGAATATATTTTCTTTGCTGTTTGTTGACTAGCTTTAATATTTTTTTGTTTATGTAAATACAGGCACCATATCCATAGATGGACTGAATGAGCCCTTTGTATAAAATTAACCTCTCTTTGTATTTTAGACCAAGATTGTTTGGCAATATCTTTCTTAGTTTGTCGTAAATATTACAGCATTTGTCATTTATTATCTTTAAGTGTGCTGAGAAATTAAGCTTGTGGTCAATTGTGATGCCAAGATATTTGATTTGGTCAACTAGTGGGATTGGTTGTCCTGATATAATTCTGAGTTGTTTAAATTTATCTCTTATTTTTTGATTTCCTATTAATAAGGATCTACATTTTTCAGTTGAAAATTTTAGACCTAACTCTGCGATAATGTCTTCTAAATTCTTGCAGATTATCTCTATTTTTTGTAGGTTAGTATGTGCTTTGATTTTGAATAAGATGCAGAGATCGTCGGCATATGAGATCAGTACAGCATCGGTATTGCTTATCACACAGGCATGCTCTATGTCTTTGTGTACTTTTGAATAAAGAATGTTCCACAATATTATTAATGGTATTATTACCATTATTTCTATTATTATTATTATTATTATTATTTCTATTATTATTATTATTCTTAATATTGTTACTATCATTAGTATTGTTGTTATTGAGGCTTACAACTCATTTCAAGGGTTGGGGAAAGTGTGAGTATAATTTCCGTTTTTAAATATAACCTTTAACGTGTAAGACAAGTTTGTAAACATAGACTACAAATATATCATGTCCTTCTCTTCATTTCATCTCAGTAAACAGTGATTATTGAATTTCATCGTTCAGGAAATCGGAACATGATATAGCAATAGTCCATGTACGTCTAAACTAAGTAATTAAATTTTTAATACTTCCAATTTCATAATTTAGGTAGAATAAGTATTTATAACTATAATGCTTCCTTACCAGTAAATTTCCTGCTTCCTTGCTAATTTTCGTGTTTCCTTTTAATTTTTTCTTGCTTCATTCCCTACAATTTCTTGGTTTCATTTTAATATTTCCCTGCTTCCTTCCTTTTAAAAGTTTTCCTGTTTCATCTTAATATGTTATTCTATATGTTCCAAACGCAATCACTCTAGTATATTACATAAGATTACCGCAACTCGCGCTACCTGAGCGCATTCGCGGGTTAAGAAGGTTATTTTACGTTTATTTTCATTGTAAATTTTCATTTCATTTATATGGAAAAAGAAACAAAGTATTGCTCAGTTTTCAATTAGCTGAAAAATCTTCAGCAGCATCTCGTTCGATGTAAAATTTAATTTTCAAAGTTACCGCGCACTAAAAACACGCAACAGGTATCCCAGAATAAATGCTCGGAATTCGGAGTACCAGCGTTGTAACAATTTTTTTTTCAAAATTTCACCACTCAACTTGAATTTTACCAGAGTTCTTAAATTAAATTTTTCTCAAATACCTTAACATGAAGTATCGCTTTAAACAATTATTTAGCAACGTTAAATTTAAAATAAATATTTGCCGAAATATTTGGTAGGACGTTGAAATTATCATCTTCATTTTTTTATTCTTTCCCTTAAAACCATTTTCTAATTTATTCACCTAGTTTAGAAGGCATTAGGATTCTTTTTCTCTTCGCATCCGCTTATTAAACGGGCCGTTCCCCCCCCCCCCCCTTTCAATTCTTCTTTTAGACTATTCATTTTTTCAGCTTTAAAAATGTACCATAAATATATATATATATATATATATATATATACTTATGTATTAACTTTTCAGCGCTGCTGAGCAACAATTGTTTATTTTGCTCACTAAAAAGGCATTTTTCCGCTTCTTCTATGTATCTTTTATTTATTTTTTTATTATCTTTTCAATTTCCATTTTTGCAAAAATTTAATATGGTCGAGATATTTAACAAGGAAGAATTTATGTCCTTGTTGGGGAGCAGTCGGCAGTCGGCAGTCTGAACCATTGTTTTTTTTTCTTTCACGTCTTTAACTATACTTTTTCGGCTGTTGCCGTTGTTTTACGAACACGCAGGCGCAATTCTTCGGTTTTACCTGTAATGAAATTCTTCGCCCCGTCCCGTCCCGTCCAGTTTAAACCTCTAACACACCAACATATATAACTGGAGGCTTGAGAAATGCCGGGATCCGGTCCCTCAGTCGACAAGCCCAGAGATTAGCGAGAAATTTATAAAGTTATATAAGTAGGTAATTTAAGATCAGCGGCTCTTTGCCGTCCGAACGCCGGTAGTTCTCTCGACTTTGTGCACTGGCGTATCGTAGCTGAGAGGTGATTCTATGCGCTGTGACGGCACAGTTGCAGAGGTAGAGGCAACGCGTAAGAAAAGTTTTTGCGCTTACGACAATTAGTTTCGGCAAAAGTTAATTTCTTAGCGATGTTGTGGTAGCTGAGCACGTAAAGTCGCCCGGCAATTCCTTGCGCGCAATTTCCGACAAAATTATTCCTTCCAAACTACTTTAAATACACCTTCGTCTTTTCTTCCCCAACTTCGGTCGCCCAGTAAAATTACAGCCATTACTTTAGTCGGCAGCAAATTACGGCTCCGGTGTGACACTTTCAATAGTTGGCGATTATTTTACTGTAATTAAAAACAGATCCTCGTCGACCTCCCAGAGCCCGATTCAACAATAGAATAGCGCCTTCCAATTACTTAAACGGTTTTTGGTGAATTGTTGAAAAGCTTGACTTCAGTTCGTTCGCGTTCAATTCGTTCCATTTTAAAGCGCCTCAAAAGAAAGAGGAGCCATTTAATAGGGGGCTTGCCTGATTTGGCCTCCTCGATCTGCCGCTATGTGGAAAGCATTTGATTCCGAGATTATTTCTATTATTCGGCGGGGCATTTTTACTGCGCTATACCTAATATGCGGATTTAAACGTTTATGACTTCCAGCGAAGTCGGTTGTTTCTCTACTGTCTTAGAAATTGACGTTTAAGATTTCGTTATCGAGTTTTCGATAAGTAAACCCAAAATCTGATATTCGTTTGGACGAATCAAATACTTTTACATATATCAACAAAAGAAGCATCTATAAAATTATCAATGTTTTTGAACCATTTTACAAAATAGTCTTTAAAACCAACAACAATTTATTTAATAAAATTATAAATATCAATAGTAATACAAACAATGTTGTGACAATGACTTATTTAATAAATTTGGTATATACAAAATTACGTGCAATACATGTGGAAAAATAAATATACGGTAGAAGTTTCAAGGTACGATATATAGAGCACGTTTATGCAATTGGGTATGGATATGTTGAAAATTACCGGAAGGCTAAAAACAAGCAATAATCATTCGTCATCGCAGGGAGAAACTGTGATTTCCGTATGAAAGATAGATACCTCTAACTTCTCTTCTTGTTGGTGCTGTATCTGCATTAGATGTTAGCGACTATTCTTCTGGCGTTTTCTCTGTCGGCCATGCTGTGTAGCAATTCCGGTATCCGAATTCCCGTCCATTCTCTCGCATCCTCCATCCAGGTTCTTCTTCTTCTTCCTCGAGCTCTTTTTCCTTCTATTTTTACCTCTAACTAAAAAATTTTAAAAATTCCGTTGTATAAGCTAAACTAAAACATGCGTTAATGGTACGAATAAGAACAAAATTCACAAATTAAAAATATGAAAACCGAAAGTAAATCCGTAAAGGAAATCGGAAAGTAAACGACGTATTTTTGTCCAGGTCAGTAAAAAGAACAAGGTATTTTTTACATCGGACCTACCTGAATATCTACAGCTCTGTAGTCTTCTGAATTATGCTGAAATTTACGTTTTTTAATACTTTTTTGTGTAGAAAATCAACTGTACCGTGTAATGTACACCAAGCGTCTAAACGACTAGTGCTCTACTTTAGAGACAGAAATGTTTGGGATCCTTCTTTATTTTGAGACATATTCTTCAAGTCCAGCGTCTCAAAATGCCCTTCTTAATACCGACTCACTTCAATCTATCAAAGCCATCCAGAGTCCAGACAGTTCCAACTCTCTACTAATTAAAATAAAAAACCTCCTATTTCAACCTTCACAGTCTGAGGTATACTATGTCACATTCTTATGAGTTCCTGACCATGTTGGGGTTCCCGGCAATGAGCGAGTTGACTTGGCTGCTAAGGCATCTCTATCCAGCCCGATGCCGCTTAACGCTGTACTGCCTCGATTAGGGTCACCAGTATTTCTAATGCACTTTGCTGAAGAGTGGAGCAAACTATGGTCAGAACAAACGACATGGTTCAGGTCCATGAAGTCGAACACCGACCCATGTTGGCCGCCGTTCCTCGTCTCACGTAGGGATTTTTCGATCCTATCGAGACTGCGTCTGGAGCACACTGCGTCTTTGAAGGAGTTCCCCCTCCGTTCACCTGTCCTCTGTGCGGGTTCATGGCCTCGCCAACCGTAGAGCATCTGCTGAAATGGTGCCGGCATACTTCCCATACTTCTACTCATACCTCACCCCACCGTCTGTTGTCAAACTATCCGGATTGTGTTCGGGCAGTGTTGAATTTTACAGCATCGAACAGACTGCACCGCCTTCTGTAGTTTCCACTGAGCCTAGGTGCCGTAATAGCCCAGTTAGTTACACACGGCGCCTAGATTTATATTTGTAAATTTATTAAAAAAACTGCACCGAAATAAGTTTGTGGGGTCAAATATAACTCCCCATAAAAATACTCATTTTTAAGAAATTGGGAAAATTTTATTTGTCATGCTATATAGCTAACCTGACCGTTATTAAGAAACTACTAACTCGTAAGTGTTAGAAGTGTATTAGTTAAAAACTTCTCTTCCTCTTCTATCCTCTCGGATAAATTTCTTTGAATAGCTGACTCTGAAAGTGTCTTGCAGGCGGTTTCTTCTCCCTTACCGTTGCCCTCTTTTGATCCTTTCATTCTCCTTATTCGCAATCTAATTCACGAATTATTCCTGTTCCGTTCGATCCAAATTGATTTATTGTGGATTCCTAGCCATGCTGAAATTGAGGGTAATGAGGTGGCTGATTCCTTGGCTCGCTCAGGAGCTTCCAATGGACATCCTCTTCATAAATCTCCGCTCACAATATTAATCATATTTCCAAACAGTTCCATATTACATTATGAACGGATATTTATTTTTCTCTTTTCTCAAATCCGAATTCTTTTTATCTTTCCGTTCAGCTCTTACCTTCTTTGACCAGATGGTTCAACATGTTTCCTTTCCTTTGTCGTCCTCTGATCACCGCTATATGTCGTCTTCGTTTCGGTCATACCTTTCTCCCTTCGTCACTTTATCGTTTTTCCGTCGTCTCTTCTCCGCGATGTCCTCTTCACCCAGAGGATTCCTTTTTTCTGTGTGATACCAATCACGTCTTCTTCGAATGTTCCTCGCTCTCTTCGGAACGTTCTCTCTCCTATTCTCGGCTTTTGGATCTTCGTCTTCCTACTCTATAAAATGACTCTTATGTTCTCTCATTTCCTTCTTTGTCAGTTGTTCCTATTCTAGGTTCTTTCATTCATTCAATCTCGCACCAGATTGAAATCTAATATGTTATTCTTCTGAACTGTTACTTAGATTCCTTGGCTGATTTGGCTGTTGCTTTTCGTTGGCGTATCCATAAAAAAAAAAAAAAAAAAAAAAAAGTTAAAAGCTATGTCTTGTTTTCTAATGAGAAGAGACACGGGGAAATACTAACTTTTGTATACTTTTTTTTTTTTTTTTTTATGGGTTCGTCGACATGGACATTGGCCCAAGAACAGTGGAATAGAGAGAAAAGAGAGACTCAGATCCTTACACGATCAGAGATAGCTGACAGAAAAGAATCGAGAGCTAGAATAACCGAAGGAGAAGGAAGAGAGAGAATGAATGAAGCACAGTATGGAGCGGGACTACCATTTTGTAAGAGGAAGGAATAAAAAGAAGCCTGTTCAGTTGAAAGCGACGAACAACTGAACATTATATGATCGGGATCAGAAATACATTGATCGCCGGGAGGGTGCAATGGAAAATAAGGAGAAGGCACGAGAGAATAACGGAACAATGAGGAAGGGAGCAAACTATGCCCAAAACGCAAGCGGCAAATCGCAGAGAGATTAGAACGGCGCATAGAAGGAAAGTTAATAAACCATGGAAAACGTGGAAGGGAAGGTTGAATAGACAAGAAAAGGGAGTTCGGGTTGGAGAATGAGGAGACGTAGGAGTCAGACCACAGTTTGGAATGAGCAGCTGCAGACAGAAGGGTAATATTAGAAGCTGAGAAGGCAGGAAGAAACCTACCAGAAGAGGAAGATAATCGAGCGAATGAGTCAACCAACTCATTTCCCTCGATTCCGGAATGACCAGGAATCCAAAGGAAATCCGTTTGGATAAAGTGGGAAAGGAAAAGATCGTGAATTAAGGAACGAATAAGGAGAACGATACAGTCGGTTGAGTGAGAAGGGAGAGGAGATGTGATAGTCTGCAGCACGCTTTGAGCGTCCAGGATAAGGAGATTGCGAGAAGCCGGAGAAGTTTTGATAAAAAGGAGGGCACGCAGAATAGCAGAAGACTCAGCATAAAAGATTGAACAAAAGGAGGGAAGTTTAAAGGACTCGAAGTAATTGAGAAAAGGACAGAAGAAGGCTGCACCAACACCATTGGGTCCCTTGGGGCCATCAGTGAAGATCAAAAAATGGTTGGGGAAAAAAGAGCGAAGATTCTGTTGGAATTCTAATCTAACAACGTGATGAAGAAGAGGTTTGGGAGGAACAGGTGAATAAAAGCAGTTAATAGGATGAAGCAGAGAGGAAAAATTGAAGGAGAAATAAGGGAGTTTATCGCAAGAGTAGATATACGGAGAAAACTGGATAAGACGGCCAGCGATAAGAGATAGAATAGGAGTCTTGTTAGCAGAAAAGCGCCAGGAACGCAATATGAAGGAATATGAAGGAATGAGAGAGCAAGAGGATATAGGCAACCGTTTGATGAGGAAACGATAATCCAAGAGGGAGCGTCGAAGGAAAGGGGGAGGAATGTGACACTCTGCGTGCAGAGTTGGGATAGGAGTAGACTTCCGGGCTCCAAGGCAGAGGCGGAGACATGTATTTTGGACCCGGTCGAGTTTAGACAGAAGGGATCTAGAAGAATTAGCATAAATATAGGAACAGTAATCAAGAGCAGAGCGGATAAAAGATTTGTAAAACATGAGTAGGATCACAGGATCACCTCCCCGGACAGTGTGCGAAAGGGATTTAATGAGGTTAAGCCTTTTGAAGGAGGATACGAATAAACGGTTGATATGGACATGGAAGGAAAGTCGGCTATGCAGAAAAACACCTAAATAACGGAAGGAGGAAGTAAGAGGAATTGGGCCATTAGTTAGGACGAGGACGACTGAGGAAGGAATAAACGGGCGCAGTGTAAAGACGACAGTAGAAGACTTCGAAGAAGAGATGAAAAGATGGATGTTGGATAAGGCATTTTCCAATGCAATTAGGGAGATTTGAAGATGGGAGTTGGCCTGCGAGATGTTGCGATGAGAGGAATAAATGAGGATATCATCAGCAAAGAAAAGAGAACAGGAATTCAAAGATAAGGACGTAATTTTGATAAAATAAATATTAAATAAAGTGGGGCTAAGGCAGGAACCCTGCGGTAGTCCACGATAGACTAGTCTAGTGGCATCCTGAATATGAACACCTAAACTTCAGCGCCAATTATGGTCCTGGGACCGGAAAGGGTGAAAAAAGAAAAAGATTAGTTGAAATTCAAGTTACGTATATCATTTGACGTTATCTTGCAAATAGGATGTAATAAATAAATGACATTAACATGAAATATCATCAGAAAACAAAGTCAGTGGGAAATTTAAGACGTGCGCTACGGTTATGTTTAATGATTCTTAAAATTGCAAAATTCTTCGGAATAAAATACTGAAATTTGTCAAAACGATTAAAATATGTACTATAAAATGCAGAAGCTGATAACAATGTTAGTTTAATGAGCGACAATTGTTCAAAAGAAAACAATCGATATCAAATACCACATGCATAAGCTCTGTTTCGGCGCCATATAATAAAATCGGCTAGATGTAACATTTTATAAACGTTTGTCACTGGGGCCTAATAATGAATCTGCGAGCAATTTTCGCATTATTCCAAAAGCTGTTTTAGTGTATTTACACCTTCTCTTTATTTCCACATTTGTATCTAACATGTTTTCCATGTAGCTGCCAAGATATTTGTACTCTGCGACTTCTATCATTTTTCCACTAATTATATTTACATTCTGATGTGTTTCGCGGCTGATTATCATCATTTTCGTTTTTCTTTCATTAATTGTAAATCCGTATTACTTGCCTACCGAGTAGTTCACTGCATTTACTAGCTGCTGCAGTTCCTTGCCTGAATTTGCCAATAGAACGGTGTCATCAGCGTACCGGAAGTTATTGATACGCTTGCCATTTATTTTAATCCCCCAAAGATTTTATTCCGCAGTGCATCTTTGAATATGGATTCAGCATATTAAACAGCAGGTATGATAAAACAACACACCCTTGTCTAACTCCTCTGCGTATGTGTATTGATTCCGGTTCGTTATTTTCTATACGTATTTTAACACTCTGCTATAATCCTTCGACCATATTTATTTATTCCTTTCTGTTTTATTATTTGTATTAATTTATCGTGCCTGACTCGATCGAAGGCTTCCTCATGGTCCAAGAAGCATATGAAAACGTCGCGTCTTTGGTCCCAACATTTCTGTAACAATATATTAACTGCGACCAATGCTTCTGTGGTGCCACATCCTTGACGAAATCCAAACTGACAATCATCTAGATCTTGTTCCCATTTGTTAAGTATACGGGCGTGTACTATACGTAAGAAAATGTTTAACAAGTGGCTCATCAGGCTAATCATTCGGTAGTCATTACATGTACTAGCTTGTGCTTTCTTCGATATAGTTACAAGTACTGGCCCCAGCCATTCATGAGGTATTTCACCTGTGCTGTAGATGCTATTGAAGATTTTTGTTAATTTTAATACATTATCATTATCTAATAATTTAATTATATCAGCTGGAATGTTATCTCAGCCCATCGCTCTCCTAGGTTTTGTTATTTTTATGGCATGTTCTACTTCTTACGGCAAGATTTCTAATTTTACTTCGGTAAGTATCTCCGTTGTATTCTTTCGTTTTTTGCGTATTGGAACATATTCTTTACATACCGTGTCCATACTTCTAATTTGCCTTTCGTATCAACCGCTATTGTACCGTTTTCTTTAAATAATTTCGCTGAAGTTTTCCTCTTAAATAATCCTGCTACTTCTTTAATTTTCCGTTGTATATTGAAAGAGTCGTGTTTCCTCTCCATTTCTTCAATTTCTGGACATTGTTCCTTCATCCATAGACTCTTTTCCTGTCGAATTTTACGCTGTATAATTTTATGTTTTTGCTTGTACATTGCTTTGTCCATGTTTTTAACTATACGGGTAAGGTTACTAGGGAAAAAAAAACAGACGGGTTAGGAGTGTTGCTGTATGTGACTCAGTACATTGCATAAAAAGAAATAGTACTAGATGTTATACATCTTAAAAAACAATTCTACGAATTTCATATCCATGTGAAAAAAACGGAAAATGAGAGAAAAAAATATACATATATATATATATATATATATATATATATATATATATATAAACATGCGGCATATTGAATCATGTAATGTTTACTAATTGGTTATCTTGAATAGTACTGAATATGAAGGTAAATTACTTAGATGAAATTTAAATTTGCTTCAATACGAAGTGTCAGGTTCATCATATACTAGAACTATGTGCTTATTTTAACAATAACGATCATATAAAGGAATTAAAAAACAATACGGCGATTAACACGCGAGATCAAAAAACAAACATACTAAAACATAATGCACAGAAACCTTACTGCGGACACTATCTAACAGATCAGAAGCCAAACGGATAATCACCAACATCTATTGAGGATATGGTATAGCAAGAAGAAGAACATCATAACTTAAATTATACGTATACATATCCTCGTGTAATATCTACTCCCTACATCTTAATCTAGTTTTATACTCATCGATAGCTATAATCTATTTTATTTTGTAATCTACATATTTCTTTTGACTTTTTTGTTATGCATTCTATTATTTTATGTTTATTATTTTTTTACATTTCTTTATTTCCCTTTTTTTTCCCTCTATTTTTTCTTTTTCTATTGTTTTCTTAGGTATTATACTTCACATCTGAGTTATAACATATTTGCCAGTTTTGTTTCCCCATCGTTGTTTTTGCTAACAGCAGTTGTCACGTAAATTTTTTCCTCATCTCGTTTTCAGTTTTTATTTTTTCCTCCAATTCAATTTTCTTTCCTGCTGATATGTATTCCCATATCTTTACAAATAAGTACATTCCTCTTATGCTCATTACGTGTTCTTTTTTAATTATTTCTCTTTCAGTTTCTCCCTTAAGGATTTGCTATTAATTTTAAGCTTTTTATTTGCAGATTATTTATTTTACCCAAGTATACTTTTCTCGCCATTCCCTGTGTCTGAATTCTATATCTCATCCTCGAATCTACTAGCACATAATAAACTATTTTTAGTGTTTTATGTGTTGCACATTTTTTTTTTTTTTTTTTTAAGGCACGTAAAGTTGATAATATTGTTATAATTTTCTTTCATTCCTTTAATCTTTTTTATATTAATTCTTAGATTTTTATCATGTGTCCATTTACTTATTGTTATTAAATCTTTTTGTATTCTTATTTCTGAAATTATCCTTAAATTCTGTTTTTATTCGTTGAGCCGATGATTAATTATCGCATAATTTATTATTAATTTTACAATATTTCATACTATTAGAAAATCCGAAACACAAAAAGTATTGATGAATTGTATATACACGTAGGGTCCACATTGAAATCTTATTTTATTTATTTATTTTGTTTTAATTGCTAATTTATAACTAGCTAGGCAGGAGAAATCGCGATATATTTAGTATACAAATGAAAACCATTAATCCTAGGTAGTTTCCAGATTATTATTCATCAGACTTACCCTTACAAATATACATATATACCCTCAAATTCCAGCCAGGCTTGCAATTATTTTTGACAAGGTATACACCGAACACACATAAATAGACAATAAAGTTTAGTATCAGCTAAACAGTTAAATTAGTTATTGTTATTCTTGGTCATTAATTCGGAGAGTTAATAATGGGTAAATATCGGTGAGGGTATTAATTTTACTAGGTACATAAGTTCACTTTACTGCTCAAAAAACAAAAAGAAAAAGATATAATAATAATAATAATAATGATAAAAATTTAGGTCTATATGTTTTTGCAATTTGAGGAAGACCTAAGTAACCGATTTTCATTTAGAAAATTAAGAATGAACTTATAAATACTTCACGTTAATTTGACTAAAATAGAAATGTAAGAATAGAGTGAAAACATTTGAAGATAATGATGCTAAATGAGAATAACCGAATTATCTCAGTACAGTTAAAGTTGGTAGATTCGAGAAAGATGCCCCGGGCTTTGACGCCACGTCACTGTAATAAACCCTATCTCGATTAAAGTTCAAATTTGTGTTCTTATTAATCTGACTCTTACACGCGCAATGGTCGTCGATTCGCGTATTTTAAATTACCGCGATCGAGATTCTTCCCCTACGAAGAAAAGAGCTAAAGTTTAAAAAGGCCTAAAAAAAGTTTTTAATTCAATTTTAGCATTTTGCAGTTGAAACCGGGACTTTTTATAAGCCGCTAGACTACCGCCGTTGTTCCGACATTCTTTTCTAGTAACTGCACTAGCGCCGAGATAGATTAGACTGAAAATTATATTAATAACTGAACATGCGTAAGCGAGTTACTACGGAAAACGGAAAACTATTTAATGGATAGAACCTAAAAATTAAGCAAATTTCAAAAGTTGCCAGATTTAACGAATTACGTAACTGCAGATGAAAATCAGTTTCGAACACGTCGTATTAAATACTTAAAGATTTTTATTACAGCTTACTTTACACTAGCGAAAATGAGAGTGCATTTTATGGTATTTATGATTTATTATTTGTCCCGTTTATTCACATAATTCGGAACTTCGGAAATTCTAAAAGAAGTAACATTAATTACAGTTTTTGCGAACTGCTCCCTTGGAGAAGATTTTTGAGCGCTGCGAAAACATCTTTTCGTACACCTTCGTTTAAAAGCGCTTAGAAGTTACCGCGGTTATCGTTAACGCAATTCGTTTTTTTCTTCATTTTACAAATTGCTTCAAGGCACACACTTCATTTACACACGCCTCATACAACGTAAAGCACACCTTTCCGGTGCCCGGTATGCACCACCTATTGTATTTATAGTTAAACGATGATGAAGAATTATTTAACCAAAAATGTAGTCGAGATTAAAAAACGTGATCGTTAATCGAGTTATAGTTCAATTTTCCTCTCCATCTTTTGCCGATGGACTGATCGAAAACCCCTCTAGCTTACAATCCAAATTATTTAGTTTCCCAAACAGATGTTATAATGAACGTAGATATGCAATATACAGAAGTTGGTCTAGTTAATATGATATAGTGTAGTCGCTTTGGATCGTATTAAACGACTAAATATGTAGTAAAGGTTCATGGAGACGATGAAGTGAAATATATATTCCGAGCACATCGGCTGTTGTTCTGTTCGAGGGGCAAACGTTGCCGTTATATATATTTCCGTAGATTGTACGTTTTAATTGTGAATCGTTTACTGGATGTATGCGTCAGTGTTTTCACTGTTTAATAGCTGCCTACAAACAGCAGTATCAATATTCCAATAAAGTTTGTACTTACGCTGTTAACACATTGCGACGAAAAATTGCCTGCTTTAACAAAATATGATATATACGAAGACAATGTTTGCCATCTCTATGTACAAACTTAAACCTACTCCGAGAAAAAAAGAAAAAAAAAACAGGTTATTACAATAGAAATTAGCTACTTGCTGATTCTTTAAAAGAAAAACCCGTTTCTTTCCTGTCCAGATGAGGAGAAAAAGTGGAGCGATAGAGACTCAGCTTTGAGAAACAAAAACTCCGATACTGCTGATTTTTTAGTAGATAATGATTCTTCAGGGACAACCGAAGTACCCTTTGCGAATATTAAATCTAACACCAGCGTACATACAAGTTTGTTTAAAAATGCTCAAAGTATTATCCCCAGGTTCCAAAATCGTCTTCAAGTGGAATAGTTATTACTAGTGAGGGGAGTGACCCCAAATTTAATAATAAAAATGTTAAAGGAATAGAAATGATACAAATGTTAGATAATCGCACTGTTGCATGAATTAATTATTTTGCAGTATTTATCATCGGATTGTTGTCATCGCGATACCCTATAACAGAACGCTTGGCTTCCGTTACGGAAGTCTCGGATTCGATCCCGGGCGACCACAAAAATTATTAACAAAAACTAAAAATTAAATACTCGCTAATATAATCATAGGGAAGGCAATGGCAAACATGCATACCATCATATGCGCGCTAGGTAGCATATAGCAACAGACACGCACGGGACTGCATTCGTATAAATCAAACGATTACTAATCAGTTCCGAATGTAGTCTTGCCATGTGCACACATTTGTACTGCATATAAACGATCGCCATGAGTGATACTTATTCTGTACAGCTAGAATGTAGTCACGGCGCTCGGAATCGATCAGTACGACTGGGCGAATCCTCAGATTAAAATTCATTTATGCATTTATTTATTTAATTGGTTGTTTTTCTTGAACTAATTTATTGATATTATGCTGAAAGTACTTTAGTGGAATGTACGTAGCATTCTTTCCAGTTCAAAAGATTTTGAAGTTTTTGTAGCTAATGGATAAATTTGATAATACATAATCGGGAGAAACTAGATTATTTGCCCGGAAAAAGTTACCGTTGTTACCGGGATTAATAGCAAGGACGAGTACGGCGGAGTTTTCATTTTAATTAAAAATGGAATCAAACATACTCTGGTACATCCGGATTTGGTTACACTTAGAACAGAAGTATCTAATACAGTTTGTATTCGTGTAACCTTTAATAAATACTCTGATGTTTTATTGTGCTATCTTTGATCCGGTCCAATTCATGATTTTACCGGGGAGGGGGGGGGGGGGGTGGGTAAAACCTGGGAAGCCTCCAGCTGGTGCCGTTTCTTACAGGCCTGCTATTTTTTTTTGATCTTATATCTTAGAACTGGGTTGGTGAGCGGAAAACTTAAAGATTTTTTCAAAGTCCATTACCAACTTAATGAATGATGCCTACGATAATCCCTTTTTAAGTAAAGAATTCCCTATAGCTATCTTTTTGGATAGAAATACTACTGCGTATGAACAAAACCGGGAACTGGTGAATACAATAAAAAAGAGGAAACTAGAATACATGGGACATATAATAATACGTGGCCCTAAATATCAGCTACTGAGAAGGACAATTTTACTTGGGCAGATCGAAGAAAAAGGATGGATTGGCAGGAAGAATACGACATGGTTTGAAAACATAAAAAATTGGAAAAAACATTCAACAGAAGAAATAATTCATACAGCCAGGAATCGGGAAATATGGAAAAGAATCATCTTCATGTCAACAGCCTGAAGTCCGATGAGGATATGGCACTTTAAAGAAGAAGATCTTTTTGGATATTAAGGAGACGCTTTCAATAACGTTGCAATCGATGTATTATGCCAGCAATCGATTACACCTGTAATTCCAATTTCGCTGACGATGTATGCTTTTAAATGTTATTCGAACAGAATTTTTTTTACTAAAAATCCGGTTTCTAGCAAATTAGTAACTAGGACTACGTTTAAATGATTAGCTCGGGGATCCGTCCTAAGTCCTACTTTATTTAACGTTTACATCAGTGATTTATTCACAATTATCAGACGGTCGAATATCCCGATCCCCCCGTTGATTCTCTTTTTATACAAATATGTAATTATAATTATATTCAGACATAGCCAACGGTATTTATAATATCAATAGCAAACAGGACAATCCAAATTACCATTGCTGGCAAAAAGAATTATACCGTACTAAAAATTTGGCCCAGCGCCAACACATCCGTCTGCAATATTTTCCAGCCCGTTTAAAACAAGTTAAATATCAGCGTTACTCTGCGGCTATAATCCTTCAACATGGTAAACAATTATTTCATTAATTCAATTGATGAATTCATATCAAAATTTTTACAAATGGTTCTAAATAGCGGTTAAATGACAGTCTGATAGGCGCCTTATCATGGATATAGTAACTATTCTGCGTTTTTGACTCCCACCGGAGGGATTTGTTTTTTTCTCCAGCAAAGCTTCTTGCAAGATTTGTAAATATATTCTTAGTATCCTTAACGGTTCGGGAAAATATGCGGTTTGCAGTGATAATTATAAAAGCCTTTCGGATCTATGGAAGATTAGGGATAAGCTTTTAAAAATTGCTGATTGTTGAGGAGTAGTCCATTTTCGCTAGGTGCCCGGTCAGGCCGCGTTAGTTGGTATCTGTTTATCGCTTTGGTGCGTAAATTCGTCACAGCGCTATGCAGATTACTATATGTGCCACTCGCACGTAATTCTAAATTTTGTTGGCGCGACGATATGTAGAGAGACCTTATGATAATTATGTCTCAATTAACTTCACGGAAGATGCTAACCATTTATTGTTTATCTTTAGCAAATACGTAGGTAGGAGGGTGGTGCTTTTTTATTATACTCACATTATTAGATACGACAATTTTTCTCCCATATTCTCTTTATTATTAACTTTCTTGTGACGAGGTTTTACTTTAAGTATTATTATAATTAAATGTAGGTGAATACATCCTGTTTGTTAAAATGGTATAATAAAATAAACTTTAATAACAAACAATATAGAACAATAAATTAGATAAATACCTATTTAGAAACGTTTTCGGGCATAACCCATCATCAGCTAACACTAACTTAAAGGAAACTTAAAATATTGTTCTATATTGTTTGTTATTAAAGTTTATTTTATTATATTATTATAATTATTTAATTTATGCAAAAAGATTTCGTTGGTCTTTTTTGTCTTTTTTTGTTTTGTTTTGTTTTTTCGTTAACGATTAAGGTTTGTGTTATGATTACGATTTTCTTTTCTTCTTATTACTTAATTACGATATTTTTGATTTATTGCTACACCAATAGAGAGACGTACTAATATATAGTGGCAGGCCTAATTGGTTTTGCATTAAACTCAGCCACAAAAAAAAGAAAATAAATGAACAAATAAAACTGTCTCCTCTTACATTAGCAAAATATAAACCTAACGCAAGTGCCATCTACATTATGAGATTTAAAAAAAAAAAAAAACACTTCGCGGCAAATTGCAAACTCGTCGGAGATAAATATTTTCGCTTTTTCTTTTTTTTTCCCGTAATTTTGTCTTGAAATTTAAAAATAAGCTGAATGAAAACCGTCCAAATACAACAATTTTTTCCGATTAAGCATATATATATATATGTGTTTATTAATCACAGTATTTATTAGCGGTGTATTATATATAGAAACAGTCAAAGTGTTTTACTTTTTTTTTGATAATTAATATCTATTTTTCCATTTTTTCCGAAAAAACACTGCATGTTTTATGCTGTAGAGTGTTGCCAGTTGCAATTTCTCTATCAGAGAATTCAATCTCCAAATATACATACTTTTTAAAAATAATTACCCAATAAGCAATAAATTATTTTTATGTTTAAATTAATTTGACTTACAGCGGTCAAAAATATATCATTATTTACTGATGGATTTATATAACAGAGATGTATAAAAGTACACGTTAGTCTTTGGAAACATTTAAAATTGAAATAGGTGATTGTTTCGAAGGTTACATTTTAAAAATGTCGAATACTGGATGCTGCTAAGTGCTACACCATTCAGCCACAGGAGGCAGGATCGGATATGCAAGTTTGTCGATTTGAAGAACTTCTTGATCAATTTTATTGCCTTTCTTTCAATTTAATTTTAAGTTTCTCTTAATGATAATAATGAGAAAAAAGTATCGTAGGGATTTAAAAAGATCACCATCGACATGGCTGCCAACCGTTTGTAATAAATAGAGAAAAACGTAACAATTTACGAAAAAAATTTATTTCTGCAACTGGAAAAACGATTTTGACTAGTTAAGACTATAAAAATGCTCATATGTGCACGTTTTTCGGCACAGATTCTCTCTGCTTGTCGGGACAAACTAACAACATCGAAGTTTACAACGATGTTCTTTGATTAAAGTCGTACGTCGATCTTACCGAATGTGCGCAAACTTACAACGGTTAGCTACGGGCCTATCTGAAGAAGTCACACTCGCATTGAACCCGGTATTATACACACACACACACACACACAAACCGTCGGTCATACATTTCTATTTCTATCAGGCAACACCTCTTCACGGAAGCACTCACACTTAGACTTTAATTTTACTTTGCCAAATTTTCGCTACTCAAGCACTTTAATTTAAAATACGTTACATACTCACTGCTCTCGAGTTTTACATCAGGTAGGTATAATGATAAAGAGCAGTACTCTGTTCTAAGTACAATTAATGCAATCCCGATACTAATATTAACGTTAAATAATTGTAATTTCCCACGAGGTAGTAGAGCCAGAACATATTTAATAAATACAAAAAAATTTTATTACTCGTCAGCCAAACTGGGGTGTAAAATAATTGTTCAAAATAAAAAGTTTAATGAAGTATAAAATTTTAAAATTCGCGCTAAATAATTGTTTATTATGGACACCTTTAAATTTTTCATGAAAAAGAAGTAGTACCGCTTTAAAAGATTCAACGTTTCAATTTTAAATGGTTCAAAGTACGATAATGTATGTCTCTTTTATAACCGCAATTTTACAGGTAAATTATCAAAAGGCTGAAAAACATCTAAAATTTTTAAACTAGAATTGAAGAAAAAAAAAACAGTTTCAGCTTTTCGAAATTTGTTTTTGCATTAAAAGTTTTTTTTATATAGATTTTTGCATGAATATATCGTCTGTTTGTTAATTAACTTTAATGTGTTACTTTGATTCGTAAAAAATTCTAAATTTAGTTACGAGTTTAGTCTAGAACTTGTCGATTCTTAATGTACGGAAAGACCGTTTTTGAGTTTTTAAAGTAATAAACACCTAAAAAAAAACCAAAAAAAAGAGACCTATTGAACGAGTTTTAACCATAAGTGTTTAGCGAAATAGATGAAGAAAATCGTTTGCCTATAATCGATTCGTAGTATGTTTGTTTTTTCATTACTTTAGATTATACGGTAAATTTCATTTTTTAATTTTACATAAAACTTTCTAAAAAGAAATATTCTGAGCAAAAGAGCCTGCAAAAATTTCTGCTCTTCCGAGAACTAAATTGCTTCCTCGAAAGGAAATTCCTGAACTCGAAACAAATGTTAATGAAAAAATAACAACGGCTTGTTTAAAAAATACATTAAACTCGGAAATATAAAAGCGCGTATAAAAAAAAATACCGTAAACTTCGCTTTTTTTACAATTAAAACATTTCGATTATAATAATTTTTCGAAAAAAGTCAAAAATTCAATCAGTTTAAAAGAGAATATACATTCCCTCAAAAAGTACCAATATTTTCGACATAATAATAATAATAATAATAATAATAATAGTCTTATTCTCACCTCCAAGTGATTAGAAATATACAAAACAAAACCTAACGACACAGGTGTGTCACATCCAGACGTGTCGTATCCAATTTATGAACTAGTCGAAAAAATATTTTTCTTCTTCGCACTGCACAAAAAGGCCCCCGGATCAGATTTGGTTAAAATCTAAAATAGTTGTAATTTCACATCAGTACGCATGGCGCTATCACATATTACATGTAACAAAATTTTCCTCGCCATCTACTTACAGATACACAGACCACTCATGCACACGCAATGGCCGACGTACTCGTATTTGTTTAAGAAAAGGGTTTGTTACATTTTTCGTACTTGAAAATATAAATGCGCACTGAAATTTTCGATTTTCGAAGCGATTACAGTTATAAATATATCGAGTATCACCTTTTTCCTCATGTCCGGATAATAATTTTTCGCCGATTAATTAAATTCGAGAAATTTTTTTACATAATTTTCCAGATAAAACGCCGGCTCAGCACACGTAATTCTTCCTAATAACCTCGCAGCGACTAGTTAACAATTTCAGTTTCTCGCGTTTTTAAATCCGGCTAAATCTCTTCTATTTTCGCGAAGTTTCCCCCCATTAAAATCTAAACGAATTTTTGAACAGCTTAAATTAATTTGCTTCTTGCAACAGCCCCAGCTGACTGTTATCATCATTTGGCTAGGCGCCCTTTGATAGTCGAAAGGAACACCACCCTAAACCCTAAACTACGATACTTCCATCATTATCGTTAACTGAATTTTCTTAGCGCCGATTCCGCTTGCCGGGCCTTTGTTTGCAGCTGCATTTATCCTTGTATTAGTTTGAAGAAAAGAAAAAAAAAGTACGCGGGAAAATGGCCTCATGCGATCGGCCGAATAATTAAATGCCGCTGTAATGGTAATCGTTTGCATGTAGCCCCATAGCTGAGCCAGCGACGGGTCGCATTCCGCTAAGCAATAAATTACCGATTCAGCTTTCGCTTAACTTATCTTTTACAGTTTCATTTAGCGAAAGGGTAATTTTTTCTTTCAGCTATTCTTTCCTAACGCGGCTCCCTAAATTTTCATTTGCATTCGCGCCCAAGAAGCCGATTTCGAGAAATAACTCGCACCACAAGGCGGCCTCTTGATTCGGGCATAGAGAATTCCCGACGTCATCGGGCCGTTGCATTTTTTGCCAGCATCTAATCTTTAAACTCGAAGAAATAAAAGGAAATTTCAGTTAAATAGCATCGAGGTTGACTAGCCCCTTCCGCGCGTTATTACATTTCGGTACCGGCGGAAGTTGTGAGCTCCGACGATTGTGGCGCAAAAATAATACTCGGCTTAGTCAACCGTGCCCCTCGCGGAACTTTTATAATTCGTAGTTAGGCTCGTATCGGTGCGGATATTTAGGTAGAAGCCCAGGAAAGCTCAAGATGAAAAAATAAGAAATACCACAAAGCTTCCAAATTTTCACAGAATAAAGAAGAATCGTTTTCGAGGAAAGCCTGTTTAACCCCTTAACGCCCAAGTTATTTTAAAATAAGAATTTTTGAAAAATATTTTTAAATTACATTTCATACATCATAAATAGAGTAATTCTGAAGTTTTATTCATTTACTGTAATTAGCAGTTGAGATAATAGGTGATCTATAAATAGATCGTTGGGCGCTACTGGTAGTAAAAGAGCAAGTGACTTTCTTCTGAAATTACATTTAAATAATAGCGAATTTAGTATAAAAAAAAATTAAATTTTGGTAAAATTAAAAACAACTAAAGAGATTTTAAAGAAAAAATCTTATTTTACTGATCTAAACTTACCTAATTACATTTTTAAAGAGAAAATTTGCACTAGTTAAGTGTGACGTAACGGAAAACATTTCAAACAAGCGTAACATTGTATTTTGTACAAAACGTAAGATGTCTTTACTTACATTTCTGAAATTGGCATCTTCTTTGGTTTTGTTTTCTACCTATTACACGGTCTTTTCTATCCAAACGCACTGAGTTTGTCACTTTCGATCTGGATGACATCATCAGAGGTCTTCTAATGTTTTTCTTAGAATGTGGTACGCAACCACAATATATATCTTTGAATGTCTTTTATACTTTTCTTTTCGCAATTTGTTAAATTGAACAGAATATAAGTATTTCCGATAGCCATGTCAATAATTCTTGTAAAGATTGACCAACACCACTTTTTTCCACGGATTTGAATTGTATGTTTTTTTAAGAGCCAGTTATGCTGATCGACACCACCCATATTTTTGTTATACTAGGCTATAGTACTGGGTTGCAAAATTTGGGATTTTTCTTTCAAACCTTTTTGATGCCTTGAAACTTGGGATTGAGGCTCTTCTACTTTATCTGACAGATCTTTCACTGATAGAGTCATTTCATCAACATCAAAACACTCTTCGTCAATTAACTCATCCATATCAGGAAAATTCATTGGAGGGTTTATTGGATCTTCATAATATCCAAGTTGCTCTCATCTCAGAAACGTGGCTTCGGTCAGGCATGGATTTTAACATTAGACGCTTCAAGATAATCAGAAGCGATCGCGATGATGGCTATGCTGGTTCTGTGATCCTCGTTAGAAATGACATTCCATTCCGTTCTCACGAGATTTCTCTCAACCTTCCTTCTACTCCTAATATTCCCAACATCGTTCATATCTCCATCAATCCGTCGCGTTTGGCCTAGTGACTAGAGCGCTTGACTTCCGATCCGGAGGTTTCGGGTTCGATACCGGGCGATGACAAAAATATACGGCGCTAGTTTCGTACACAGCAGTATAGACACATTTGGTCTGCATCTGTAGCGCGATAATAAGCGACTATAGTCAGTTCCGAATGTAGTCGTGCGAGTGCGCTGGCGCCGTATAGAAATATTCAGCCGGCGAACAATCGCATCAACGTGAGTAAAGGCCAGTCGTCTTGGTTCGCCTCGCCATTGATACCTTTCTCACGTTGTCGGCAGCACGAAAGCTAGGTTGCGCTCCTACCTCAATCGTCTCACTTAAGTGTGTGCCATTGATTTAGGTGACGGTTTCCTAGCGGGCGTAGGTGTAGGCGTGCAACTACACTTCCGATAATCACACGCACTGCAAGATGCACATCTTAATACATGTACATCTGGGGCTACTCGGATACAAGTTCCAGCTAAGAGAGAGAGAATCCTCCTTCTATGCGTCCTATTAATATTGTTTCGATTTATGTTCCGCCTACTTACGATCTTCGTCACTTCCCCCTTTCTACATTTTTCACTTCTATCCCGCAACCGTTTATTATCGGCGGCGATTGGAATGCTCATTCTCCTCTGTGGGGCTGCACATCCTACAATAACAATGGTTCCATCCTTGAGAATACTATCCTTTTTGATAACTTGGAGCTCCTTAATGATCTTTCCTCAACCTATTTTAGGAATGTTTTTGTCTCCAGCTCTCTTGATCTAATTCTTTCTTCCCCTTAAATTCGTCTTACCTTTACCTGGATAACCCTTTCGGGTTCTTTCGGCAGTGGCCATGTTCCCATAATAATTACGACTGATATTTTTCCTTCTCCAACTTATCCCAGGCCTCTCCATTCTCCTCGATGGAATCTCAGCAAAAATAATTGGACTCTTTTCCGCTTTTTTGTTGATTCGTCGTTTCCCGATCCACAGCCTAATTGTGACCCCATTTCTCTCTATAATTTCTTTTCCCATTCTATTAGGTCTGCTCTTTCTCTGTCTTCTCCCCCTCGTCGTTCTCCTGCATCCACTCATCGTTGTGCGGCCTCATCTCTTTGGTGTTATGAGGAGTGTAACGCTGCATTTAACCATTGTCGTTCGACCTTCAGATCCTATCGCTCTAATCCTACAACCCAAAATTTTCTGGCCCGTAAACAAGCCAACGCCAGGGCTAGGTTTATTCTTAAAGCCGTGAAAAAGGCTTCTTGGAAGAAATTCTGCTCTTCCTTTTCTAGAAATTCCCCTCTCTCACATATTTGGAGGTTGGCTAGAGCTTTTAAATCTCCATCCTCTGAACGTTCTTCATTGATTCTGTCGTTCTTGTTTACGTTCCTTCCTTTGACGAACTGTACTCCAGCACCTCTCCGCAAAACTCTTCCCCTCCTTCTCACTTCCTCACTTCGGCTTTCAATCTTAATGAATTATTATCTGTTTTATCCAAATCTTCTAGTCCTACTGCAGGCCTTATCTTGCTCTTAAAAATCTGTCTGAACTATCCCTTAACTTTCTTCTCAGTCTTTTCAATTCTTTCCTTTCCAGGGATTCAATCCCCCCCTCTCTTGGAATTCTTTCATCATTGTCCCTATTCCTAAGAAAAGTTCTTCCTTACGCTCCATCTCCTTGGCATCCTGCATCAGAAAATTGTTTGAGGGTATGCTAAACAAGCGTCTTGTTTGGTGGTTGGAACACCATAATGTGCTTCCTAACAACATGTTCGGCTTTCGGCCTGGTATCGGCCCTCCTGATTGTATCAGTCTTTTTGTGTCTCATTTATATAAGTCCTTTATCCAAAAACATTATACTCTGGCTTCCTTCATCGATGTTTCCTGTGCTTTCGACAATGTTCATCTCCCAACTTTAAGAGATAAAATGACAGCAATTAACATTCCAGTGAGTTTCACTTCCCTTGTTATTAAGCTCATGTCCAATCGTTCTATCCACCTCTCTCCTCCATTATTTGACACTTCTAGAAAGGTTTTCGGCGGTCTTCCTCAAGATTCCTCCCTCAGTCCTACTCTTTTTAACATTTATACTGCTAGTATCGCTTCCCTTCCTTTAAATTCCCACTCTTTATTCTTTGCCGATGATATTCTGCTTTTTTCCTCTTCCCACGATATTGACGCAGCTAATGATGCTCTCAATTCGTCCCTCAATTTTCTTGAAACTTGCCTCAATTAACCTTTCGATTTCTCCTTCTAAGTCCTCCTGCGTTATATTAACCCTTCTCCCTTATAACCCTGCTTCTGTTAATTTATCTTTAAATAGCACAGCTCTTGCTCGTGTTAATTGCTTTCGTTATCTCGGTATCTTTCTCGATAGTCGTCTGACTTTCTCCGAACATATCAAATATCTTTCTTCCTCCTCTACTAAACGGTTGAACCTGCTGAAGACCCTGTCTCCGACTAAATGGGGTGGTGACCCTTTCATTCTTATTCTTCTATATAAATCGATCGTCCGCTCCAAGCTCAATTACTGTTCGTTCATTTATGCCTGCGCTTCCAAGTCCCGTCTTTCTAAATTTGATGTAATCAAAAATTCTTGCCTTAGACTCTGTCTCGGTGCTCTTGCATCCTCTCCTAGTCCAGCACTACTTGCTGAATCGAATGCTCCTCCCCTGTCTATTCGCAGATCTTATTTAAGCTATCGCTTCCTTGCTAAACGTCTTTCACTCTCATCTTCTTCTCTCATTTTTTCCTACCTTTCAATTTCTCGGAATTGGCGCTTTGTGCCTAGGAAAATTCCTATCATGTCCCTTATTTCTCTCCGTCTTAGTTCATTTTGGCCGTATGCAATTTCTTTTAATAGTCTGCCTTATTTCTCCTTTAACTTCAGCGATCTCTGCCATCTTCCCAGACTATTCATTTCGCCTACACTTGCAAAATCGCTCCCTCCAGCTGTGATTAAACAGGAATTCCATAGTATTGTCAATTCTCTCTTCCCTTCTCATGTAAACATTTTCACTGATGGTTCTAAGGGACCCGATGGGGTTGGTGCTTCTTTTATTCTTCCAGATTATAACTTCTCTGAATCCTTCTGTCTTCCTTCTTTCTGTTCCATATTTACAGCCGAGCTAATGGCTATTTTACGTTCCATTATTTTTATCTCCTCCAATCGTCTTTCTTCCCAGTTTCTAGATTATATCCGACTCCATGAGTGCTCTTCAAGCCATCTCTTCTCCTCTTCCTAATCATTCCTGTGACTTTACTATTCTTCGCATACGTTCTCTCAGTCGGACTCTCTCTTCTCTCCGTGGGATCCATATTGACTTGATGTGGGTTCCTGGCCATTCTGGCATCTTAGGTAATGAGATGGCTGATTCCTTGGCTCGGGTTGCTGCTTCTTCTACATTCTTCTTCAAAAAAATCCCATCCTCTAATCTCTTGACTTTGTTTAAATATTTCCATCTCAGATTTTGGTCGGATATGTACCCTTCCTTCTTTTCTAATTGTCGCTCTTTTTATCTGTCCGTTCAGCCTAATCTTCCTTCAAATCCTTGGTTCCTTCTGTTTCTTTCACTTCCTCGTTCTGTTGTTGTCTCCATTGTGCGTTTGCGCTTTAACCATTCTTTGCTCACGCTTTCGCCTCTCGTTGACCTCTTCCCCATGTTGTCCTCTCCATTCAAATGATGCGGTTGTTTGTGACGCCGATCACGTGTTCTTTGAGTGCTCTGCTCTTTCGGTGGCGCGTTCGGCTCTGTATTCCCACTTGCTTGGGCTGGAGCTTCCTGCTCCTTTTTGTGCTCGTTATATCCTGTCTTTTCCTACTACACTTATTATCCCCTCCATTGTTTCCTTCTTATTAACGATAGCTGATCGTCTCACTATATAACTTTCGTTTTCCTTTAATTGTTTCTGGGTAAAGGTCCTTGGTTGACGAGCCCAATTAAAAAAAAAAGTGGCGAAACTATATTATTAAATTTAAAAAAATTATAAATCTTCGGCAATAAACAATATCTCATCTGGAATGCTTCAAGAACTTCCGAGAAAAGCTACATGTTCCTGATCAGTGGAAGCTAATTAAAATTATCGTTATTTCGAAACCTGGAAAACCTCAAGAGTTATTGCAGTCTTACAGATCAAATTTTCTGCTGCCAATTGTAGCGAAAATCTTTGAAAAACTTTTCTTGGTACGGCTTAACCTTTTTCATTGATCGCGCTGCAATCATCTCTAATTGGAAATTTGGATTCCGCAGTCAGCGCTCAACCTTACGACAACTTCATAGGGTTACACAAATAATCGAACGAATCTTTGAAGAGAGAAAGTTCTGCCTGCCCTACGATATTTTTTTTGGAACGTAGAGAAATCATTCGACCGTGTATGGTATGCAAGTCTTATACACAAACTGAGCAATATTCTGCTGTAAAACTGCTACGAAATATTGAAGTCATATTTGTACAATAGAACTTTTAAAGTTGAATACAAAGGAGTCTTAATGAATCACCATATGATGCAAGCCGGTGTTCCGCAAAGTAGCGTATTTGTATTGTTCGTGATTTACACTGCTGCTATTCCTACGGATTCCTCTGTTACACTTTCTATGTTTACGGACAATATTGCCCTGCTTTCAGTCAACAGTTCTTACGAGATTGCAGTTAAAAACTTACAGCTAGAGCCATTGACAACATCCGCGACCGGCTCAAAGACTGGAAGATTAAATTAAACGAAAATAAATCTATTAGAGTTGACTTTTCACTAAGTTCTGCTAGCTATATTTCGTCGATTATAAATAGAAAGCATATTCCGAATAATGACTCAGCCAAATATCTCGGATCTCCATCGGAACTTGAGCTGGAAGAGTCATATTAGAATAAACGTCAGGAATCTATAGTATTACATCTCGTAAACTGTACGGGTTACTTGAATGATACCGTTCACCTGTTAGCTTAGCTAATACACGACTCATATATTTGTCCATCTTATAGCCTATTCAACTGTGGGGTACGATGAAGAGATCTAATAAAGTCATTATACAACGATTTCAAAAAAAAATTCTTCGCCCAATTACTAAAGCCCCCTGGTATATTTTGAATGTTGTATTATGCCGTGATCTAAAAATTCTGGATGTTGACGAAGTCGTTAGCCTTCATACCAGGAAGCATTTTTTTTTTTTTTTTTTTTATATTATTTTTTATTAATTACAACTGGTCTCCATAGACCATCAAGCAATTTTACTGGAATGCAAATTAACGCGTAAGGGGCCACCACTATCAGGGTTCCCCAGGAACATCTATTCAAGTTCTAAACAAAGTCAAAGACTCTAGAGCGCTTCAGCCGTCGAATTTCTTGACTATTGTCAAGCAGGTTGATAGCTAGTGGGTTGGGATGTGTTTCTAATCGACTAGTATACCGCTGTGCGGCAAGTTTTATTTCTTCCTTTACGTAAGGTATGTTGAAGTCCCTATGGAGTGTGTCCGTGGAGACATACCAAGGAGGTGACACAATGAGTCTAATAGCTTTATTTTGGAAACGTTGTATTTTATTAATGTGTGTATTTTTAGCACAGCCCCATAAAGTTAGACCGTATGTCCATACTGGTTTCAATATTATTTTATATATTAATACTTTGTTTTCGATCGACAAGCTGGAATGCTTACCAAGAAGCCAGTAGAGTTTTCTTAGCTTTATATCCAAGCACTTTCTTTTTTGTGAGACATGCTTATTCCACCTTAATTTACTATCCAAGTGCAACCCAAGGTATTTCACCTCATTCCTAACTGGGATTGTTTCGCCGTTAATTTTGGTTGGCGGGCAGACTACCTTTCGTAGAGCGAATGTAACCTGTGTACACTTTTTCTCGTTAACTTTAATTCGCCATCGATCTAACCACCTTTCAGTTTTTGCTAACGCCAGCTGCAATTTATTTGTTACTGTTCCAGCATCTTTGTTTGCCGCTATAAGCGCAGTATCGTCTGCAAATGTAGCAATAGCTTCGCCCTCGCTGTCAGGAAAGTCTGCAGTGTACATTTGGTAAAGCACTGGACCCAGTACACTGCCTTGAGGCACACCAGCGGATATAGGATAGATGTTTGATAGTTCATTCTGGAATTTAATTTGATATGTTCGATCATCAAGGAAAGACTTTAGAAGAAGATAAAAAGGATGAGGAAGATTTTTCTTAATTTTATATAACAGACCACGATGCCAAACCTTATCAAAGGCCTGTTTTATATCCAGGAATACACCTACACATATTTCCTTAGCTTCAAAGCTATCTTGGATAATACGTTGGATTCGGTGTACCTGTTCAATAGTCGAGTGTTTTTCTCGAAACCCAAATTGGTGGTCTGGTATAATATTCTCCTTTATAATCAGAGGATGCAATCTTTTTAAGATTAATTTTTCCAGCACTTTAGATAGGATAGGTAGTAAGGATATTGGTCTGTAGGAAGTTACATCCTCTGGAGACTTTCCTGGTTTAGGAATTACCACTATTTGTGCCAGTTTCCAAGACAGCGGGAAGTATTGCAAGCGGAAGATTGCATTAAATATATTAGTAATAAACAAAATAGCTTTGCGCGGCAGTTCTAGCAACACTTCTTTGGTGATCAGATCGTGCCCAGGGCTTTTTTTATCGATTAGTTTTTGAATTACATACTGTATTTTCTTTGGGGATGCCGGCGTAATGGGGACACTAAACTGTAGTGGGGAGCTCAGAAACTCTGTTATATCATCTGAGTTTGTAACCTTAGGGTTTGGTTTAAAGACTTCGCTAAAATATTTAGCAAAAACTTCAGCTTTCTCATTATCAGCCTTGGCCCAGGTTCCGTCCGATTTTCTTATAGGAGGAGAATATTGTACTGGCCTATTTCGGCTTTTAACTACTTTCCACAGGCTGTAGTCGGTAGACTGTTTTGGAGATAAATTCTGCATGTCGTTGTAAGGTTTCATTTTTAGCGTTACGAATTAGTATATTTAACTGTTTGGATTTGTTATTTAGCAAAGTTTTATAAGCGGGATTTCTTGTTATATGCCACTTTTTGCGAATTTTTCTTTTTTCCCTTACTAAATTTAAGACGTGCCTTGGTAGGTTAGGTATTGAAGCTGAAGGCTTAATAGGAGGCAAAGATTTCCATGCCATTGTTTGGATAGTTTCAGTTAGGTACTGGACTGCTATGTCTATCTCTCGTTCATTTTTTAAAGGAATGTTTAAATTCAGCATTTTATCTACTCCTTCTCGGAAGTTGTCCCAATCCGTTCGTTTATTATATAAAGAAGGAGGTTCTTCTTTTGTTATTAAGCCTGTACTTATTGTTAGAATTTGGGCACTATGGTCTGAAAATAAGTCAAAACATGTGTTAGTTTTACAATTAAGCATTGATATTCCCTTGGTTATGAAGAAATCGATCGCGTCAGGAATTTTGTTTTTATCTGTTGGCCAATATGTTGGCTCACCAGTAGCCAGGCACCCAAGATTTACAGTGGGCATTACTTTTTCGAATAGACTACCTCTTGTGTTCGTGAACCTTGATCCCCAGCGCATATTCTTTGCATTCCAGTCACCACCTGCAATGAACCTATCACCTAAACTCTGAAAATATTCACTTAATTTTTGTTCGTCAAGTGTGCGGTTTGGTGGGCAATAACTAGCTGAGATCGCAATTTTTCCATTTAAAGAGTACACCATTATACTAGTAGATTGCATTTCTATACTAGAAATTTTACATAGTTCATAATGCTTAATAGTATTCTTGATTATAACTGCACTTCCGCAATGGGCTTTGTGATCAGGTCTTGTTGTTTGGTACGTACGGTAATTCGGAATATGGAAGTATGTTTTTTGCGTAAAATGTGTCTCTGAAAGAAGGAGAATATCAATTTGCTCACTATTTAAAAACAGCTCGATCTCACGTCCCTTTTGCAGCGCCCCGTTGGCGTTCCAGTGAGCTATTCTCAACGACGGGGCCATTATTTTATTAATTTGCTTGTTAGTGATGTTAGCAGATTTAGGACAATGGAATTCTGCTGCAAGAGCTGGTTAAACATTGCTTTAAATTCATTTAAGAGGGTTGTTAGCGTATTTTGGAGATCAGAGTTGTTATCTCGATATTTAGAACTATTGAGATTCCTATTATTGTTTTCGCCTGCTGTAAGTTCAGCATTATTATTGATGTTAGAATTATTAGCACTATCTTGGTTTGTTACAACTTCAGCATACGTCATTTGTTGATTTCCATACTGTTGCTGGTTACTTTTAAATCCGAACCTATTTACGTTGATGTTTGCGGTTTTATATTTACGTTCGTATAATTTTTGGTAAATTGCACATCCCTTGTAGTTGGACGGATGGTCATTTCCACACAACGCACACTTTGGCGCAGAGTTTTCATCCTTTTTACACTCTGTGAACTTATGGTGACCACCACACTTAAGACACCTGTACGGTCGATTACAAAAAGTTCTGGTGTGCCCATAAGACTGACAACGCAGACACTGTGGAATTGTTTTTTTGGGGTGAGGAGCTTCGACCTTTATTTTCGTGTAGAGTAAATGGGTTAGGTTAAAAATTTTTTTAACGTTTTCTGTGGGTTCAAGATCAACGAAGTATAAAGGGAGAGGCTCTTTAGTTACCTTATGTCTAATGTTTAGTATATTTCGGGCAACGAAGCCTTTTTCCTTAAGTGCCTGCTTAATTTCCTCGTCTTGAAAAGAGTGGTGGAGGTGCCTTATTACAACTTTGTAGGATCTTTCCTGTTTTAGTTGGTATGTGTGATAGTTAACATCCTCTTTTTTGAATGTGGAGACGAGTTTACGGTAATCGTCGGAAGATTGGACGTTAACCTTTACTGTGTTTTTCTTTGAAGTTTTAGCAACAAAATCTTGTTTGCCTAGTATTATAGCGATTTTTTTAATCATTGATGCGAAATTTATAACATCGTGTACGAAAAGTGGTGGAGGTGGGGGTATTTTTGGTTTCGGGTCAGTTGGATCTCTATTTTCTGTGCAATCGTCATTGAGATTGTTCAAACAGCTAAATCGGTTAGAGTTTCTGCTGATATTTCCTATATTGATTTGTAAATGAGATCGCTTTTTGGCCTTCCTCTTCGGTTCTTGCCAGTCATCATTTAGGTTATTTTCGCTCATTGTATCGCTGTGGTCATTATCAGTCTCAGTAATATCCCCAATAGTGCTGGGAGGTTGACTCGGCGTAATAACATTACCTAAAATAGGAAACTGTTGCATACATATAATCCGTTTGCATCGCTGAAGACGGTTAAGAAATGTAATACAAAGGTTGCGCGGTAGACGAATAAACTCCGCTACTGATAACAGGCGTGTAGCTCGCTATTAAATTAGTTGGTTGTACGATGTGTGCGTGATGCGTTGCTGCTGTGCCGTTACATGTTGATGATTGTATGTGTGTTTGTGCGTATGTCGGCGGGTGCATAGAGTGTGTAATTGACGCAGGTACAGCCGTTGTCGTCATGATAACGACGAACGACGTACCGTCTCGTGTGAATGTGCTATGCGTATGTGTTTACACCGATAACGAAATATAGTATATATAAATTGGTCTAATCTCACCGATCTGATGATTTTACAGTACCGAACTGATGATTTTACAGTACGAATATCGTTTCTAATAGATAATTACGGTAATCGAACGAAATAATATTATTTACGTAAACGCAACAACGCGGCGAACCGACTATCAAACGACATTGGATTTGAATAAAAAAAAGCATGAGTCTAAATTTTTGCAGTCACCCGAATCTAATCACAGTTTAGCTCCTCAGTGTAGAAGAAGATAAACGAAGACTAAGACGAATCAAGCCACACGAGCTGTTATAAACTCGATTTACGTTTATCTCATATTTAAATTGATCTAATCTTAATCTTTTATTTTATTTATATATAAATACTTATATGTATATAATTTCTTATTTTTTCTTTGATAATATTGAGATTAGGCAGTGGCTTAATCTTTATCTGCGCAAGTTATTACTCTACTTATGCCCCCGGACAGTTCAATAAACGAAAAAAAGCAAAAAAAAAACAACAAAAAAACTAGCTCAAACACTAAGCTTAGCCCTGGCAAGAAATATTTAAAAACTATATACAACAATATTGACAATAATAATTAAGAAAACAAAATAATAGCGTTATTTTGTTAATTCAAAAAACAAAAAAGAAATAGGCCATTAAACGTGTTTCGTGTAAAGTCGTCTTTTCGTGTTAACAAAGTGATCGACTGGTATTGTCTTTAAACGAAATATAACGCGTCTATTCAATAGGCGGAGGTAAGCCGTCTGCACAATGTCAACTCGAACTGATAACGGTGAGTCCGTTCCGTTTATTACTACTAACAACACTAACACAAACCGCGATAATAATCAGTTAAATTCAACTAACTCCGATAACCGCGATCTAACATCGCGCGCTTCCGAAACAATTAACGTCGCAAACGCTGATTGCAATACGATTAACCACGATGTAACTTCCGTCGTTACATCTTATTCCGATAAAGCAAAGAAGAAAATAACGCCAATTCTAGACTTTAAACATCCAACCGAGGAGCGGGGCATAATTCTAAACTATCTACCGGAACTAAAAATAATAGACTACCTAAAAGCAATCAAACTGATCATCAAAGACGCAAAAAACATTATTGCAACCTCGCGCGTCAGCAATAATAAACTTGTAGTTTTTCTGGCAAACAAAGACATAGTAAACGATATAGTCCACAGCCACGAGGGAATTAGGATCGGACAACAATTCATACAGGCTCGCAAACTAAATTCATCTTCAAGAAAAATAATTCTCTCGAACATAAGTCCAATCATCCCAAATACAGTAATAGAACAATGCCTAAAAAACAATTTCCAGCTTCAGCTAGCCTCCCATATTTCACTACTTCGTGTACAACCACAAGATGATGAATTTGGCCACATTGTAAGCTGGCGACGACAAGTCTACGTTATCACCCCAAATAAAGTTAACCTTCCAAACTCTTTCATATTAAACTATAATGAAAGAAGCTACAGAATATTTGTATCACTAGACGAGCTTATATGCTTCAGATGCCATGGAACCGGCCACAAGGGAGATGACTGCTCTTTAAGCACTGAAGCAGAACTAGATAATCATCCCGGAAGAAACGCTTATCAATTAGATCAAGTCATTCCTATTCCAGCCCACACCAATATATTGCAACCTGCTGAAATTGCTACAAAAAACGAGACTAAACATTTAGATACAATAACTGACCAAAATTTTCGAACACTTCCAGCCATCTCCACCCAACCAAATAATCAAAAACGCCCAGCTCCATCCATCAGTACCGACTCCTCAGCTAACTCCGGAATAAACACCGCACCTAAAACCTCCAAACCCGACAAATCCAGGAACAAAACAAAGAACACAAAAAAGCCAAAAAAAAAAAAATACAAATGATTCGGAGGACAGTGTAGAAGAAACAGCAGAAGAGCAAACCGAAATGTCACTAAATGACATCTACAAGGGCTACGTAGAAAAAATAACAAAGAATAACCTACAACACACACTGACACCAACAAACTTAATCTGCTATGTGGATATGTGCAAAAAGTCGCAAAACGCATACCTCATAGCGACCGAATTCACTAACGATATTACTGGCCTAATCCAGCAACTGAAGTTCTGTCATGCCCACATAACCTACAGACAAACAAAAATCCGGATTACGAAAATTATAAAAACCCTAGAACTAGTACTCTCAACCCCAACGGATAACCATTAAAATCCCAAAGATCTAGAAATGGAGCACATAATACTTTCATGGAACGCAAACGGTATACATAATCACTATGAGGATCTACAGATACTAGTCAACAGGTATAATCCTCTCGTTTTATGCATTCAAGAGACACATCTAACACCAAAAAAACCTTCAGTAATAAAAAATTTCGACACATTTCAATCAAAACCAGTTCCAGGAGGATGCGCTCACGGGGGAGTACTCCTGGCGATTCGGAAAAACATCAAGCACAAGCACATTAAACTTCCATCAGACTTACAGGCCGTGGCAGTCACTATCTTTGCTCCAAGTCCTCTCTCAATTTGCACTGTCTACATTCCTCCTGACCAAAAAATACAAACCAGCGAGCTGATTAACACTCTTCAATGCATTCCAACACCGTTAATACTTACAGGCGATTTCAATGCACATTCACCAAGCTGGGGCGGAGAAAAATACAACACAAAAGGTCGGCTTGTACAAGAAGTAATGGAAAGCGCTAACCTGGCACAACTGCTCACCGGAGAACCTACACATTTCAATTTTTCACATCGCAAATGGTCGACAATAGATTTAACGTTCATCTCACCGCAACTGACCAGTCGCCTGCACATCTTCCACCACTCTGACCTAGCGGGAAGTGATCATGTCCCAACCATAATATACAGACGAACTCCAGGTCCAACATACATTAAGAATAAAATCCCACCCGCATGGAACCCGTCGAAAACAAACTGGTCAGAATTCAGAGGAAAACTAGACAAATTAATAGGAAACGAACTTGTGCCAACAAATAACATATTTTTTGATGTACAAAAGGTAACCCAGGCAATAGTTACAACAGCTCACTCGTGCTCCCCATCACGTCCTCCAATTGTTCGAAAAAAACTGGTTCCATGGTGGTCCTCCGAATGTACAAAAGCTATTAGAAACAGAAGAAGAGCACTACGCATCATCAAAAGAACTCACTCACAAGAGGACTTACTAAATTATAGACGATTACGAGCCAAAGCGAGATGGACATTAAAACAAGTGAAAAAAAAATCCTGGTCAACTTATGTCTCCACAATCTCACCGTTTACACCATCAAGACAAATCTGGAAGAAAGTAAAAGCAATAAAAGGATCGTCAATCTTCTCTACACCGTCGACACTCATGATAAAAAATTCCCTAATTACGGACCCGACCATCATTTTGGCAGAATTTGCCAAATACTTCGCATTCGCCTCCAGCGACGAAAATCTGCACCCTCAGTTCACAAAATATAACCAAGAAGACCGAATTCAGCCGAAGGACTTTTCCTCAAGTAATCAAGAATCATATAACGCGACACTCTCTATGGCAGAACTAAACAGAGCTATAAAACAAACAAAACCGTCCTCACCAGGACACGATGGTATCCACATATCCATGCTTCAAAATCTGCCGGAAGGATTTCAGTACCTAATGCTCGAAATGCTAAACAAGCTATGGCCATTGTCGCATCTCCCGCCAAACTGGAAGATAGCAGAAACAATTCCAATCAGAAAGCCTAACAAAAATCCACATCAAGTAGAGAGCTACAGACCGATCTCACTAACATCAGTGCTCGGAAAAGTATTGGAGAGAATAGTAAACAGCAGACTAACGTGGGAACTGGAATCGCATAACCGGCTATCCTGATACCAGTGTGGCTTCCGCAAAAGCCGAGCAACAATAGACCACGATCTCTATCTACAAGAAGCAATATTTCAAGCGTTTACCAACCAACATCATCTATTGGCGGTCTTTTTTTATTTATCTAAGGCGTTCGATACTACATCACATCAAAAAATACTGACCACCATCTACGGTTGGGGCCTTCGAGGTCGACTACCCCTTTTTATAGCAAACTTTTTGTCGGTTCGTTTCTTTAAGGTCAAAGTGGAAGGCAGAGTATCAGAAGCAAAACACCTGCAAAACGGAGTCCCGCAAGGCTCGGTCCTCAGTCCGACTCTCTTCAATATAGCTATTAATGACATTATCGAAGACGTTCAATCTCCGATAAAAGCCGGTCTTTTCGCTGATAACCTGGTAGTATTTCTTGCATGTTCTAACGTAGAACAAGGAGAACAAGTAATGCAAGAGACGATCAACAAAATCACATCAAGAGCTCAAAACAGCGGTTGGAAGTTTTCTCCGGAAAAAACAAAAGCAGTGCACTTTTGCCGAATAAGATCCTGCAACAATAACATACGTCTCTCACTAAACACTTCACCCATACAACCCACATCTTATGTCCGTTATTTGGGACTAAATTTCGACAACAAATTAACCTGGAGAAAACTAATTAAATTGTGTACAACAAACCTAAATCTGCTAAAAAAACTAGCGCACACATCATACGGAGCCCACCGCTTTTCATTAATGATGATCTATAGCTCGCAGATCCGCTCGAAATGCGACTATGGAGCCCCCCTGATTTCCATAGCAACCAAGACAGACCTTTCCAAACTAGATGCCATCCATAACGCCTCCCTTCGCTTAGTTACAGGCGCACTCAGAACATCTCCAATAACTAGCCTCTATTGCGAAGCCTCAGAGTGGCTTCCGTCGCTTCGACGCGATTATCTTACAGTGAACCTGCTGCTACGCACCGTTGCAAACCCGGCTCTCCCAGCAACAAACAGTGTCATACGATCAATCCAGAGCTCTTCAGAAACCAGACTCTTAGGATCGCGAGTAAAAAGAATCTTACCCTACGCATCAGATTCTCTTCCCACCAAATTATCAACGATGCAGGACTTCCTCAACGTAGACAATAAAGCTGCAAGAGTCTTCCCACCATGGGAAGCAAATCTCGCCTCATTTAACTATTCGCTGCTGCCAAACAAGCACTCTCACTTTTTCATAGTCCATAAACTACTCTCTCTGCAAAGAAATAGGTTATATTATTCAGATGGCACAAGGGCAGCAGAATTTTCTGGCTGCGCAGTCGTAGTTGGTCAAAACGTTATTATCAGATTTTCGCTTCCCCCGCTATTCACTGCTCTGTCCGCAGAATTATATGGCCTCTTCCTAGCTTTGGAACACGCGGTTAAATTAAACCAACATACAATAACAATAGCCACCGACTCACTGGCAGCCTTACAGAACATCCAACAAAAATCAAATCATCCGATAGCTAACTCCATAAATATAATCCTTCATAACTCACCACCGAGGGTAACCTTTCTGTGGGTTCCTGGTCACGCAAAGATTCCAGGAAACCTCATGGCCGATCATGCCGCCAAAGAGGCGTCAAAAATGCTTCCAGTAACACGAATTCAGATTCCACCCGGTGATATCAAGGAAGCGAGTAAAAACCTTTTTTGGAAATTATGGCAGAAAGAATGGACGGAACAACAAAATCCATCTTACCTACATGCAGTCAAACCATCAGTACGCGATTGGAAATTTCAGCCAGAAGCTCGAAAGGATCAAGTGGTGCTATGCCGCTACGTATCGGCCATTCCATCCTCACACATGCACATATATTTCAGAAGCTTGCTCCACCAATATGCGACAGATGTGAAGTTCCTATCACCATTCCCCACTTTCTATCCGAATGTCCAAAGATCCTAAACCTATGCTCCAGCTTCCCTCCGCAATATCTTCCTTTGTCACTCCTATCGCAGGATTCGCCATCCGTCGCACCCCTTCTCGATCTTTTCAAATCCCTAAATTTATTTAATAAAATATAATAAACTTGCAGGCCGCGCTCCTAGCCTAGTTGCTGTACACAGCGCGGGAGGGGAAAAAAAATAAATAAATAACTGAAAAGGTTGATGTAAAAATGAAATATAATAAATAACTGAAAAGGTTGATGTAAAAATGAAATAAAATAAATAACTGCAAAGGTTGATGTAAAAATGAAATAAAATAAATAACTGCAAAGGTTGATGTAAAAATGAAATAAAATAAATAACTGAAAAGGTTGATGTAAAAATGAAATAAAATAAATAACTGAAAAGGTTGATGTAAAAATGAAATAAAATAAATAACTGAAAAGGTTGATGTTTTTTTGTCCGAGAATCATATATTTAGATGTGTGTATGCATATATTTTTTTAATGAAATATCGAATTTTCTTACGAAACTTTGATTATTTTGGAAATCGAACATAGCCTGTAACCATCTGTAGCAGAGTAGCTTTCAAAGGCGAATTAAAATCGGTCCAATAGTTTTTGAATAAATCTCGGAAAAACAAAATCTTCTTCTTAACCTACATGTATATACGAGTACATACATACATATAATACATATAACAGATATACGTACTGATTATAATGTAGAGCAAACAAAAAAAATAACCGTTTTTGTCAATTTTTTTTTATATCTTTTTGTATAGATAATGAACTATGCGCATATAAAACAAAACGTTGAATAAGCGCTAGATTTATTTTACAGTGTGTGAAGATATGTATACGAAACACTTTGAGCGATTGATTTTGAGAGCTCTATATATTGACCAGTGCTGCCTTATATATTAAGTAAGACTGAAAAATGAGAGTTCGGTTTAATCTCCGTTCACTTCGACGGTATAAATTTACAGCGAAGTTAATAGAGACCATATATATATTTTTTTTTTTTTTTTTTTAAATTCCCTTAAATTGTATGTGCTGTGTGTAACTACTATGGTCATTACAGCACACACAAGGGAGGGGGGTAATTAAAATGTGGTGAGTTAAGCCACTCATTTTAATGAAAGCAATAATCCTGCTGATGGAGATTACCTCGTTTGAGAGGGTCTGCCCCATATCTATGGGTAGGCCAAGTTGCCTCCGCAACATAGTAAACTTTCGGCAGGTAAGTATTATGTGGGAAACTGTCGGTGCGGTTGTCTGGTTGCACAAGGGGCATGTAGCCAGAGGCGGCGTTTTATCAATTATATGTTTGTGCGAAATAGCGATGTGGCCAATTCGCAGCCGGCTGAGGATCTTAAAGTCGTATCGGGATATTCCCTCCGGTGGCCACCATGATTCAACTGTGGGCTTAATGGTTCTTAAGGATGTTGTTGCAGCTGCCCATTCAGTTTTCCACTGTTTTTCGCACACCTTTAGGAATATATATGTTATTGATGAGGGAAGCTCCGCGTCCTGTGGCATTGGCGAGAGCAAGGCAGAACGTGCTGCTCTGTCGACACTCTCATTACCAGGCACTCCAATGTGCCCAGGAACCCACAGCAGCGACACGTGACTATCCATTAGCTTCAATTCACTCAAGTAATGATATATTTTTAGGATTAGCGGGTTGTTGAATTTTTGACTTCTAATCATGTTCAAAGACTGTAGGGGATCAGTAGCCAGGAGGAAATCGCTGGCTCTGGTGTGAGCTGTAACGATGTGGTGGAAACAGTGTGCAATTGTGTACAATTCTGCATCCAATGCGGAACAGGCATCATTAAGTCGAGTTTCGCATGAGATGTCGTGACCTTCGACTGCACAGGCTGCGGGCAGTGGACCTGCCTCGCCAACTGCCTTGGCTCCATCAGTGTAGTAAATTAGGTGGTCCGGGTACTTATTAATTGCCCTAACTGCTGCTTCCACTGTGAGGAGAGAACTTGCTGTGGTTGGATGCTGTTTCAGCGACACATCAATATTTATCAGGAACGTGATCCAAGGGAGAATAAGGGTATTGAGGCTGGGTGTTGACCTCTGTACAGACGAGATACCACATCTTCGCAGGTCGGCCAGTAATTCTGGTAGTGGGTCGCCGGGAAAGTTTGGTTCAAGAAGATAATGTTCCAACTTAAGGGGGAGGTTTCGTGTGTGGCTGAAATGATGGTACATATTTCGCAGTATGAAGTATTTTTGGAAGTAGGAAAGTGGAGGGCACCCAGCTTGAACGCACATGCTGGCAGCTGGAGAAGTTCGATGCACTCCCAAAATGGTTCTCAGTGCGGAGTGATGTATAGGATCAAGAGATTTCAATATAGATTTGCTAGCTGAGGAGTACACCTGGCACCCGTAGTGGATTTTCGATAAAATCAGCGATCTGTAGATGTTGAAAAGGAATTTAGGATTAATATTACATCTGGGGCTAGCCAGATATTTCAATATAGGGATAGAATTGGTGCAGCTATGTTTTAAGTTGGCAATATGAGGTTTCCAAGTAAGTCTAGAATCAAAGATTAATCCAAGGAATTTGACAGTGGCTTTCTGGGGAAGAGGAAGATTGTTTAGATTTAGGGATACACTTGGAGAGGAACGGCGCCCCCTGCAGAAATCAACATATACGGATTTACTTGCCGAGATGGCTAGACCGTTGTTATCAGACCAACTCTGTATTTTATCGATAGTTTTCTGGAGTATTTTTTGAGCGATAGGAGGGAAATTTGACGATAAGGAGATGTTAAGATCATCGATAAACAGCCGGGCGGTTATAGGCGGCGAGATGCATTCGGTTACGTCATTGACGTAAATTATGAATAAGGTTGCACTTAGAGCAGAGCCTTGTGGCACGTCATTCTCCGTTGGAATGGGTGCTGATAATGATGTAGCGATCTTAACCCGGATCGTTCGGTTGCTTAAAAAGCTAGCGATATAATTGCCCATCTGGCCATTTATTCCCGCAACATTGCTTGGATCGGATACAACTGAGTTGTTATGGATTAATGTGGTAGGGGGTTTGGATAGATTAAGGCCATTCATAGGTTTAATTTTTGCCCAAGTCATTTGGTTAGATGTGGATTGGGCTGTTGAATTAATGAAAGAGGTCCAGGATTCTCGCTTCTTCATCTTAATTATGAAACGTGCTTTGGCGCGTAGCTTTTTAAATTCAATCAGGTCACTGAGTAATTGTGAAGATTTATATTTCCTGAGAGCTCGTTTACGGTTTCGTATTGCTACGGCAATTTCACTGCACCGCCAGGGAACACGGCGTGGGCGGGGCGAGGGGGTAGATTTAGGGATCGCCGTTTCCGCTGCAGTAAACATAGCCTCAAGAAGTATCCTGACATTTTCTACCGCAGAGGTCCTGAGTTGATGTGGGACAGAGACCTTGTCACGAAACGTTTCCCAATTTGCTTTGTGGAATAAGAAGCGAGGAGTTGTTGATGTGGAGGCGTTTGGTATAAGACTTGTGGTATGTATTATAATAGGGAAGTGGTCGCTGAAACACAAGTCGGGCAGTACTACCGACTCCAATTTAGGATATAGGACAGGGGAGGAGAACGCTAAGTCGGTAGTCGAGAACACATGGTATGAGAGGTTAAAATGAGTGTGTGTAGGTTGGGGAATAAAGCATAAATCAGTATTTAAAAGAAGTTTAGTGAGGATTGCTCCATGTTTGTTTGTCTGTCTTGATCCCCAGATCGGGGAATGAGCGTTGAAGTCCCCTAATAGTATTATCGGTTTAGGAAGTTGTGTTATAATGGACTCGAGTTCGTGGACACTATTCATGCTGTTCGGGGGAATATAACAGTTACATAGTGTAACTGGAGAGTTCGATAAAAGAGGGGCATGTATGGTGACGGCAATAACTTGTAAAGAGGAGTTGAGACGGACTGGGTACGAATAGAGACCATATTAGATTAACGAAAGGAACTTAAAACTGTAATATCTTTTGTAGTTCCGATTTCAACAAAAGTTTGCTGGAAAAAGGATACGAAAATAATTTCAGCGGTAAATCTCAAAGAAAAATGGGACCGATGAGAAAGAAAAAAAAACGATATTTTATTCTCGTCTTTTCTGTTTTGAAATACAAAAAAATAATAAAAATCGTTAATTCAGGCAACGGAAAGAAATTCTGAGAAGTGTTCTTTTCCATGGCGACGCTATTTCTGCCTGGACAGAAATTCGAGATCAGTACTGAAATATGAACAAAGTTTTCAAAGGCATGAAAAGCCGTTACGTCCGGCCGGTGTCATTTTAAGTAAAACATACGGCTCTCAGAAACATTTAAGTACTGGCAATAATAACGTCAGATGAGAAGCGAGATAAAAACGTAAAATTTAGACTTCTATTTCGCTCTTTTGCTATTTCCTTGAAAAATTCTACCAGTATAACCTATTGCATATTTTTAGATTAAAAATTTGCTAGTTCCGTAATAAAAACAATGGTGAAACAATGAACTTACAAAATGGTATTTTATTTCTCGAAATAAAAATTTCGAAAAATATTTGCATTTACAAAATGTTCCTAAATGTCATACAGACTGTTGATTTTTTATCTCTTTTTTTTTATTTGCACGTAATTTAGTGTTCTCTAAATATGAAACTTTTGAATAGCTTTTTTTTTTCTATCTTTAAAACTTTCACGGTACGCTGAAAATAAATTTGAATGTAGAATCTATATATCACGACCTCGGCGAGTTACTCCCACCTTTTCGTTTGTTGGAAAGAGCACTTTTTCTGATAAAACCTTTAGCCGATATTTACAAGTTCATTTGGATAATAAGAACATCTCAATAGAGATATACATATTATCTCATCTGCGCGATATGTTTTCTATTATTTTAATAATGCAGTGGAAATCAGTGATAGCAAACATACCAGTTTAGGAGCAAATACTGACTGGTCGATTACACCTTGCTTCTTTTCTCCTGCCATCATTTCCTTTTTCATCTGCTCCCTTTCGTTCTCTGCATTCAGTAAATACCAACTTTTTTTGTGATATACTGATCATGTGTTTTTTAAATGTATTTTATTATCTCATGAACAGCTCTTATAATCAGATCTTCTTAGATTTAATATTCGGTCCCCTACAGTGCTTTTTTTTCTCGTTACACTTCCTCGTTCTTCAGTTTTTCAAATACCTGCTTCTTTTCTTATCCTCAGTGTCCAGTCAAATTCAGATTAGAATAAATTATTGTACTGTTATGGGTCAATACTTACCTAAGTAACGCTCCCACCCTCAAAAAAAGAAATAAAATAGATTTAATTTTCTTATTATTGTATTTTTATGTATGCAGAAGAAACTTTGGTTGACGCTTTTGAATTTAATAAAGAATATGCACAGCTATGATTATAAATGAATATTTAATCAGTGAAAAATTATTATATAAAAGAAAGTTTTACAATGAAAAGTAACTGTACAATATTAACAATTTTAAATATATTTTAAAATATACATCCTTGTCCTAACTACGATCTTTCTTTTTTCCGTTTTTCTTCTTCCGTTACAGACTTTTGACTAGATGCGTAGGGGGAAATATTTAATTTAAATTTTTGGATAAAATTGAGTATCTTTTAGTGTGAATTTTGAATAATTAAATATTACGTGTTGAATAGAAACGGGAACATTGTATGAGTCACATATCGGTCGAGGTTGTTCGATTAGGATGTAGCCATGTGTTAGAGCGGAGTGATCTTAATCTGAGCAGGACAACTTTATTTTAATTGAATTCTTGAAAGTTTTCCAGGGATCGATAGTGTCTTTCTAATGGACTTTAATTTGTTAAAAGTTGCGATGACGTTCCACATTCTTTGAAAGAATTTGTGTATAAGGTATTTACTTGTTTTTTTTTAATGTCCGATATCGGGATTGAAATACTTGGAATTTAGGAAATTGTCGAGGATATTTCAACTGTTTCGTTTGCTTTCGCATTTTGATGAGAATGTTAGAGTGAGATAGTTTCAGACAGAGTAAGGGTTGGGACTCCTTTCTCTAGGCGGGTGTTTAGATTAGCAGAATGTACTGTTCGGGGGTTATATTTAGGTGTATTTTGGATACCTTGACGAGAAATTGGGTTATAATTTAATTATATGTAAGTAAATATTAAAATATAGGTTACTTTATGGCTATAGCACAAGAATTGGGGTTAGGGTCCTTCTTTGGGGGCGGCTGTTTGCATAATCGGAGCGTAATATTCTAAGGGTTAGGGGTGTGACTAGTCCATGTTTGGATTATCAGGACTACCGGGAATGGGACAGGGGAACCTGAGGTTGGTGCTTCTTTTATTCTTCCAGATTATAACTTCTCTTAATCCTTCTGTCTTCCTTCTTTCTGTTCCATATTTACAGCCGAGCTAATGGCTATTTTACGTTCCATTATTTTTATCTCCTCCAATCGTCTTTCTTCCCAGTTTCTAGATTATATCCGACTCCATGAGTGCTCTTCAAGCCATCTCTTCTCCTCTTCCTAATCATTCCTGTGACTTTACTATTCTTCGCATACGTTCTCTCAGTCGGACTCTCTCTTCTCTCCGTGGGATCCATATTGACTTGATGTGGGTTCCTGGCCATTCTGGCATCTTAGGTAATGAGATGGCTGATTCCTTGGCTCGGGTTGCTGCTTCTTCTACATTCTTCTTCAAAAAAATCCCATCCTCTAATCTCTTGACTTTGTTTAAATATTTCCATCTCAGATTTTGGTCGGATATGTACCCTTCCTTCTTTTCTAATTGTCGCTCTTTTTATCTGTCCGTTCAGCCTAATCTTCCTTCAAATCCTTGGTTCCTTCTGTTTCTTTCACTTCCTCGTTCTGTTGTTGTCTCCATTGTGCGTTTGCGCTTTAACCATTCTTTGCTCACGCTTTCGCCTCTCGTTGACCTCTTCCCCATGTTGTCCTCTCCATTCAAATGATGCGGTTGTTTGTGACGCCGATCACGTGTTCTTTGAGTGCTCTGCTCTTTCGGTGGCGCGTTCGGCTCTGTATTCCCACTTGCTTGGGCTGGAGCTTCCTGCTCCTTTTTGTGCTCGTTATATCCTGTCTTTTCCTACTACACTTATTATCCCCTCCATTGTTTCCTTCTTATTAACGATAGCTGATCGTCTCACTATATAACTTTCGTTTTCCTTTAATTGTTTCTGGGTAAAGGTCCTTGGTTGACGAGCCGAATTAAAAAAAAAATACAAAAAAAAAACAATCAGTTAGAGCCACCAAGCACCACAGCTATATAGAACACAACGCTTAGTGTCCGTAACCAATTATTCGAAAGTTCAATGACTTTCTCCATCACTATAAAGCAAAGTTTATAGTTCTTAATTATGAAACATTAATAATAATTATGGCGACGACTGCGAATACAGCGCCTACCATCCTTCTTCGTTGCTTTACAAAATTAAATAAATTTGTATTATGTGCAATTTAGGTTCTCTAGATAGGTGAGTAATTTAAGGTCTTACGCGCAACTAATATTTAACTTCTTTGTCTCGCGCGTAATTAAGGTTCACGCACTGCCGACGAAAGAGCTATAAAGTAAGGGCGCATTTTGTCATCATTTTAGCGCCACCATTTTTAACTTGCACTTCATAACGTTATTGAAATGGAAGTGTTAGAGTGTAATTATACAGGGTTTCCGTGGCATCGTTATTAGTTCACTATGCATGTTCAAATTTCAATATGAAATGGACGAAGTTGAGCACAAAATCAAAAGTAGAAGTGTGTTTTTTTTTTTTTGCTCTTGCATCATATATAAAAAGGGGAAATCAGTGTAAATTTTTTGGACCACTCTCCTTGATAAATTTTTGGTTCCGACGATGCTTCCAAATGCTTCCGCGTGTAGCGGTGTCAAGTTACACCGCTCACGACAAAATTTCAAAAAAAAAATTAACTTTAGAAATTTTACTCGTTCTGTGCCAAATTATGCTGATAATTAAAAATTTTTTGCCGCCCTTTGACACAAAACTTTAGGACTTGATTTTGAAGATAACGATTGTATCAGTAAGTAGCAATAGATTTATACACCGATCTGTGTTCTCATTAGATCCATTAGGCTCAGTACACTGTAAAAACCTTAACTTTATAATCCCCGACGTCCAGTCAAGGCTACGGGGGACTTATTTTACTTTATAGCCTGTATAGAGAGCGTGGTAGAAAAACGGCGAAGCACGAAATCAAGATTAAGATATGGCCGGTTAAAAGCAATTTTGGTCTAAAACCAATAACATGGCTCATTAATATAGTTCGCTCGGTGAAAATGCACAGGGGAAACTATGCACCTGTACAAGAAACAAATTAACGATGATGGGTAGTGGCACAAAATTCGTTTTTTAACGATACATTTTTTTACAAAACTATATTGCTCTTTGTTTTGATATGATAGCTTTTTTTCGGAACTTTCAAAATCTTCTATCGTCAAGTTAGCTCTCCTGGTTAATTTTCGTCGAAACTTTTTTCGTTACGTCTCAACATAGGATTTTTAATTGTCAGCACAAGTCTGCGTAAAACGAGCACAATTTGTTGAATTTGAAATTTCGTCTAAAGAGGAGCTGACTTTGCGCCGCCTCTTGCCTACAACGGTGTAATAAATATTCCATAATGCACAATTTGAGTTCTAAATTTTGGTAAAAATTACAAAATACCGATATTTATCTTACAGAACATAAGACGCCGCTCAGCGTAAAGTCGTTAACAAGCAATTTCATTTCAGTCAATAAACCTCACAGATGCGTGATAAACCCAGTCACAGCCTTCTAGACTGAACATTTTCTCTGCATTTTATGACGTGCACGCGGGTAAATAACAAAAAATAATTCATACGCTTCGTTTAAATATATTTAATTCACAATGAAAATCATACATAAAGAAAAAAGAAAAAGAAAACAGGGTCTTAAACTTATATATATACATATGTATAATATATAATATATAATATATAATATATATGTGTATGTATATATGTATATGTATGTATATGTATGTATGTATATGTATGTAAATATATAGCCTAGTACATGAAATAAAATTTATACGAGCACGCGTCGTATTACAAAAATCGAGGAACAATAAACAATATATTTCGTACGGAAAACATCAAATAAAATTTTGTTTATTCGCACTTATTTTTAAAGGACATGTTCTAATTTTTAAATCCTTTTCCGCTATAAATAATACTGTTACTTTATGACGCAATAATTATGGACGTATTTATTTTTTACATCTCACGTTTAATGGTCGCAGTCAAACACAACGTAAAAAAATAAACAAAAATTATTATCTACCTGTAAATTTACCGTATTATTATTATTATTATTATTTTTATAATATATATATATATATATATATATATCTGTCGATAATAAAATACGAAAAACACGTTACGGCTGTTGTTTCCGCGATTTTTTCTATTTTATACGCGGTACTAAGACGAGATTTCGCGAATTTAGAACGATAAAACGGAAATTATCTACAGAGAAGACCGTTGGTTGTCGTTGATGAAAGCAACACTCGAAATAACTTTACGTATTAGTTTCAGTCGATTGCAACGACAAATTAATACTATGGAAATTTTGGACCACCACACATGTCTTTTTTTTTTAGGTAAATTTTGATTTGGCCAATATTAACAATGTACAAAGGAGACTCAATATAGCGCGGATGAAAGGGGAAAGACAGAATATAAGATTCGTCAATTAGATATTTGGGGGAGCTTGAGTTTCGGCAGATTACTATAGAACACAGCAGCGCTTGACGCAAAGAAGTGGGCATTCAAAGAAGTTATAATCAGCATGACAATTGCTTCCCTCAGGTGGAGGAGGAAAGTTCATTATCATTTATAACTCCTGGAGCGACAATTTTTTTTTTTTTTTAAATTGAACTTAGTACGATGATAATTTTTTGGATAATGTGCTATCAAACCCATCACAAATTTACTAAAAATAAATAACAAAAGAAACATTTTCAGGTGTAATCCATTTTTGCTTCTGGAAACAATGAAGTTTAACTGAGAATATGACTAAAAACATTTCTTTCTTATTTATTTTAATAAAATTTATATTTCAGTTTCGTAAAATCGTTATTATTTCATACAATTTAACAGTACGAATTTTTATACCGTATAATTTTCTGTGTTTTTTAATTAGGATATAATTAAATGTCACAATCGGCAGCAGTTGCTGTAAATGCCATTGCATAAGTTTTCCCCAAAAGGTTTTTTTTCTTTTAAATATACTCGACACAAAATTTCTGATCACTGGTTTTTTGTAAATTCTACAATTTTCTTCTTTTTTTCCTATCGCTTTTTTTTTTTTTAAATAAATTAGAGAGAAATTTATTTACCAGTATTGCATAAGTAATTAATACAGATTAGGCTAGCGTAAAAATTGATACGGAAATTTTACATTCTCGAGGGCGATAAATTTTTATTTTCACGATATCTTTTGAAATATTAAATACGTCCACGAAATTAGTGAATTACTTTAAAAAATAAAAGTCCCGAAAAACGTTGCTACGCTTATTTTTAATCGGTAATGAAAACACTGTGCTCGTTCAAAAGAAACAGAATTTTCCACATTTCGATAGTGGTTCTTTTTTACTATTATAATTGTTCGATTTTTTATCATCTTTCTAAAAGAAAGAAATATTGAATCCCCGTTTTTTTTTTTTTTTGTTTTTTTTTTTTTTTTTTTGAAATTTGCTGAAAACTATCATTAATAATTAGAAGTTTTTTAAGGAAAGGGAAACTATTTTCAATTATTACGAATAATTCGTGTGACATTGAAAGTCGCGATATTTTGAAAATAGTTATATAACTTATTTGCGTTGTACACGTATTTGACATTTCAAAAAAATTACTGCAAAAGACGCGCGTGATTGTAATTTAACTATAAGGGTGCACACTAAATGATTACAATTGATTAAAAGGGTACAAGAATGAATTTCTTAATCGGTCGAAGAAAATTTTACAAGTTATTAAAATTAAAAAACATAATAGACGCAAATTTACAAGTGAAAATTTAGTCGAGAATCACGCACGAGTATTTCTTTTTGATTAAAATCATACTTATTCTCTGTTCTAGCGTGAATTGCGGAAAATTTTAAGCACTACAAAAGTAGCAGTGGCAAGACTTCGGAAGAGTTCAAGGTGGAAAGAGATTTTAAGAATTTCCGCTATTCAATTTTTGAATGAATTATACGAGATGGTTGTTGAAAGTAATACAAAGGTTTAAAATAATTTTAATGATTTATTATAATTTTAACATAAATTATTATATTACTTTTTTTTTGTATAAAAGTGAAAAATTAGCTCCTATTATATCAAATGGCTTGTCGATACTGATTTGGTCGCAGATAGTTTCTGGAATTCTGAAGAAATGAACAATAAATTTAAAATGAACGTATACGATAACAGCTTGAATCAGTTGTAGTACGAACGGGAGGGAGCATAATGTTTCGTATTATTAGCGGGAAACAGTTAAAACAATAATATATTAAAAACTAGATTTTTAAGTGAAATAAAAACAATGCCCCCTGGTAGACTGACGACCACTATTCAATCTCAGAATAACATATATTATGTCGCTTACGTCGCACTATAATAGTGTAAAGTGTTTCCAACGAGGAACCATTTGATTTCGAAATATTATCGAAATTTGTGGCCCTTTTTTGGATAACGCAATAAATCAGTATTTGTGAAAAAATGCGAAAAATAATATTTTTATAAATATACGGTTATGTGAAAACAATTGTTATAATTGTGCGTATAGCAACTATAATTAATAAGAAATATTTTTTGGGAAAATTTTTTTTTCTTCCAAAAACAGTATTTTAATAAATATGAATGGAATTAATTTTAGCTTCCAGCGCGATTTCTTTCGGGTGAATTTAAATTAAAAAGCCGCGTAAAAACGAATAATATACGATGTTACCAGATCGTATTATCATAAACCCCATAAATTTTTCTAAACGATCCTCATTGGAAAAATTAAATTTTAGATGCTTCTTATATGTCGTCATGACAGCGCTTTTTTCGGCTGCCTATAGGGTTTTCGTGCGCTAAAATTCGAAGTTAAACTTTGTCTCTGCTAGAGTCTGAGAAGTTGTCGAATGCGATAGTATTCTAATTTCACCTGAGAATTAGCACAAGCTAAATTGTTCGATGTAAAATTATCCGGCGCAGTACATTGTGTAATAATGAACAGTGTAAATCTCTTTTAGATATTTAAGAAACTAATTAAATAAATAGATCGTGGCGAAATTGTCTACAATGACGAAAATGATGGTTATCGGACAAAAAGGAAAAAACCAATGCATTGCCGACTCACCGTGGATTCCGAGGATCATCTAATATATACGCGGTAACTGTAATTCGTCTGTAATATTCAAAATTTTCGAATGAGACTCGGCTAAATATTAAATAAATGGTAAACTTCAAAATACTAATGTAATCGTCTTATTTATTAAGTGGTCAGAAGATACTCCTATATAGAGGACGTAGTTTACGATTGCGGAGACCTGTACGATACGATCGGTACCCGGACTTTTCGAACGAAACATTTAATAGTTGTAAAAAAAGAACTGGACATATGGGACAAATAATTCTACCAGGGTGTTTACACATGGCAAATAACGAAAAGTATAGATTGTATATATATATATATATATATATATATATATATATATATACATATATATATATATATAGATTATTAGCTCCGCGTCATTTTTATTGAAGTCGGAAAATGCTAAGAATTTGAAAGAAGAAAATTAATAAAAGAAAAAAAAATGAAAAAAAAACGTTGTAGGTCGAAATGAGACCTGCCCATTTGCTAATATGAAATAAAAAAATTATTAAGAATAAATCAAAAGTTACAAACATACATACGATGTAGTCTAAAACTTATAAATACTAATTACTAATTACTGTCAAAAATTACTTATATATAGCTTCCGAATCTCGAAATTTAACCGAAAATAAAAATTATTGTATCCGTCTTGTCGATAGGACGTAATCTTGAACTTACAGCATCTTTCTACGTTGTCTGCAACAGCTAAGGACATTTTAACGGTATTAATTTTCCTTTTAAACAAATGCGTCCGATAATTAATTTTATCGCATCAACTAGTATAATCAGAGCAACGGCGAATACATATCGCTTCACAAACAAAATAAACGCTACGAGTCTCGGAATACGAAAGAATAGTAGGCGTTATTCAGTAATGAACCGCATTACGGATGATCTGTACTCGAAATTCAGAAATATTGAATAATACATTCCCGCGCATTTCGATAACTAATCGTCTTACGCACGATTATTGTATTAAGGATACGATTTAATAAAACAAAAATCCCTAGCGGATCTATTTAAAGTGGAAAAACTTTGGATATTTCCTTCAGCTAGAAAAACATTTTATTATTTTAAAGATTGCAGCTCTTTTTTCTGTGTTTGTATTCTCGTAAATTCGAATTCACGGTAGTTTTCTTAAGTTTAAGAGAAATGAAAGTGTAAACCATAGGATACAAGCTGCATTTTAAAAGTCCCAATCGTATTCAGCCTGGACATTAGAATAGAAATTTCAGATCGCCAAAGCTGCCACATTCAACGGCGCAGTTTCTACTCTTATTCATTCTACTGCTGGAGAACTCAAGCAACATTATAAAGAGCCAATACTTTCTCCGTGGAAGCGCCATTGGCATAAAATAGAAAGCAATAAGCTTCGGTAAATATAAATGAAACCGATATCCAGGAACTCCTCAAATCGAAAGTCACGTCAATAAGAGATAGTAATTGCTCGTCTGTGTACTGGACACACCCGACTTACTCATGCCTATCTTTTATCTAATACCCTCCCCCCGGTTGTCATCGCTGTAGCGAAGAAGGCTTATTAACGGCTGACCATATTTTAACTTGTTTAAAACAGCTTCTCTCCGACTCTCCCTTCATGTTCATTCAAGCCGCGTTCTAGCTCTTAATGGTTCCTCTAGCTCCATAAATAAAACAGTAAGTTTCCTTAAACAAGCCAAATTTTTTCATCAAATTTAATAATCCCATGTCTTTCCTAAGCTATATGGCTCATTAATTAGGTAATAAAAAAAAAAAAAAAAAAAAAAAAAAAAAATTATTATATAAATTATCTTCTAAACTATATGTTTGTTTTTGTTATTGACAATTAATTTAATACACGATTATATAATTGAAAACCGAAACTAGTTAGCAAGTTTACACTTTCTGATAAATAAATTGTGTATTTAATTACTATTTAAATGATGAAAAATTAGTTGTATTATTGAATTTAAGAAAAATAACTCGCTAACATACTCAGAATACAGAATCATTGCGTTAATGAGTCACACGTTGAAACTATTATTAGCGATAGTAAACTCTAGAATCGAACGGAAGCTGGACAAGAATCTGAGTGAGACTCAGTACGGCTTCGTTGTTAAAAAGGGAACCAGAGATGCGATTGCTCTTCTAAAAGTGTTAATACAGAGGACCCTAAATGCAAATAGAGAAATCTTTGCAGACTTCATCGATTACGAAAAGGCGTTTGATCGCGTTAATCACAAAAAACTGATGGGAATTCTACAGAAGCACAACATCGACGATAAACACCTACGACTGATTGGAAATCTATACTGGAACCGGTGCATAAAGATCGGCACCAACTACTCCGAAGATAAATGTAAAATAAAGAAAGTAGTGAGACAAGGGTGTCCTCTTCCACCTAGGCTATTCACAATATATACGCAGAAGAAATGATGAAAGAAGCAAAAATTGAGAAAATGGGATTGAAAATAAACGGCCGAAGGATAAACGAAATAAGTTACGCAGACGACAAAGTGATAATAGCCGAATCTAAAATTCAAATGCAAAAAATGATAGATAAAATAAATAATGTAGGATTGAAAAATACGGCATGAAGATTAATACGAAAAAGACAAAATTAATGAAAATCTCTAGAAATGATGTTAAAGAAGTAAATATAAAAGATCGAAAAACAAAGGAAGTAGAAAACGTGGCAGAATTTAGATATCTAGGCGCATTAATAAACAATGACGGAAGAGACCAGAAAGATATAAGAACAAGAATCGGTACGGCGAAGAAGGCATTTAACAACATCAGCAGAGTGCTTGGAAATCGAAATATGAGTTTAAGCCTTCGGATAATGGGCTGCTATGTATGGACCGTCCTAAAATATTCCTGTGAAACATGGACCATGAATGCAGATTGCGAAAAAAGATTAACAGCTTTCGCGAGATGTGGTGTTATCGGAGGCTATTGAAAATATCATGGACCGAACAGATAAAAAATACGGCAGTGTTAGCAAAAATAGAGGAAAAACGGAAACTAGTCGAAGATATCAAAAATCGAAAAATGAAATATCTGGCTCACAAATGTAGAGAAAACGACTTGTTCATGCTGGCGGTACAAGGGACGATACACGGAAAGCCAATAAAAGGACGAAGGAGATTAGAATTAATGATAACGAACCTTCCGGCAAACTCAACATGTAAAAGTCTACGAGAAAACTCGGCCCAGAGATAGATTAATTTAATAATGCATGCAATCTGTGGTCTCAAGCAACGCAACCATGATGACGATGATTGAATTTAAACGAAAAAGGACGATAATCTGTTAGAATTTATCTTCGATTATTTAATTCCTTGGTAGCTCTATCTATGGGAAAAGTTATGACACTTAAACGCTTTACTACAATCTACGAAAGAGGTCGCTAAAACCGGAAAACGTAATTCTTTCCGTATTAGAGTAAAAATCTATTTCGTTAACCTTTCACGCAGCAAAATTTAGACACCATTAAAACATAGAAACTATGTACTTAAGGGAAAAAGAGATGTTTTCACATGGTCGACACGAGCTGGGCTGACATTAAATTAATTTCAGTTTAACGTATTTTTAAATGGAAAAACACCAGATAGATCTTTTCTACTAATTACGAGTTTCTGACGTCACGGCTTTTGCGAAAAAATATTATGTATTTTACGGATTAAGTTTTTTCACGTTTAAATTTCACATTTATTTTCAATTTTTTTTATTACGAATGAATATTTCGAGGAAGATATATTTTGCATAAGCGAACGATAAATACTAGTGGAACACCGCACTGATGTTGTGTTATTGTGTTAATGCGCGATTTGATATAATTCCAAAAAAATTATATAGCGAAAAATAATTGCTTAGTGAAAAAAGGTAACAGTAAACCGTTTCTTTTAGACAATCTTGCATCAGTTTAAGCGTAAGAACGGAACAATACAACGTTATTATATTCGAGAGACGGTTGTGCGAGTAAATGGTAAACATTTCAAGGCCCTAATAGCACGCCGTCAGGGTACGTTTGACCATGGGGCTATCACAACAGTGCGCGTCAAACTTTTGTGAATAACGTACGGAGTTATTCGTTAGCTTGTTACGAAAAATTTTTCGGGTAAAAAAACAAACGACGAGTTGAAAAATACGTACGGTGGTAATTTAATGTCGAACTGACCCGTTCGTGAATCGATTCAGCACCCTTAAACCCCACGAAAATCGATACCACGGTGTGGAAACGGGTAAATTCACCGCGGCCAAAAAAGTGCAAGGCAGAGAAGTCTGCGAAGAAGCTTATGGCCACTGTCTTTTGGGACTGTTCGGTCGAATTTATGCCTCGAGGTACCATCATAAACGTCGATGGTTACTGCCAAACGTTGGATAATTTGAAAAAATCCACAAAAAACAAGCGACCGGGCTTTTTGACGAAAAAACCAATATTGATCATCTCTCGCGCGACGCTCCAGCACATCGAAAAATGGAAATGGTTGGTCTTCGAACACCCAGCATACTCCGCGGACTTGTGCTGTCTGATTTTCATCTTTTCCTCTTGTCGAAACGGTTTTTTTTTTCGGTACACAACGATTCAACAATGATGACGAACTGAAGAACAACGTGACAACCTGGTTACAAAAGTTGTACGCGCACTGTAATGGTAGCTCCATGGTTAAACGAACACTGACGACGTGCTATTAGGACCTTACTATGTTTACCGATTATTCGCATAACCGTCTATCGAATATAATAACGTTGTATTGTTTATCTCGCCAGTATTACTACAAGCCGAGATCTGAAAGCGTGGCGGAGACTTTTGAGACGCCCCTCGTACATAATAATTGTGTGAAAATTAAGACGTTCGCAAGTACCGTAAATTATCATATATACGAAAATATATACAAGAGGCGCTAGGGCGGAAGTGAAAAATTAACTTAAAGAAAAAGAAAGTTTATTGTCAATCAGAAGTCTACAGATAATAAAAGTACGTTAAGGCGCGGTTACGGAACAACGCAGAAACTGTGATAGTTGTTTCGTAATCTCATTCTCTGAATATCATTAGAGTAAAAGACGTGTTCCGGTTATATGATCTTTTAATCGTCGCTAATGCGATTCCAGAAATGGATTTAATTGAGGTTTTATTTTATACTGCTACTACGAATTTGTTAAGGCAAAGAGGTATATGTATTAATTCTGATAACTAAATTAGAAACGTTCGTAAAACAAATAAATATTAGCCAAAGTACACAAGAACAGATGCGTTCTGTACGAATAATAAAACTTTTCCCAAACTTGTTTTAGATTATAAGTATCGAAGTGAGGAGTTTAAAAATGAACCTCTGTTATAGAGTCGCCGAGAACGTTAGATATAATCTTCAAAATCTTTTTCCTTCTTTTGAATTTTGTTGAGGTCCAAAATTTATCGTTCCATCCATTTTACGCTGTTAACTTAAAAATTCTCGACAGAAATTCGAAAATGGTAAAAGCAGGGTAGTACTCTAGACCGTCGATTTTCACCGGTCCGCCAAATTAACCCCTTTTCCGCGTTACTTTTTAAGGGAGCCATGAAAAGTGAAATTTCAAAAATGGAAATCATATGTAATTTTTAAGTGACCGCAGAAGTGATTTCAAAAAAGGAAAATATTACTACGTGAATATGTACATGAAATGTTGATTAATTTCGAGGGTATATTTTAATAGGGAGAAAAATGTTTTTAGCGAGTTCGAGCAGATTTGCTGCTGTTAAATTAACTTTTGTAGTACAACGCTTAACAAATAAGACCGCAAAATATGTTGGAAACGAGACGCGTTGATAATTCTTTTTCTTTTTTTACAGGGAGAGAGACAATTTTGGTGAAAAAATTTTAGATACGAATGATGCTACACAGTAAATGACAAAAATTCACGGTATCGAGGCAAGTGTTTACTTAAATGCTGCTTGAACCGTTGCTCTCTATGGTAATTGTGAAATTTGACCAAGATGATGTTACTGTTAGTGTGGAAGATGGTAGAGGATTCTTACGTTTTTTCGGGCGGATTGGGGTTTATAGTATAAACAAAGTCGGATTAGAATTTTTTTAAATTTCGTAACACGCATTAATCCTTCCGTCGGCAATGTGTCAGAACTATACGGTTATCCGGATATTTTTCGCTTTTAGGTAATCCGTAATTTTTAATATTCCCGTCTTCAACGGGGGCAATCGAAAAATGATTCCCACCACATCGTCTTCCTAAGGTGCATTATAATGAAATTTTAAATTATTTTCAACAAAAACAATCAGTCTCACCGACGAACGAGTTAAGAACGAAAAAAGGACGGCTCGGCGATTATAGAGAATTCGAATTTTTAACGACTTCTACATTATATCAGCTTATACTGCTAAGCAACTGTAAAATAGAACTATCATCATTTACTTTGCATTTTTCCTTCGTGTAACTATGGGCCGACTCGATAAGAGTGTGTCGGTAGGCGACAGAGATATTAAATTTCCGTTCGCTTTTTTCTAAAACTATACTTATAGCAATAAAGTTAATCAACTATACTTTACCATAATATCACTTTTAAAGCGACCACAATTAAGCAGACAAAAAATGATACCGCCACAGCCAGTTGCACGGCGTTTGAAGTAGTCAGCAAACCTCGACTAGTTCCTAAAAGGAGAAAGTTCGTGTTAAATCGTATTTTTAAATTCGATTTCATTTTATTTTTGCTGAACTTTTAACATTCATAATAATTAATTAATAAAATACCGATCGAAAAATTAGTTTTAGAGGACACACAGTACGTAAACATTAACAACGAGTTCGTTTATTATTTATTAGCGGAATTGAAAAAAAGAAATTTAGTACATTCGTTGCCCGAGAGTTGAATATTCTAACTTATATAAATATTTATTCATAAAATGTACCGTAGTTAGCTATAACAAATTATAAGAATAATAATAATTGGAAAAAGTGACATACGCTGCTTGCTAATCCACGCTTCCGTTTCCGTAGTAAGTGAAGTTGGACAAGCACCACTATGCATTTTAACCTCGATGTTACCATCGCAGATGCACCGATCTTGGAAACTAATGCAGTTAAATTTGGGCCGCAACGATTCGTCGCATCCGTCTATTTCAATATAATACACAAAAATGTCGAATTAAGTCGTTTTAGAAAGAAATGTTTTAATGCGAAACATTGTCATTGCTAAAGCGTAACAACCGACCAACACCATGTCAATGGGTGGTCTTTATATAAGCTCAAAAAAAAAAAAAAAGACGTATCTGGTGCGCAGTATCTAGTTATCTAATAATAACGAAAATAATCGTGATAGTATAATTGTGAATCGGTCCTATTGCGAATTTTAATTTCGAAGGAGATTCCTAGCACCCTTTGTTGAGACGGTCCATGGCGGGTGCACTGTACTTAGTACGCTTCGAAAAAATATACATTTCCGAATTGAATAGATCTTTTATTTAATTAAGCCGAACACTTTGAATAAAAATTCGTCATCGATTTTGTATTTTTTATAATTCTTCAAAAAAGTCAGGCCGATCGGAATTATTTGTTACATTCTGACGTAACAATTTCACATATCAATTTGTCATCATTTTTTCTTTTTTTTTTTTTTTTTTTGGTCATTCGTACGCTGATTATTTTTATTGATTTACCTATTTTGTCCTGCTATCCTCTCTTCCTTATTAAGGCGTTTTAAGTCCATCCTTAGTTTTCTTTACAACGTCAGAGCATTTGGGTAAGCGTGGAAGTCCCCGGTACCACCGATTTTATTTCATTTTGTAATAATCCTAATTCACTTATAAGAAACCTTTTTTGAATTATAAATTTCCGCATCCATTTTCTGTTTTTTCACTTCATTAAATATATATAAAAACACCTATTACAGAAAATTATAGTTATAAAAATATATGTAAAATATAGCCGAAATGTTTCGGTGTTACATACTCCATAATCATGTGAATAATAAATAAAGTTAAAAGTAAAATAAACGATATCATATGTATCTTCCTTACCAAGGCTTTATCTAGACCAAAATTTCGGAGTGAGGGTGGGAGGGAGGTTACGAAAATATTTTTATAATTATACATATATATATATACATAATATATACAATATTTGAACACTACAATAAAACAAATAAAAAATAGTCGTTTCCATAGAATTCATAAAAATTTTAATTTTCATTTCTTTTGTCAAAAATTGAAAAGAAATAAATTTATTCTGAATTTCGATTCATTTAATTCAAGCAGTTATGATTTCGCAGATATTTCGGGGGGTGAACCCGGGACCCCTCCCCCGCCAGATACGGCCCTGTTCCTTACAATCTATTCGATACATCGATAGCTATAATTGATTGTTAATTTTAAACAGCGGGTTATTATTCCTTATAAGATACATATTTAAGGATAATTTAATTAATAATAATCATATCATAAATAATAACCCATTGTTTAAAATTAACAATCAATTATAATGTATCGATATATCGAATAAATTGTAAGGAAGACACATATGATATCGTTTATTTTACTTTTAACTTTATTTATTATTGCCATGAATATGTAATATGTAGGGTCTGAAACATGTCGGCTATATTTTACTTATACTTTTTTTAACTATAATTTTCTGTAATACCGGTGTTTTTATATATAATAAAGTAAATATATTTCTAAAACTATGCATTTTGCACCGTTTACTGATGTCATCTGAGTAGAACACGTGTAACGAAATTGATTTTTTAAAATCGTTATTTAATATGATAAATATTTATTGAAAAATTAAACGAATCATTCTGCCGAAATAAATGCACTTTAAATTGGTGCTGAAATGAGTTATTTACCGACTGAAACTTTTTGTTTACGTTTAACCGAAGTAGGCGTATTGTATTCCGAAATATTTGGCTCTTGAACAAGCTCAGACTAGTTTGTCATTTTTAATTATAGTATTTGTCCTAAAAGATGTTTTCAGTTAAAGTGGAAACTCATTCGCAGTAGTAAAGGAAATAATGTATGCGGAATGCTCAATTTAAATAAAAACATCATTTTAAAGTATCTTAAGACACGGAATTTCCCATTCTATGTGGATTATGCATGTCTTGCCACTTCTATGTTCCGCGCTGCTGATCATAAGGTTCTAAATATCCCTGCAGTTGTGAAAATGATGTGAACGTTGCAGTAAAGCAGTGGTATTATCTGTGAATTTATATGAATGGTGTTTAAAGTTCACAGAGCAACGCATGAAGTTAAATTTTTCATTTGTTATAACCGGAGTATCTAAAATAATTGCTTCAGTCAGTACCTGTTACATTTACACCGTCGGAACGAACGCAGATGATCTTGCCAGTTGGGGAAATTTTCCACTCGTAAGACGGGCAAGAAAGTATTTCGCAATCGCGAGTTTCCCATAACGGATCGGGGCATGGTTTTTCTGCTGTTCCCTTGTGAACATGTATAACTTGCCTTGCTCTGGAAGCGTAACCTAAGCAAATTTTTAATAAAACATGTTAAAGTCACAGAGAACTTTATTTTTTTACACACACACACACACACACACACATCCATATATATATATATATATATATATATATATATATATATATATATATTATTGATTTGATTGTTGCTGCCATTATACACTCTTTTTTTTATGTTGTGAAGGTAATTAAATTTAAAACCAACTCTGGTAGTTTTATTGTGTTTTTTTTTAAAAAAATAGTTTATCGATGAGGATGTTAACCCTGAAGGGAAAAAAGTAGAAATCAGTTGTATTCGTAAACTGCTTAAGGATAGAGAGTAATCCGAACATTCAAATAAAATATGATCAGCATTACAAAGAAAGCAATTTAAAGAGGAGTAAAAGGACAAAATGGCGTAAATATGAGAAAGGAACAAATAGTTGAGACTGTGGAGCGTTTTAGTAAGAGAAAATTTAAGAACCATGGTCGGCGGGGTAGATCGGTTGAATTGAGAGACATAAAAGGAGCCACTTATGGAAATTTAAATAATTTTGCAAAATATATTTTTCAACGCAGAACCATTAGTATTGTAACAATTGCGGCCTCAAAGAGGATCGTGAGCACTCCAATTACTGCCTTTAATGAAAGGAGGTGGAAAAAAATCATTGAAGGTCTGAGAAGGAAAATTACATAAATCAAAAAGAATGTAAATTAGAATAAAATTTAGTGGTTTTGAAGAATTACTAGGAACTGAGATATGAACAAAATTTAGATTAAACGTATTAGATGAAACAGAAGGATCAAATAGTGAGGTAAAAATGGATATAATTTTTGATTAAAATAGCTGAACTACCATGTCCATTGCCGCACTGGGAACAATTGAAAAAAAAAAAGAAGACTTGGATGTTAATCGATTTTCTGTAGATTCCTGCTGACTTAGGCATTCAAGGCAATGAGATAAGAAATTTTTTTAGCCTTCTTTCGTTTCCAGTGGCAGATCTTTGGGAACAGTTCCAGCTCAAAATATCTTCGACTTTCTTTGCTGAACAACCGCCCTTCTATTCATTTTTACTAAACTTTATATTCTCTCATTTTCTATTACTTCTGCTATTCCTGATCTCAAATTATTTTCACTCTCTAACCTTAAACTTTGAAGAATACAACTTTATTTTCTCCTTCTTCCCATTTCTTCGGCTAATGGCCTCGTTGACGAACCCATTTAAAAAAAAAAAAAAAAAAGGTATAACTCCTCTCTCCTGGAATTATTTTATTGTAATTCCTATTTTTAAAAAAAACTTCTTCCTTACGACCAATTTCCTTGACATTGTGCATCAAAAAACTGTTTGATGGTTTATTAAACAAGTGTATTTTTTGGTGATTGGCACTCAATAATGCGTCTATTAGTAATGTATTTATCTTTCGGCCTGGTATCGGTTCGCTCGATTTTATAGGTCTTTTTGGCTCTTACACATACAAATCCTTTATCGAAAAACATTTTAACTTGACTTACTTTATCGATGTGTTTTTAATAATTTTCACTTACCAAATTACAGCAATTAAAATTTCAGTTCAGTTTACTTTCTTTATTGCTGTATCTCACGATGAATTGTATCCCTTTTCTCCATTTCTTCAAGAACGAGTTTTCAAGGTCTTCCTCGAGATATTTCTCTCAATCCAAAATTTTTTTCCATTATTTACACTATTGACATGGCTTCTCTTCCTTTAAATTCTTCTTTTTTTATTTTTTGTTGTGTGACATGTTGTTCTGTTCCTCATCTCACAATATTGTATCAGCCAGTGAAGCAATTAATTCGTTTCTTACTAGGGCGGAGCATTCCCTTTCTACAACTGAACTTTCTATTTCTCTTCCTAAATCTTCTTATGTTGTACTTCATCTGCCACCTTATAATCATGCTTGTGTTAATTTCACATTAAACGATATGTTTCTTTCTCGTCTTAATTATTTCTGTTACCTCGATATCTTTCTGAACAGTCATTTGTCTTTCTCGAAACGAATCAAATATCTTTCCTCTTCAAAAATTAAAGGCTAAATTTACGAAAAACTCAATCGCCAACATATCTTTATTTCTCGGTACAAGTTCATGATCCGTTCCAAATTTGATTACCGTCAATTTCTTAATGGCGTGTCTCCAAATGTTGTCTCTTTAAATTAGATACAATCCGAAATTCTCGCTTTCGACAATGCTTCGGTATTCTTAAATCATCTCCAATTCCAGCAGTTCTTGTTGAATCTAATACGCCACCCTTTCTATTGGCAGATATTATTTAGGCTATAATTTCTTACTAAGCGTCTTCTACTCACGTCCGCATCCATTCTTATCTTTCCGTTTATAGAAGTTGACGTTCTAGGAAAATCCCTATTTTGTTTCTTATTTCTCTTCACCTTAGTTCATTTTAATAATTTTCTTTAATAAATTCCCTTTTTTTTTTCAACTTCGCCGAACGTTGCTATCCTCCCAAAATGTTTATTTTACCTTCACTTTCAAAAGACCATAGGGCGATAAGTGTAGTGAATAGGCCCTAAAAAGATATCTGAATCATCTTTTGAGAGCATATTGCTATTAAATCTTTATACTGTCGGTTGTCGTTCGCGCGTTGCTGCAAATAATTTTCTACGTAGCATACGCACAATATTTGTCTAAAATCCCTAGACCAGCTGTAATACTCAACACTTTATTTAATAAAGACAATATTACAACCGTTATTGATAGTGACCAAGATATAAAACTAGTTTTATTATATAAAAAATTGACTCTCATTTAATCAGTGTATTCACGAATAATATTTACACATTGATGTTTTAAAATTCAAAAAAGATATTCTAAGTACAATTATTAACACTGAATCTAGTTTATAATTAATTTTTGAATATTTTAATATTTCAATCGAAAAAAATGTTCTTATTTTTTCAATATGGCGTACTGTTTTAAATTTGAGAGGTTACTCTACATTAAAAAAAAAAACATAAAAAAAAAACAGTTCCGAATTTATACGAAAATGTTATCATAAAAAAAAAAATTTGGAAAATTTGCCTGATCCTAGTGGTTATGATAAAGATTAGCTGTAATTTTTTTTTGTAAATATAGTCTTTATATATCTTTGTGATGTGTCCAAATTTCATTCAAAGTGGTTAAGTCGTTTTTGAGAAAAAAATTATTTCCGGATTTTTTGTTTTTTTTCAATTTATTCAAAACCTAAAATAGAAAGAGATCTGAAACTTTCAGGATCAACGTATCTTATTAGTACCAATATGCTCTCAAAAGATGATTCAAATATCTTTCTAAGGTCGATTTACTATATTTATCATCCTATGGCCTTTCCCACGCAAACTGTACTTACGCAGAAACATTTCCTTCTTATGTAACCGTATTTACTGATAATTCCAGAAGTTTGTTTATCCTTTCAGATTCTAACTTTCCGAAGTCATTTCGTTTTTTTCTTTTCCGTTCTATATTCATTGCCGAGTCAATGGTCATCCATACGTTTTATTATTTTTATTTCTTTTAATCAACCTTCTTCTAATTTTTTTTAAATTATTTTTTACCTCATGAACGTCTTTCAAACCATTTGTTCTCTTCCTAATCATTCCGGTGATTCTTTGCTCTCGGTGTACGTTCACTTATCCACATTTTTTCTTCCTTCTATTTCATTCTTATTAATTTACCGTGGATTTTTAGTTATATGGACATCTTTGGTGACAAAGCGGCAGGATTCTTAAGCTTGGTTTGCTGCTTCTTGTTGCTTCTTTTTTAAAAAAAACTCCCATCCTCTAATCTTCTTCAGCCGTGTGTAAAAGTTTTAGTCTCAGATTTTGCTCGGATATTTATGTTTCTTCTTTTTCTAATAATCATTTCTTTTATTTGCCTATTTAAACTAGTCTTCCTGCTAATCCGTGGTTCCTTTTGTTACCCTCATTTTGTCTTTATGTTATTGTTTCTAGTATTCGTTTGTATTTTAACCATTCCCTGCTACTATCTTCAGATTTTCATTTTTGTTGATTTCTTAGATTATCTTCTCCACTTAATGAAGGTACTTATTTGCGACGCCGATCACGTGCTCTTTGAATATTCATTTATTTCTGTTGAACGTTCTTATATTTCGGTTTGCTGAAACTCGATTTTCCTACTCCTTCTTTTGTCTCTTATATCCTACCTTTTCCCCCTCCATAAGTTATTCTCGATATTTGTCCTTTCTTTTTCCTTACCATGGGTCGTGTGTAACTGCATAGGTTATTACGGCATACGTCTTTCTTATTAACAGTGCCCTAATCGTATCTATGTAAAGGTTCTTGTTTAATGAGACCGAAAAATAATATATATATATATATATATATATATATATATATATATATATACATATAAAAAAAAAGAAGAATATCGTTGATTCAGCTATTGATTCGACAAGCTCGATATACATAAAATGACAGTAGGATAAAAAATAGGTTTTTCCTCAATTTACGTTTCATGATACAGTTTCGCACTGATCACGAATTTTCGGTTCGTCGTTTTGTAATTGATATCATTGTCAATTTTTATTTCTATTCAATGTTGATTTTAAAGTTTACTCTAATCGTCAGCGATATGTTTAAATTATTTTCAGATATTTTTTATGTTTTTTTTTCTGTCAGTCGCATTGTCCGGTTGTTCACTTGTCAGCTATTCTTATTATAGGTAATATTCCGAACAATACACAAAAACGGATAAGTGCAAACTCTTCTCTCCGAATTAGTTGAAATTACGATAGTTAGAGCTGACTGCTCGACAGTGGTCTATTTTAAATTTATAATATGCTCTCTGCTTGAGAGTGCGGAACAGAGAAATATAAGAAATGTACGCAAACTTGACACCGATTTCTCATGTTACTCTATAACGGTTAGTAATTTTAACATTTTAATTATTATTAGAGATTTACAGTATTGAAAAGAAATGCTCTGTTATCTTCGAACAAACAGATTATAAAGCATTACCGATTCTGTCGTATCTGCAGTCGCCATGACACGGAGACCATTCTGTCCACGAAGCTAATTGGCATCCAATTATGCATGGAACGAAACATTTCTCAACGTTGCTCGGTTTCGTCTGATCATCACAGTACTTGGATTCAACGGGCATTCTATCATCTACTCGCGTACATGTTACATCTCGGGTTATAATTCCATGACCGCAACTAGCTCCCTATCAAATACGACAATGAAGCGTTCATTGCATGTAAAAAATTAAAACGAAATACGTATCGAAATAGAAATAAATAGCCGGAAATATTTCTAAAGCAACGTACATGAAGTTCACAGTGTGACCACTGGCTTGTTCTCCATCGATAACAAGGCACCACCGGACACGGCATCCATTGTTCATTGTTGGCTGGGCACTCCCGCCCGGATAGACTTGGATTTGTTTTTACAAATGCTCGCCGTGACTTTGCTGTCAAATACGTATTATATCATTAATTTAGAAAGAAAAATTGTTAAAGCGTTAACCTACTTTATTAGTCAACTATGTAAAGATAAACTGGCAGATGCGGCCTTTTATAAATATACTAAAATTGTCAAAATATTAATGCTTACCGGTATCATTGCATGTGCACTTAGTAATGTTCCAGTCAGACCATCCACCAAATTCACAATCCACTGGACAGTCTATGTAGCACCATTTTTCTTCTACGCTCGGCTTCAATTGTTCATCACAAAAACTAAAATCAGTTTTTATTCATTAACAGGCGGATTTATTTTTAGTTGAATCTTCTTCAAAATTTCTCTCAATAAAATTGTTATACAAAAAAAAAAAAAAAAACTTTTTTAAGCCTAATGTATAAATTTTTGAATTTTATTATTAGCATAAACATATTTCGTAATATTGAAAAAGAACTTAGAAATACAGTTAAAAAAAATTTTATGATTTGATATTGTAAATTTATGGCTATTGAGCGGTTATTTCAGTAATAACACTTCACCAAAAATAAATTGAAACGAACACTTTTACACGCAAAATATATTCATAATAAATTATAAAAATTATAAAAATTATAAAAATAGTCGACTAGTTTTATAATTTTTATAATTTATTGTGAATATATTTTGCGTGTGAAAGTGTTTGTTTCAATTGATTTTTAGTAATCAGAACACAAAAATAGTTGAAGATAACTAATAATGAAGGCTTTATTATTTTTTTTGATAAAATAGGTTTTTATTTGTTTTCTAAATTGGTTTTTTAAATGTAAATGTTTCAGGTGGAAAATTATATGTGAATGTATTTGAAAAGATGTTTCTTTGTTCAACGCCGTACGTGATATTCAAATTATCTAACAGTTGATAATGCATAATTTTGTAGAAGTTGTGATGAATTTAATTTTAATTTGTGACATTTAAGTTTGATGTAAATTTTGCACGTGCACATTATTACGCCTATTTTTTCATTTCTTTTGTGTTTTGTTAATTTTATTTTTTTCAGTAATAAGGATGGTTCATCATATATATATATATATATACGAGTATATATATATATATATATATATACACACACAACTACCTGTAAGACTGTTATTTATAGTAGAAATACATAGTAATATAAAAAAAATAATTATGATTAAGGAACGTTTTATTTTATGTCTATTTCTTTTACCTCTTAGCGGAAATGCTTTATTCGAAACAGTATGGGAAATGAAACGATTTTTTGTTCTCAAAAAATATACTGCTTCTACCATAATTTATTTAAAACTATACATATATATTCACATGCACACATATATATATATATTAAGAATTTTCACACATACCTATTGTCAACAGCTCTCCCATCGCTTCGTTGACAGTAAACTATTCTAGTAATCATGCCTTCACCACATGGGCTTCCGCCTAACGGTAGGCAAGACGAAAATGGAGTTGCTGCCCATTGATAGGTGAAACAAGTTTTGTTTAATTCGCAAGGTCTGGTCTGAATAGAATGAGGACATTGTTCGCCGTGAGGTCCACTATTTCGTAATAGAGCTCTTGTTCGCTGCTGTTGTTCGCCATTTGGACAACCCTGTTTAAAATCAATTTTTTTTCAGAATCCGTAGTATTAAAATGAAGTAACCGGTACGTTGATTTATTTTTCCTAAACTGGTAAACTTTAATCTTAAAAATTTTTTTCTCCGCGTTTACTTGTAATAATCGATCCGATAGCCGAGTTGCTAGAAGAATCGGACTACCAAACTGGGGCTCTGAGTTCAAAAATTAGCGGCTATAGGTAAAAATGATTAAATGAAACAATCATTAACATTCGCATGGAAAGCAATGGCCAACACGTACACCATCATACACGGGGATATCGATGTGTGCACATTTATACTTGAACCGAAAAAGGGGAAATCAAGAAAATGTAAGAATCACAGAATCATAAGTCTCATGAGCCATACGCTGAAACTATTGTTATCAATTGTAAATAGAAGAATTAAGACAAAACTGGATATACATCTGAAGGAAACACAGTACGGATTTGTGAACAACCGCGGAACAAGAGACGCAATTGCGCTTTTACAAACGATAATCCAAAGAGCGTTAGCCGTTAATCGAGATCTGTATATATGCTATGTCGAATACGAAAAAGCCTTCGACCGAATAGAACACGGAAAGTTGATAGGAATACTGCGGAAATATCATCTGGATCGAGAAGATATTCAACTGATATACCAACTACATTGGCAGCAGACAGCCAGCGTGATGATAGACAGAAGTAAGGTTTCGAACGACGTCACTGATATCAAAAGAGGAGTAAGGCAAGGATGCCCATTGTTGCCTCGATTATTTAATATCTGCGCAGAAGAGATAACTAAACATCCGGTATTAGTCAAAAATGGATTCAAAGTGAATGTAGAACGTATAAGCTACGTAAGATATGCTCAGCTGCAGCGAATGGTACTTACACTGAATAAAGAAAGCTGCAAACTGGAAATGCCAATTAACATCGAAAAGACTAAAATAATGAAAATTAGTAAAAGCCCAAGAGAAAACATAAAACCGCTGGATGTAATCATTAATGGGAAAAAGCTCGAACAAGTTAAGAAATATACATATTTAGGAGTAAGAATCACAGATGATGGCCGAGATAATGAAGAAATCAGAATACGAAGGCAAGGAGTGCGTTTAATAATACAGAACGTACACTTAAAAGCTTAGCCATTAAAAAACCTACAAGAATGAAAATACTGGAAAGTTACGTGTGGTCAGTACTAAGATACGCCCCGGAAACGTGGACAATCGCGAAAAATATGGAAAATCGGATAAACGCGTTCGAAAGGTGCTGTTATCCGAATAAAATGGAAAGGGTAAAATGAGTGCAAGCTTCCAGTGGGAAAGTACTCGGAAAAGCGGAGAGAGGACGCAAGAAATTTAATATGTTAACTAGCGTAGAAGTTCTGGGTCGGAGCAACCTCTTTTTATAAGAGAAGCTAATAAAATAATAATAATAATAATTGTAAGAAGAAAATTAATATTTTCATTCTAATGGGTATAGAAAAAGACATTTAACAGATTTAATCCCTTCAAAGTGATAGCGTATTGATAATTTCTATAATCTATCGTTGAAGAATAAGCTAAGGTAAAAAAAAAAAAAAAAAAAAAAAAAAAAATGAATTCCCAAATTTTTCCGGAAAACTTAAGTTGTTTAACTCAATAATTATAGAAAAAATTATTTTCGAATGTGAACATGAATGTACGTAAGTAGCAAGCAGAACGCCATTCTACGCTCGTTGGTGTAAAGGTGTGTTGGATCATTTTGTAACAAACTGTGCTGTCGGAAATGTAGTTTTTGATCGGGTTTTAAGTGCGTTTCTTGTAGACCGATACGTGTCAGTTTGTAATTCGAAAGGAAAAGTTGCAGTTTTTCAATGTGGGAGACGACTCTATTACAATTCCATGATATAAGATTTACCATTATGACTAAGTTTTATCGTTATTAAAATATGAGACTTATTTCAGCTCGAAGTTTTTTTTTAATTTCCGCGAATATTCTTTTTTGAATAGCCTATCCGTTATTGAAGGACAGTTTCAGTTTGTTTCAATAGTTTTGATTAAACCTTGAAAATCTGATGTGAATTCTGTTGCAACTTCACCTTTACACATGTTTTCTACAAACAGATGAACATTTTTAAATGAAATAGAGTAGATTTCTTGATTATCCTTAAAGTTATCTTCTAACGGATGGAAGGCTTATTTTAATGAAGGTGGTGTGCAATTTTCATAATCATTATTGCTTTTAGGAAAACTGACTTTGATATCTAAATGGTCACTGCTGTCAAACTACATATTTATGTCATTTGAGGAACTTGACTTATTTCGTTTCTTAATATTCTTAGTTGTTTTTTTTTTCTTCTCTTTTAGTATTGTTTACTGATTCGCACATTGGTTTTACGGTGGCAGATATTTGGCTTAACTTGCTTATAGTTGTAGACGACGCTGATGAATACTGTCTCTTTATAGGTTTAAAACATGCGAAGTGTTACCATCTCTTAGATTAACTGAAGTTTCTGTATTATCCCTTAGTGGCACTGTATTAGGTGTATCCCAATTGACGCGAGCTTCTACTTTTTGTAAATCATTTTTAGGAGTCTCTTTGTCAGTCTCTTTTGCGTATGACTGGACGTCAGCAACATGAGCGATTACTACACAGTCAGATGCCTTGTGATCAGTTGCATTATATCTGAAGCAGAGTAGGTCTTCACAACGTACGATACTATTTTCGTTGCTTGTAGGATAGAACAAATGAGGAAGAAACTTCAATGTTCGTTAAATTTAAGACACGAGCTTGTCGCCTCCAGCTTTCGATGTGTCTAAACTTCTCATCCCATGATTGTACCCTAAAGATCGAAATTGGAGATGCAAATTGAAATCCGAGTTAGCATACGAATGAAAAATGTCATTATGAATAACTGCTGAAACGGTAAAAAATACAACTTTTTTTGCCGTGGTACTCAAACTTTTCCCTTTAATTTGACTATGATGTGACTGTAAGTTTTCATAAAGTCGGTAGTAACCGTTTGTGAGCTAAGAAATATGAGGTCCCGACTGCAGCTAATGCGATGATATTTTCGGCTGAACCTATTAGTAGTTTAAACAATTCGTAATAGACCTATAATATAGTTAATTTTACACACGGAAAGAGTATACCTTTTCCATCACTGAGATGAGGGAATTGATTTAAAGGAATTCTTTTTATTTGGATTTATCTTTGCAGCATCGGCAAGTGAACGTATAGCTGAAGAGTTATTATTTGGATTATTTGAGCTAAATTTGTCATTATTTGTAGTGGTTAGGTGTTAGTAATATCAATTGAATCGATCGTATCGGCATTTAACGATGAGAGTTGATTACTGGTGGTAGTAACACAATAACCGAAGGATTTGGGCATTGATTATTTATCGCTTGGACTGAAAAGATCGGAGCGTTCGAATTGAATATTGTCTGGTGAAATCACGGTGCGGAAAGATAAAACGACGACAAATAATCGAACTAATAACTGCGGCACAATCGAAAACAATAAAACAACACAATGAAACACGTCTTTGCGTTAACAACTATTCAGTATGCTAAACAGCAAATAAGGAATTCATTGAACACATTTCTTCAATTTTTTTTCAAGCTTACAACTAGAAATATAGAGGAAAAAAAGAAATCTTCGTTTTCTTAGAAATAAAAATAGCAGCCATGTTTAGAGAGGAAAGAATAACACTGGAGTGGGAAAAAAAGAATTAAGAATATGTGGAAGAGCTTCAAGCGAGAACTGCGAAAGACTTAACAATTATATTAAAAATATCATCGTGGAATTAATTTTGAAAGATAGAAGTTTATGTATGCTACAATTGGAAATCGAGAAATAAGAGAAAAAAGTAAAAAGGAGAAATGAGAAATGAAAAAAAAAGCACGTCATTTGATTTATTTTGACTTATAACTTTAAAATGCTCACTTTAGAACATGTAGACCATTCTGACCACTCGCTTAATACACAGTCACCCGGACAAATAATGTGACAAGTGCTGTTTAATTCTGGCTTCGTTGTCCAGTCGCAAAAAACATCGTCCACGTGAATTCCAGTTTTAACATCTGTACACCTGCAAATATTAAAAGGAAACAAAAAATACATCGCCTAGTGTACAAGACATCTTTGATTGTCCGAAACTAATACTTATCACGGTTTATATCCAACTTACCAAACTTTCCGTTTTTGATGACCTGTTCCACAGATCGGATGTTCACCTTTCAACGTTAATATTTCACAATCAGTCCACGATTCCGTCTGCCACTGAAAATTGCTGCAGGGTACAGTACACGGCTTTTGTTCCCAAACTGCTCCACATTTACGACCACCGTAAGCCGCTGCTTGTATGACCTGAAAAGGAGAAAGAAAAACGCATACGAATTTTAACAAAACGGACACATACTTTTATGTTTTTTTTTCACTTCGGCCTTTATGGTGGACTATTCAAACAGCCTACTTTAGGGTTTACTGTTAGCACGAAATTAAATGATTAAAAATGAAAACAGAAAAAAATGAATTACCTGTCTTTCTCTTGTTTGCGTGCCAGGTCCACAAACAGAAGAGCATGGGGACCATTCAGTCCATTCACCAAGTTGGCAATCTTGAGGACACGGTACCGTGCAGTAATCCCTTTCTAATCCAACCAAATAGCCGCATATTCTGCAATAGTAATAACACGTTTAGCTTATTAGTAACCTAACGAAATAACCTTAAATTGTCTATCTATCTTTATATATATACTCTCTCTGAGTCGTATCGCTCGATTTCGAGCATCGTGACTGCCTATTTGTACACTAGCAATACAGAATAGGCAGCGCTCAAGGCAATTGCTATACGAAACGCGAGAACTAGCGCGCATATGATGGTATACGTGGTGGTTTCCCATTGCCTTCCATGTGATTATTAGCGAATATTTAATTTAATTCTTTGTAATAAATTCTGTCATTGTCCGGGTTCGAACCCGTAACCTCCGTAATGGAAGTCAAGCGCTCTAGCAACTAGGCTATTGCGACATATATATATATATATTAAGACATTCAAACGAGCAGCTGTATGTATATTTACACGATCGTTTGGAGCCACTTTTAACTCCCTAATAACTCAAAATCTATTTAACATAACCACATGAAATTTGTTTTATTTACTAAAACCCCTTAGATTAACTAGAACCCCAAATTTTATAAATACAATTCAAACGGTTATTGAAATATTAACGTCTAAAAATTGACATTTTTTTCACTGACTGTGTCCTAATCACGCTGATGCAATTGTTCACCAGCTGAATATTTATGCGACATTAGCGTACACGCGCGACTACAAGTAGAACTAATTGTAACCGCTGGTTATTGCGCTGCAATTGCAGTTCAACTGCGTCTGCTGCTGTATACGAACTATCGTGCATATTCTGTCATCGCTTAGGATCAAACCTGAGACTTCTAAAAGGGACGCCGAGCGCTCTAGCAACTAGGCCATCGCGATGACCCGAAATTTCAATTCAGAATGCTCTTCCAAAAAGTAAGTAAAGGTACATTATCCTCGATAAAAATAGAAAATAACGAATAAGAAAATAGTTTTAAAAAATGAAGTCAAATTTTTGTAGATTGCACGAAGACATTATTTTATTATTGGTTTCTTAAGAAAATTTACTTACACCAAAACGCAGTAATCTCATTAGAAAACAACAAAATATCAGATTTAATTAGTATTGAACAAGGAGTAAGGCAAGGATGTATATTTCTCCTTTGCTGTTTAATATATACGCGGAACGGGCCTTCAAAGAAGCCCTTGATGACAGAGAAGAAGGTGTTAAAATCGGCGGTGAAAATATCAATAACATCAGATACGCGGACGACACAGTTTTGATGGCTAAAAGTGCAAAAGACCTAACTATATTAACAAAAGCGGTGGTAAAAGTATGCAATAAATATGAACTGATAATTAACGTGAAGAAAACGAAGGTAATGGACATTTCAAACGACCCACACCCTATCGACATAGTGATAAACAATGGCAGACCAGAACACGTCGATAAATACAAATACCTCGGTGCCTGGATTAATAAATATGATGACCCGGACGGAAAAATTAGATGTAGCTTTGAGCAAGCGCGTTCTGCCTTTATAAAAATGAAGAAGACACTCACAGCTCATGACTTGGACCTTGATTTAAGATTCAGAACTCTGAAATGCTATGTCTGGTCGGTATTACTATATGGTGTCGAAACGTGAACATTGACGTCCAGAACGCTTCGCAGATTAGAAGCCTTCGAGTTTTGGTGTTATAGTCGCTTACGCAGGATCTCGTGGACCAAAAAGGAGACAAACGCTGAGGTACTACAGACGACGAGAAAAGAAAAGGAGCTGATCGACACTGTCAAAAGAAGAAAAATAGAATACTTCGGTAATGTGTTGCGTGGGCTGAAGTACACATTACTGCAGAATATGTTGATGGGAAAGGTAGAAGGATAAAGAAGAGTTGCACGAAAACAAGATTATCTTGGTTCAAGAACCTGCAAACATGGACAGGTTGCAGTGTTGAAGAACTGTTCCACACAGCAAAGGATAGGGGTGCCTACAAAGAATTAATCAAGCTTGCCATCAGATGAGCCTAAGATCGAGAACCGTCATGGCACCGAAAAAAGAAGAAAATATTTACACGGGAAACAAGAAATGTTTCATGCAGAACGAAATCCCGATGTTTCTCGACTAATTTTCGGTGATCCTACAATGGCTGTTAAAGTGCATGAAAATATTTTTAAAAAAAAAACGGTGTCTTTTCTTAAGTTGTCAATAGACGCTGTGTAGTTGAAATTATTGACCGGATTAAATACTGGCAGCTAAATTTTAATATCTAACTCGTCATTATGAACGGGGTACCGATTTTACATCATGAAAATTGTTCCGAAATATGTCGGCGATATAATATTTTAATATTATTTAATATATTTCTGTGTGTGTTCATTACTGGTTCTTTTTTATATAAATTAAATAAATAGTCATTCTGGACACTTCAGATAAGTAATTTCGTCGTTTATATAGCTCCACATTTTAATTAAGTTATGAAATGTAGCGAAAATTTATTACGAAAAGAAAAAGTAGTGAATTTTAGGTCAAAACTTACGATGGCTCTAACTTTGATCCTTTATTGAAACATCCGAAACGTCTGTAGCGGAAGCCGCTGCCACATGCAGAAGTGTCGTTGATAATACAAGGCGACCAGTCACCTAAGATTTCATTATAATAGGTTTCTGTATAGCACGGTTCTGTCTCTTTTAAACTAATATAGGAACAAGCGGAATGATTTTCAGATCCACCTAAAAATAAATGCTAGTAATTACTACAAGCATGTGTTTACGGTATTATTTCTAGTCGGATTTAATTTCTAAAATTTCTTTTTTTCTTTTAAATTGAAACAAAATTTATCGAGACTGCAACAAAAATTCCATTTGAGGTTTAAAGTGGTCAGTAAAATGATAAAGGCTAAGAAGGAGTAGAGTACGGGTAAGCTTAGAGATTGATGATGGAAGAGAGCTATGAGACTGAAGCGGAGACGAATTATGGCAAAAATATAACATTCAGAAATAAAGAGACCTTGAGAAAAAGAAAGAAATTAATCGAACAGAATGAAAATAATTAAAATTCAATCCTACTTCTTGTTACAGTTAGATGGTTTTTGATTTTTCCCAAGCTTCGGTAATGGTTGAAATTCAGTTTAAGAAACAACTCCCAGAGAGTAGAAAAAAAAATTTATCGGCGATAAGACGTACAATTTAGATAGTTAGTTTTCAGTAAATTCGCCACTTTTTTGCATTTAGTATTGCAGAGAAAATCCTTTCTAAAAAAAATTTCAGGGATTTCATTAATTTCTTTGAACTATGTATCACAGCAATCATATAATATATGCCGACATCGTGACTAAAAATATTCAATAAACATCTAGAAAATTGAATCATTTAAGAACAAACAACTCAGCGAGCACTTGAATAGTCACGCTAATATGATTAAACCGAATGTAAATTTAATTTTATTAAAAAAATTTGTATAATATAGCTAATTCGGTAAAATGGTCATTTTTTCAATAAGAAAATAAAATCGGATAAATAACACATGCCGATAAGTTCACGTGTTCTAGTCCTTTCTTTAGCATCTTGTTCGTAACAGGATGTCCATGCTGACCATTCGGTCGACTGACAAGATGTAAGGCAATCGATATAGCATTCTTGGGAGCTTTGTGGGAGCTTTTTGCCGCTATTCAAACATAATCGCATTTCAACGTGATCCTTTGATGTGCTAGATACGCATGAAATATCTAAATTAAAAAAAAAAAAAAAAAAAAAAAACAAATATGATATTGCACAAGAATAAATTTTGAAATCAGTTGATAATTTCACATTATTATCAAATTTATTAAATGTATTATTTACAAGGTTATAAGTTATGTTACAGATATATATCTTATGTTTAAAACTTCTCTTTTCAAATTGACTTTTGCTTACCGTACAAGAGATTTCAAAAGTAAGTAAAGTAAGTAAGTACCCCTTAGTAGAAACATTCTCACATACAGCAAATGAAATGGTTCTTTTAAAGATTATTACAGAACTATATATTTCTTACCGGATTCTAGAGTTCCTTAGGCTGTGAACACAGAGTGCACGCGATGCAAAGCGAAGAGAAGCGATGCGAACGATGCGATGCGATGATGTGTGTTCATACTGCTAGCGATTACAGGCGAGCGATTACAATACAAAAAAATACAAACAAAAAAACAGACGTATGGAACTAGCGAGAAATCGCTTCAAATCGCAACGTAGCTTGCGATTGGATCAGGCGACTCGCACAAAATCGCTTCGCTCGCAGTGTGAACACTCGACGCTTCCTCCCATTCAAAATGAATACTCTGCCGGACTTTTGTGTTTTTCGCGCGTCATCCCTTCGCTTCTGTTCGCTTCACATTGCGTGCAGTGTGAACAGAACACAGCCTTAGCGTTCAAACAAATTCGATATAAACTACATTTGAAAATAAAATACAACTACTGTCTTACCTTTCGGTCACGAATATAATATGATAAACCATATAATCACATCTTTCTAATCCCAAACTATTTAATTACATACGACTGTGCTTCTAAATTCCATTTGTCTAAATCAAAAATCTAAAATTCGTTCGGCTTTGCCTTAGTGTTCTTAAATCATCTTCAATTTCAGCAACTGGTGCATCTTCGCAAATCTCATTTAGGATACTATTTCTTCATTAAACGACTTTCACTCACGCCTCATTCATCCCTATCTTTCCATTTATATGAACTAGCATTTTATGTCTCGGAAATTCGTATTTTTGCTTTCATTTCTCTCGGTCTTAGTTCATTTCGGCTTTCAGCAATCTCGTGTAATAATCACCCATATGTTTCCTTCGACTTTGCTAATCTTTACCATCTTTAGTAAGAACTTTTTCTACCTTCACGTTTTACATCTCTTCCTCAACAAATAGTTCAACAAAAATTTTACAGCGCTATCAATTCTAAATTTCCTTCATATGGAAATATTTTTACTGATGGCCAGAGAGGACTTGATCGTGTTAAAACTTCTTTTATCCTTCCAGTTTCTAACTTTTCTAAGTAGTTTCATCTTCCTTTTTTCTGCTTCATTTTTACAGCCGAGCTGATGGCTATTCTCTGCGTTCCGTTTTTTTAATTTCCTCTCATCCCCTTATTTAATCATTTCGGATTTCACGACTGCTTTTCAAATGATCACCCCCCTCCTGATCACTTATCCGTCGTTATCATTCTTTACGTACGCTATCTTATCCGTTTTCTTTCTTTTCGCTAATCCACCTGGATGTTGATTTGTTGCGGGTTCGCAGCTATATGGGCGTTGAAAGTAATGAGATGGCGAATTCTTCGGCCCAGCTTTAATCTCGTGTCTCTGTGTAAAAAGTTGCATCTTAAATTTCAGTCGGATATCGCCTCCTGTTCCTTTCGTAACGTTCCTTTTATCTATCTTTTAACCTAATTTTCCTATTGTTTTCCGATTCTTTGAATTTCCTGCGCTTCCCCGTTTTCATATTATTTCTATTATTCGTTTTCGTTTTAACCATTCTCTTCTGTCTTCTTCTCAGTTTCTTGTTCGCCTTGTTTCCTCATAAACTTAAATGAAGCTGTGGCCTACAACGCTGATCACACCACTTTAAATGTTCATCCTTTTCTGTTAAGCGTTGTGTATATTTAACACCTGAATATCAAGTTTTCTACTCATTGTTGCCCATCTTATATCCTGTCTTTCTACTTTCAATACCTCGTTCTAATTATTGGTTCCTTTATACTGTCAACATCTGATCAAATCGAAATTTAACCGACAACTTTTTCTCCCTTTTTTTTTTCGTTTCTAAGTGTAAGATTCGGGCTGACGTGCTCAAAAAAAAAAAAAATAAATCTCAAAATTTGAAACTTAGTTAATTTTCGTATATATATATATATATATATATATATATATATATATATATATATTTGTGCATATATATACATAATTTAGAGTAATAAAAACTAAACGATATTATTATGTATAAAAACTAAACAAAAAAAATTTTGCATTTACAACCTAACACAAAAAATAATTTTTAGGTTTCACCACCTATTGTTTTTATAAATTTCGTTTTTCTTGCATCTATTCAATATAAAGGCTTTTCGTTTGGAATTTACGCAATAGTTATTTAGTCTATTTTATGATCTATTTACACTCATTATTTTTTTTTTTGCGTTTCCAACTATTGGTTTTCATTGTGCAGTTTCCACTTGGTCTCCTCTTAGATACTGATAAATTTAAATAATTCTGAAAATTTTTTAAATTTCACAATGAAATATAATCAGTTCGAAGTTATTCGAGAAATTTAAAGAACCGATGATTTCCGGAAAAACATTAACTTTTGTAAGTAATTAAATATCTTTCTTTAATTAATCGATTTTACTATAAATTGGGAATTTGTCTTTCAATTTCAATTGTTAAAATTAGTGGTAAAGTCAGGTTTCCATAGATTTTTGTTAGAATCACTCGTAGCTGGAACTCTGGAACATACTTAAGGGAATATTCTCATCAGAGCTGACCAAAAAATCGATTTTTTTTTTTTTTGGCATTTTTTGATAATTCGTAGAATATGTTTCCAAAACGGTTTGCACGAAATTATTTTTTTTAAAAAGTTATAGCGAAAAAGTGGAACCATCTTTATCAAAATAGGTCGTTGTACCGAAACTTTAAACGCGTTTTTCTCGAAACCATGTTTTTCAAACTGGGGGGCGGCACGATATCTGAAAAATGACCGAACATATCGCTATTTTTTTTTTTTTATTTTTCAAAGTTGATTAAATTTATTGGAGGACAAACCTAAAAAAATGATGATATTTATTATTATTTTTAGTTTTACAGCACTTTGAAAATCAGAAAAAAGCGCGAAAACACGAAACTAAAATTTGCATGTCCTCCATTTTTCCAACTTCCAACAAATGTAATATATTTCATAAAAATTTTTGGATTCCTGATTTTAGATAATATTTATAAGTGCTACAGTGCCACCCACTTGGACACTTCTTTTTGAGGCGGCCATGTTTCAGCATAAATAAACAAGTACTATTATATTACTTTTTTACACATACTTTAAGACCTATTAAATAGGTATCAAAAAAATTGAGTTCTTTACTTACTTCCTTACATGAAAAAATATTCGAGAAAATTGTGTCATTTTTGGGTCGCTAGATTAGAACCTCCCCTTAAAAGGCCAAACCATTTATTTCTTCTTTCACACTCAAACCTTTCCTCTTCCTCTTATTCTTTCCTTGCGTTTCGTACCGCTAGTTACCGAGACCGATTTTTCGGTAGATGCAAAAATAATTTTAATAGTTAAAAATTTCAGATACGCAATTTACAGATTTATACTGCAGAGTTTTAGGTATACCCATTTTCGATCAGCGATTTTAATACGTGTTAAACATTAAACGAGTATTGTAAGACAAAATGAAACCACGAAAAAAGGAATTTAGAAGATCGAGCAATTTATTTTTAATTTGCAATTTTTAATACTTAAAATTTCTTTTTAAATTGTTTACATGTGCTCTGTCTGTAAAATAACTTGTGCATTTGAACAATTAATGCAACAAAATCAAGATCGGTACAGCTTACCTCTGGTGCGCAAGCCACGTCCACATCTAGCATCCTTTGGTAGTTGACATTCAGTCCACGTTCCGATGGCCCAATCGTAGTTCGGGCATTCTTCATCCGCCCGTGGACACAGTTCTATTTCTTCTAACTTATCGCATACGACATTGTAATAACTTATGCGTGTTCGACGTCTGTGATATTTTCCATTAATAAAAAGAAAGTCATCTAGAAATAACGCGAATAAACTAGTAAATTTATCTGATCAAACTGAATTTCGATGAAAGTTTGTTCTATTATATCATAGAACGCATCGTTAAATGCGCGCAAGTCAATTTATTATTATTCTTAAAGTAAGCTCCGATATCCGGAATTAAGTTCATCATTCTGAATACAGTTTTGAGGTGCCACACTAGCGCTTATACATCCCCCGATGGTGAAAATTAGAACCGTGTTCCGAAAACAATATACATAAATAAGCTGCTCTGGACGGTCATCCATTTAACCACATTTTTGAACTATAAAGGAGACATTTTTAACAAATTGAGTGTGTAAACATTGGATTTGTCTCCGTTTAGTTTTATTTTTATTATTAGTCACCGATGTTTACCACAGATCGCCTTTATGAATATAGCGTGTATTTATTTATTAATTATTATATTCATTTACTTTTTATTATATTTTTTCATAATATTTATTTATTTGTAATTTTACGTCCGCATCTGCAGAAGTCCATTTGTTCGGTCGAACACAATTTTAAAATACTGCTACTGATTTTAAACAGAATTTCGTATTTTTTGAAACATGAAAAAAAAAAAAAAAAGAACAAAGGAGGAAATTGAAGGAGTTACGGAAACTTCGAAGTCCCGAAAAATAAACATATTATAGGGACATGAACGAATTCTTAAATCTATAAACTGAAGTGATAGTTTTAAGTGACAAACGAATCCGCTGCAAGAGAGAAAGATGAATCGATTAATCCTGTTTCTTAGGAAAACTAATCGAGTAGAAAAGTGTAAAAATTTTATTTACCTGATGTGGATATCGCACAATGGTTTTCTGGACATTTTGACCATGGCGACCATTCCGTAAGCTTACATTCCGGTTCACATTCTTCGATGCAGCGTCTACTTGAAATCGGTTTCGGCAATCCATCACACCTGTTGTAAAAAAAGTGTATGCGTCAATTAACAAACACGTACGTAATCCCGTTACCTGGAATCGACCACTATTATCCACTTTTACTTGTTTAAAAAATAACACCCAGAGTACGGAAATAGCAAGCAAGGAGTGCAAATGTTTACTCGAATCTAATAAAAACACGGTTGCATGTACACTTTTTGCGTGACAATGAGAAAAAAAATATTTCAGTAATTATTTTGTGAGAATTTTCGTAAAGTTTTCTATTTTAAAATCGATATATTACTTCGTGAAAGCAGAGGGAAATCGATTTAACATCTACCGGTAAAAGGGATCGCACATGGCTAGTGAGAAATTTAAAATAGCCGATTTGATATTTTTCGTTTGTAACTTGGAATTGTCTAACTATGAAATCGGTCGTTATACTTAAAACGAACAGGATCAGGAATCACGGATTAAATACATTAAATTTTTGTAACGGTCAGAATTTTTATCGCTGAAACCTTTTTAGTGAAACTGGAGGCTTTTTATTTATTTTTCTTGGAAATATATTTGTTTCGATATCCGCTCTTACATTACATAAAACTGCTTTTTAGAGAAAGTGTTTTCTTTCCTTTTTTTTTTTTTTTTCTTTTATCAGAAGGGGAACAGTAATTAATAATTTTGACTTACGGGCAAATATTTATTGGCGATCGGAACGTTTGTTTTATATGTTGTTATACGAAGAGAACTTTATGGTAACGTAACACGCACACATGTGTATAGAAACATGCAGAAAGGTGTAATACGATTCTTTCAAGTGTTCACATTTTAATTATTTTTACAATTTCTATATTACAAATTAAAATCAGTAGAAAGGGGAGATAAGATACCGAAAAATATGGGAACTTTTTTTACATATAAAAAGATAATTCTCTTTTGTTAATGTTACTTTAGAAAAAAATAAAAAAAAAACAAAATTTATTCTCTTGCATTACAGCGTAATCTACTTAAAAATATATTTCACCGAATACAAATAAACAAAGTAAAAAAATAATGCTAGGCATTTATTGGTCACAAAAATTAAGTTTACAAATTACGGCGTCAAAAGCATTTCATCCGAATTTTAAAATAGAAATTAAAAAATATTACACTGTATTGCAATTATGATGACTCACAATCTAAATATAGTATAACAGAACGTAAAATAAAATTGTTCACATCTAACAGAAACGATTAATCTGCGTTATAAGAAAAAGTACGAGAAAAAATGAGCCCCTCTCATAATGTGTACATTTGGGATACAAGAATTACTTGGAATTTATGTCGATATTTAATTTATATGAATAGATAAAATAATAAGAAAAAAAAAATCACATATGTTTACTCTTCTTTGTTTAGTAGAAAAAAATTTCCTGAGAGTAAGCCGCTAGTATAATTCTAGTTTGCGATATATAATGATTCGCAGTGTCTTTTTTTTTTTTTTTTTTTTTTTTTTTTAAGATCCCCCTTTTGGGCACGTTAGCCAAGGACCTACACCCAGAAACAACAAAAAAGAAAAGAGCCGTCAGTTAAATTTTGATTCGGTCAGATATGGACAATATAAAGGAACTAACGGATGAGATAATGGATGGTGAAGAGAAGGACAGAATATAAGATGCACAATAAGGAGCGGGGAGCTTGAGTTTCAGCAAACAAGAATATAGGATACCGCGTTCAACAGAAAGAGATGGACATTCAAAAAAGATGTGATTGGCGTCGCAATTCGCTGCCTCATTAGGGTGAAGAGGACAATTTGGAGAAGAAACAAGGGAAAAGCGAAAACAAGAGGAAGGAAGAGCAGAATGGCTAAAACGCAAGCGAATCATAGAAATGACAACGGAACGGGGAAGTGAAGGAAACTCAAAGAACCAAGGGTTAGAAGGAAGACTAGGTTGTACAGACAGATAAAAGGATTGATCGTTACGGAAGGAGGAAGGCTAAATATCTGACCAAGTCGTTCTTTATTAATTCAGCAACTTTAAACGTATATTAAAGTTCTAATGATTATGTATATCGAAAACTGGAATTTCATTTAATATTAACACGCTTTGTATTCAATTTCAGTTAAATATAATTTGAAATTTTTTTACGACCTTGTTCACTTTGAATTGCACATACAAAAAAAAATGTAAAAAAAATAAAAAATATCGACTGAAAATTCGTATAAATATTGTACATTAAACGGCTAAAAAATATTTTTCATTAGATACTTGCATGTAATTTGTGAATACGATCGTGTTCGATACTATTAATGATGTGCAATTATTGCCGTTTTTTCGACCTATAATTCTGTGAACCGTGTACTTCCTTTTTGACGAGTAAAAACACCTTTTTAGTTAATAATTTTTGGAACGACGTTCTTTTACGGAGCCTGTTGGTAGGAGTAAACTGGCAAAAAAGGCGAGATAACGAAAATAGCGTTATGCGTCGTCCGGCAGGCGACCTTCACTCTCGTTCTCTTTCACTCTGTCTCTTTCTATTATATACGTGTGTGCGTGTGCGTGTGTGTGTGTGTGTGTGTGTGTGTGTGAGTTCGTGCGAGTATTGAGATTCGAGCAGCAAGCATCGTACGCGGTCAGCTGTATAAGCTCGTGTAAATTTTATTGAATTTGAAAATTGGCGCGGTTTTTTTGTGTGACGTTAACACTCTTCAACGAGTCTGATGATTTATTTATTGTTTTTGTTTTAATTAATTCATAAACGGGATTCGTATTTTTTTGTTTTTATTTTAATTCATATGGGATTTATACATATATATTGTGTGTCATTTTTTATCGTATACTTTATGAATGACTTTATACTTGCGTATCTACCAAAAAGTGAAAGGAACTTCGTTCCTACCGGGTGTCCCCTTCTAGACACCACTTCTCTTTTTTTAAAAAGTAACTTTTTTTCGATCTTAAAAAATTTATAACGATCTTTAGCTATAAGCTCGCGTTAAAATTTAACATAATTAAAAATAGACGTGACGAACGTTTTCCCAAAAAAATCCCATACAGAGGTATCTTTTTAATAATCTTTTTTTTTTTTTTCATTCGTATTAACTTAACTACTTTCGCTGAGCCAACCGAGGCTTTCGAATAGCAATTATTAAATAATTTGAAGAATAAATAAGTCACCATTTTCGTCTGCGTTTAACTGCTTACTTTTACATCTGAATCTACTCTTTCAGAAGAAGTGTGGATTTATCGTGAGAAGCCTGCATTTACATTATCGATACAAAAGCACCGCGGTAGTAGAATGATTAAAAGCAGTAGCAACGTGATGAGAGAGAAATATTTCAAAGTTACGTTAATCAAGCTTCAAATTGGAACACATTTTCGTAGAGATGACCTTACTCTTCCAGTTTTAAACAGACCAGGCGACCGAAACAACGAAGAATTAAAATTGAGTTACCTTTCGGAGTCGGTATTATCGACATTAAAAGAAACAAATAAAAAAAAAACAAAAGTGAAATAATTGTCGATAAACCAAAAAAATTTTTTCAGTAACGGATGACGTCTTTTTTTTGTTTGCTTTTTGAGGCCTGACTGTAGGATCTTGTAGTCAATATTATAAGAACTATCTAAAAAATAATTTTACTCTTAAAAATAAACAGAAATATTTCCCGACCGAATCTTCGCTGCATAGAAACACAGGAAATCATTTTTCAGCGATCTAGTCTTCGAAGAAAATTTCGCTCTGTTCGCATTATAGCGGGGACCGAAAAAACAGCAGATGGTTAATATCCTCTACACATATCCCGTTGACTCTTGATTGCAAGATGTCCCTGTAAGCCCTTGGCAAAAAAAATCATCTTTACCCGAGTATGTCCGATACATATGTAGTCTACATGTCGTGGCCACAAATTTTTTCTTCTTGTCCATGTTCTTGAAGATTTCGTGGCACCGCGGTTTACGCGGTAAGTTTGATTGAATTAGCACATTAAACTTGTTTCTGACTGCGTTTGAATTTTAACCAATACCTTTTTCAGATTATTTAAATTCTGGATCGTAAATAATTCTCAACGATAAAAGGAAACTAAATTTTATTGCTGCCTTCTCAGTAGCTGTGCATCAGCTTCATCATTACTTCCGTTGCTTTAATTGCTGCATTAGTATAATAATATTATTGATATCTCGCTTTTAGTGGCCGCTAAAAATTGTTTATTGATAAAGAATGAACGGGTATATGCCCTCCCCCTTGCGGTAAAGTATTATCACGTTCACTCTACCTTCTTCTTCTTCTTCTTCTTTTCGTGCCACCCGATTCGGGTATTGCTTAAGCAATTCGGAATAAGTCCTCTGTTCTATTAATTCCGGTAGTCCATTTTTTGATATTACCCGGCCAAGAGGTCATTTTTCTTCCCGGATTCCTTCTTTCTTCTATCGTACCCGCCATTATTAGTATCTCTAATAATTTGTATTTTCACCTCCCCTCGCGAAGTGTCCGAAAAAAATTATTTTCATTATAGCCATTATTAATATTCGATCAGTTTCCATTGGTTCTAGCACTTTTTCACTTTTCATTCGCTTCACCACTTTATCTTATTTTTACATATCGTCTCATTTATAAACGTGTTAAGTTTACTAGTTTATACGGAGCGACTTACCAACAGGAGTTATCGTTTTTTTGTTTTTTTTTGGGGGGGGGATTCAGCCTCTAGGCATATTACCTGAACTTAAAAAGTTCATTGAGAATATCAACTAGGCAGATCTAACTTTATCACCGAAAATAATTCAATACTGAAAATGTTATCTACACGCCGAGAAGAGTTTAATTCGCTGTAAGGGATTAAACAGTTCTTTAACTATAATTACGATTTTTAATTTGCTGCACAAAACTCTCCTTCTCAGTTTCCTCTGAAGGGGGAAAGATGTGAAGGCACAACTGTTATGACAACTGTTAATATATTTTGCTAAACTTATTAAATTTCTAGGATTCTTAAATTACACCGTCGCACCTCACAGCCACCGTTTAACCAACCACTCTTTGCAAAATGTGTTCCACGCGTTGTAATTCCAGGAAAACAAGCTAAAATTGGTCCACTATTAAAAAGTTTAAAAACAAGCCTTTACATAGCACGATTTTTTGTTCGGTTTTAAACGATCTCTAAACATTTATTTGTTAACATTTGTTTATTAGTGCATAGACTTTCATGTACAAATTAATAAGCATTAGTCTAGAAGTCAGCGGTTATAAAAATGTAATACATTACATGCTGTCTTCAACACGATAATCGTTGTTACGAAGACACCATACTTCTCGGTACTGCATGTCAGATTGGCCGCAAGTTCCATTGCACTTTTGCCAAGGCATTGTTAGCCAACCGTACGAGTCACAGTTGTGTGTGTTGCATTGTTCAATCTGATGTAATTCGTTTGCAATTGGACAAATGCCGTTTCCTACGTATACGCGTACACTGTATTTTCTTAAAATTTCTAATACAAAGCAGTCCGAATTGACAGTACCACGATAATAGTGTTATTCGATAATTCTAACATTTCGTTTAAAAAGCGGTGTTCGCAAAGGCTACGAAGAAGTAAAGGAAGACGGTTATAAATTACTCTCATCGGGGAAATGATAAAATATAATTATTTCATCTTATAAAATGTTTCTCAAATATTAGTATAAGCACACAAAATCCTTTATACACATTCACGCGAAAAAATATTATTTTTTTCTTTTTAATCGATTTATACAAAAACAAGAAGAAATGAAAAAAAATACCAATTTTTTTATAGTGCGAATGATAAAAACGTGACGAAATATCCATAAAAATGAATTTAAAATTATTCATTATTTCGAAAGTATTTTTTTTCATACCGCCGTTACAAAATAAATATTTCATCACTATCTGATTGAGAGAAGGTAATAAGTTTGAATAATTATTTTTTGTTGCAGTCTAAAAATGAAAAACGCTGAATACAAATTTTATTGAACCGAGCATATACATATATTCAGAATTTTACCCTTTGTGAATGTTTAAAAACCACTCATTACTTTTCGTTCGCGGTTGTTGAAGATGTACGTATTTCTTACATCTTTTAGAATGTGTGTTTCGTAAGGCGTTTTTAAAATTTTAGTTTCGCATCTTTATATAAATAGGCAAAGACAATTCAGTACCAATTTTTCCTCTGTTTATTAACCGATTTTCTTTCTTTCTTTTTTTTTTTTTTGTTTAGTAGCTATCTTATCAGTAAAAAAAATTTCAAAACGGTTTCTGTTTCTTTCTTATTTAAATAAAAAATTAATACGAAAAATTAAAAATGAAATCGCCATATAGCCAGTAAATCTGTCCTTATTAAAATGTTTTAATTTTTCTTAATAATCATCATTATTGGCTTTTTTGTACTAAGTCTTAAGGTGTCATTTAATATCAATTAAAGTAGGGTTTTTAAATTGTGATTTACTGTTATTTTAATGAATTAATTTCTTATTCAATTATAATGGGGCATTGAACTGTTTTGTATTGTGAGTACATATAAAAGTCTATGTTCTCAAATATATAATGAACGAATGTATAAGAGTAAAAAAAAAATAATTTTTGCAATAATGCAAGTTCATTCATGTTTTCCTCAAATGTTTAATAATAATTATGGTCGAATTTCGACCAATGAACGAACACTAGTTATATTTAATCCGTATTAAATTAGAAAACAATAATAACATGTTTCCCTTAATTTACAGCTATTTGGTAATAAAAAATATTTAGACCTGGTGAAAACTTTCTGATTAATTTCGGATATAATCATTATCGATTATTTTAAAATCAGAATTAATCGACACGACATAATAACGAATTTGATTGATATACCGTAAAATTTTAAGTGAATTTTTTCGTTTTTTTCAAAGTAATTATTGCTCGGAAAATTAATTAAAACTTTGGACCGATCTAATTCACTCACAGTCAGTCACGAAAATGGTATTTAGTATATTGCAGTGCATTTATCTACCTATATTTTCTTTTTTAAAAATCAGTCTTCGAGGTCAAATAACGGTTTAAATTTAATTTTTTTGAAAACCTGCTATTTTTATATATGAAATAAGTAAATACCTCGTTGAAAAACAAAAATAAGTATAAAATAATCAACTCTAATTAATTTAAATAAATACATTAATTTATGGAAAACTCAAATAAAACTGAAGACAGTTGTGTGTTTTTAGTTCTATTTGAGTACACTCTATACTCTTAGCCGATAATGGGCTATTATGCCGGAAAAAACATTTCTAAAATAAGTTATTTTAATTTATGAAAGTAAATTATTTTATACTAATTTTTGTTTATTATCGAGGTATTTACTTATTTTATATTTATAACTGTTAACAAACAGGTATATGGATTTAATTATATCGCTATTTTTATTTTATACATTAATGCGAGAAAAGCGAAAAAATCTCGATATTTATTTTTTATTTATCATACATATGGTTTACGAAGCCTTTATCCGAGATATTCTTGTTTATTCATGTTGTCATTTCTTTCATTCGCAGTAAATCGTGCGACACATAAATATTACCGTATACGTTGTTTCAACTTTAATATAGACATTCTAAAAACATACGTTGAACTTTTTCTATTTTTGTTCCCTTCAAAATATGTTTACTCGTTCTTTCAGATTTCATTGCGATATGAATTTCTTAAAATTTTGAAATTTGGTCTCTCTGTAATAATCAAGTTATGCGCATGAATGATGATACTTCCTTATCATTTCCCTTTTAATTATAAAACTGAAATTCTTTTTACTTCTCTTCTCCATGAGGGGGGTGTTAAAATTATACTTCATCTTTTTCCGATGTTTATATCCGACTCCGAAAATAATTTTGTAAATAAAAAGTAGTTCATGTTGGTAATATCAATAAGACTGCGCTTATAGAACCGCAACTTGATGTTGTAACTATAAGTGACTGCTGTAAACTAAGCAGCAGATGGATAGGTCAGCTCATAACTAATATTTTTGAAGTTCTAATACAATCTTGAACTTTTAGAAATTTTCTAGACATACGCCATTTCAGTTCTAATTCCGACAGAACTTGGCACCAGCAGATTATAATCACACCCCGTTTTAATTTCATTCATTTATAATAACTAGTGTTCGTTCATTGGTCGAAATTCGACCATAATTATTATTAAACATTTGAGGAAAACATGAATGAACTTGCATTATTGCAAAAATTTTTTTTTTTACTCTTATACATCGGTTTATTATATATTTGAGAACATAGACTTTTATATGTACTTACAATACAAAACAGTTCAATGCCCCATTATAATTGAATAAGAAATTAATTCATTAAAATAACAGTAAATCACAATTTAAAAACCCTACTTTAATTGATATTAAATGACACCTTAAGACTTAGTACAAAAAAGCCAATAATGATGATTATTAAGAAAAATTAAAACATTTTAATAAGGACAGATTTACTGGCTATATGGCGATTTCATTTTTAATTTTTCGTATTAATTTTTTATTTAAATAAGAAAGAAAAAGAAATCGTTTTGAAATTTTTTTTACTGATAAAGATCGTCAATAGCTACTAAACAAAAAAAAAGTACCCCCCGTTTGCTGGCTTTCAAGGCATCGAAATATTCACGCATTAGCGAATATTAATTAAAATTAAAGAAAATCTGAATCATTTGGCGCGACAGTCGTGAATGTTTGTTGTTCTCATTTTGATGGAATTTAAGAGAGGAATCGAATGTAACGGAAATTGATGGATTTCAATAATGCACATTCGCGTAAATCAAAAGTAACAGAGTTTCACTTACGATGAACGTTGAAAGGAGCTATTATAGTTCTGTTTCGATATCTGATGCCGGTTGAGTGGCTGTCCGAGCATGGCTTTGAACAAGGACTCCAGTCCGACCAGCTGGATGCTACGCAGTCATCTGGACACGGAACTGTGCAGTTTTCATCCAATTTCGGTTTTTCGATCAATTTACATTTTGACTCTTCGACAATTTCCTTCGCGGAGAAAATTAATTTCGAGTTAGTACGAATTTTTAAATTTTTCGCTGCGGCAAAAATTAAAAATGATTCTTAAAAACGTACACGTTATTGTCATAACAATACGGGAATAATAAATGTTTGTCGATATATCGATATTAATCGTTCTACTGGAAAAATTCGGTGAGTAGAAACGTAACAAACTTTTCTAGTGACTATTCGAGAAATTTTTTTCTTTTTTCGGTACAGAATTGAAAATTGCGTTGTCATACTTACGATAAAATGCAAATATTATTTTTTACGCATTAATGTTAAAATTTAAAAATGCTCTTCTTATTCGACAAAATTCAACGAATAATAATATTATACATTCCAATTTTCAAAAATAAAGTCACCGTGATCTGCTTAGTTTAGCCCGTAAATAAATAAATTGTCTTGTTTCGTTTATTTATTATGAATTATAAAATTGACTTTATGTCGCTAAACTTCTTCTCCGATAGCCCGTTTTATTCCCAATTTCATATAGTTATTTAAAGGGAAAAAATCGAATATTAACCGAAGTAAAAAAAAAAAAAACAAACCGAAAGAGAATAAGAAATTAATAACTTCCGACGCTGAAGGCAAGATATATTTTCAAAATGGACGAATTCTCGATTTCAGTAATCATTTTCGCCGGTTAAACAAACTAGCGTGATATGTTCGTTCGTTTAATCTCGGTAAAGTTCGCATTACCTTTTGATGGGTGATGCAGAAGACTTGTCTTGTACGTTTACCAGGTCCACACTTCCGAGAATTTTTACCAACCGGTAACAACTGACAACTGCCCCACGTTCCAGCGCTCCACATGAAACACTGAGTACCTTTGCAAGGTTGGCTTTCGCTTAAACTCGGACAATCCATTCCGAGTTTGCTAGGAGGCACTACGACATTACGGAATCTTTTGCGAGTTCCTGTAATTTACATTTTCTTTCAATTAATTTCTGCGATTACGCTCCTAAAACGACTGTTAATTTCTCCGTTTTTAAAATTTAAAATCGTTTTATTACCGATTTGGCTGGATTCTAAACCGGTACTTTCTGACGAACATTGAACAGGCAGACACGGTCCCCACGAGCTCCACGGTCCAACTTCGCAATCTCTGGGACACGCCATTTCACATCTACAAAAAAAAAAAAGAAAATGCAAAACGTAATAATTCACGATGTTTATTGATTTTAATTAGAGCAGCCACGTAAACGGTGAATATATGTAGTCGGTGACTAATTTTCTTCACTTTTCGTTCGTTAATGTTTAAGAGCAATTGCTAATTTGTTCACCTCTGTATCGTGGGGGGCGGTTGAACGACGCGGCAATCAGCAGACGGTAACGGTTGTTTGCTTTTTACGTCGATACAGGTCATATTTCGAAATTGTAAACCTCCTCCGCAATCCACTTTTTTGTTCGTGATCGGCTCTAGGCAGTCGCTCCATTTTGAAGTTTGCCACTTGACTCTGCAATGACATAATATATCCAAAAAAAAAAATATTGTTCCAATTAGTCTTTTTCCAACGACATGGGATTTACTTTTTGTTCGCAAAATAGCATAGAAACACGGCATAGTATTGCAGCGATATCGAGAGGAAATATGAATAAATGAAATTGCCTAAATCACGAACGTGATAGCGTATTTTCGACACCGAGTAAAATAAAAAATGACTCGTGCGAAAGACTAAAAATGTTTCTACCTTTCTCAGTGAATTATTTCGTTTCCACTGGTACGCTATAATCACACATGATATTACCGAAATGGTACACCGTACGTCTCCACTATAAGACGTAACTTAAAATGGTTTTCACGAAGACTATCATAATAATGCTCAGACCTCACCATCTGCGACAATCACCGTAAAAAGTACACTTGTCTTCCTAAAACTTGGACAAAAAGTTTGCAATAAGAATAATTTCTTTATGTTTCTAGAGACTTTTTTTTATACAAAGTGGATCGAACGTTTATTACTTCAGATGAGTCACGACTCTATACATATACAAATATATATATGTTTGTATTTATCGCATTACATAGCTCAGATATAAAATGATACCGCTGCATCGCTAAATAGAGACTCACTTATAAATTACAGATTAAAATCGGGGGCACTCTGCACATTGGTAATTCAAATTTGATGGAAAAGAAAATCGCCACAACAAACTGAGCGAAATGGCGAGATTTAAACCTACACACATGTGTTATGTTCTCATTGAGTATTTTTCATCTAAAGCTTTAAAAAATTAAATTCCCATAGAAATAATAACACTATTTTCGTTTTCTACTTAATTTCGCAAGAAATGGATCCCGCGCTATTATTCTTTAGTTGCCTCTCGAATTCCGTTAAATGGATACATTGTAAAGAAAATTCGGGGAGCGTTCCCAAAAAAAATTATTTCTTCGTGCGATGTCAAAAAATTAATAGTAACATCAAAATAATCTTACAAGTCTACGCAGAACGGCAAATTCTCCGTTAAATATCTTTTATCAACGAGATTCGGACATCTCAGTCCATCTCCTTCCGGTAAACTTAGTATTTCCCTGTGCCGTACCATCTGATGCGGGATTATCTACGGAAATAATCAATAAAATTAAAATTTTTACGAATTCCGCGAACTAGATATTAGTAATAATCTAAGATGTTTTTTTGCTTTTTTTTTTCTTTTTTAATTCAACGTTGTTGACTTACTTTAGCTGACGAATCGACGCAGCCTCTTTGAACGGTTTTCCATGGCGACCACGGGCCAACAACGCAGTCTCGATTGACTTCGCAAGCTCTGCTGGTGATAGGTAGACCGTACACTTTTCCGCAATAACTGAAACACAATATTGCAGTATCGCCATTATTTTAAAAGGATCACTTTAAGTTCCGATGAAACTTTCGGTAGTCTTTATTTCGCGTCTTAACCTCGCTGTAATCCGACAGCGCGAAAATATAAAATTATTCAATGTACACCGAATAATGCAACTAAAAATGGCTCATAGATGCATGTAGACATACAATTCTATCTTACCACATTTTAGATCAAATATCTCATATTTGCAACGAAAAGCAGCTTTTCGCTAGTCACTGGAATCAAATTCTGATAACTAATCGAATTCGTTTAATTACAAAATGATCTCTAATTTTACATTACAGTGATGTCTTCTTGTCGTGTCTGGCATAAGGCTATTTCACGTGTAACGTATACTGCTATTTTTTTCTTTTTTAAAATACATCAGAAAATATTTCAAAAAGATTTTAGCTGAGTTAGGCGCATTTGAGTTTTTTCCCACATGTTTCTAGGAAAACAACGTAGTATTTTGTCCGAATATTGCTTAAGAAAGAGGACTATGAATTAAATAATTTGTGAGATGCAAAGTGTAATTTAACGTTGTATCATTATTTAAAAGTTATAATCGAATAAAATGTGTGAACCTTATTATAAATAATCGCTCTATTATTTTAAAAAATCTGAATTATTAAATGTCAGTAATTTTACCCACTTTAAATAACAGCTCGAATTTATCTCAGAAGCGCGCGCTGTTGTTATATGAAGATTATAAAAAAAAACTAATAACGATCTGAAATATTAATTTGCAATCCAGTTACTGTGATTGCAGAATATTAAAAAAGAAGAACGGGGCTGGTTTAGTTAGCGTACACTATATAATGAGAATGAGCCGGAAGAGACTTTTTGTAAGCGAAATATTTTAACTTATTAGTTTTCGAATTTCGATAGTTTCAGTTTTATAACTCATACAGATATTTCCCCATTTGCGATTTTACCTAGGCTAACTATTTTGCGAAAACAGATAACGAAATTAACTTGTAGATTATTTAAACATGTTATCGTTTACTTAAAAACTGATAAAATAAAAACAGCAATTAACCATTTTTCAACGATTTCTCCGGTAAAATTGAAACATTCTACAGCTCTTGTCTGTGTGGTAACCTGAGGCCAAAACTTATAATACGATTCTTTGCCTTGGCCAAGCAGTATTCCTTTAGCCGATAATCCTTCCGGAACGTCCGACACGCAAGGACTCCACTCTCCTAATTTCCATCGATAATTATCACCTTTATCGATGCAGTCTCTGGCTGGTGTGTCACAGGTTTTCCATTCTACTAACTATACAGACACACAAACACAGATGTATCACTTTAATTAAAAATTTGCTATTACGCTTTACATGAAGATAAGGAATTTTAACACTAATTAAAACCGAACTGATATTGTTATTATTATTATTATTGAAAATAGGAAGATAGAAAGAAAATAGGTGAGGAGAGGAATGATGTACCAGGTTAGTATATGTAAGTTCCAAATCTATTAATATATATATATATATATATATATATATATATATAAATTTACTTTAAGATTAATAAGTTATTATAAGTATAGTTATTTTTTAAAGTAAAACTTATGATTTTTGTTTCACGAAGCTTTGAATATCCAGATTGCATCTAATTTTATTTTTTATCTTTACTTATTTCTTCCTGTAAATTGTATTTATTTTTATTTTATTTACTTTTTACGATTATCCCTGTGTTCGCGCTTAATTTGTAATTTGTAGATTTTATGTTTAATTTACGTTTTGTTTTCATTACTCGCGCTACGTAGCGCATTTGTGAAATTTTGCAATAATAATAATAATAATAAATTGATTTGATTTGATTATTATTTTTATTACTATTAGAATCGTGTGATCTGACAGTACCGGAACAGATAGCTGAAGATACTATACTTATTACGAGCTCACGTTGTATTGACATTTTATGACAGGCACAAAACGGGGTAAATGTATTTACTTCAATTTCAATTTCAATTTCAATTTATTTATTATTATTATTATTACAAAATTTCACAAATGCGCTAAGTAGCGCGAATAGTGAAAAGCAAAAAGTAAAATTAAACATAATATCTTCGAATTACAATGAAGTGCGAATATAGCGATAAAAGCATGACATAAATGAGATAATAATAAATACGAAAATTAAAAATAACATATACGGATTACAAATGAAGTGCGAAATATAGCGATAAATGCATGAAATTAAATAAAGTAATGATAAAAATATATTATAATCAGTTGAATTGAAACAAAATAAAAATTGTTTGTATAAATATGTTGAAAACAGGAGAAAAGTATATAAATGATTAAATAAAAAATAAAAAAATAATGCTATTTTAAATACTAACAAGATTGAATCTATCGGAAAATTAAATCTACAATTTAAGTATATAAATTATTTATATAACCTATCACCAGCCAAGCTCAACATATTCCCAACAATATTTCAACTCTGACGTGTACTGCAAATGTAATAACCGAAATAAAATAAATATAAAGCTAGGTAAATGAATAAAATGTAAAGATATACGTAAATAGATAAAAGATATAAATTAAGTAATGAACTAAATAGAATAAAAATATAAATAAGATAACTAAATATAAAATATATAAAATATGTAAATATAACGTAATAGTAAGAGTAATGTAACCTATTGAGTAATATTTATAGAAGCTGGTACTTAAATGATAACACATTAAATTTATAAATATTTATATTAAATGATACAGTCTCGTTTAACAAAGGGGCCTAAATGAGATGTCATTTGAGAAAACATGTATTAATTAACTATAATAATAGGCTTATAGTTAACGGTAACTAAATTCGTGTTATATTCAACGCAGTATAAGTGTGATGAAATGAAGATTATGATAAATAATAATAGATATAAAGAGATATAATAAAATAAACTTTAATAACAAACAATATAGATCAATAAATTAGATAAATACCTATTTAGAAACGTTTTCGGGCATAACCCATCATCAGCTAAAACTAACTTAAAGGAAACTTAAGTATGTTTTAAGTTTCCTTTAAGTTAGTGTTAGCTGATGATGGGTTATGCCCGAAAACGTTTCTAAATAGGTATTTATCTAATTTATTGATCTATATTGTTTGTTATTAAAGTTTATTTTATTATACCATTTTAACAAACAGGATGTATTCACCTACATTTAGATATAAAGAGAGTTTATGAAATGAAATATTTCGGTTTTAAAAAATTAGATTGCAGTTTGGCGTGGAATAAATACACTCGTTTTTTAGAGCCAAAAAGCTAAGAAAGCTAAATTATATTTTTTATTATCTAGGAGTACTTTTTTAATCGGCTATATCAGTCTTTGCATCAATCGGTTCTTACTTAATTCACGGGGGGATGCAGCGGCGTACAATATTAAACAACTACGTACTATACAAAATAGGATATTTAAATTTTTAATAAAAATAGTAATACCGATTCTACACAGCTTTCACTTTGTAAATTTAATTGTATGCCTTTCGTCGTAATTTTCGTTATTTATTATTTGAAGTTCATTTGTTTTGTTCCACTACTCGCGCTCCATAACGAATTTGTAGAATTTATGATGGTAATAATAATCAATTAATTGATTGGATTTGATTATTAGTATTATAATTGTTATAATTGTAATAAAATTTAATCGAGTTGATTTGAATTTTATTATTATTGCTATTACCGGTATTGTCAAGAAGTCATCCTTGGAATCTATAATCAGTACATATTTATTTATTTAATACCAGCTGCCCTTATTAATGATTTATTCGATAAGTATTGTATTTAAGTTTTACGATACATGTGATGATCGCTAACACTCTTAGTAATTTTTTGTTCTGTAAACGGATTTACAGAAGTACACAACACTAGTTTCTTACTGTCCGTCAGTTTCATTTAACTTTTGTATTTTACATATCTTCGTCACGTTCCGTATGAAAAAAAAAAATAATTGAACAAATTTTTAATACAACTAATACAATAACAAAACATATTAACCTAATAATGCTTAGCATCTTTATTTCGGTTCTCGTTAGTTTACATTTATCAGACAGGTTGAAATTGAACTAAATAATTTGAAAGAAAATCTCAGTATATAAATATTCATACCTCTGGACATTTTTTGCCATCGACTTTAGGTTCTTTCAAAATTGTACGTGTTCTGTATTGGTAGCCATCGCAACAAGGACTCCAACGAGTGAAATCAGTTGTTATGCAGTCTTGCGTAAAAGGGAGGTTACATGTTTTAATGGTTTCCGGTTTCGGTCTGACCAGTTCGCAGTTGCTACTATCCACTGCAATTTTCTACAATTCGGAAATTACATAATTTTATAGAGCGGATTTATTTTTAAAAGTAATTTCTTTATTCATCAATTATTAATTCGATTTTGGTGTATTTTCTCTTTTTCTTTATAATTTACTTTGTTTCGCTTCGTTCTTATAATCTTTTTTTCTCAATAATAATTAAGATTTAAGCGAATGAAAAATATGCTCAGCTGTTAATCTGCAAAAATTGCAATGTAAAAGAAAACGTAGATAGACATCTATATACTGGAAACTACTTCAAGATAATAGAATAACAGATCAAAAAAAGAAAAAAAAAAAGTCACTTTTATGATCTGTAATAATATGATTTTAATACGACTTTTAGAACTTAATAAGATTCAATTTATGTACGGGTATATATTTTATATTTCACAAGGTTATTAATTCACGATAATATGCCGAAAACGAATAATAAAATGTACTATAAAATTATATAAAAAACGCAAATCATATTAAAAATATCAAAAAAATATCGACTAGTTTTGACGAATTACCGTCATTATCAAGATGTAAGCGAATTGTCGATGTTTTTTAGTATTTTTAATATGATTTGTGTTTTGTATATAATTTTATAGCACATTTTATTATTCATGTTCGGCATATTATTGTAAATTAATAACTTTGTGAAATACATGTAATATATATATATATATATATATATAAACTCTGTCATTTTGGCCTCGCAAGGAGCTGTGATTCTTGACCCCTCTTGCTTACATTTCTGTCTCTTTCTCTTCTATACTTTGTATAAAATGATCAAAATTTAAAACGTAATTCTAAATCGGTCCATATGAATCACGAAAATCCTATAAAATATACCAAACGTTATATAAAATTGGGACATTTTTCGTTACATAAAATTGGGGGGTAGCCTAAGAATTACGTTTTAATTAATATATTTATATGTATATGTGTATATATAGCATTAAGAGAAGTGAAAATTAACCAGTATGTTTCGTAATGGATATTTGAATGTTTATTTCTGCTTCTGAAAGTAGTATAAAGTTTTTACAACTTTATTAGAATTATGTTATTTTACTAAAATTTTCAAAAGTTCCGACATGTTTTGGGATCACAACCTTATTTGTAAAATAATATATTTCTAATGAAGTTATACATTTTTTAAATGTTTTATGTTTCGTAGTAAGAAAATTCAAACTTAAATTAAGAAAATTTAAGTTCCTCCCAACTATGGTCATTGTAATTTTTTTTTTTTTTTTTTTATATTCAATTCCATCCCGTAACTGTATAGCATTGGTAATGATTGGAATGCCATGATCCATCGTGGAATTGCAAAGTCTATGGCATCAATGACACTAACCTCAAGAATTTTATTCTTTTCGATAATTTAATCATTCTTAATGATATTTCTCCTACTTTTTTAAATCATCTACCTTTAGCTCCTTCAAATTGATTTTTTCTTTCCATACTATTGGTTTTACTATAACTGAAGAACTCTTGTAGACTCCCACGGTAGGAATCATGTTTTTATTTTAATAATCCATTTGAGTCTTCCTTCTTCTACTTCTTTCAGTCCTTTTCATTATATTCCATAGAAACTACCTACAACAAGTTGGACTATGCTTCGATCTCTTACAAATTATTCGCTTGCTAATATTCAATCTAGTTCTAATTCCGTTCGCTGCAATAAGTCACGCCTACTTTTAGCGGTTCTTCACTATTTCGTCATCGTTCATCCTCCATATTCGTCATTGTATAACCACTTCGCTTTATTAGAACGAAAAATATAACACTGCATTTGATTATTGTTGAGAAATTTTAGAACTTTTTATTCAATGCTGATAAAACGTAAAAGCTGGATATATCGTGAAATCCTCGGAGGCCTCTTATGAATTTATATTCTTTTTTCTTTAGAACTGCTCCTGTTGTACATATTTGGAAAATGGCTAGGGCTTTTAAATTTCCGCGTCGTTTGATCGCACTACTAATTTTAACATTCCTGTTGGTAGCCTTGATTCCGTTGCGGCCGCTTGCGTTTCTAGTTTTGATGAATTGTCTTCTGCTTCTTTTTCACAAAATTCCTCTCCTCGCTTATTAACTTCTGTTTTCAATATTAACGAATTGAAGTCTATTTTTTTAAGATCTTCCAGCCCCACTCCAGGTCTCGATGGAGCTTATCTTGTACTTAAGAACTTATCTGAAAAATCTACTAGTATTCTTCCCTCAAACTTTTTAATGTTTTCCTTTCTAGCGGCATTACTCCTCTCTGCTAAAACTCTTTTATAATCATTGCTCATTTTCCAAAAAAGTTCTTTCTTACCGCCGATTTCCATAGCTTTCTAAATTAGGAAATTATACGAATGGGTGCCTTGTTTGGTGGCTGGAACATAACAATGTTTTTCCCAGTAATATGTTTAGCTTTCGACTTGGTATCGGCTCTCCTGATTGTGTTAGTTTTTTTTTTTTGTATTTTTAATAGTATTGGTCTCCTATTCAAATGTGTTTTACTTTAGCTTCCATTACCGGTATTTCCTGTGCTTTTAAAAAGTATTTTTTTTTTTTTTTTTTTTTGTGGGCGCACCAGCGGCATTGACCCAACAACAAGAAAACTAAGCTAAGAAATTAAATAACTAGGCGGTCCGAAATGGACGCAACGAAGGACAGCAGTGCGGACACCACAGAAGATGAAGGAAAGGAGAGGATAAAGGAAGAGTTATAGGGAGTAGGGAGACCTAATGACAGGAGCTGACTGTATAAAAGGGAGCGTTCGTTACGAAGAGCAGGACACTCAAAGAAAATGTGATCAGCATCACATGTACGAGGAGGATCACAATCGCGAAGAGAACAATCAGGAGAAGGCGACAGGAGGAGAGAATGATTGATCCGAAGACGAATTAGGAAGACAATAGAAGAGAGACGACTGAAAGGAATAGAATGGAACCAAGACAGGGAACGAGGAATCGGCTGAATGAAACGGTAATGCGAATGACGATTAGAAAATAGGGAGGGATAAATAACCTGCCAAAGTCTGGCGTGATTGGAGGTGGATAAGGAAAGGATATCTGAAGAAGGGGAATGGTTGAGGAATGAATCAAGGCGACCAGCAAAACGAGCCAAAGAATCGGCTGCGTCATTGCCATCAATTCCGGAATGACTGGGGACCCACAAAAAATCAATAAGAATAGAACGGGATGGCTGCAGAGTGGAAGAGAATAATATTATCAGAAGAATGTGAAGGAGGAGAGGACAGGGCTTGAAGGACGCCCTTAGAGTCCGAAATAATGGAAATAAAAGAGATAACCTGAAGGATGGCGATCGACTTGGCTGAAAAAGTAGAGCAGAAGGAAGGAAGCCGGAAGGACTCAGAATGTCGAAGCGACGGAGCAGTAAACACACCACCCACGCTGTCCTCACTCTTGGAACCATCAGTAAAGATCAATACATGAGCAAGAATTTTGAAAAGTTACATCTGCCACCTCTAAGAGAAAAAATATCAGCAATTTTCAGTTCAGTTTTCTTCCCTTATTATTAATCTCATGATAAATCGTTCTATTAGCCTCTCTGCTCCATTTTCTTACGCTACAAGTATGGTTTTCCGCAGTCGTCGCCATGGTTTTTTTATTAGTCCTACTTTTTTAAACAGCTACACTGTGAATGTTGTTTTTTCTTTTGAATTCCTCTTCTTTATTCTTTACTGATGTTATCCTGCGTCTTTCTTCTTCATCCAATTGCAATTACCAATGAAGCTCTTAATTCGTCTCTTATTGTATTGAATCATTCCCTATCTCCAAACCATCATTCTATTTCTCCTCTTCTAAGTCCTTTTCTATTGTTTTTGCGCCTTGTCTCCTTCGTTAATTAATCTATTTTTAAACATTACACCTTTTACTCCTGTTAGTTGCTTTTCTGTGAACTTGGAGATTTCCTTAACGGTCAACTGATATTATATGAACATATTGAATATCTTTCCTCTTTTGTTATTAAAAGACTAAACCCGCTGAAAATTCCGTCCCCGGCCAAATAGGGAAGAGATCATTACATACTGATTTCCTTTTATAAATCCATCATTCGTATGGAAAAAAGAAGAGACGGTTTTATTTTTTTCAAACTGATGTCGTCTAAACAGCGAACTGTTTAATATTGAACTAGTTTTTTGTATGCTAAATACTTTTGAATTATCAGTTTTTTATTTTACATTATATTAAATCTGTAAAATTATTAAACTGGAAATAAACTAGGTGCACGCGATACCTTATATCATGTCAGCAGATTTATTAAATATAATAAATGTAGTTAAAATTTATTTTAAAAAAATTACCTCTAATAAAGTGTGCGAAATATAAACACAGGTTACCGATCTCTCCATCAGCCCTATACCGTCTTCCATTATTTGATTTTCCGCGATCAAACACGGTCCCCAGTTCCCTACTTTCCATTCTAGCTGACCTTTTTGGATAAAAAAAAAAAAAAAAAAAAAGTCGTGATTTAACAAATACAACACCATTTTATAGAAAACAGAAAATTAGTTATTTTTCCTTTAAACGAAATAATATATTACCTTTATGACGTCGACAATCAATAAAACATGATTCTGTAATTTTTGGTTTTGGTTTGTCTTTGCAAAATTCTGGTGGAACTTTTTCAATTTGTTCTTCATTTTGGCACCAAATAGGTCTAGTACGATTTCCTTCGCCGCAGCCATTTTTAAAAGCTTGACACAATTCCCAAGGACCTGAAACAAAATAAGCAGTAATGCAGGAAATATATATACAACTAGGATATAGTTATACATAAATAAAAAGTATGTAGGTAAAAATTTTTTGGACACTTTACACTTTTCGGAAAAAGTTTCCTGAAACAAATAACTTCAGCTGAAAATTTATAAATATGAAATGTCTTTGTAAGAGCTGAAGCAAATAATAAAAACATTATACGGTAATAGCAACGCTAAAAAAAAAAAACAAGTAAAGTAATATAGTTAAGAGACGGATACAGAATTTTTTACTTATTCTAGGAATTTTAATTGTAGTTCAGTTAATCGTAGGATAAAATCGTTTAATGTTTCATATCTTACTGTTAAAATGATTGAAATTTTATGTTTCTCAGGATACACTGATTCAAGATTATCATTGGGATTATCGTTATAAGTTAGTGTAAAGCGACATGAACATAATAATTCACTTAATAAGAGTTAAGCTTGTGGCCAGTATTACTAAATAATAATTTTATTAATGACATCCTCTCACATGAAATGACTGACTTTCAAAATAAAGATCCGAAAAATTAATATTCATCTTCAATAAAAAAATACAAAGAACAAAACAGATCATTTTCAAATAGTTATTTCATTAAGAAAATGAAAAATAACCCAATTACCGGAAAGATCTTGGTTATGTTATTCAACCAGGGTTGGTACTGTTTTTTGTTTGGCTTGCAAACTTTTTTCTAAAACCCCTTCTCAATACATAACCGGATTTTCTGTTTGGAAACACATAGGAACTTGTTTAGAAAATCACGAAAATTCTAATGAACGTAAGAATTCAATGTTAGTGTGGTTGACACGAAAAGAAAGTAATTCTGTTTTAGACAAGCAGCTTCAGGAGCAATTAAGGAAAGAAACAGAATATTATCACAATGTCCTAAAACTGGTTATTGCAGTGGTAAAATTTTTGAGTACAAGGGGCTTAGCATTTAGAGGTTCCGAGGAAGTATTTGGTTCTCCATATAATGGTAATTTTATGGGTGCTCTGGAGCGATTGGCAGAGATCGACCCATTCATTCGTGAACATATTGAACAACGAGAGCTACGACCAAAACGGGTATAATATCGTACTTATCAAAAACAGTATATGAGAAAGTAATTGGGATTATAGACAAACAGATAATTAAACGAATTATAACTCAAATAAATAACGACGACACAAAGTATTATTCAATTGTGATGTACTCAAACCCAAATTTGTCTCACAATGACCAACTTACTATTGTATTATGATACTGTTTTCGGGGAAAAGTGTATGAAATATTTTTATCGTTCATTGAAATTAGTAGTCATACTGGCTTACATTTATTTAATATTCTACAATGCTTTTTATAAACAAATGGACTGCTACTGAATAGTTATAGAGGGCAGTCTTATGACAACGCTGCTAATATGACGGGTCCCTACAATGGTGTACAAGCACTGCTAAAACAAAAAAAATAAATCCGCGGATTACGCGCCGTGCGCATTCCCTTAGCCTAGTTGGTGAAGAATCTGTTAAGGTTGCAACCAAAATTGTGATATTTTTTAGAGTAGTGCAAAAAATTTACGTTTTCTTTTCTGCTTCGACCCATCATAGGTGGGAACTGTTAAATCGTGAAACAAAACTAAAATTTACGTTAAAAAGTCCAGATGGTCTTGTCACTATGATGTTGTCAAAGCTTTAAAAAATAATTATGATGACATTATGAAAATTTTCAAACGTTTCAGCGAAAATGAGGATGAGAAAGGTAATTCCCGAAAAGCGGCACGAAATTTATTTAATAAACTGGCGAAACTCGATACTGAAATTTTGATTTTTTTTTAGGAAGAAATTTTGGAGAGATTTAATTTAGTTAATAAACAAATACAGAGCTCTGGTTTAGATATTTCTGAAGGCAACAAGTTAATTGTATCATTAACAGAGTTCGAGAACAACATACGATACCAATCAAATCAGAAGCTAAAGGAATACGAAGAGAAAGCTAAAAAATTAAGTACTAGCGTGGGAACAGACTACAGTGACATAAACAAAAGACGCATTACTTTAAAATTTTCAGATAATTCTACAGATAAAGTCTCAGTATACGGCGTGGAAAAATTTAAAAGAGACACGCTAAACGTTGCGTTAAATAAGCTGATTATGGATTTAAATAAAAGAAGTCAGATCTATGAGACATATAGCAAAAAATTAAAATTTTTAATGGTTTTGCAAGACAAAAATATGGAAAACATAGATCTGGAAAGTGTACGTAATGTTATTGATTATTATCCAGATGACGTAGACGAACGTTTAGCGAATGAGTGCGCATTCAGTTAAAATCATATTTACTACAGTCTAAGCCGGAATCTTACACCTCTTGCAGTGAAATTTTTATGTTAATTTGTAAAAAGAAATTTGTCGATGTTTTCCCAAATTGCTATACCATCTTAAAGATTATTTTTATCGTTGCCAATCACTAGCTGTGAAGCGGAGCACTCTTTCTCCAGGATGTTGTGTACAGCGATTAAATAATTTATCAGTTCTTTCCATAAATTGTGATTTAACAGAGGACTTACAGTGTGATGAACAAATAATTTGAATAGGAAAGACAGTGTGGAGAGGGAACCGGCGAAAAACAAAAACGGAAGGAAGATAGTAGCGAATGATTAAAACACAGGTCAATAAAAAAGACAATAACAGGACGACGGAGTGAAGGAAAAAAAGGTAACCACGAACTAGGAGGAAGGCTAGGTTGAAAGATAAAAGGAGTGATTATTGAAAAAAGATGAAGATTAAACATCCGACCAAAATCTGAATGAAAATTTACACAGCGGAAGGAAATTAGGGGGGGTGGAATTTTTCTTAAGAATGAAAATAGGAAGAAAAGATAACCCGAGCCAAAGAATCAACTATTTAATACCAAAGATTCCTGAATAACTTGAAACCTGGCAGAAAATTAATGTGAAAAGAATAGACGGAAGAAAAAGTGCAGATAAGTGAATGTATATATGGAGAATAATAAAATTATAGAAATGATTAAGTAGAGGAAAACAGATGACCTCAAGAAGGCTTATAGACTCAGAAGAGAGAAAGTGATTAGAGATAATGAAAATAATAGAATAAAAACGAGAAGAGGCGAAAACCCCGAGAAGTTAAAATTTATTTTATTATTGTTATCGTGTCCGAGACGCTTGAGGACTAAATAAAATAAAGTTAACTGATATACAGCGGATTTATACGATATCAGTGCATGCATCAACCATTTTTATGGCTTCGTCAGTTACCTCCGTACTCCATAGGTCTTTCTCCATAATGGCTACAGACACTAAGCTACACCGAAATAAATGTTCATGGCTCTGCTGCTGTTCCCCGCATTTACATTTATCCTTTTCGGCCCGACCCCATTTAAGTTAGTTCACTGAGGTTCTGGCGTAACCAAAGTGAAGACGATTTAAAGTTTTTCAGCTACGCCAACTTAGCGAACGCACCGGGTTCATTTCTTCTTCCAAACTACTTCCGTTTCCATCTTTTTCCGTCCATCTCTGTATGGGAGCTTTTTGTGGTAGCTCATCCAGTCGTCTTGAGCAGTGTAGAAAGCTTCTTCTTGACTTAAGACGTGAAATGTCAGCCTTCTGACCAAACATTGGGTGTCTGTAATCTGTCTCTAGCCTTGTTCTTTCTGCATCACTAACAACGGATCGTCGAGTAGATGCTACAGGCAAGATACGGCTTGCTTATCCACTTTAGCAGGTTTTAAGCATCCAGTGACTATCCGGCACGTTTCATTTATTGAGGTATCAACCTTTTTAGTATGCATCGATCTTGACCTTGTAGGGAATCTGTATTCACCAGCCGAGAAACATAGCGCTAACGCTGAGGTGCGAAGGACCGTTGACTTTGCTCCCCATTTAGAGGATACCAATTTTCGTAGCAAGTTATTCCTAGCTTCTACTTTCATTTTAAGATTCTCGCAGTGTTTTCGGAATCGGTCAAGAGTAATTCCGAGATATTTTGGTTCTTCGCAATACTCGAGTTGATTCCCATGCCGAAATAATTTTAGTTTGCATTTTGCTTTTGCGTTTTTAAGGTGGAAAGCGCAAACCTGAGTTTTCGCTGGATTTAATCGGAACGCATTTTCAGTATAATATTTATCTAGACCATCAGGTGCTTTTTGTAGCTTCACCTGCACTTCTTCGAACGTTTCGTGCGATCACTGCCAGATCATCGGCATATAGGAACCGTCAAGTCTCTTCGTCGACTGGTTGGCCATTGCGAAATTAAAATCTAGGGGGATAAAAGAAACACTGACGATGCCACTCTCGGTCTCTTCGAGGGCCATTTGAAAACACAGTTGTATGAGAAGAAAATAAGACATTAATGATGCTGTGAAATTCCTGTCTAATTAGGACTTTTGGAAGAAATTTCGAAAGTGGAAACAAATATTTCAGGAGGATGGCAAAGTTCGGCGAAGTTAAAGGAAAAGCACGATTGATTACTAAAGGAGATTTCGTAAGGTCACAACGAACAAAGAAATGAAATAGAAAGTTAGGAATTAAGTGTAGAGAATGTAAGTGAACGACGTTTGGCAAGGAAACGATAGTGTCTAAATAAGATCTACGAGTAGAAAAGGGCGGCGTATTCAGCAAGAAGTACTGGGATTGAAAAGGACTTGGGAGCACCAAGACGTAGTCAAAGATTAAAATTTTGAATTACATTTAATTTAGAGAGAAGGGACGTGGAAGCACAGCCATAAAAAAAGAACAATAATTAAATTTGGACCGGATGATGGACTTGTACAGAGAAATAGGGATGTAAAGGTCACCAATCCATTTAGTTGGCGACGGACTTTCAGCAATTTGATTGACGAAAAGAAAAATTGTTTAATATGTTCGGAGAAGGACAAACGACTGTTCAGGAAGATATATTTGTTTAGCGATGTGTTCGTAGATGGTTGATTAGTCCAATTTTAGCAGTACACGTTTTCCGGCAGGGGTGATATTAGTATCTCGTTCCTTTTTCTTTTTCTTGTGGCGTTTCTTATAGTTGTTTTCTACTACCTTCTGAGACACCTTTTTCCATTCCTACCGGCTTTGCGCAGCATTTTCCCAGTTCTTGTTGATATTCGCATTCCGAAGCATCGATATGATCTTTGTAGCGTTTCTTTGGTCCTCCCCGAGTCCTGCGCCCTTCCACCAGTTCACCATAGAATACGCGCTTAGGCAAGCAGAGATCTTGCATTCGCACAACCTGATCTATCCATCTTAATTGCGATGTTAATATCAGTGTCTCTATTCGTTTCACATCGAAGCGCTTGAGAATTTTTTCATTGGTAATAAAGTCCGTCCATTTAATCTTTAGATCGTATCGAATTATACGCTGCTGGAATTATTCAAGCTTACACGGATATGGCGTTTGTACAATATCCATGTTTCGGATCCATTTAACAAGGATGAAATAATCACAGCGCGGAAAACTGTAGGTTCAAAGTTGCGTGTGCTCAAGTTCTCACGGGTGACCGTTGTGGCGAGACCGCAACAGAAAGCTGTGGCATGTGTGAAGAAACTATTGGCATTCGCTTGACACGCCGGTATAGAGATGGTGCGTTGTCGCCGCAATTCCCAATTTTAAGAACGGATTTCCTACGATACCAACATCCGGACGACTTAGATAAGCGTCAACTGAAAACTCCCGAGTAAAACGCTTTACTAAACGATGAAATTTGCAAACGTGTACGTGGTTCAAATGATTAAAAACGATACGGATACCGTTAAAAAATATCACGATTTCGTTGACGAGATGATTTATTCACTAACGCGGTAGTTGCTGATTACGTTCAAAAGGAAATTTGTAGACTATTCACTGAGCCCGCTTACTTCATGAGTATATGAAGAATACCGGATCTGTGCCAGTTACTGACTTTTGGATTAACCAACAGCACCCGATAAAGCTACCACACTTGCACAGCATTAATACATCGATGCAGGACGCAAACGTATTTTCAAGAATGTATTTATCACAAGATTAAAATTAGATGTCGGTAAACCCGGATGATATCCCAAAACAAAAAAACCGTAATGTTTGTCTTATTCGTATATCTTGTAACATTGTTTAGCTTAAGTAATGCCGGATCGACATTTCGCAGGCACGTTAGTAATATTTTCCAATTGAATCCGTATGGCAGTTCCCCGCAATGATGACACATACTTGTAGCACCGTAGTGAAAAGGACAGAATGTTCGCATCCGAAGAACGACGTTCGAATGTCGTGAAATAATAGTACGCGTTCAGTCAAATCATAATCTAGTAAGTGCGGTGTCGTATCTTCATGTATAAGGTCTGACCGGATGGGGAAATCCATTTGACTCGTAACATTGTAGTTGAGAAAATGTTTGTAGACTGAACAAAAAAGCAAAGTCGGTATCAACGAAAGGCACACGTTCATTGATTCTCGAAGCTGATTACACTTCAGAGCAGAGTTCGTGCACACCAACTTGTTACAACATCCTTGTGACTTCTTGATATCTACTGAAACAGCAAAAAATTACACCTGAATCCATCACTAAATATAGTCCTCGACAAAACTCGGTCACTACCGCACCGCCAGGGAATGCGGAAAGCGCTATTTGTGTATTCAGTGTTGAAAATTGTGTTTCCATTATCATTATTACGCGTTAATAAAACATTCGCTATTGTAAACACTATACCGGAATATTTCCTTACACGACTCTTAAAAAATTAATATCTTCGAATAATATTAAAATTATTTTTCCTCGTGTCTCGGTTTTTCACTATTTCGACTATGCTAGTATACTTGCGTCAATTCGTCGCTTTCACGATACGCTTCTTAAGTAGGAAAGTAGGTGCTCGTTGAGTGCTTCAATTGAACTTTAATTTTTTCAATTTTCATTTTATTTTAGTAAGATGATAAAATATACTTTACCAGCTATATTTTATTTTAACCAACCATATTGAAATAAGAATTAACGAGAGTATTTGCCATCGTGACACAGAGTCATAAAGGCGTCTTTATTTAGTTTTGCTTACTCGTGAGCCTGCTTTTGACGATTGCCGAAAAATTGTTTTCAATTCATTACGCTTATTTTTTACTGTTTTAATACGAGTTTGTTTTTTCGGGAGGGAGGGATGAAAATTTGCTAAAATATGTTTACCTTTTATCGGATAGTGGAAATAAAAATTTCAATAACGGTATGTGGTAGTATAGAGACAGATACATACAATCTTTGTTTATACGAGAAATTGCACTTTTTGTTAAACAGAAAACTTTTAAAGTTACTTTCAATATAGATCCATTGATAATTTAATAGCGTTGCAGCAAATACTCGACTGCAATGCCATCTTTTGAGCTTAGCATCAACCGAAAAAAAAAAGTAGTTAGTAATATGAATAAAAACAGTTTTAATACAAGAGCTTATGAAATAAAGGAGGTGTAAAAACTGTAATGCTGACCGCTTGAATAATTTCACGAAGTTAAATGACAGCTCAATGAGACAACTGAAAAATTTAGAGTCCATCGTGTTTGGAAAACACCGAGTACTTTCCCTTATTTATTAATTCAAATATTCAGCACAGAAATTGCACCATAATAGGTAAAAAGTTGTAACTTTTATTTTTCAAGGGAAAACGCAAGCAGAACGCATTGATGAGTATTTATTAACCTCCAGACGGTGAAAGTTATTATACGCATCTTAAAATTAGAAATATTATGATATAAACACACATTTTCGAATACAGATATTAAAAAAAAAAAATAAAAAGGGCTGATTAGATAAATAAATATATACGTATATGTGCAAATTCGTGAAATCGGACAAGTTTTGAAGAATTTACAAAATGGGTCAAAACTTCGACAAAATTTTGTGATATCGGTGAAGTACTAGTGTTAAATTATCTGAAAATGTTCAATCTAAGCGATTACCGAAATTTACAATCTCATTGTAACCCACAAGTATGTAAAATAAGTAACATGCAACGGAAATCGGTTATAACGACGTATTTTAGAGACGAATACTGCTGGAATCGACTGAGATTAACATGAAACTATACGTTAACGACTTCATCCGTTTCAATGACATTGATTATAACGATCAATCGGATATTGCGACCAAAATTTTGGTACGCAGATGAATAAATATTTATCGCTTCTGACGACACATAACTTTGGAGGATTTTTTGCAGGTAAATTTAAGAGAAAAAAAACACACGAAGAAATAAACTTTACGCAGATCGGAATATATTCTTACCTTTTGTTCTACTTATGTTACTAATTAACACGTTAAATGCTTATTGTAAACTTAACGAAACCAGTGAGAACCTCTGGTTCAGGTCATTACAAAAAGCACGATAAAAGAGACTAACTTATCTCGTAATAATATTACTATTATTATTTAATTTATTTTATTGGGCTACAATCAGTCCATGCGAAGTACAAGCAAATGTAACATTGTAAACTTATAACCTAGTTCTACATTCTACAATAAAATTAAATAAACAATAATATATATTAGGATTAAAACATACGGAGGCCGTTGGCCTAACGAATAGGTTTAGAAAATAAACGCGATTGTTCCGCCCTATACGAAGAATAGTTGAAAAAAAGGCGATCTGTATCCAGGGTTATATCGGTGTCATCCGAATGTGAACAGAATTTCTGGCAAGCCAGTTCTATGCAAATGCGCAGATAGGGCACAGTGGTTTAAACGCAGCTGAGTAAACGTTGCGATCATGTGCCGAGATATTAGAGCGCCAAACTTCTTTGGAAACTAACAAGCTTCCTTGAGTGGAACTGGAGTAATACTTCTATAGAAACTGGATTTCAATCCGATTGAAACTGTGCCCTCTCCGTCGAACGGATATATATGGAATACAAGGACACAAGTTGCCAATTCGTGCTGCAGACTTAGCAACTTCATCACAGACAGTGTTGCTGCGAATCTCGTTATAATAAGAAATCAAAAATTACAAATCTCTTCAAAAATATGGCAAAAAATTGAACTGTCAATGAGCAGTGATTTTTTTTACTCTTTTTCACGCTTGCCATATATCGGTTTAGGTTTCAATTTTTTCACGATTCTAACTTCCGGTATTTGTGCTTTAGAATTTGTAACAAAACATGTGTAACTATGATTATAAATGACTGAGATTGCTTGTTTAATCAGTGAAAAAAGTTATTCTGTAAAATATTTGATGAAAGTTTTATAATAGTTTTTTTTTTTTTTGGGCGTCGAAAATTCAACCCATCGACACAGAGTTAAACCTTACAGGGAGGGTCATTAAAAAATCAAAGTACTTTCTTCGATATTGGATATAACAGCACAAACCGGCTTTTATAACGACTAAATTATTCATTCCCTTCAAAGTCGTTATAACCGATTTCCACTGTACGCACTGAAATAAAATCAAAAAAAAAAAAAAACACAACTAATATCTGAGAATGGTTGTTTTTGTAATAGTAATGCAATTAATTTGTGCTACAGTTAATGGAAGTATTTAAAATATTACTCGCCAATATTACGAAATAACCGAAATAATAATACCTGTTTTAAGAAATAAGCAAAAGGATTTGCCGATTATATTCCGTATAGCTTATGTATGCTTCACGAAATCGGCAATTTCAGAAATTTTGCGTTACATTGTACTATCACATGCAAAAGCATGTTTGTTAACGAAGTTGATGGATACATCTGATTCTCAACATTCAAAGGTGTTAAGAGGAAATTAGTTCTGGGACTTTTTTTAATAATTTAAGAAAATTTACTAAAAAAAATAATTAAGTTCTTTCGTAGACATTATTTATAATATGAATTCGAATACAGCGTCAATCGATGCGTCTTCATACGGGGAATATGCAATGTTCAGTAGAGGTGAGCTTTAGGGGTTGTTTGTTTTTTGACAATTTTAAAATTGTTACCTGTGTGTGCGTGAAAAAAGTAAACTTTTCAGCCCGATGCGTAGTAAAATAAACCGATTTTAAGAACGAAAAAGAAATCTCTTTTCATTAATTGAAACATTTTACGTTTTCATCTGTTATATTTCTCCGTTTAGTTCAGTTCAGTACAAAAAAAAAAAAAAAGGCCAAAAAAACGTAATAATTGACATTAGCACGGTAATAATAACTTTCTAGCATCCCACACCGCCACCCCGAAAGAAAAGAAACATCCAAAAAAAACGATGATTTTTGTTTATAACACTGTTTTCAACCGCATGACGTAATGAAAATTATTTTGTCTAAAAATGATTATAGTCTATTCAGTCGTAACAGGAAATTTCATTTTGATCAGTTGTAATAAATCTTTCGCTATCGCTTAAAATATTATTCGATCGGATTAAAGGTTAAAAATAGATTTATTTCACGTAATTTGAATTCGTGAAACGCTTCTTCGAAGTATACGTATTTAAAAAAATATCGTCTGTAAAATAATTTTATTTATTCTCGATGTAAATATACTCGATGAGTCGAGATTTTGATTTTAAAAAAAAAAGCAACACAGTAATAAGCTTTTTTCGGAGTCACTTAGATGTATTCGCAAGAAATATACTTTCTACTAACCCGGCAAGCCATATGTACTACTAGTTTTGCTGACTTTATTCCGAGCGCTGTTTCCCGTCAAATTTAGTTTTAAATATATTTATTATGTTACGTCGTATTCGATTTTCGTTCAGATTTTTAGCGTTTATTTTATGGTGATTTTCGTAATTAAAATCGGAGTGTACTACCAGATAGTTTTTGTGGGATACTTATATCGATGTGTCAGATATGAAACTGCTTCTTCCACGGCAGTGATCGCTGAAGTTCAATTCGGACAAATATCGATTAATTCTGAAGTTGTACGAAAAAAGGTAAAAAAATCTTACCTGTTTTCCATTGGTAATCAGTTTCTAAAATAATTCGGCCATTAGAAACGTTAAATAAATCGCCGATGAAAAGTAGCCGTACAACGATAAAGGTTACAACTTTTAACACTGATAACATCCTGGAAAACAAAGCAATACAATTCTGTTAACAATTTTGCCTGTTGCATTACACTGATGGCAGTAGTGTTAAATATTAATCAGCCGGCGCGATTTTTTTCACTGTTAAAATACGACACACACGAGCAAAAATCGTGATAACAACACCGTAAATTTAAATTCTCAGGTAAAGCAATTTTTGACGGAAATTAAACTCGTAATTGTTGAAAAATGTATATAAAAATCTAAATTTGACGACGCCGATTTATCAGCAGCAGCATGTTGATGTACGAAGCTCGCCGAACAGATAAAATCGGAAAATAGTTCATTAGACGCTGTTTAGCCATTATGTATCTAAGTCGATTCAAACATCAATGGTTCTTCGTTCTCTCGTTGACTAGGCAAGATCGGAAAAGACTGCGCAGACGGTCTAGGAATCGCTAAGTTCCGTAAAAGATTGTGCGCAATATCATTGAAGATTACGTAATAATTGACTATTTCAATTTTAAAAGGGGAATGCGGTAGGAGGCGGGCAATAAAAATGCTCGTTGTTCAATTCAGATTCTATTCAATCCGACAATTACGCTATATTTGTGGAATACACATTTATTTCCGATGAAAATTACGAATTCCGATTTGTTTTTCACTGCGTTGTTTTTGAAAAATACACGAAGCGTATAAATCGAACTTTCTGAGACTCATACCCTGATCCCCATTTTTACCGGTCTTCAGACTTGAGAAATTGTTGACTTTAACGCGAGAATAGCTTTCCTACGCTCGTATTCACGGCTGGGAGCTGAAAGTTTAATATCGTCTAGTAGGTCCGGTTGCGGTTATGTCTAAAAAGAAGATTATCGAGACAACCGAAGTTGCTTTGCAGATGAGGTGACCGGCGCGGAATTTACAGCTACAGTTAAAAACCAATTCTGACAAACTTATTTAATTAAGGACGAATGAGAACTGAAACCGCACAAAATTTCATACATGGATTGAACACAACCAATGCACATGCTATATGTGTATATACATATTTATCGTGCCGTTTTCGATTTTCGCATATTTCTTCCGTACAGAAAATTTGACGAAAATAAAATTACCAAAGGCAACAAAAAATTCCGAAAAAACTCAAAAGTTGCTCCTCCGTTAATATATATTTTCATTCGTAATCTCGCTGGGAAAATGTTCAGATTAAAAAACATTAAATTTCAGTTGTGCCATTCAGATGTACGTAACGAGTTATAAAAATTATTACACGTCTTCATTTGAAATGGGAAGAAAAAAAAAAGGGTGGGGGGTGTAGAGTACGATATAATTCGAACTATTTATTAACTAAACAGCTGTAGTACAGAAATATATTAAGTAAAATACTGATTCGTGAAATTTAACATTAGAACTGGTTTCCTATTGTTACAACGCTTTTAATTAGTTAATTACGCGCCTATAAACAAAAATCTCTTCTCCAGCAAACGCTTCACAACCTCGAGTCATGGAGTAAGACGGTAGGATTGGAGTTCTCACCAACAAAAACCAAATATATGGATCTTCACCAGGAAGAAAAAATATCAAGCCTTACAGCTCCGGCTAAATAAAAACTTTCTACCCAAAACCGACCAACACACCTTCCTTGGAGTTACTTTCGATCATCGTCTCAAGTGGACGGCACACCTGAGGCAACTTCGACATGAAACGCACCAAAGAATGAACATACTGAAAATGCTCCGAAATAGGGCCTTCGGCCCTGGCCCCGAAAGGATGCTGCAGCTGTACAGGGCTCTTGTCCGATCCAAGCTTGAATATGGCAGCCTGGCATATCTGTCGACGTCGGAGACTTGCCTCCAAATACTTGACCCAGTACATAATGCTGGGATCCGAATAAGTCTACATGCTTTTCCGATAAGCCGAATAACTAACATGGAGCTCTCATGCGGTGAACCGCCTTTAAACACTCGGAGGAAATTAACTGCTATCCGATATAGCCTCAAAGTCGAAGCAAATCCCGATCATCCAAATTACACTGTACTCACAAACAATGAAACCTTCCTCTCCACCTACATACGCGAAATTAAAAGTTCTGCACGTATTACAGAAGATGATACGCTAGCCGACAGAAAAAACAAAATTCTCGACCAGTGGTTGGAAAACTTACGCGTCACAGCACCAAGCACCCTGACCACGATAAAACTGAACAATAGCGACTGGACGGACAAAATATTCAATACCTGGGTCATACACAGCTGACGCATAAGTTCATTCTCGAGAGGAAAGAGCCACCGATTTGTGAAACATGCCCTGGTGAAAGAATTACCATACAACATCTGGTACTATGCTGCTCCAAGTTCACCGCCAACCAACCAACTGCCACGGACCTCGACGCTTTTTTGGACATCAAGAACCTCAACAACATTATTAAATTTGTTAAACGTACAATGCTACACTTAATTTTATAAAACTATGTACCGTACTACAAACTAGACTAAGTAGATTAGAGCCTATGTAGGCAGTAAAAATCTAAATAAATAAATAAATAAATAAATAAATAAAAAATAAAAAAAAAAGAGCCATTTTTATCACGTACAATACGAGAAACTATCTAACTTTTAAATAACGCGGTCACTTTAAACACGCTGTTTTCCAGTCAAAAAAGAAACGAAACAAATAAAGTAAAGATCATTTGACAAAATAGTTCACAAACGGTTCGGTAAGAGTGAACCGAAGCGATCATCGTAAAGCCCCGTAAATGAAGAAAAAAAGCGTTCGAAGTAATTTCGAAAATTCCCACATCTAACGGTAACATGGAAAAAAAGCTATTTATACGAAACGAATATAAACAAAAGTTCCATCAGTTCGAATTTAATCAAACGGTTATTAGTAGTTCTTTATATTGACCCGTTCGAAGTAGAATCAATCGAAAGGAGCAATGAAAGTGCGGAACCAACGCCCAAAAATAGCATTCACATGGGGAGACGGTTAAAAAATTAATAGCAAATAAAGCAAAAATTCAGCTTACGGCGCATGCATGTTTACCTGTCCGATTCGTAGAAGCAGCTAATTCGCGAAAGAGATGTTTACAACGGGAAAAACTTCGCAATAATAATACCGTTAAGAGTGATATTTTGGCGGCGATTGAGGATTTTATTTCTTTTACTTTTCCCAACTTTCAGAGTCAGCGAAAGTTCCGCTTCCTCGTCCAGAACTTGCGAAATAAAAATTTCCCTTTTTAACGCGGTCCCCGGGGAGTTAGTAAAAGGCCTGACAGCAGCAAGGAACATGTCCGAATGACGAATCTGCGGCCTTTGCGCAACACTAGAATTTACCGATCAATATAAATACCTTCTCTTCGGTTCGCTGGCATTGTAAGCGGAAGACGTGGCTGACTGCCACGAGTTTGCATTCCGGTGCGCAGCTTTCAATATGCACATACCATATCACTTCCGCTCCTAATTGTTATCACCATTTATTCTGCCGGTTATTACTATTACTCGGTAATTAATTAATTACTAATTACACCGTTGTAGTTATGTAGATGTGGGCCTGAATATGCCATTCCTGTTAATTCAATGTGCTTGCACGCATTTTACTCTATCGTTATTATTCTTCAGCTTCAAATATTGTGCTATTATTGAAATACTAATCAAACACTTGTTCCCATTTTTATTTTTAAGATAAGTTTTCTTCAAAGCTATTCGTCACAGTAACAGGTTTAAGTACGATCCCTTCATTATGCGCTGATATGTCTTCACAACTCTTTTCGGAAAATCTACTAAGCTGCCATTTACTTTTCATACACAATTATAGTCTGCAGTCGACGATTTCTATCGTTTCATTTTTAACTTTGACGTTCAAAAAGCGATAAACGCTAAATACTAATTTTAATCTTGTTTAGAAAATATTTATGACCGATTTTGACAATTTTTTCTCTTCTCTTTTCAAGGTAGTCCTTTTGACATGCGTATAAATCATCATACATTTCTCTCTGACGGGTCTGAGATGAACTATAAAGTTTTTCAGTTGTAGGGGTGGGGCAGATAAAAATATATTTACTTCGTAATATCGCTCGGTGTTTGATTTATTATTTCTCAAGAGAATCGGAAAAGGCAAAAAATTTTCTAATAGAAGCTTAAAAATACAAATTATTCTTACTCTTTTAATGTCTTAAAAGATATATCAAAGAAAAAATCTCAGTGTGTGCGGTTTTAATGTGTACGTTCTTCCACCCATATATATATATATATATATATATATATGTGTGTGTGTGTGTGTGTGTGTGTGTGTGTGTGTGTGTGTGTGTGTGTGTGTGTGTGTGTGTGTGTGTGTGTGTGTGTGTGTGTGTGTGTGTTTCTGGCGTTTTTAGTGTTTGAAATGATGCCTTAATTCAAAAAACGTTGAAAATCTGATGTTTTGAATTTCTGAATTTAAATAGATCTGAAAAGTTACGAATGCAAGAGGTATGCAGTAAACAAGGGGAAAATGTTAAAATTTAATTTTCAAGCGGAGCGTAAAGCAATTGAAACCTCGATCAAGCGTAATGTTTGGTTTGATCTATTCGCTTATGGTTCGGGATGCGGAGATGAGTAGGCATAGGTTTAAATTATACTTTTTACTCTGAATTTCAATCGTCGACATATACGCTACGATGACAGCTTTATGTTAGACATCAAAATACGTGTATTATAGAAATTAAATTATGCCGCGTATTTTTATTTTAAGGACAATTTATACAAATGCGACCTTTCGTTGCTCTCTCATTAATCAAATAGGTAGAAAAAAAGTTGACATATGCGACGGAGAGAAGACTGACGCAGATTAAAAAGCGCAAAGCAAAACAATTAAGTGCGCGCATGAGAGGAAAAAAAATAGGAAAGAGTCGATGGTAAATATTTGAAGAAGTAGAAAGAATCGTAAGTGAAATAAGACGAAAGGAACATTGTAAAGAGCGGAAGGATTGAAAACTTGGAAAGTAAATTTATGTTAAATGTAGGTGAATACATCCTGTTTGTTAAAATGGTATAATAAAACGAACTTTAATAACAAACAATATAGAACAATAAATTAGATAAATACCTATTTAGAAACGTTTTCGGGCATAACCCATCATCAGCTAACACTAACTTAAAGGAAACTTAAAACATTGTTCTATATTGTTTGTTATTAAAGTTCGTTTTATTATAAATTTATGTTGTCTATGTTTTAAATTCTACTTCAAACATTACTACTCTTTCCCATGAAAATATAGGGAACTTTGATCTTCGAAACATGTCGGAATAGAATTGATGTGATTATTTTAATAACGTTAAAAAAAAAAAAAAAAATATTAAAATAATATTATTTACAATTATTATTTGCCAGAAAATGATGATAACGTAATAATAGTTTGATAGTTTAGTTCTGGGGTTAAAAACGATTTTGATTTTTACAGGTCGTGACTCGATATTAGTTAAATTAACCCCGATCGTAACGCTAAAAGAGTGAACTAGTGAAATAAAATTCAGCATAATGTCGTCGTGTGACATAGCTTCAAGTTACATGCCGAAGTTTTAAGAAATAAGCCGGTAAATGGACATGGGAATAATACGATTTGTGTTTTTGTTAAAGCACGTCTGTTTTCCGTGAAAATCACATCATAAAAATTCATACTTTAACGTTAGAAAAAATTATACTGTTCATCATCAGGGGACAACTATACAGAAAATAACCTCTGTAGCTTCACAGAGTGATATCTGAAACTGAACGAAAGAAAACATATGGGAATGCCCAATAGCTGTGACGAATTGTAACTTTTTTTTTTTTCTAGTACTTCTCTGAGAGACAGAAAAAATATTGTTGAAATGGAATTAGGTCTACTAGGCAAACAAAAATTAAGAACCACTTTTCTTTTTTTTTTTTTTTTTTTTTTTTACCACTTTTCTTTAATTGTCCGAAAATAAAAACTTCGAGATAAAATCGATATCTAAATTTATCTAAAGAAAATTAACAAACCTATTATAAATTAGAAACCATTTTAAATTGTTTTATGTAAAATTCACTAAAAAACTTAACGAGAAAGTGAATGCTCTAAATTTTCACTATTCTTGCAAATAATTTTACATTGCTTTGCGTATTATTTTAAATTGTTTTATATAAAATTACATTATATACTACAGGGAAAATTAATATAGAGATAAGACATAAACAATTTATAGGTAATATTCTACTTATAAGTGTAAATAAGTTACACAGGCGGCTGTATAAATCTCAAAGCTAGCGGGGTGCATCCTGCAATGGCAGTTCGCTCTTCGCTAGGTCACTTAGTAAGAAGTGCTGAAACTTACACGCTAGTCTGCTAGGAGTAGAGTGCTGTTTATCGTCTCACCTGATGGCGTTGTTATCGCCATTGATCGTTATGACAGATCGAGTCCAGCTGTACAATGCTATTGACCGGATCAAGAAAAAAAGAAAATGTTATAATGTGGTCGCTTTGCCGAAGTATAAACGTGTCTTAGTTAGTTAAACGCTCCATCTGATTGACCGTTTATGGTGTTGTTGCGTGTGTGTACACTTGCAAGCGTGATTTTAGTGACCCTCGTTAACGTCGAAGAAGCACTCGCAGCGTCTGGCTGACACGAAAGAGGAATTATCAAGTCGGAATCAACGATTCCTCGACAGAATCGACTAGCGTCTTACACATTAAGCCTTTTTTTTTTTTTTTTTTTTCGTACACTCATATAGCGACTTCTCACAGTTCTACCGGTAAGCTGGAAACTGACCGCTTCAGCCGAGTTAATCCTTACTGACGAATTTCGTTCTTTTTCAATTTGCTTTCTCGCTGCGTGATCACAAGTACCTGAGACTGGCCACTTTAGCCTAATAATCGATATGTTGTTTATCGGGCATTCCCATTTTTCTTGGTCTTCACTCACTGATGGTAAATACACTTTTTAACGTTAGGATTAAATATGAATTTTTTTGATGCGGTTTCCAACGAAAGTAGAGGCGTGGAAAATAATGCTCTTCGTTCTCCGGCACGCATAATTTGGAGATAGTCGCTAATAATGCTCGGTAGCTTATTTCGTAATTCTTATCAACTTCTTCGATCGGAGGAAACTTCGTTTAATCGCCACTTTTTAGTTGTCTGACAACGAAATTGCAAGCGATTACGTTTCAACCGGGAAAACACATTTACCATGACACGCATATGACGGCGGTTAAAAATTGAACTTTTCTCAGAAGATGTGTTTAATTGTTTGCCGTTTCGTTTTTTATCGAATATATTTATTTCCACATCGGGGATCGGGTACACTCACTTCTTTCAAACAGTGTGCTTCCTGTATTATACCGCAGGTACTGTCGGTACTGGAATGATTTGTTTACTGTTTACACAATTACGTAGCACGATTTTTGTTCGGAAATTTTCGTTGCAGTTCGCTAGGCCAGGCACCGAATTCGGCGAAAAGGTTACGAGTTTTACGCGAGCGCTGCTGCGGCAAATTGTCGAATTAGCTTATTGTCGATTTAAAGTGAAATAAGTCATGTCATTAAAATAACGTTTAGAAAAATAAACGGTAAACAACTTCGGAGGGAAATACGAGAGCCAAGTGTATCGCGTATTATTATTAATTTGCGTGATGGAAACTCACAACGATCCCGTTCCATTTTTTGGCGGCAATGAAAAAGATAATCGTAAAATAACGATAGAATGAATTTGCATTTCATTCCTACATAGTATCCTCTCGCATGTGAAACGTAATTCATCTAAAATGTTTTATTCTTAATTTCGTACCCTCGTCGCATTTTCTTTAAGCTGACATTTATCTTTCGTCAGTTCTAGTCGTTTAATGCGTTTACTCTAATCTTAAGAAGTCACGGAAAATCGTATTTATTTAAAATTCCGAGGAAAACAATTTCTCGTTTTTACCGGTTTGATTTACATATTTTTTCGGAACGCTACGATTTTTTCACTTTTCCATTTTATATTCATGTTTTCGGTAATAATGTTTCTTAAAGTGAAGTTTTTCATATTACCCCCCCCCCCCCCCCGTTCGACACTATACATTATTTAGCCATTATTTTAAAAGTAAACTGTCTGTTATTTCGATTATAACGGCATCGGCTTTAGCGACAAACCGGTTGTTATAATCAAAATTTAGATACGCAAATAAATAAATAATTAGACGACCGGGCGACACAAATTTAATTTCGAATGGTTTTTGCGGATAAATTTAACAAAAAAGACAAAAAAAGAAAAAGACACATTATTTCCTCGATCTTTTTGTTTTGCGGAAAAATAAAGTCCAGTACAGAACCGAACAAATCTTTGTTCCGGTTTTGTTGCTAGAGTAGCATAATATGTTATCTACTTACCGTGAATTTTACAAAATCCATGAACGAGTCAAGTTGTTAGAAAAAAGGTAAAAGATCGTGAATTACGAATTTCGTCTGAAATAAGAAAAAATAAATTTACCGATACAGAGTGATTTTTTTTTTTTTTGTTTTTGGTTATATTTGTTTTTTACATTGATTTAGGTTCTACTTTTTCGTGAAAAAATTTGACTTTTGTACTTTTGAATTTACCAATAAAATTATGTACATTTATGAATATAAATAAAGAACGCTCCCTTCTATACGGTCAGATATTGTCATTAGGTCCCCCTACTCCTTATAACGATTCCATTATCCTCTCCTTTCCTTCATCTTCTGTGCTGCCCGCACTGCTGTCCTTTGTTGCGTCCATTTCGGACCGCCTAGCTACTTAGTTTTTTAGCCTTAGTTTTTCCTGTTGTTGGGTCAATGCCGCTGGTGCGCCCATACAATAAACAAAAAAATAAACGATTATTTGTTTAATCGGTAAAAGAATTATTCCGCAAAACATTTTTAATTTCGAAACACGGAGGACAGTAACAACAAATTTTAACCATCAAAACATGGAGGTAATTTAATAACGACCGAATTATACATTCTCTTCAAAGTCGTAGTAGCCCATTTCCACTGCATGTGCATTACGGCGGACCGATATCAACGAAGGTTAACTCAATAAGAACGATCCTACGCAATGTTCGAATAGCTCCGCACCCAGAGTACAAATGCTTAATGTCTTCTCTAAAATTAAAATTGACTAGCGTGTACGTTCAAAAATTTTGATCGCTGTTAATTGATTTGTCGCATTTTTTCATTGTACTAACTTAAAGAAAGAGAATGCTAAGTACGGATACGGAAGTTTGGAAAATATATTTCAAAGTGCACTTTTTTTCATTGATAAAGCGAAGGGAGTTTTTTTTCCTTACGACACATTCAAGGTGAAGGCTAATTTCCACGAAAAAATCGTACCCTTTCATTTATTATCCTCGTTGCGAAGCATCAGCATTGACGGATAAAGAAAAAAAGAAAAGAAAAAGGAAGCGGATAAGGTATGTGTATTTTGTTATTTTCGTTTTTTCTTCAGTTCGAATTTCACCTGTTGGCTCCAATAGCGTTTGTCTCTTCCCACGTTTTAACATGTAATTTTAAATAACGGTTAAGGCTCGCGTTCAATATTACCAATGTCACACTGTTGCTCAAGAAGTATGCTACACTCACACAAACCAACTGCTTTAATTCTGAATTTGTCTCTCGCCGCACCGGAGTAGTTGGTACCGTTTCGCATCCACACAGTTAGTTATCAGTTTAATTCTCTGTTGTAAATCGCATAACGGATGTTTTGGCCTACTCTTAAAAGGGCGTGTGTCAGCTTCTATCACAGTTTTACTATTGACTTTTCCATTTTTTTGAAGTGAAACTTCTTTAGGCGCGCCTTATATGGGGAGTTAACACGCAAAACGTACGTTACGAATAACTAATAGTTCTTCTAAACAGTAAGTATTGATATATATCTGAAAATTCCGTAATAGACACGTAGCCAGTAATGTATTGAATTAAAATTTACGTTGTATGTTATACCACTTTGAGATATATGTATATAAAAAAGGAAATAAATTTATTAGAACTTCAAATATCAAAAATTAATCAAACATAAACAATGGGGATATAAAGAGACCGAAAAAGAAAGGTATCGACCATATAGAGCGAGAAAAAAAATGAAAACGAAAATGAAGATTCTCGAAGCGGATATAAAGAATTGGAAGAATTTTTGTTTTCCTTTAAGTGAAACTTTATAGATGTGCTTATAAGAACCACAGATCTCCCAATTTTACTCTTGGTAAATCTGATACTGATAACCTTAAGTCGAAGTTGGGGAAACGCATTTGAAGTTGCACATCTGCCTTGTGAACACATTTCCGTTTTTTTTTTTTCATTTACCATGTTCAGTATCTTTGGCTAGAAGTGCGGAAAGTTGGGCATTATATTTTTTTAATTAGTCCAGACTCTTTAAGAACGGCGATAGAAGGGATTTGATAGTTATAGAATCGTCTTGTAGTTGGGATTTAAGATTAGGAGATAGTTTGTGCTTGAGCTGCAGCCTTTGAAGTAATGGACAGGGGACGAGAAAATGAGTAACAGAGATAGGGACGTTGTAAGAGGAGCATAGCGGAGCGGAGAGTCCGGACAAAATGTGGCGTCATGTGAAAATCTTCTTGCCCGATATGAAGTCGACACAGAGCGGTCTGGTTCGTACGATACGAGGGAAAGTGATTCCATGGACAGATGTTGTCTTTAATGAAGCGAAGGTGTGATGGTCTGGAGTTAGCCCATTTGTCTTGCCACAGAATCCACAAAAGCTTTTTGATTAGATATTTAATGTCTGATAGTGGGGTCCTTATATTCGGAGCAGATCGCGTCAGTGCTACTTCCTTTGCTGCTCTGTCGGCAATTATGTTTCCCAAAATGCCCGAATGTTCCAGTATCCATGTAAGTAACAGAAAGAGATCGGTTTTTTGAAAGGACCTCATAGATGGATGCTATTATGTGGTTGTGCCTTTGCAACTAACTTTGAGCCACAATATTTAGAAATTTTGCCATTCATCGTAATGAAAAACATAGCTCGTTTCAACTGGTTTTGTACGAAAAAATTGCCGGAAAAAGAAGAAGCGCAGGCAGAAGGAAGCTGTAATCGAGAGCAGATTTACTTCGATGGTGCCGATGTTCACCAGAAGATTTAAGTAATACTGCCATTGATAGAGTGAGGATGGCCCTGCTGATCGACAAACTTCGGTCGGAGTCGGCGTAAGCACAAAGAAGAAAAAGATGAACACGATCGCGCAGATCTTTTTTTCTTTCTTTTTTTTTTTTTTTTTAATATTAGCTGTGATAAACAATTGTGTAATTCGGTGATTTTCCGAATATTATTTTTTTTATTGCCAAAGTATATAAGTATTGGTTCAAATCTCATTGAAATTTTTAATTTTTACCATTTCTTAATTAAATTTAATGTACTTTCTTACAAAATTAAAAGAAAATTTCCTAGCACTACAATAAATTTCAATTCAGTCAATAGAAGAATTTTGATTTTTATAACGTTTTAAATGTAATCGTACCGGATTAAACTAGATATTTTGTAATTTCGAGATCGAATATTCGAGCAACAAAAAATAATCTACGCGATACATGTAACAGTTGGCACAATTAATTACAGACATTCGAAATGCCAAAATAAATTCATATAATTTCCTATACTGGACTATCCTCTAAGTAATGCATAACGCAGAATGAAAAAATCTGAAATGAAAAACTAACGATAAAAAAAGAAAAAAGATTACCGCATACTAAAATACAGCTTAAAACGGTGTAAGCTCGTTACTTTTGCACATACGGGTACTCGTTCGCAAAATGGAATTTCGGATAGGACAGGTCTGACGTTTCACATCATAGCGGACATACTGGTTTTGTTGTTACCAATTGCGTAAATGGATCCGAAAGTTGGGTAAATTGATTCGTTTACACCGGTAAATAACGTTAGATAATATTACAAGCATGCGAAAAACGAAAATGAGTAAACGGAAAAAGTAAGAACGACCTACAGATACGATAGAGAAAGATAATAACGCGGCTGAATTCCGAACACACACTTAAAGAACGCCGTAGAGAATAATGTTTCCATCTAGTTGGAAATACCGATATCATTTTCCACCGTACTGACTGATACTGACGAATTTTTTTGCCTTCGAGAAATACAGGTATATTCAACCATAGGATCGACACATAAATATTTAGCGACAGAATTCATTACACGAGTGGTTTGCCAGCGTAGTTAAGCTATGCGGTACATTAAGTGTTGAAGCAGAATTTTCTGGCCAGCCTCATACTGACGAACATTGAAGATGTTTTATCGAATACGAAGGTATAACGATGTTTATAGACATTGTTAAAATTCAAACTGCTTAAAAAGAAATATTGTTATTACAACATTGATGCGTTTTTAGAGTAAATATTACCTTTTTTCAAAATTTCTTCTATTGTTGTTGCTATTGAATTTTATGTAAACACGTATCTCGTTCATATGTTGATCCACGATACAAATTGTGTACTATTGAATATTGTAAATAATAGAAATGTCAGTGGCGAATCCAGTGGGGGGGGCATAGGGGACATCCCCCCTCAAAAAAAAGAACCAAATGCTCGATGAAAAAATTGTTTACAACAGAGAAACTTAATTTATATTATAAAAAATTTATATAAATATTATAAAAAGTAAAAAAAGTAAAGGAAGTCTCTCATACCCTTGATAAGATATCATGGATTATGAGGTTAAGCTTTTCATGATACTTAAGGACCTAATGAATCTGATGAGAATACTGGGGCCTGTTCCTTTCTACTTGGGATCCGCCTTTACTTTCCCCCAGATAATTCTCTGATACCCAATTATTTCAGATTAGATATATACCTGGAAGCGATTCGAATCTGGAACGAAACACAAGTCTCAAATCCGTGTCCTCTGGTTTAGTAGTCAAGCGCCTTAACCACTAGGCTACCGCGCTACCTATAAATATTATACCTATGGATTTAATTATAACTAATATTTAATACTGTTTTCTAGTAAAAGTATTAATGTTACGTTTTTATTCTATTTTAAATGCAACTATCGTCGATATTATTGTTTAATTTTTATTGTACAATGTAAGTGAAAATAATTTAATGTGAAATATATACATTTATCTGTTTTATTTGCTCACAGACAAACAATTCGGATCGGATTACTAACAAAAACAAAAGTGAAATAAAGTTTAATAAAAAGTACTATCATTTTATTTTTCCTAGTAATGCAATATTCAAATTCTAAACTACTATTTTAGCTATAATTTTATAATTTCGTTTCATTTTTCACCCCTAAATATAAGACAAAAGTTAAATTAAAATTATGTATTTTTAAAACATTTTTAAATTTCTCAAGAGGTCAGTGTTCGATTTTCTTTATGAAACAATGTATTTCTCAAATTTACTGTCTACCGTGTAAGATATTACGTAATTATATATAATCCCCCCCCCCAGATGTTTGACTGGATCCACTCCTGGAAATATGCAAAACTTGTTCTCGATATAATTAATTTCAAAATTATTACCGCCTAGTTTATTTATAATTATGTTTTAATAATTGTTTTTATATATAATTATATTCATTTAAAACTCATCTCGTGTTTAATTTTTTTCAATATTCATTATTTCCAACATTTCGGAGCCGAAAATTTCGAAAAATATTTATAATTTTACTTCACACCTCCCCACCGCTTTAAAAACTGAGAAGTATATTTCGACAGAAAAACATCTATCCCTCAAAAAAATTATCAATCAGTAGCATTGCAGGTTCGTAAAATTCCTGCTTTTATAAATCGCCTTCCACCTCTCTGTTATTAAATATAATCCACTTCTTTGAAGTTTCTGAATATCAATAAGGTATAATATTTTGAAAACAGTTGTTTAGTTTTACATGAAAAAGGAATAAGTCATATTGTAAAAAGAATTCGTATATATTAAAATTGTCTAATTTCATCTTTTTAAATTAGAAACCGTAGCATTTATTACCCCTAATTATTGCTAGCAAAACTTATTATAAGTTATATCTGTATTCATATCGGATGTATATTCACTTTTTTTGCAGTTCGTATTTTTCTTATTTTACATATTAGTTATTAGTAAAATTTTGAAATTCACTTTTTTATTGTTTTATTTACTAAATATTTAATATGTATTGTTTTAATAAAGAAATCCGTAATTTTTTATTTATCTGACACGAGTTCCATTATCCTTAATTATGAGTTTAAAATACTTTTCATTGTTTTCTAATGTTTAATTAGAATTATTTGAAACCTACATAAATGCGGGTAATTTCGTTTTAAGAACGATTATTATTTTGAAAAGTTTTTTTCAAAAATTTTACTACTGCAGTAAATGTGGAATTTTGTACAATTTCTCTTTCTGTAATCTTAAAAGATTGAATTTATGAAAAAATTATAACTACGTGACCTATATCTATTTGTTTTCTCATTGTTACTGTGAACACTCATTTACAGCCAACTCCCGTGGCGTAGTTGATTAGGCAGTGGTATCTCGTTCGGGTAGGATGTCTCTTTGCTGCGCATTGAAATTTTCAAAAATTTCACTCGCGCCGGGTTAATATTCATAGTTGACGCACCCCCCCCCCCCCCCCCAACAAAAAAACCCTTACATTTTTCGCCAGACACTTTTTCAGTAAACGTGCTTAATTCCGAATAAAAATAAGCTTTCATTCGCATAATGATCTGTTAAAACTTCTGGTTACTTCGAGAAACAAAGTGAAAACCAAAGCAATGAGTAGGGTGAAGAAATGTCTTTAATGTATATAATTAAGATGCATGTAGTGGAAAAAAATTGTCGGAAAATCGATAAAAATAAGCAAAATTCATAAACCGACATGAAATGGAGTGTAATGTCAAAAAGGGCGAGATTTAAAAATTAAACTCGGCTCTACATTTTTGTAATTAATCAGGCGCACTAAATTTTGACATATAAATCATTATGTTAAAAAAACACAAGTGGCGATGGTTTTGTTTATGTTTCAGATAAAATAATTTAGTTTTTGTACTACTCATTGTATTCGCCTTTCGCCTTAGCTGATAATATAGATTATAGATTATGTTCCTCATTGGTCACGTACATTTTACCATAGTGACGTTTAATTCAGTCGACGAGGTCAATTAGCTTCTCGATGAGAGAGTTTAATCGTGTACACTCCGTCTCATGATGGATAGGAATAATGCGTATGATTTTTGTAGTTTAGAAGATCGTTAGAGTATATGATTAGGCAGTGCATCAAATTTGAACGAAAAAGGAAAATTTTTTTGAAAGCAATTCTAGCAGACCTAAAAATATCACCTCTAAAGCCAATACAGCCGAGTTTAGATAGTTATATAACGTTTTAAAACATAATGAAACGGTAATGGAAAATGAAAAATATAATTAAAAGTAAGCTGACCAAAGAGTAAAAAACTGGGCCAAAAAAAGTAAGAAAAGTACACCTACACGTAGATTTTTCAAATAAACAGGTGTGTATTCCGCTTCATTTGCTTAATGAATTATCGATGTAAAGTACTAATATGTTATGTAATAAATAATTAGGAAAAAAATTGAAATTAAACGACACAACCGTTAATTACTCTCGAGATATTGTTGAAATTTATCACTCCCACCTACAACCCGTAACTACTCACAAGGTTGCGCAACTGCGAAAGATGAAACTGAATGTAAAGCTTTCGGTTTAACTAAATTTTTTAAAGGGTTTAAAAAGTTCGTGTCTAATTTTATTGCGGTTGGTGGTTATTATTATTTTTTTTTTTTTTTTTAGTTTTCTTGTTGTGTTCTTGTACCATTTTATTTCAGATAAAATTCTTATAATTTCTTTTGTAAATATTGATTATTTGTTTGAAAACGATTAGAATAATTTCGGTACCATTTTTCGAAATTGAGAAGTAAAACAAAATCCTAAATCAATCCTAAACAAACCGTATGTAATGCGAGTTTTATCAATTTTCTCTGATGTACAAAATAAAGTATCAGAGTAAAAAATTCCACGGACACCCTCCAGACTACAATTTCGTCTGGCATCCAGCAGTACCCTAACAACTCTGCACTACCATTCCTAAATTCGAATTTCAACGTATTCTCTTCGTCAACGATAAATTACTAAAACGTTTTCGAAATAGGTATTTTTTTCATTTATTGCTTAGGACGTTCTGATCTTGTGGAAGGTCATTTTATTATTACGGTTTTACCTAAGTTCGTATTTATTTTTGCCTGTGACGCTTTTGTCGATAGGAATCAGAAAAAGAAACTTCAGAATATAAAATCAATTACCGGGATCACTCTACACGCGAATGAACTCTGCAAAAATACTAGGAATAGGTAAATTACTTCTCTTAAACATTTGAAGTGAAATATTTTCAGTAAAGAAAATTAATTTTGAAAAGTGTATCGCGTCAAATGTTGACATTCCCGAATGATTAATATGAGAAAAAATTACTCTTTTAACTGTCGTATCGCGATTAGATTGCCTTCAAAACATTATTAAAAAGAATGTAAGGCTACGTTGAAAATGTGCATTCTAATCGGTAACTCTGGTCGTGCCAACTTAAGAAGAGTGTTGGGATCGTTAACGGTACACGTTTTTACATTCTTGTGAAGTTGTGCTTTTAACCGAAATATATAGTTGTTAGTTTCAGATAATCCGTTACGGAAATTATTAATATTAGAAAGGGAAAAGAAATGTTAAGTCGACGAAATTTATCCAAAGTTCTCTTTCATTTTTGAGCAGTAACTGAAAAAATTCTCGAAAAATTTAGTTATATTTTGAAGAAGGCAATTGGTTCTAACATAGAAATCTAAATTTGTATTAAGCCCGTGGAAAAGTTAACAACTACACCGAGATAATTTAATTTAAATATTGACATGTTTTATCAAGGTAGTTTTTCATACATACTAAAAGTGCTCTAAAGCAAAAACCTTCTGTAAGATGGAAAGTTTTCGAAGTCTCGACTTAATTATTCCTACAAAAGCCTTCGTGAGATAGGAAATAAAACAAAAAAGTAGATCAGACCGTTCATTTTCCTTTAATAGAGACTTTTTCCCCCCTGTTTCTTGGCCCAGCTCTCGCTTTTTTTTTTGCCAGTCTACCCAAACCTAAAGTGCTGCTTGTCCATTCTTATATTTCACCATTAGCGTTTTCAGATACAGCACCTTACATTCTAAAGATACTGCTGGGGCTCCTTTACGGTTTGAGATACGGATATGACGTATTTAATTAGTTAAGAATTCCTCACGCCAGTCCTTCTCTTTCCTTATTACATATGTGCCGCAATAGCACAATGCTCAATCGACTTCTCTAATCTACTTTCCGTACAATTATCACTACTTACTATTCCTAACCTTGTACGAAATGTAGCGGAGTCCGGTGAAGGTAAAAACTTATTGGACAGTATCTAGTCCCTTTACTTTCACTCCTGCTCTTCCACTTTCTAGCTAATTCTCACTTATGTCAGGGGCACGGATTCCTCCTAGCTTAGCTTAATATTCCTCTATTCTACACGAAAGTTGTCTACTATTTCATTACCCTCAATTTCTCTATGAATCCACTTGAATTCAACTATATTGTTTCGTTTATGTCTAATCACCGATTTCCTGATTTTTATTTAAATATATATATATATATATGTATATGTATATATACTTTTTTTGTATTCGTATTTTTTTTAATTTTAATAAATCAGTCTGCAAATCTGATAGGATTAAAATTTCGTCGATTTCTCAGCAATTCCAGAGCAAAAAATAATATCAGGTATAGTAAAATAGGACCTATACATCCTGATAATCTGCAAATTACTAAAAACTCGCCGAATATATACCTCTTACCTTGTCTCCACTGACCCATCAGTACTAATTATTTCTTTGTACGCCGAATTGGTTTACTTCTATTATATCGAACGCGTTAATTTTAATGAGATCTATAATCTATATTTAGTCATTGATTCAGGTATTAAAAATGTATAAAGAAGTAGATACGGGAAAGTGCTACATGTAATTTGTGATCAATTAAAGGTATTTTAGTTTTCAAGATTCTTACGGGACCGAATGGAAATAGTAATTTTGAAAAAAGAAGAAAAAAACGCGCATTTGGCAACTGATTAGCAGCTGCGATAAATTCGACCTTAAACTACAGCGGGGTTGTCTTAGCCCACACGAAACAGTTGGAATATAAAGATCGGAACGGTTACAAAAAAATTTATAGTACGAAAATTAAATAATAGGAAAAACTGTTAAAAACCCTGACAAATACGGTATGATTTTCGGTTAATAGGTGAAATAATTAACATCTTTTTTTGCTCTTATAAAAGCTCATGATCGTTCCTTATCGTTAACACAATATCGGACAAGAAATATTATCTGCAGTAGCACGTGTCGGCATTAATTGCACTAATTTCAAGCATTTAACTCAATTGCACTAATTTCAGTAAATCGCATTCTATTCGGAGAATATTGAAACAACTGGTAAATGTGGACATTAATGAACATCGGCGCGCAACAGTCTCTTCAGTGTTATGCTGCGACACGTAGACATATATATATGGACATGGGCGCGATAAACTTTTTCTTTCGCGTGAAGAATCGGTTCACAATCACTGTTGCAACTGTTGAACCGATCTCGACGCGCTACATATTTTAAAATTCCCGGATAAAACAAAAAAGAAACAACTCTTACGTTAGTAAAAGTTCCGTCAAAATAGGTCCAGCCGTTTTTGATCTGCGCTGTAACATACGCACATGCAGACAGACATGTTGAACTTTTAAGCATATAATGGCACTTACTTTGATGTGCAAAGAGAACCACTTATCAAGAAAAAATGCCAACTTGCTCTGGTAAAAAATCAAAAATAAATAACACACGGCCGCACAACTACTCGAAGTACCAAGCAACTCACGTAAAACCGCAGAAAGGCTGCTTCAGCAAAGGCCTACATAAACGTCTCTGCCTTTACTACCCTTGTTTTGTCCCGCACCGCGTCGTCGTCTTTATTCAGAGCTAGCCGACTGCCTTTGCAACGCGTACCGGTATCGATTTTATACTCCTTTCGCTAATTCTTTTGTTCCGCTATGCTTAATTCCGTTTGCACACTTCTTTTGTTTTAACACGCCCGTGTAGAGCTCTGGATATGATGTATATCCAACGCCACCTGTGCGTATTAATAACCTTATTCTCATAAACCCCGACTGACACACGAAAGCAATACATCGACTGCGATGATACTGCTCGTCGGATGACTGCTATTGCCACTATTATCAGGTGATTATTGACAGTGAAGCAAAATTTAAAACAAACAGCTGCGATATCTACTCAGCCGTTACAAGACTGGTTTACTGTATGTTTGTTACATACCTGGGGCAACATTGCCAGTAATGAATATCATTATAATTCATAGGTTTTACGTCAGTTGGAAAATAAACGTCTAGGTCGGAAAACCGTTATACGAATTGTTAATACAGAGTCGATTAAATGGTATTCTTTCTTTAAGAGATAAATAAGTTACAACATTGACGACAAGATAAACAATCAGTTAATTGTTAAATTAATTATTGCTTAATATGTAGTGCAATTCGCGTGATAAGAGAAGTATATCTGAGGTTACAACGTCTAAATTAGAAAAATTAACCAAATCGATGAATGATATGAGTACAATACTAGTTTACTTCAATACTGCAAAAGAAGACTACAGTTCAATCCACAGTATGAAATTGTTTTAGCCATAGATGGCAGCCCATTTGGGACTGCAGCAGTATTATCTCATATTATTGAGTGTGAAGAAAAGAGCCGGTTACATTTATTCCGAGAGCGCTGATTGCTATTGAGAAAAAGAAAAGAAAAAAAAAAAAAATTATTCACAACTGAATTGGGAAGCTTTGACTATTTATTGGAGTATAAGGAAATTATGTGATTATATGGGGATATAAATTCACATTAGAAAAATTGATAATAAACCATTGGTTTCAATATTCTCACCCCAAAAGGAAGTATCTATAGCATCAGCTGCAAGACTGCAGCGTTATGCCATCTAACATTGTAAAATTAAAATATCGTCATAATCGGTCTCAAGAGCACCAATTACCGTTGCCCAATACAAGACATGTTGATCAGGTGAAGAAAATAGAAGATAGACTATAATATTACAATATATTATACGGTAACGTCTGAAAAAGAAACCAAATGCTCAGTAATGTTGAAAGAAATTTGCAATGTGATGAAAAGCAAAGCACTGAATTTTCACTAACTGCGCGTGTGTAACATTCTGAGGTCATCTAAAATACGCCCACATTATGTAACCGAATTTTACGGAACTACACAGTGTTTATATTGGAATCAATAAAATAAAAAACGCCGTTATGTGTAGTAGGGAAATATTGATAAAAAGGTTGAGGTAGTGGCGAAATCATGTGTAAAGTGTTATTAGCACGTGAAACCAAACGCATTAACATTTTACTCAAAGTTTATAACTACGAAAATAGAAATCTCTTGTTTATCATCGTTCTTTGAATGAAACTGATTTGGATATTTTACTTGATTAAACTGAAAGCGAAAGAACCATTAATGTTTTTCATCAAATTTGTTATGTGCAGCAAATTACACTTATTTCTCTTTAATAAATGACAGAAAACTATTAAAGGAAGCTAAAAATAGATAAATTATCGCATTCAGAGACGTGAAATTGGTTTCGTATAATTCAGAATTGACAGTTTCCTTTTATAAATAAATGCCGAATTAATTATACGAGTAAATTTAAAATTAACTACACTTTACAAACATTTACAGTTTAATTATTTTTTACTTTCAAGTGCATTTTTATCAAATTTTTTGAGTATATCTTGAAGCCAGTATTTAAAAAAAAAAAAAAAAAAAAAAAAACTATTTTATTTTACAATTTTTGGTTTAAAGATTAATGCTACTTTTTGTACTGTATAGAGTGTTAGTCACATGAGTGATGTTTTAATTACATCAGTCGCAAGCTTTTAAATCACGTTTTGGGTGTTTTAAATTTATTGTCTTTATTTGAATCTGTATTTCCATGAAAAATTAATGTTAATAATACACTTTTCAAATACAAGCTACTGCAACTAATATTACATGGAAAAGTAGACGGAAAACGGAAACGTGGCAGACCGGGAATGTCCTTGGCTAGACAACATAAAAAGCTGGATAGGTATCAACAATATAAGGAAACTAATGGACGTGGCGCGTAATAGGGAATTATTGAACACGTTGGTCGTCAACGTCTGCTAAGCGGATAAGGTAAAATAAAAAGAAGAATACACTTTCAAGCCAATCACGTTTGCCGCCTCTTTGTTTTTAAAATTTTAGGTCTTCATATTTTTGGTATATTCCATTCAAAATTTTTTTAGTTATTTTGGACTGATTATGTTAAATAAAAAAAGTATATCTCTAGGAAGAATCTCTTTACTTAACGTTATCCGATGACCATCTAGAGTTATATGTGCTAAGGAAGTTATTTTTAATTATTTTTTAGTGAATTTTTTGGGGAATATTTTTTAGAAAAGTGTACTTTTAAAAAATATATTTTTTTTTTATTTTATACTTTTTAATTATAAATGAATTTTTAAAAATAGTATATTTCATAAACGTAGTTCTTAAAATTCTAATACATATTTCATTCGATCTATATAAAGTAAAATGTCAACACTAACTGATACTCATCGTTATTGATGCGGAACTACCACTGACTGGTTGAATTTGTGATGACGATGTTGTTGATGATTATTTCTTTTACGTGCCGTGTACTTCTACAAGGCCGGAAGCGTCAGGCGTATTCTGACTGAACAAGCCCGTTCTATACAGATACCTTAATACACAAACAACTTTGTCTGAACTTATTGTTTCTTTGAGGCTTGACGGAAGCTGGAACTTGACGCGTTGGTATGTATTATTAAAGCAGGAGGCGTTTGATGGTTTTATCTGTTCACCATTGCAGGAGCAGCGTGAATCATTCTCTCTCTACAACAGGTAATCGTGCGTGTTTTTTTTTTTTATTCTTTAAAAAAATAAGTTACGGGTCCTGCTGAGGGAGACCGTTATCAACGTTTATTACTAAAAACCAATATTACACAAATATTCTAAAACTATAGAATTAGACCGTTAAGCACTAGTTTTACATAACACAACATCCACGAGGGGGAACAAACAAACGTATAAACTAAAAAAAAAAAAAAAAGATGATTATTTAATTGCTTCAGAAGAAAAGAATGTCATACTTCGAGAAAGTTGTCTTACTTTGAGAGTGATAAATGCGTTTTGTCGTGTTTTATATCGAAGAGATTATATATCAGTAAGTGATTACAAATTATCTCATTACACTTAAACTAGTAAATTACTTATGTACACAGAAATATGTCAAACTCTAAATATGTGCCACCGCTTAAAGTTCAAGTGCAAAAAAAAAAAACGCTTTATGAGCGATAGTGGTGAACAAGAGAAACCCAAAAAAGGTAACAAAAAAAAAAAGGAAAAATAAAAAAGGAAAAGATTCTGATACGGACTGTAATTCACCATTTTTCTCGCAAGGATTGGATTGGTTGAGGAAAGAAATGATCGAAATCAAAAGCTCTATGAGTTTTATTGCAAATAAATATGAAGACATTAAAACAGCAAATCAGAATTTGATTTCGGAGGAAGCCTTGCGTAAACAAGTTACATTGTTAACAGAGGCCATAAAAAAAAAAAAGACATACAAATTAAAGAACTAACTACAACAGTACATGAATTGGGACGGTATGGTCGTAGAGAAAACATTGAGTTAACGAAAACGTTTCCAATATTGTGATTAAGATAGCAGAACAGATGAAGTATTAACAGCCGAAAACATTGTAGTCGCTCACAGAATTCCCTCAAGGAATCGAAACTTACCCAGACCAATCATTGCAAAAATAGGTAGGAAGAATACGGATTTAATAATGGACGATAAAAAGAAGTATACAATTCAGGATAAAGATATAACAAGAAATGACAAAAGTAACCTAAAAATATATGTAAATGAAAATGCGACCCGCTATTATAAAAATTCATTATGGGAAGTTTAAACCGAAAGCGAAATTGCTGAATTACAAATTTGTGTAGATAAAAAATGGAAAAATATTCGCAACAAAAGAAATGGAAGGAAGATCGATTCACATCAGAAACGCGGGTGATATAAACAGATTAATACAAGTATAAACTAGATAATATAAGTAGTTTTCGTGGGTTTTGTTTACATTTCAATCGTAATTTATAGAATACTAATAAGAATGTAGTAGGAGTTATTTGTACATCTTTTTTTTTTCTTTTTTTTTTTGGGTCTGTCAACCGGGGATCTTTACCCAGAAACAATTAGAATAAGAAGGAATCAATTATATCGTGATACGGTCAGGTATTGTTAGGAGAAAGGAACAGATAATAAGAACAATCTGTGGTGAGGGAAAAGATAGGACATAAGAGGCGCAATATGGATGTGCATAAGTTATAGATCGCGTTTGCAAGTGTATGGTTGTATGTTTGTGTGTATGAATGTGTACATCACACATAATAAATATCGGCTAGTAGGGATAAGGATGATACTGATTGACGAGAAATTATTCCCCATGTTAATTGGTAAATGGGGTGTATGGTGAAATGGTTGTGCCGTATGTGCGTCGTTATACGTTGCCGGCTGGATAGTGATGAAGAGTCTGAGGCGGAGGTGGTGGCTTGAAGAGACGGTAAAAGAAACTTCTAGTGCATACCAAGTAAAGTATGGTGTTATATGTGTGAGAGGGAAGGAGAGTAATGCGCGTGCTATTGTTTGTGTTGTTGGCGGTGTAGTGTATGAGTTTCAGTGGTGGAGTACAACTGTGTATTTAAGCAGATATTGGAGCAAAGTGTGTCAGGTAGTAAGTAAAGGTGTGACAGTGTGTAGCTGTATATGGTCTTTTGCTCTTTTCGGTAGTACTTTGATGTACTACGTAAGGGAAAGAGGTACAAGTGTATGAAGCGGTTTTTCTTTTGATAAGAGAGATAATTTTCAGTGACTAATAACAGATGCAATGGCAAAGCCGGGGACAAATTTTTATTTTAAGGAATTTCTTTTGGTGGTGGAATATTTGCCATTTGTTCAGTTATTTTTTTACAGATATGATGTGATTCGATAATGTAAATGTGATTTCCTACATATATATGATTCTTTGTGTGATCATTTGTGAAGGGTGCGTAAATGTGAGGATAGGTGTAGATGTTGACTTAAATGTGTATGGTGTAGTAGTATGTACATGTGTGGGTAGGTAGTTTGGTAGACGTTTAGATATGTATGTATTTTTTTTTGTTTGTGTGTGTGGTGAGTATGCGAGTGTGTGTGTGTGTGGCGTGCGTATAGATATAAACACGGTAGTAAAATTAAGATAATTATTGATAACCATGTTGTAACTTCTGTAGATCTATGTTAGCGAAATATGATAAATTCCCATATGTTATAAGCAAGTTTTTTTTTGGCTTGGCTTCAGTTAACTATTGAACCATTTGGCCACTAATCAGTCGATACAGGAATAACGACAACTAATGAAAGATACATAATAATTAATTAGGAAAAAGGTTACAAACCATGGCCGTAAATGATCAACATTACCCACGGATGGCTAAATAAAATCTTTAGGAAAGAGAACTTGGCCGGACTGAGTTCGAGATACATAGAGTACCTGTACTTGACTGATCAGAAAATTAATGGAACAGGAATCACAATCATCATATACACAATAATTATAACAAACAATCATGGCCACAAGTGCTTCAGTATAGTCCACGAATGTCTGCACAAAATCATAGTGAAGGTGAACCTGCCCGAGTTATTTTTACATCGGACGAAATTACGTAAAAAATATGAAAATTTCACTGTTTTCTGAGATTTTTTTTTTTTATATATACACAATTACCCAGCTGGACGCCAAATACCAACTTTCTAGGTCACCTAGAAGTAGGTTAGGTTTTTGATTTATATGTTAATCAGTGATAAAAATTACGATTTTTAAGCGTTAATATCTCAATAACCGTATGAGAGGTATATATATCAAATTTAGGGTTCTAGTTAATCTAAGGGGTCTCAATAAATAAACCGAATTTCATGCGTTTATGTTAAATAGATTTTGAGTTATTAAGGGATTAAAAGTGGCCCCAAATGGTTCGTGTAAATATACATACGGCTGCTCGCTTGAACTTGGATCGACACGCTGCCGCGTGTCTCAACATACGCGACGAACATGTAATCTCTTTTAGAAATCGATAATAAAAATTAAATTAATCAACTAAATTAAAATGAAAGTTCTACTGTTGACAACAAAAAACTATTGGAAACAAAAACTGGCTGCCGTTAAAATCTTTTTATTCCATTACTTATATTGCGATGTATTGGTGGAGGTTTAAAAGATAGTTAACGCTTATTTATAACTGCAATTGAAAAATATTTAGCTTAGCATATTTCATTTAAATTAGAAAAGAAAAAAAAATTCTAATTTTAGAAGTTGAAATTTTTCTCTTTCGGTATGGGCGGAAGCAGCAGAGTCAGACGAAGCGCGAATACGGGTATATTTATAACAGATAGGCGTTTTTACACTTCTTTAACGTTAGCGATTTTTGTCACTGTGCTTATCTCTTTTCAGAGTTTAAAGATAATCGCAGAGTTCACGGTAATCACGCAGATCTATATTAAGCAAAAAACTCGTGTTTTAAGAAAATGTAACGCGCGACGCCAATTTTCCGAGGCACCTATTCAATTAATTTATCGACTTTTCTTATTTTCGTTGCCATTGCACTCAATTCAAAAAATGTAAGAAAAGGCTGCTTGCTACTAGAAAAACAAAAATAAACCAATAAAGACAAACAGAGAAAACGGGGTGGAGTAAATTAAATTTGTAAGCAAGTGAACTAGGCCGAAAAACTTGCGAAGTGCTATCAAAACAGTAATAGCCATTAAGAATGATTGATGATGAAGAAAACTGCTGTACAGTTCTCTAAACACGAACTGAAATACATGTTCTTTCATAGGAACAAAGAGGCTTTAATAAAAATTATACCTCTCTTCCCCTGGCTTATTTTTATTAAAGTTTCCTATTTTTCTTTTTTTTCCCCTTTTTTTATAAAATATGAAACAACAAAATACGTGGTTTACCTAAACCAATAAATTACTATATTTTTTCATAGCTTTTTCATTTGAATTTCAGAAAGTTAGGCTACCGATTCGATTCATGTATTGTAAATGCGTTGATGATGAGTAAGTATTCAATAATTTTTCTTCATTTTCCTGCTAGGTTATCTTTATAATCAGGTTTTAACCGTGGCTCCTCTTTTTAGTTTAAACTTTCGGTGACTAATTCCATTATTTTTGTAGTTAGTATTCCCAATTCGTAGTTTAAATTAACTTTTTTCCAGCTGTCACGTTGTCTAACACTTGTTTGTTCATGGTATAATATCCGTTTCGCGAACAAATACGTTTCCATTAAAATTTTAAGAATTAGGTCCGCTTAGTTAATTATAGATGAGCTTCCGTAGCACAGTTGGTTAAGCAGTGGTGTTTCGTTCGGGTAGAACTAGTTCGAATCCTGCTACTACACATTGAAAACATATATAAATTTCTCTTGCACTATGTTAATGTCTATAAAGTACGATCCAAAAAAAAAATAATAAAAAACATATATATATATATGTGTTATAATTCTACGAAACATTTACTCAGGTAGGGTAGTTAAGAAGTTAAATTAATTACCGTTAAACTGGATTCGTATCATACATTTTTTTTTTTTCGATCCATGCAATTTTAAGAAACTTAATAAATTCAACTTTTATTCGGAAAACTTTTTATAAATATAATACTAAATTACCTACATGTTTCGGGAACACACTTATTCATGGTACTTTTACAAAATTAAAATTATAAACTGCGACATGTTAGTTATTAAACATTGTAAAAGTCGATATAATCGTATAAAAAAAAACTACATATAAAAATAAATTTAAAATTAAAAGTTCCAGTAACCTAATCGACTTCATAAATTACAAGATTATTAATGTAAAATATATAAAATTTAAAAAATTTAAAAATCACAAAATGGTAACAGTAATAATTTTATTTTTTTTATACGGTAATATTTAACAAAGGATTATTACGCGGAGTATTATTATTAATAATTCGGTATTACTCCGTGTTGTAAGCATTGTTTGTTAAAATAAATGTTTGCCGTGGTTTTTTGCAGTTTAAATTTTAAATTGTAGAAGTAATATACATACTTACTGATGTTATTATTGGATACTTTCCATTTTTACAGGGGGCGCCGTGCAACTTCCAGCTTACTCCTAAAATTAAATAATCATCCTATTCCTCAAAAAACAACGGTCAAATTCCTTGGGTTATCTTTCGACTTCAGGCTTACGTGGAAGCCTCATATTTCTGAATTAAAACTGAGATGCACCAAAGCTATTCCTATTCTGAAATATCGGGCGAGTTCCAGATGCAACATCAATCCTAAATTCCTCCGTAACATATATAGTTCGGCCGCTCTGAGGACTATCCTGGCGGTGCATCGAACATCTCCGGCAGCCAGTATGTGCGCTCTAACCGGCTGCCCCCCTCTCTCTTACTACCGAAACTATTTCACACTACGAAACACGTACCGTTATCTCAACTACATACAAAACTTTCCGTTTCACTTACAATTAGATAAATGCCCTCTCAAGCCAAGTTTTTCAGATGACCCCCTACTGGAGGTAATGGCTGTCTTGAAAGGATACGGGGTCACGTTCCTAGAGAGGCCAATACCGAGCCCAATGATTATAATTCCCCCCTGGATGCCCAAAAAAACGAACATCGTTACATCGTTGAAATCGAATCCAGGTACAAAAAATTTCCAGTGTTCGGCAGAAATAGCAGCCAGAGCAGTTAGCAAATACGTGGACCACCTAGTATACTATACAGATGGAGCTAAGGCAAAAGGCGAAGCAGGACCACTACCAGCATCCTGTGCCTTCGTGGGGCAGGGCATCTCACACCAAGCTAGACTTAACGATGCCTGTGATGCATTGGATGCAGAACTGCACGGAATTTCTTACTGCCTCCAGCACTTAGCCACGGATTACAACAAATCTATAAAAGTTTTAATAGTCACAGATTCCCTACAGGCGTTATGCATGCTGGAAAACCAAAAATGCAGCAACCCGCTAATATTGAAAATACATTACCTTCTAAATCAGTTAAGCCAAAAGAACAGTCGGGTAACGTTCATATGGGTCCCTGGACACATCGGAGTACCTGGTAATGAGAAGGGCGATGTGGAAGCGCGTTCAACGTTGTCCTCGCCAATGCCAGAGGACTCGGACCTACCATCTTCGATGATGCATATTTTTCTAAAGAAGTGCGAGAACCAATGGAAAACAGAATGGGCAGCTACGACAACGTTCTTAAAAAACATTAAGCCCACAGTCGAACTATGGTGGCCACCAGAGGGAATATCCCGACATGATTTTAAAAGTCTTAGTCGGCTGCGAATCGGCCACGTCACAATGCCGCACGGTCATATAATTAGCAAATCTCGGCCCCCCACTATGTGCTTCATCTGCGGCCAGGCTGGTATACCGACAGTTCCACACATTCTTCTCACGTGCCCAAAGTTCGCCACGTTCAGGACGCAACATAGCCTACCCAATAACATACAGGATTGTCTGGTAAATACTACAACTAACGTCACAAAGGTTATAGCCTTCGTCAGAACGAGTGGTTTGACCGAACACATATAAGTTACCTCCATACATGTGCTGTAATGACCTTAGTAGTTACAAACGGCGCATATAAAAAAGGCGAGGAGAAGAATTAAAAAAAAAAAAAAAAAATTATTAGATAATTGATCATGTGATTTTTCCTTTTTCAGATAAATTAAAATTTAAGGAACTTTATAAATACAACTTTTATTCCGAAAATTTTTTATAAATATAATACTAAACTACCAACATGTTTCGGGAACACAGTCCCATATATTTCGACTTTTACTATGTTTTATAACTAATATGTCACAGTCTACAATTTTCATTTTGTAATAATACCATGAATATAGGACTGTGTTCCCGAAACATGTCGGTAGTTTAGTATTATATTTATAAAAGATTTTTTTGGTATTTCAACCTGATTGTATTCGGTTGTGCATTCGTGTGTTCATTTACATGTTTCTCCGCTTATCTCATAACTCAGTGCATTTTGTTCTATAGTATTTAAACTTTTCTCTATTAATTTGCTTGCCCAAAGAGTGCATTAGTGATTAACTGGTGTGCCACCATGAAAAACCTCTCAAACTATTCGCATAAAACACTCACCCCACCACCAACCAACACCCACACCTCATCCTATACAGCCAAAACCAAAACGTCAAATCACTCCACTAACGGACTTCTGTTACCCAAATGAAGACCAGGCCATCATTTTTAACCATCTTGTAAATACTAAAATCTTGGACTACCTCAAAGCTCTATACTGCCTCATCTATAACCCTAAATTTATTATTGCAGCTTCACATATCAGTAGAAAAAGAGTTGTCGTCTTTCTAGATTCAGCAGACAGAGTGAACACCCTTATAGCTAAATCGAACAGCTTCATTCTTGGCAACGCTATAATTCTATTTCATAGACTTCGTTCACCAAATATAAAACTGGTGCTTTCAAATTTCTCTCCAGCAATACCAAACGCCATTGTACAAAACTATTTGGAAAGTACACTCGAACTGGAGTTTCTCTCTCCACTATCAGTTCTTCGAGTAAGTCCTACTAATGAACTATTTTCACATGTAATAAGCTACCGTCGTCAAGTACATTACAGCTCCAAATCGGAAAAAGCTATTCCTCCTTGTTTTACAGTAAAATTCAACAACCGATCTTATCGTATTTTCATTACTCATCATGAATTCATCTGTTTCAAATGCCATAAAAGGGATCATAAAGCCGAAGACTGTCATGTAACAGTTGACCTGGATGACTCTTCAGAATGGATTGATGGTTCTGGAGAAAATATGTTCTTTAAATCAGACTATGCCTCCTCATCTCATCTGTCCAAAGCCAGCTAATCAGGGCAGCACAATTATACCACTCATTCTGCTTCAAGAAATACCGTCTAAAAACACTAACCGAATGGATCCTCATTCTTCTCAGGTCAGTGCTCAAAATTTATCGATGCCTCCCTCGTTTGAACCAAAAATCATCACCACTCTTCCAAAATCTTCAAAAAGAAGACTCTCGGATACCACTTCAGTTGCCTCCAGCTCACAGCAACCTGATCTTAAAAAAACACAAGAAGACACCAACAACTCAAGCCTTAAGACGGTTAAAGACAAAACAGACTCAGCTTCACTTCTTCTAGAGTTTAATTTGGAAACAAAAACCCCAGATCCGATCTCATCCAAGATTGAAAGCCGAACTTTTGTGAGCCTCAGTGCTACCAAAGCACGCCTTACTCGACTCGCCAAGAGATTATCCAGCCCTCAAAAAACCTCCAACATTTTTTTCATTTAAGGTGCACCTCACTTATATTATTTTCGGCATCATGGAGTTCAGATTACTATCATGAAACTTCAACGGTCTCTATGCGCACTGGGAAGATTTCAAACTTCTGATTCAAAACTATAAACCATGCATCATCGCCCTTCAAGAAACTCACCTCAAACCAAATAATCCTCCTCAACTACGAGATTACAATATTTTTTTCGAAACCTACAATCTTCAACTTTGCACAAGGACATGTCCTTCTGGCTGCCCACAACAATCTACCAAGCAGCAAGATCACCATTTCTACAGATATTTAGCTCATTGCAGCCACAATTCACACCACAACTCCAATCAGCTGCGGCTCAATATAGCTTTAGTCTGGCAAACCATTTCAATCTAATGAACTACTTCCATCCCTGCAAGACATCGAGTCACCAATAATTTTAACTGTAGACTACTACGCCAATAACCTGCTTTGGGGCAATACCAAAATCAACAACAATTACCGACAACTGGAAAAACTCATCTTTTCTACCGATCTCGCTCCTCTTCATTCTTAAGAAAAAACTCATTTCAACCTTACACATCAAGTTTGGTCCACTTTAGTTTTAGTTCTGGTCTCATTTTCATTACTCGCTGATCTACAAATCTATGGACATTCGGATTTTGCAGAAAGCGATCATTGCCCCGTTCTACTGCATTCTATCACCAACAAACTCGATATACAACCCCTCTATCGGCCTTTTTCATACAGAAAAACCAATTGAACTGAATTTTGTTCACGCTAATCTACAGTCGTTAACTTTACAGTCACAGAAAATCTACACCAAACAACTCAAACTTTTTGCGACATCATTATCCAACTGGCTCGATCCTGTTCTCTCCCTTCTAAACACTCGGCCAATCGCCAACTAGTACCTTGGTGAAATCCAGCATGTTCCTCTGCTCTTCGCAAACGTCGAAAGGCCCTGAGAAAACTCAAACGGAACCAGATTACAGACAATCTGATTTTATTCAGAAAGATGGATGCTGAAACCAAAAAGAATTTTAAAAAATTCTCGCCTCAGTACCTAACACTCCTCCGTTGATCAACTCTATCCACAAACACCTACTCGCAAGATTTGGTCCATGATAAATGCATTAGAAAAAAAGTCAACCTTTCATATCATCTCTGGAATTTACAATTCATCAAGCTATCCATTCTACAAAAATTGGTGCAATGAACTTTATGCCCTTTACGTAGCTGTTAACTAAATAGCCTCTAAAGGAAAACCGCAATCAGAAATATCTGCTACTAACACACTCCCTATCTTCACTATTGAGTCTACAAAACCAATGAGCAAAGCAACAACACTCCCTCGCCAAAAAATCACCGAACTGCATGGATACCCGGCCACAAAAGCATACCAGGCAACAACTTCACTGACAAAACCGCAAAACAAGGTTCTATAAGCTTTCTAATTCCAACCGTTCCAGTTCACTTAGCCAATTTCCGACGTATCATCAAACTTCAACTAAAAGAACAATGGCAACATAAGTGGACTAACTTCAGTCACTACCAACTTCGCTTCTTAAAACCCTCTGTTAAAAAATGGAAATCAAACCTCTCATTCGATAGGACACACGAAGTTGTTCTCGCATGTGTGCGCATTGGCCACACTCTTCTAACGGTCGTTGCGCTTTGATGCCGGCTATCGCTTCGGTGTATGCATGTGTGTGAATTGATGGTATGCTTTGGTGGCTGACTCAGAAAAAAATTATCGTTTAATAGGAAACGTCGAAGGCGGCAGGAGGATTGTTCAAGGCTATGATGGTCTTAGAAAAAGTAAATATAATGCAATATATTAGATATGAAGATGGCAGAGACGGCTGCGCGTGCGCAGGATTGGATGGTACGCTTTCACACCATCTAGGATGATCAGGAGGATAAGAAAAAATAAGTGATGTATATTATCGTTGACCAGTAAAGGGGGTTGAAGGGGAAATGGGGACTAAGGTTAGTTTCGGGCAGTAGATTTAAATTATCAGTTAATTTTTAAACAGTTTGGAATACTGGATAGCTTCAGACAACAGAGCAGGGGTTGGGTTATTATGTGAAAAATAATAATTAAAAAATAATATGGTATGTGTGGAAAAATAAGTAAATTATATATTATAATATGACTCTAAGAGGGGGATGAATGAACGAAGAGGACTCAGGTTAGTTTCATAATTTAAATATGTTTTATTAGTTAATTTTTAAATGGTTTGGATAACCAAAATGTCTGAAGGCAATGGTTAGGGGTGCCCTTCCTAGGAAGGGGGGTTGGTAATCGGATTAGCAGAACCGTGGGGAAGCTTGGTGGAGGAATTGGGGTTATAATTTAAATATATACAAGTAAATATTAAAATATAGGTTGAGGCCCCTTTTCTAGGAGACAGGGTGTTTGGATTATCGGTCTGGAACAGTCTAAGGGATGAGGTTGGGTGAATTTTGAATCTCCTGGCGAAAAATTGGGCCATAATTTAATTAAATACAAGTAAAATTTAAAAAATAGGTTACTTTATAGCTATAGCATAAGAATTTAGATGGAGGCTCTTTTCTGGGGGACTGGGTGTTCGGATTACTGGAGGGTAAGGGTTGGGGGCTGTACTAGATCGTGTTCGGGTTACCGTGACTATGGGGGAACGAGACGGGGAAACCTCAGGAAAATTTGGGGCAAACATAAAGAACCAGGGAAAATTTGGGTAAACTCGGGGAAACTTGAGTGAATTTTAAACACCGTGGCAAGAATTGGAGTTAGTTTTTGTCCCCTCCCCTCCTATACTTTAGTAAGGTTTTTGGCCTGCGGACACAGTTTTGAGGTGACATCAGGCTTCGCAGCTCCAGCATTTATATACTACTCAGTAATGGATTCTGTTAGTTTTAATATTTTTTGGCAAGAGAACTTGTTAATATCTTCTAAATGCTTTAATTTGGTGAACTTGGATTATGTGAGGAGTTGGTGCATAGTAGCTAGTAAACAATCTGGAGGCTGCGCTATATGACACAAAAAAAGTTACACAGATGCATTTTTCATTTATATTTAAAATATGAGATACTTGTATTTTAATACTTTTACAATATAAAGCGAATTAAGAAAAATAAGAAAATTACGATGTACACTAAAAACATTAAACGATCTATTACAGCGGCTAACTGGTAACACTGATCGTTATGACCAATTTGAATAACATCGTTTTCATTATCATTCGAACTGCTACTAATGTTCTTATTTGACCGTTCACTTATTCCACTTGATACTGTATCCCTTTTCACCCCATCCTTTAAATAAATAAATAATTTCGCCGTTCAAATAAGTTTATCAAAAGGTAAATGACAAAATTATTTATATATAATATATGAATAATTTTTTTGTGCACTTGTTCACAATTTGTGCAATATACATATGTAGAATTATTCTCCTTTAATATTATCACCCTTTTTTTTTTTTTGTTTCAAATTTCTTGAATAAAATAAATTTGATTTTAAAACTGTTAACGGTATTATCGAAAATAGAAACCACTTTCTATTATAAAATTATTATAAAGAGTATTCTAAACAATGGAACTTCAATGTACAAGTAAAAATATGTACGCTCCATGCATGGGAATGTATTCTTTAATGAATTCTAAAAAAATTTTCTTTGCTATACTGAATGAAAATAGCACGTAAAAATAGAAGTTCAATTTTTTCATTATACTATGTTTTTCATTAACAAAATCGAAATCCATTAAACTTTTTTAATAAACTTGTCGGTGATTAAAAACTTTCGAAACGCACGCACACACACTATCCTTTTATGCAAATCTTTTGTTAAAATTGACTGAAAAATTCATTGTTTAAAATTATACCTATATTTTTTTTTTTTTTTTTGGCATCGAAAATTCTATCTATTGTCTATATGATATTTAGTTTTGTTTACATTAATAATTATATGTTAATTCGTGAATTCAAAATAATATAATTAAATAAAATTAAAGATAATTTAGTTATTCTATAAAACTTATAATTTTGTCACTTCCGAAAAGGGCCCCTAATATTTCCGTAGCCCCGGGCCTATCATGCACTTAATCCGGGCCTGGTACCATCATAGCATTGGCTTCATACGAGAGAGGTCAATGTTATTTTCCGTAAGGGTATTTAATGTTAATTCCGTAAAAGTGACTGCATCAAGGTTTTCAGTAATAGTAACTGTCAGCAACGATTCAATGGCGATTCCATCCTTAAAGTAACGTATTGCATCGACTAGTAAATTATTTCATTTATTTCATCATGTCATACTATGAACAAGCAATTTATTGAGCATATTATCTTAATTGATGGTATTTTTTAAGGTAGGGTATTAGTATTTTAAGGTAGGGCACTTCGCCATTATGTACCCCCCCCCCCCCCCCCTCCCCGGCTACGGCCCAGCCTTAAATCCGTTATATTTGTATTCAGTCATTGTCTTTGTTAATTTATATCGTATAATAACTTCCGTAATCATGAAGTTTTGTCTTCAAAACGCGTCGAGGTAATATATTAGTGTATTTTTACTTATTATATGTAAAAATTTGTCGAAAATATTTTGTTGGCATTTTTGAGTATTTTTAACTTCTAAAAATATATGAAATGAACATGGAGTATTTAAATAATTTGGGAAATATAGTATGCAAACGACAACAGTGTTCGAACGGTCATATATCTCCTTCAGTTATTATAAACATTTTACACGAACTGAAAAAAAAAAAAATAGAACGGATTTTTTTTTAATCCTTTAAAAGCTGGTAGGTATAAATTGTTTCTCAGTGCTCTTAGAATTTTCATTTTATGGACGTAGGTAACCTGAAAATTCGGAAAATAGAGAAAATTATAAAGAATTATTGAATTTATTTGCAGAAAATGATGAAAAATTACTAGTTCATTTAAAAAATTGTCATATGTTGAAGCCATGCAAGTTATTAAAAAAGAAGTTTGAGAAGCGAAATTTATTGCTCTTATTGTTGATGAATCAACGGACACTTCTGAAAAATGTTTATTTCTCCACATTAATATCAGAGCTAATTAACATCATTTGATTAACTAATACTGGTGAATCACAATTAATTTAATATCAATATATAGTATATCCATTTGTTTCTTTAAATATATAAAGCTTTTATTCTATTTACCAAAACTTTAGTTAAACTTGTATGTTACCTTTTTAATAGATATATGAAGATAATTGACAAAGTTTGAATTCAAAGCTTTAATAACAATTCTCGGCAGCGGTTTCATAGTTGTAGAATGTATGGTACACAAGTTGAACGTAATTAAACTGACAACCAAATAAGTCATTGATAAACACATGGTGCTTCCATAGAATGTTACTAGATTAAGGTAACAAAGTAAGACGTTATTTCATAATTATCTACTCAATATTTCATAATAAAAATTTATTTATGATTCATTTGTATACGAATATTAAATATATCAATAAACTAGTAGAATTTTATGAATCCTATTTTTTGAAAGCAACTAGAATTATAAAAATTATTTCCCCAATGCTGAAGATGTACCGCGGTGCTAAAAAATTAACGCAAAGCAAATTTAGCAACTTGTAAATAATTTATATGTTCCAGATAATAGAGAAAAATTCTGTCTAAATTTGTCGATCAATCTATTTAACGAAAAATAGAGAAATCTAGTGATGGACCAACGTTTTGTGTGTGTGTGTGTGTATGGGTGGAGGGGGCATAGATCTCCCCCATAGCCAAAGAAATAAAATACATTCAGACACGCATCCACATAGTCTACATCTTTAGTAATATCTATTATGAAGGAATTCATTTTAGAATATAATTAAACGTAAATAAAAAATAAATATTATGTGTACAAATTTTGCACTACAAGATAAATGAACAAGCTATGAAAGTAAAAAAGAGCGATTATTGTATTTCAAATGAATATATTAATTAAAGTAAATTTCATTTATTTGCCGCTTTCCATTTATTTTTTATAATGATGTGACATTTAAATACAGAACTGAATTTCAGACGCGTCTACAGTTAATAATGGGCACTTTATTTTCAAATTTTTGTAATTCAATAATACATATAATGTGTAACATCGGAAATAGTTTCACGCTAGTGTTAATAGAAACAGAAAAAAGAGAGATATATGTTAGGCAAAATCTTTTAATACTAAATTTAAATCTGAAATTTACACCGTTAAAACAACACTGTATGAGGTAATCTTGACTAAATCATTGTGTGATCTTCTATAAATGTTTATCTCTTGAAGAGCACTATTCGACTTTTTGGAGAAACGTTTAATATCGGTATTACAAGTAAAAGCATTACCAGTGTTTTACTACCTTTGCTAAAAGACTCTTGACAGTTTTTGATTTACTCTGCAGCCTTGATGACATAGTTTGGACAGATATTTGTTTAATTATAATAGGTAGCATCTGTAGCAATGCTGGTAACGCCAAAATATTAAAATTTTCAGTACATTCTCTCAGTATTTTTTATAACTTTTCTACTACCAGTGTAATTTGTTCTCCATTTACCGTAGTAATATATTTTATCAATTTTCAATCATTTTTGAAAAACAAGTTGTGAAATCAATGTGTGGTTTTTTTAATAATTTTATCTATTATTTCAAAACATTCGCCTGTTTTTCATACAACTGAACAGGTGCTAATGAAACCTTACATCCGTGAGTTTAATTTTTTTTTCAGCTTAATTTCATGAGGACATCTAAGAATTAATTGTTTTGAAATATTTTTAGTTTCATTTTAAATATACGCGGGTTTTCAAATTTTAAATCAGATCTTAAATTATTTAACGTTAGTAAGAGTAATTTTCACGTTTTTATTGCTTTTGTGGCAGTATATTTAAGCTTTTGTAAATGATTAACCAGCTGTTTACACAGACCTAACGTTATTATTGTACACTTGATAGCAAATAATGCTCAAAAACTAATGTAACTGTTCCTTATTTCCTCTTATTGCACAGCTACGATCGTCATTAAGAAAAGGAAAGTCTGTCAAAATTCTTGTAACAGTTTCTTTAAATGATCACGTTACTGCTTTTTTGTAAACAGTCCATTTTATTTGACGCAGCGCTAATAGTTGGATTATGATATATTTTACGCCGATTTGCTAATTCTAAAATAATTTACTATTCAGGAGCATGCTGAATAAGCATCCTGTTTAATGGTTGGAGCACAACTATTTTTTCTTCAGTAATATATTGGGCTTTTGTGTTGGTCTCAGTTCTCCTGACTCAGTTAGCGCTAACTGACATGGCACTATGATGATGACAAATATCGCTCCTCCTATTTTCTTTACAGATGACAACATTATTTTATATTCGCTTCCTCGCAATATTTCAGTTGCTAATGACAAACTTAATACTTCTCTTTTTAACTTGCAAACAGCCTTCTCTAAAATTCACCTTTCAACTTCATTTATAGTCTTCACCTTGTACCCTTGTAATCCTTCCTTAATTAATTTATTCTTAAATAATTTCTCCTTCCCTCAAGTTTCCTTTTTTCAATACCTTAGTATACCTTTAGATAGCTGTTTTTATTTCCATGTACATATAAATGATCTCTTTATAACTGCCTTTAAAAAATTACACCTCATCAAAGCACTCTTTTCGAGCAAGTAAGGTGATCCCTTTATTTTGTAGAAATCTGTCATTTCGATAATGCTCCGAAACTTATTCCCTTCGAGTCTTTGTGTTCGCCTATATAATAGAGCTCTACTCCTGACCTAGCAATCCCCTTCGAAAACTAATTCTAGTTCATTGGAAGATCTCACCTAGAATACCGATTTCTAATCAAATGTCTTTCAGTCTCCTCTTCCAAACTCATCTATTCTTACATATTCCTTTTCCACAACTAGCGATTCTTCTCTCAAAAAATTTCTATTCATGCTTACATATCTCTTCGCTTATATTTTTCCTACATTTTTTTTCTTAAATAAATCTCCATACTTCATTCCAAATTTTTCTAACATTCTTCATCTTCCTAAATTCATCATCCTTCCTGTATAACTCGACTCGATTGTTACTAGTAAATTCAATTGCATCATCAATTTTACATTCCGATTTTCTCAAAAAAACTTAAACAAGTAGGAGCCGCCTTTGCCATCTGTCTCTTGATCATTCTGAATCCAATAAATAATTTTCCTTCTGTTCCATCTTCACCGCCAAATCCTTAACTATTCTGCATGCTATCCTTTATATCTTCTTTTTTTAATTATTCCAATAATTTTTTTTGTTTTTCCTGATGTTAGAAGTGTACCTCTTCCCTCGGTAGATCCAGTTATCCTTTTTATTCAATCGTCTACCCGTCGTTTTATTCATATTAATGGGTCGCTGGCCATGCAGGGATTGAAAATAATAAGTAAGTTAAATTGTTAATTCGATGTGTTGCACATACCGTGCGATTTATTACTATTCTTTTTTTTTTATATTAATTTTCTTTCAATAATAGCTGTTCTAAATTTTGACTGTATATTTATTTTTCCTTTTTTCTAATTCTCAATCTGTCAACCCTTCTATTTAGCCTTTCCCGCCTTCCAGACCATGGACCATAACTATCCTCATTTCAGTCATTTTTTCATTTCTCCAACTTCCCCCTTTATAATTCCTATTATTGTCCCTTTCCTTTCCACAGTTTGCAACTGCCTTAAAATGTAGTTTCTTTTCTTCCTTCCAGGTAACGCTAAGTGAATGTCCTCAAAGCTCAAGGAAAAAAATCTTTAACCCTAAAACAGTCGCGCCTTTCCGTGAAACGTAAGTGATCGCGTGGGGAGCATTTTGCTGCCCATACTTAAAATGATTTTTTTTTGCAAATAATAATTGAATAAGTTAACAATGATTTTAAAAGGCTAGAATAAAACATAAACTATCAGAAAAAGTAACGTTTACTAAAATTTTAAATTTAGTATTAGATAAAAAATGCATTGGGAAATCTTAGGTAAAATTTCTTGAATTTTATCAACATGTTTTACTTAATCTACATAAAAAAGAAAAAAATTAAACTTAATAACAAAATTAGACACGTTTTCATCATCTACGATATGTATTTCAGCAAAATAGTCCTAACACATGTACATAAAATGTTCGTTGCACAGTTGCGCATCTATTGCACCCTTTCTTGGTGCTTCTATTTCTCTTGGACGGACATACTGCGCATATCTCTACCTGAAAGTATATTTTGATGTTCCGATGGCACAAAACGGGCGATTTGGTTTCTCAGCTGTTTCTGCAAACTGTTTACGTCGGATCTTCTAATTTTATGTGGTCATAGCCAGAGAAATTTCTTTCAAAAGCATTCGTCGTAATAATAAGTGGTCAGTATTTTCTTTGTATATTATTTGACTATTTATGCCGGCAATATTCGGAATTGAGAAAAATAATCCCATCGGCCATCTGCCAGTCATTCTACTCATCGAATATTCTTCTTTCGTTTGATCGACTACATCAACTCCACCTTTAGTCTCATTGTAATATGTTATGATTTCTGGTTTCTCAGCAGTTTCAACGATCTTATTATCATCGTGTAAAGTTGATAATAGTAGAACCGTTTTTTTTTTTTTTTTGCTTTTTATTAGGCACATAGGATATTACAACCTTCTTGTCACCAAATCCGAACATTGTACTCGGCTTAACTCTATTTTTTGTAGCTAGAAAGCGAAGTGGGATTTCTTTTCTGATTTTTTGTCACACATCATTTACCTAAAAATATATGAAATAAACTACGCCGAACAAAAATAACAAAAAACTCCCAATAATTAATCAAAACAAACTAAATATCAATATTATTATGATATTTACATCAAAACAACATTATACACAATAAGTAATATTTCCACGAATTTTACTTAAGTGAGTAGTCGCGCAGTGAGCAATATGCCGCCAAACGTGACACACCAACAACAACCGTTGTTTCTTGCGGTCGGTCACCCGCGCACTGAATTTCTTCAAATTTCTAAAACAAGGAGGTGAGGTACGAAGGGAGCTACTAGAACGCTTTACCTTGACAAATGCATCGTGTACAAAATAACACGAATTTTTTGCCGCGGGCAGCAAAATGCTCATAGCGCGAGTACTCTAGGGTTATAATATATTCTATAATATACACTTCATTTGACATTAGTTCACATGTTGTAGTAGTCTCCCCTGTAAGACTAAACCAAATAAATAAAATTGCTCTGTAGGGAACACTAAATAATTTTACTGAATATCTTCAATAAACTTTCTTTCGCCATTTAAATGGCCTGACATATTTTAGTGGCCCATAAAAATAATGTCTTCTTAACAAACTAAAACTATCTTAAATATTTAAAGCTTTCATAGCGATTACTCATAACAAATAATTTTCGGAAACAACTGTGTTTTAAAAGATATTTATTCGCTTAACGTTTCGACCAACTTACACTGGCCATCATCAGAAGCAAACTGAAGAACGGCCAAATTTCAACAGAGAAGAAGGTCTACGTGTTCCCACGGCATGGAAACCAGTCATACGGTTGACGATCTTGCATCTATAACAGCGGCCAGGTAGGTTTCATTTTTCTTTTCCATCTCTGGGTTATTTGGTTTTAATTTTGAGTGTCTTTTTAGGTACCCTGACGTCCGCCACCGCATTTCACTTCTTCTTGGTTTCTTGTTCCCACATCCCTCCGGTCCGAGTGGTTTCTTCTTTCGATTGGATTTGCTTTGCTTCACTTCGTTTGGTTTGGCTTCCCTTGGTATGGTGCCCGGGGCCTTGCCCTCCGGTGTATCCTCCGGATAGGTTTCGAGTGGGTCCTCAGGTGAGGTTTGCAGTCAACTTTTAGGCGGGGTTCCTGTCATTTTCACTCGTCGGGCTAGGTGTACAGTCATTCTCAAGTGAGGATTCCAACCAATTTTCAGGTAGTTTCCAGTCCATGTTCAGGTAAATTATTTTTATTTTATTTATTTTTTATTATAGGTTTCTTCAACTGTTTTTTGTTGTAATATTTTATATTTTTGTTTTGTTCGATTGGTTGTTCTTTGCGTTTCCCTTGTGGGATTTTCGTTCTTTTATTTTTTGTGGCGTTCTCTGTTAGCACTTCTTTTTCGATTTTTTGTCGCTCTTTGTGTACGCTTCTGTATTTATTTTTATTTTTATTTTTATAAGTTGTTATCTGTTTTTATTTCTCCCTTGTCCCAACTGTGACCCGATGTGTTTTTTTGTGCTCCTTTTATATTTTTTTACCTTTTTTCTCATATGTTTTTATATTATTTTTTTATCTATCTGTTGTTATGCGTTTTGTCGGTTTTTCCTGTTTAGAGGTAGGTTTTCTGTTTTGATTTGGGTTTTTCATGATTTTTGATTCTTATTTTATTGTTATTGTCGATCGAAATTTTCGCTCCGTTCTTCAGTTTGCTTCTGATGATGGCCAGTGTAAGCTGGTCGAAACGTTAAGCGAATAAATATCTTTTAAAACACAGTTGTTTCCGAAAATTATTTGTTATAAAACTATCTTATTTTTAAATTAATTAATAGAGTTTCAGCTCAGTTGAAAATATAACTCCACGAAAGACTTTTGAGTGCTTTTTTTTCTTACCGCTTCGGCCTACTAGGGACCACGTAGTTTCAGTTGTCATTCCTTCTTTTGCCTTCATTTGCGCCTAATATTTCTTCATGCATTCGCTATGGGTTTTCCTTCTTCCCAACGTCCATAATGAACCCTTTTGTATTTTCAGTTTTTCTGTAAATTGCTTTCCTCTTACCATTTATGTTAATATGACCCGGCTATGAATGTCTTCAACTGTTATTTGAATTTCTGTCATATCCCACTTTGTTTCTTTCAACCAATTCCATTTTGTTTTTTGAATTTGTACATATGAAAATATTCTGTTGGTTAGTCTTATGTTGTGATCATTCTCATGATATGACCATAAAACCAATTCTCTTTTTTCTAATTATCTGTATTATACTTTCATCGTCAAAGTATAATCCACTGTTACGTCTTCTCCTGTAAATGTTATTATCAAAAATTTTCCTTCGAATCTTCCTGTTTTTCTATGTTTTTTTATTATTGTTTAATACAAGACATTCCGACGCATTGAGCACTTCAAGCAAGACTACCGTGCTACAGTGTCTATAGCATTAAAAGATATAGTTTCTTTCCTGCATATTTCTTTTGTCAGTCGGTATGCGACCTCCATTTTATTGACTCGGGTTCCTATTGCTGGCTTTTCAGACATATTTGCTCTATCCATTTTCCTAAATATTTAAATTGCTCCACTCTTGTTATTTTTATTGTAATTCAGGTTTTGCCATTCTAGCGCTTCTTTCAAGCTGGTTATAAACTGTTTTCTCATAAGAGATCTGTAGACCTTCTTTTTTAGTTTATGTACTTGACCTTTTTATTTTTGTTTCCGCTGTCATTATAGAATTCGACCAGATCACTAAGTCATCTGCAAAAGTTGGTTGGTCTAGTTAGAGCTCGCAGACGCTTTAAAAGAACGATATATAATATAACTTTTCTTCTTTTCGGCCGCCATTATTCTTTGATTTTTCAAGGAATGAGCGATTGCGGAAAAGTTTTTTTTCTTCGTTCATATTTGCTTGGTTGTCATTCGTTCTATGCTAATCCAACGATTTTTGTAGATTGAAAAAAATCTAAGCGTTCATTCAGGGTGGAAAAGTTAAATTGTATCTAAATAAAATGCATTTTGGCGAACATTTCATCCAATGATAGGAAATAATTAAGTTTCAGTTATGTTTTTATATTAATTTTAAGTTGCTCGTTTCTTTTGGTACAATGTTTTATTCTGGCCGTGTCAATAGGTAGTTCGCTGCTGGTTATGTTCAGCGTTCTGGTTGATTTTTTTGGGGTTTATAATAATGTGTACCAGGATATGTACACCATCATACATACATAGGTGTTTATGGTAATTTCACGCTTGTTCTAATGCGCCATATAGTATCTTATAGATTGTCAATTCTAATCGAATGTGTTCTTCTTTTTTGTTTTGTAAATATATGTTGGAGCTGGTATGCTGTGTTTACTTTATTATATGTGTTGCACTGCAACAATTACGACGACAATATACAATTGTAATTTCTCTTTTGTTAAATGACTAAAAGTCTGGTTTTAGTTTTGGGATACACACATACATGTAATTTATTGTGTTTTAACAACATATGTATGGTTTCGGTTTGCCTTCATTTTTTGTGACCTAGTGACTACAAAAAATGTTAATTAAAATTACATTATATGTGTTACACATATCGAATTATCATTATAAGTAACTACAGCAGACTTATCTAGATTTATATTTTAAAAGTATATTACTATTAAAAAAAAGTTAAACAAATAAATATTGATTATCCGTAACACAGCTATGATATATTGTGTTTTATTTTTGAAAATAAATGCTGCTATGAAGAAAACACAAATATAAATATCATTCAGTTGATCGTTACATAGTTTTACCACAACATCGTCAAACATTCAAGTTTTTGCTTTTCATAAAAAGAGAAAAAGCTTTGCATAATACATGAAAATAATAAAATTCAATCCAACATTTACATGTTCTTTAATGTTTGTACTTGCTTAGATAAATTAATAAAACTCGAGAAAAAAGCATTTTTTGAACAACTTACTTATATTTGGTGTCTGACTGAGCATAACAGGAGCTTTTCGGCACATCAAGATTAAAAGTAAACAGCAAGTTATTGAATTGATAGCAGTTATTGAATACTTTTCAGTGATATACGGAGGCAGCCAGAATACTGCTAATACTAGTAAAGTCATTACTGCAAAAAAGTAATAACAGCAATATTACTAGTGGCAAAAAAATTGTTATTGATAAAAATGATCTAATGTGTAAAGTTCAAATAATATTAATCATGATACGGAAGACACTTTTATTCATTATTATAGGCGGGATGTATAGCGCTGGAATTTCTGAACATCTCTTGATTCGAAAGAAGGGTCAATAATTCAAATTTGAAACTGAATAGATGCGAGAAAGGTATCTAAATATAAAATCTTCAATTTAATAAAAATAATAATCCGGCAATGCACTATGTAATATATATTAATGATGAGTCGTACTCCACACAGAATTTATGATACACAGAAATTAGTTTATAATACGCATATTTTATATTGAACGCATGCACATGGGGGCGCAAAAAAAGGATAACAATTTTTTCAAAATTATAAATATGACGCCGGGTTTAAGTGTACTTTTTTTTTTCATCAATTTACGCAGTTGTTCGATTTTCATTCGATTTTATGCTGAACTGTCCGAATATGGTCTTACGATAAAATTTGGTTTTGCACAGAACAGGTGCTAAATTAAAACGTTGGCCTGCGCTGGGAGTGCCCGAGCAACCTTGGACCCTCCGTTGCTGCGCCCCTACATGGACATATAATATGTTTAATAAAAAATTTACTCATTTGCTGCAGTAAACTACTATATATGTATATACCAATCAGTTCGTTTAAATATATGTAAATACGAATTTGAAAATTAGTATAAACAAATATTAGCTGGGTTATATAATCAAATAAATATTTAAGTAATCTCAAGTATATTACCAATGGGTGTATAATTACAATTATTGAAGTGTGCATGTCTAATAAGTAATTAACATTTCCAGAATGAGTGTTAATTTTATAAATATTACCCTTTCAGTTTTCATATTTTATAAATAACCATTTTTCGTTCTTTTTTACACTTCTAGAAGGAAAAATCAGTTTAACGATGATTGTATAGTCAAGGGCGTCGCCAGCCGATGAACCAGAAGATGATAGAAAGAGGATATGAGTGTTACAGGAAAAGTAAAATTTATAATTTGTAAAGGCTTAATATTTTATTAAACAAGAATAAATTACTAATTAAAACACATAATTTTCGTGGGTTTCTGGCAAATTGTTCTACTACTTTATTATAAAAGTCTTCCCCAAATTGTCCATGATTACGCGCCTATGAATACTCATCATGGCCAGTTAATTAAAAAGTTTCAAGGCTCCAGGGGAGGCTGCTGCCCCCCGCTCCCTGACGACGTGCATGTGAGTACTATTTTCATTTCGTACTATCACCTGTCGCTAAATTTGAAGATAAGACACATGTGTAGCATCAATTAAGCATGTTAGTTGTTATAATAACAATAATAATAATAATAATGGTATTTAAGAAGGATAACAATTTTAAAAAATTACAAACCTAAAGCTGGTAACTTAATAAATGAAAAATAAAAGCTATGTTTTTTCTTGATAAAAAAACAAAATTCAACCTCGGACAAAGTCACAATGTTTTTCTTTCCGTTATAAATATTATGGTTTACCGTTGTACGTGATATTTCCCAGTTGTCCAATAACATATCTTCACCTATCTGATTATAACTTGTATAAGTTCACAAATAATTATACACGTAATATAAAACCAAGTTTTTGTTATTTCATTCATAAAACGTTACAATAAAAACGCTGCAAATTCCTGAATCAAATTAAATTTTAAAACAATTATGAAAAAAGTTAACGATGAAATGAATTCAAATGGGACTTCAAAATATTTCTTAGATTAAAAGATTAGTTTTAATATATAATCTTTAGTTATCACTTAAACTTCGGTTTCAACTTATTGCTGCAGATGTATTATGTAAAATTTTTATATCCTTCTCCCTGTTGCAGTTAAAAAAAACTTCGCATATAAGCTGCTGACTTGTGTCATAATTATACGTAATTCTGTATATGCTGTCTGGAAGCGGAAAGTGTACTTTTACCTACCCTTAACAATTAAGGTTGACTTATTTTCGGGCATTAATTAAATTTTTGGTTTTTCATTTTCTTTCTAATGCGGTTCTTGAAACCTGGTGATGGATGTTCCAGTATTGCTTCGTAGGTTATTTATTTCTTTCATTTCCGACCGTTGGCGATGGACGCTCTGAGACTCATTGTGATGATGCGATGAAGTAAGTTTCATCTTCATTCCTATAATAAGTGAGCAATTCACTCACAATTTCCGAACGTGTTGCTTTTTGTTCGGCTGACAAGAAATGTTGCTTTATTGCTGAAATCCGACCCGACGGACTGTTCTCGTTGTATTTTCAAATTTTTGTCAGTTTCTCTTTAAACAAATCCCACTGCCACGTGACATCAACGTGCCCTTAAGACTGAAATCCACAAACCGAAGTTTCGATCGGCTGTCTACATTGCCTACAACGCTCACTAGAGCGCACTGTGCATTACTTTTGAGACAAACCTCGTACACGAATGATATGTATGTATGTATGTTGGATTCTCTCTACTCGGTTGAAAATTGGCCAAACCTGTATGTTTCTGGTCACCTAGGCTTCATCTAAAACATTTCGTTTTGGATTAAGTTAGGGAGGAGACGGTTGTTATAGCTTTGGTGCCTGTGTCAGTCTTTAGTTTGTAGCGATTCAGCCGAATAACATCGAGCTGAGAAAAATATATAAAATTCTGTATATCCCATGTGTTTGTTTAATTGTTGCGAAAAATACGGTGATATGTCATAGTGAGAATCAAGTTTCACTCTGCTTGTGTTTTTCTGTTTTTCTTTTTTTTTTTTATGTTCTATGTGTAGGAAAAATAAGTCCGGCACAATATTATGGTAATTTTTTGTGTATTTTTCTAATTTTGTTACAGGATTTTCCCCTTCATAGTTTCATCTCTACTCCCATATGTGATGCAAACCATACCTTCTTTGAATGCCTCGCCCTTGATTCTGAACGCTCTGCATTGTACTCAAAAATCTTAGCACTGGGTCTTCCTGCTCCTTATAATTCTTCCTTTGTCGTTTCCTTCTCATTTCCAGCTATAATTCCTGTAGTTCAATCTTTCCTAAGCTCTCAGGTCTCTTTATTTAACCCTTTCTATAATTTCTGCAGTTGTTGGGGTCTCCAGCGACTTTTGTTCATCAAGGGTTAGGATATTTGAGCATAGGCGTATACTATATACCACGTAACACAGAGTATATGATTTTTTTAAACTGCCCATATTTTCACATTTATGATTTTATTCAGCGTTCTGATTACTGGTATAAGTAACTTATTATTTATTTCTGACATTTGTTTTTTTACTTTCGTAGAAATAATTTTTATTTTCTAGGAAATTAAAAATTCATTTATATTTTAAAATTCACTGATAGAGTAATGTTAGCGGGTGCAGATAATCTGGAAAGCAGTGATCCTGATGAAGTGGATACTACAAGAGGAAATATTTTAAGCACAGATACTGAGTAAAAATAATAGAGAACAATGAAAATTTTTGGTCATATGTAAAATATTTGATTTTTTTAAAAAACAGAAATGTACATATTTGAAGAAACGATCGCAGTGAAATTTTGTTAGCTATTTCGCCTTTTTTGGAAATTAGTTCCTAATATTGTACGCAAGCATTACCTAAACATTCCCGTTGACAAGCTCAAAAACTGTTCAAGAAAATAAAAAAAAACATTAAGAAAATAGAGAAAACAGAAATAGGCAAGGTCAGCTATTTCTGAATATTATAAACGGGATTAGGTAAACGTTTTTAGCCGACATACTAAAAAAAAAAAAAAGCAAAATAAAAAAAAAAAGAGGAAATGATTTTTGTCCAGTCACACTATTTTAGAACTGATGAAATAGAAAAATCATATCACGGCTAGATGAGGGCTTTGATGTTACCCAAACGCGATCGTGGAAAATACCAAATACTTCACTCGGACCTCTGTCCCGGACAGGGTTCCGTTATTGCATTCTGCAGATTCAACTTAAATCTGCAAAAGCAATACGATACTGTCGATCAAGGATCCACTGTTACTGAAAGGAGTTTGATGACACCTTTGATCACAACTAAACTTAGTGACCACGCTTGAATTACAAAATATCTGAGCCTCTCATGGCGATTAAATTTCTAAACAACGGTACACACAAATCGATGTAGTCTGAAAAGAAACAAAAAACACTATCGCCCGATCGAGAACATATATGGTTACACTCTGACTTCTACTAATTCCTTGTAACCATCACCTAGCCGAAATCAGGAAGCCATCATCCCAGAAACAGACATGCGATCATTCTTCAAAATATCGAATACGTGCTTTCATTTTGATTGCATCATCTGAAATTTAAAAATGCGATCCCAGTACAGTGCTTAAAGCAATTACATTAGTGGATCAATTACAAGACTTCAGTTTTATTGTTCCTTTAATCATTTGCTATAACTTTCTTTCCTAAATTAATGTAGTCAATGAAATAAAAGGGACATGGGCATTGTTGCGTATGTACAAATGCTGCGAGTACTTAAATAATTATAGAAAAAACGGATTCTAATGAACCTTACCTGAGGTTAAGGAATTGTCGGAAGAATTAAAAATCAAGCTTGCACATCCAATCTAATGGAAAAAATCGAAAATATAAAATGGTGTTTCGATGAATATACTAAAAACGAATCTATAAATTATCCAAAAAAAGAAATTTGAAATAGAGATTTTTAATTGTTTATTGCATGCAATTGTTACGTCAATGATAGAAATATTTCAACAGCTGAATGAACCTTTACAAAACTGGGAAGTTCTATACAGCGTAGAAATGTGGTCAGAAAAAGTGTATTCATTTTCAAAATCATCCTACCGTCGATTCAAGATTTGATATTAGTGGAATTCTCCTCTGTGGTGAATAAATCAATACTAATTTTTATTAATGTCAAAAATAAGGAAAAATTACTGCACATTTTATCTCAAATTTTATCAAACAAAATTACCTGTTATATTTACATCTCAATATGTGGATTGCTATGCAAATTTTAATAATAACACGAGTAACTGTTGCAAATAGTAAGCGTAGCTTGAGACTAATGAAAACAAATTTGAGATCAGTGATGTCTCAAGAAGTACTTTCCAATCTAGGAATACCTTCTATAGAAAATGATATTGCAGAAAATCTTGATTTCATCACATTAATAAAGGAGTTCGATGACAAAAAAAGCTCAAATAGTTAATATTTGCTATTTATAGTTAATAAATTTTATTTAAATTTAATATTTTATTCGTAACAAAATGTAAAATTGTTTATTAAAATGATTGATGATTTAAAATAAGCATGTAATGATCTTATATGTAATGAAAAAAATAGATTAAGTTGTTGTTAAGAATTCCTAAAATTATAACGGTGATTTTTTGCGGCAGTAAAAATTAGTGCTGTAAATTAATTTAATACTTTAAACCGAAAAATATTTTTATATTAATTTATTGTTTATTTTACTTAAATCATTTTAATTAGATAAAAAATTTAGAAATTCAGATGTTTTTAAAGTTACAATTTTAAATTCGAATTCAATTCCTTGAAGGTTTGCCCAAAGGCGTCCGAGAGGCTAAAGCCAGCACCGATTGTACACCAATGCGATGCTTTTTGATCAACGGTTAAACGCAATTAACCTAGTGTTAAAAAAAATAATTGCGAATATGTCTACTGATTTTTTTCTGTTTGTAATATTATAAATTATTGAACTTAGGAAAAAATCTTGTTTATGAGATGACATTATCGGCTCATTGCAATCAATCTGAAAATGCAAGGAGATTAAATTTGAATTTTCATTTTTATTTAATATATTTTTATATTTGTTTGATTTTATACTTTTATTTTAGACTTTGGTATTAGAGGATTATATAGTATAAGCTTAACATTTATCGGCTAGAATATCTGGTATCGCATTTTAGGAAAAAAAGTATACACCGTTGCTAGAAATAAAGTTCCATCACAGTCACGATTATCATCTTGATTAGCAATGTTTTTTTGTTTAGTCGTTCGTGTACGTTATTGTTTAATTTTGATTAGTGTATGTTTTTGTTTTTCCATATAATTTTTTCGTTATTACTTTCGTTTTTACATCCTTAAATCATATTTCCTTCCTTAGAGCTTTATTTCTTTTTCCAGTTTCTCCTTTATTTGTTATTAATCTTTCTTCCCAAAATTATCTCTCGCCCCCCCGACTCCACTATTTTTCGCATATTCGATCAATTATCTTTACATTAACTACATTGGCACTCATCTAATAGACTTTCTCTGGATCCTCAACCATGATGGGATTGAGGGAAATGAAAAAGTGGGATATTTATCATGCCTAGCAGTTTCAAAAAGCAATCCCATCAGTAAATTTTCAACTTATAATCTCTTCTCCTTTTCCAGAAAACTGCATTTAAAATTTTGATTTGATAAGCATATCTCTTCCTTTACCAATTTAAACTTCTTCTTTTAACATCCTCCTCGTTTTAGTTTGTGGTTCCAAGGCTTTGCTAAAATCGTTCTAACAGTTCCATGGTCAGTACTTTCGTCTGTCAATATTCGAGCAGGAAGTCGCTGATCTGGATGCACAAAAGTACACACACGCTGCACCTTGTTGTTAGTTCGAACTTCAATATTCTTTCCACTGTACGGCTTATCTTCCATGCTTTCTCGACCGACTCTTTGTGTCACCCGAATACCTGAGCACGACCTAAGGCTTCATCACCAAACACTTCAACAACTTTATCTAACGGTTCTTTCGCAGATTCACTAAGTTTCGTACAGAACTTAATGGTAAAGCGCTGCTCTACAATCGTGACAAGCAGCACGTGCATAGACACGCGAACTTCACGATACAACCGGAGAACTAATGATTGTTCGAGATTGGTAAAATTTTCTATCGATAGCGAAAAGGTAGAAAGTTAAGTTCTCGGTGTTTCCGGTTATTGATTCAAACAATATAAAACAAGTCGAAGTTCATTGCTGAGAATGATGTTTGGAGTTAGATACTGAAAACAGAAGTTATGAAAGTAGATCGATACTCCACGGATTTTTACAAGAAAGAATCAAAATTTGAAGAACAAGAGATTTAAGGCAAGATTATTTGACAAGGATAAGAATAGAAAGAGGTTATGTATCGGTTGTTTGGCCACAACTGTTAGAATTGTTTTATCAGTTGCTCATAAAGAAAACATGTTTAAAAGCAATTAGATGTTACGAATGCATTTTTTTATAGTAAAGTAAATATGATATTTATGTTGAGCAATCTGCTGGTTTTTCTATTAATAAAAATCTATTATATAAATCAAATCATTCTTTAAACGGTTTAAGAATATCATCAAAAACGTGGAATGAATATTTTAGCGACTACTTTACCAAATAAGATTTCAAAGACCCAAAATGGGACCATGTATTTCCAATTTAATAGTCTTTTTTGAAATGCATTTAATTTTGTATACTAATGATTTTCTCATAATTTTTTGGATAATGAATTGGAAGAAAAAAATTTTGTAAAATTGTTATGTACCCGATTCAAAATGTCAGAATTGCGATCCCCCAGTAAGTTTTTAGGTATGAATATTTCTTATGACAAGAAGAATTTTATTATGACATTAGATCGATCAGATTGTGCTAAGGTACTGTTGAAGAAGGCCAATCTCTACTCCTACAGAGTTAATTTCCTTTCTACATTACTCAGTAATACTAAGCCTACAAGAAGAATATCCGATTGCGAATTGGTACAATTATTACCGTATGTTTCTTAGTGTACTTTAAATATTTTTAATAGATTACGAAAAAAAAAAAAAAAAACGGATAAATTAAAATGGAAAGCATTGATATTCTGAGCTATTTGAAGCTGGTTTAGAAATTGTTTGTAATTGAAATAAAGGGTTATGCTAATGTAGATATAATGGTACAGTAGTAATCGATAAAAAATCAAATTCCGGTTGTTTAAGAGAAGCTTTTGGTGGTATAATTCGATAGAACAATTAAAAACAGAGTATAGTTACTCAAAATTTCACAGCAGCAGAATATGTGGGTTTAGCATTAATTACTTTTGAAAGTATATTTGTAAATGATTTATTAAAATAACTAAGATATAATATTGTACCATTTAATGTATACAAAGACAATATAAGCTCAATATTTTTAAATAAATCCTTTGAAAATCTAACAGGACTAAATATCTCGATGTATGGTTTCATCTTATTCATGGTTTGATTAGTAATGATGAAATAAATATAGAACAATTTGGAACTCAAAATCAGAAAGCAGATATTTTGTACTAAACCGCTACCTTGGGAAAAATTTATATTCCAAGTTTTATTTTTGATAAAATGTTATTAATATTTAATATATAAAAGTTTGAAAGAGAGTGTTCAAGTAGTAAACCTATATTTATTTGTATAATTATGATTTATATTATATTGTTTATGGTATTCAATGCACCAAACTAACCTTTGTATATTTTTGATAAATTAAATCGCTTAGTTTGTTGTATTTTTATTACTCTTTATTTGTATATACACTATTGAATATAAAATTATGTTGTCAGATATGTATATAGATATATACATGAATAATGAAGGTTTTTCTGTAATAAATTATAGTGTTATTCTTTATTCAATAAATGTTATAAGACTACATATGTTTATTTTCCTAATAATCCAAAATTAATAAGTGCTTAAAATAATATATTTCAGTGTATTTATGTATGAAGTGGCAGACAAACAATTTACCGTATTTTGATCTGGAGACATGTACACAACAGTATTCAATGAGCCGACAGTTTCCAGTATGATGGTACAAAACTGAGTTCCAGTAGGCCATTTGGAAATGTCAGTGTTGCAATACACTTCAAACACCACCGGATGTATAAGCACGACCGAACTAGTATTTCCTTGAAATACTATACAGTCTAATCCTGTATCTCGACCCATAATCGCCGGCTTAATGCTTAAACAACAAATATGCTAAGATATTTATAAGGAAAATTATTGTGTTTGACAAATATAATTATTATGTCAGTTGTAACCATTGACAAACAATTTCAGGTGGATAGGCTGGCGAAAGAAGCTATTGAAAAAGTCTTTTACATTTCACACAAAATCATATACCATCAATTTTCTCACTCCAAAAATTGTGCTCTTTTCAACTTCAAAGTTCACTGGGCTAATTCTGCCACAATTCCCGTAATACTTCTATCCATATAAAACAAGAAGTTGGAAACTGATATATGATTTTTTTTCTGGTACTTCTCTAAAATAGTAAAATGTTGAACAATTGCACGCTCTACTATAGAAACAAAAATAAATTAAGAAGAAACCCTTTTTATATTTCAAAAAATTAAAAAAGATAAATTATTTAAGAGAAAATTGGTATCCAAATTTAGATAAACAAAGTTAACAAACCTATTAAAAATAAAGATAATACTAAAACTGTTTTATTTAAAATCCAATAAAAAAGGAGATATAACCAGAGATCTGATGATTTGAAATTTCAACTTGACTATACTTATGAATAATTATAAATTGTTTTCCATAGAATTATATTATACTACAGAGAATGCAATGCAATCAGAAATGAAACAGAAAAATAAGACGTCGAAAATCGAGCTAATTATTTTTATATGCAGACAAATTCCAGACGTTTGTGTCAATTTCAAGGAGCTGTATGTAGCTAAACTACAATTTCGCTTTTCACAACTGCACTACATCACTCAAAAGAACGGGTTTTAAAACTTATACCAGTCAGTTAATGTAGTGCTCTTTATCGCCATCTAATGACACTGTAGTAGTGACAGATCTAGTGTAGCCGTATACAGAATGCTATAGCCCGGATCAAAACAAAATGTGCAGTACACAACATGCATGTAGCTCGCATAATGTGGAGAAGTATCTGGTTTTTTGATTTGCTGTTCACGCTGTTGTTGTTGGTGTGTGTATGGTTCCCAATGCATTCTTAGTAACCTACAAAGTCTGGAGAAGTACTCTCAGCGCCTGACAAACACACCAATTAACCTAAATATTAAGCTTTTTTTTTTTTTGCATATTAAAATAGTAACTTCTCAAATTTTTACTGGCAAGCTAAAAAAATTTTCTTTAGCAAGGTCAGTCTCTGCTGACAGAGAAATATTGGTAGATTTCTCTCTTTTTCAAATTACTTCAGTGATTCACAGCTCAAACCATTGCGTCTTTAATTGTTTTACTTTGCGAGTTTTTAAAAAGAACTGCAGCGTTCACACAACGTTTATTAAAAAAAAAAAAAAAAAAAGTGAAATTTGAATTAAAATATCTCTAGAACTTAAATCGCAAGCATAGTAGTATAGGCGAGGGGAATATTTTACGTTTAATTATTTTTTAAATGAAAATCGATTCGTCGATATCATAAATGTTGTCATTAAAGAATGGAATTCCACAAAACTCTGCCTTAAGTGCAACCTTGTTCACATATTCTACATAAATGATATAACAGACTGTATCAAACCTCCCGTTTTGGCTTTTCATCGACGACCTAAACATATTCTTATTGTCTAATCTTCCACTTAACGCCCAAAACATACTCCAACACAAACGATATCCCTAAAGTACAATCCAGGTCCGATGATAAATGGCCAGATTTTCTCCTCTTCCAAGACTTTATGCTTAAATGTTTTTAGAGGGCGTCAAATAACCCCAGACATAGTCTTAAATTTTTATAACTCACCTTTTTTCTATTAAACAAAATGTTAAATTCCTTGATATCCTATTTGACTCAAAATTATCCTGGCATTTCCACATGGCTAATTTAAGAACAGATTGTTTAATGTCCATGGCTATCTTAAAAACCTATTCAATAAGAAATAGAATATCCGTCCCAAATTACTCCTTTGTATATATAACGCCTTAATCCTATCTCGAATTAATTATAGGTACCAAATGTATTCATCTAACAAACAAGTTGTCTTAAATTTTCTAGATCCCATTCATCATACTTAAAAATAAATAAGCATTTTCTTGATGGTTATTACATGATACAAATAATGAATCCATTTTCCTACCTCGAAACATCCTTCTTCTTTCTTCAGCTAATCATTCCCGACTATGGTTGAACATCTATCTTTCTTTATTTTTTAATCCCCCCCCCCATTATCTTCAAATTCAGCCGGTTCCCTGTTCTCAGCCGTGGTTTCATTACTCTTTTTATCAACGCTCCGCGATCGTTTCCTTAATCAGACTGCGTTTTAATCATTCCCTTCTACCCTCTTCACGTTTTCGTTTTTCCCTGTCCTCCTCTCCCAATTGATCCCTTCGTAGTTCCATCTCTCCTCCCATATGTGATGCAAACCACATCTTCTTTGAATGTCCTGCCCTTGATTCCGAGCGCTCTGTTTTGTACTCCAAAATCTTGGCACTGGGTCTTCCTGCTTCATATAGTTCTTCCTTTGTCCTTTCCTTTCCATCTCCAGATATAATTCCTGTACTTCAATATTTCCTAAGCTCTATTTCTAATCGTCTCTCCATTTAACCCTTTCTGTAATTTCTATAGTTGTTGGGTCAAAGCCACTGACGCGCCCAAAAGATAATGTATAAAATAATATTATTATTTTATATTAAAAAAAAAATAACTTTTTTTTTTTTTTTTTTATGGGTACACCAACGAAGAGCAACAGCCCAATCAGCCAAGGAATCTAAGTAATAGTTCAAAAGGAGAATAACATATTAGATTTCAATCTGGTGCGAGATTGAATAAATGAAAGAAGCTAGAATAGGAACAACTGAAAAGGAAGGAAACGAGAGAACATAAGAGTCATTGTATGGAGTAGGAAGACGAAGATCCAAAAGCCGAGAATAGAAGAGAGAACTTTCTGAAGAGAGTGAGGAACATTCGAAGAAGACGTGATTGATATCACACAGAAAAAAGGAATCCTTTGGGTGAAGAGGTCACTGTGGAGAAGAGGCAAGGAAAAAACGATAAAGTGACCAAGGGAGAAAGGTATGACGGAAACGAAGACAACATATACTGGTGATCAAGGGAAGACAAAGCGAAGGAAACATGTCGAACCATCTGGTCAAGGAAGGTAAGGGCTGAATGGAAAGATAAAAGGAATTCAGATCTGAGAAAAGAGAAAAATAAATATCCGTTCATAATGTAATATGAAACTGTTTGGAAATATAATTAATATTGTGAGTGGAAAATTTATAAAGAGAATGTCCCTTGGAAGCTCCTAAGCGAGCCAAGGAATCAGCCACCTCATTACCCCCAATTCCAGCATGGCAAGGAATCCACAATAAACTAATTTGGATCGAATGGAACAGGAAAAATTTGTGAATTAGATTGTGAATAAGGAGAATGAAAGGATCAAAAAAGGACAACACGAAAAAGAAATAACAGACTGATTCATGAAAATGAACTGAAAGCATGAAAATGAACTGAAAGCATGAAAATGAACAAAACATGAAAATGAACTAAAATAGCATACATTTCACTTCAAACACTCCATATACTCCCCCCTTCTAACAAAAACTGTCAAAATCATGAAAATGAATCGAATGCATGAAAACGAACTAAACATGAAAATGAACTAAAATAGCATACATTTCAGTTCAAACACTCCAAAGGGGGGACCCCTCTAAAAAAACTGTCAAAATCATGAAAACGAACTAAACATGAAAAAGAACTAAAATAGACTATATTTTACTTCAAACTGAAAATGAACTAAATTGCACTTAAAAACTCCAAAACACTCCAAAGGGGAGACCCTTCTAACAAAAACTGTCAAAATCATGAAAACGAACTGAATGCATGAAAACGAACTAAACATGAAAATGAACTAAATTGCACTTAAAAACTCCAAAACACTCCAAAGGGGGGACCCTTCTAACAAAAACTGTCAAAATCATGAAAACGAACTGAATGCATGAAAACGAACTAAACATGAAAATGAACTAAATTGCACTTAAAAACTCCAAAACACTCCAAAGGGGGGTCTAACAAAAACTGTCAAAATCATGAAAACGAACTGAATGCATGAAAACGAACTAAACATGAAAATGAACTAAATTGCACTTAAAAACTCCAAAACACTCCAAAGGGGGGTCTAACAAAAACTGTCAAAATCATGAAAACGAACTAAACAAAATGAACTAAATTGCACTTAAAAACTCCAAAACACTCCAAAGGGGGGACCCTTCTAACAAAAACTGTCAAAATCATGAAAACGAACTGAATGCATGAAAATGAACTAAATTGCACTCAAAAACTCCAAAACACTCCGGACCCTTCTAACAGAAACTGTCAAAATCATGAAAACGAACTGAATGCATGAAAACGAACTAAATATGAAAATGAACTAAAATAGACTATTTTACTTCAAACTGAAAATGAACTAAATTGCACTTAAAAACTCCAAAACACTCCAAAGGGGGGACCCTTCTAACAAAAACTGTCAAAATCATGAAAACGAACTGAATGCATGAAAATGAACTAAACATGAAAATGAACTAAATTGCACTTAAAAACTCCAAAACACTCCAAAGGGGGGCCCTTCTAACAAAAACTGTCAAAATCATGAAAACGAACTGAATGCATGAAAACGAACTAAACATGAAAATGAACTAAAATAGACTATATTTTACTTCAAACTGAAAATGAACTAAATTGCATTTAAAAACTCCAAAACACTCCAAAGGGGGGACCCTTCTAACAAAAACTGTCAAAATCATGAAAACGAACTGAATGCGAGAAAACGAACTAAACATGAAAATGAACTAAAATAGACTATTTTACTTCAAACTGAAAATGAACTAAATTGCACTTAAAAACTCCAAAACACTCCAAAGGGGGGACCCTTCTAACAAAAACTGTCAAAATCATGAAAACGAACTGAATGCATGAAAATGAACTAAATTGCACTTAAAAACTCCAAAACACTCCAAAGGGGGGGGACCCTTCTTACAAAAACTGTCAAAATCATGAAAACGAACTGAATGCATGAAAACGAACTAAACATGAAAATGAACTAAAATAGACTATATTTTACTTCAAACTGAAAATGAACTAAATTGCACTTAAAAACTCCAAAACACTCCAAAGGGGGGGGGACCCTTCTAACAAAAACTGTCAAAATCATGAAAACGAACTGAATGCGAGAAAATGAACTAAACATGAAAATGAACTAAAATAGACTATTTTACTTCAAACTGAAAATGAACTAAATTGCATTTAAAAACTCCAAAACACTCCAAAGGGGGGACCCTTCTAACAAAAACTGTCAAAATCATGAAAACGAACTGAATGCATGAAAACGAACTAAACATGAAAATGAACTAAATTGCACTTAAAAACTCCAAAACACTCCAAAGGGGGGGACCCTTCTTACAAAAACTGTCAAAATCATGAAAACGAACTGAATGCATGAAAACGAACTAAACATGAAAATGAACTAAAATAGACTATTTTACTTCAAACTGAAAATGAACTAAATTGCACTTAAAAACTCCAAAACACTCCAAAGGGGGACCCTTCTAACAAAAACTGTCAAAATCATGAAAACGAACTGAATGCATGAAAACGAACTAAACATGAAAATGAACTAAAATAGACTATATTTTACTTCAAACTGAAAATGAACTAAATTGCATTTAAAAACTCCAAAACACTCCAAAGGGGGGACCCTTCTAACAAAAACTGTCAAAATCATGAAAACGAACTGAATGCATGAAAATGAACTAAATTGCACTCAAAAACTCCAAAACACTCCGGACCCTTCTAACAGAAACTGTCAAAATCATGAAAACGAACTGAATGCATGAAAACGAACTAAACATGAAAATGAACTAAAATAGACTATTTTACTTCAAACTGAAAATGAACTAAATTGCACTTAAAAACTCCAAAACACTCCAAAGGGGGGACCCTTCGAACAAAAACTGTCAAAATCATGAAAACGAACTGAATGCATGAAAATGAACTAAATTGCACTCAAAAACTCCAAAACACTCCGGACCCTTCTAACAAAAATTGTCAAAATCATGAAAACGAACTGAATGCATGAAAACGAACTAAACATGAAAATGAACTAAATTGCACTTAAAAACTCCAAAACACTCCAAAGGGGGGACCCTTCTAACAAAAACTGTCAAAATCATGAAAACGAACTAAACATGAAAATGAACTAAAATAGCCTACATTTCACCTCAAATGCGGGATGCATGAAAACGAACTAAACAGACTGATTAATGAAAATTAACTAAACAAAAACGTCATCATTTCATGATAACTGGGAATGCAAAAAGAAAGTTTAAACACGACTAAACAGTCTTCTTGATTCCATAAACAAGTGGGTGACATTTATAATTAAAAAAACTATGGTCTAATGCTATCAAGGCACCCAGGCTATTGAAGAAAAGTGTAAATTTATTACCAGGTTAAGATCATTCAATATGAAATCATGAGTCTTATCAATAGCAAACCATTCGGCGTTAAAAGCAGAGACGCATCAGGAGGAAGCTTGAATTTTTAAACTGTAACATTAGCTACAATGAAAGTGGAACAAGTGAGATTGTAGGAACCTGTTAATTATTTTGATGCAATCTGGTTACTTGTTATTAATAAACTTATTGAACCACAATACAAATATCAATAGTTTTATGTCCTTAAATTTTCTGAACTAACGTAGTGTTAATATTTACAATTATCGTATATTAATAAAAAACGTATAAGAGAAACAGATAGATGGAATCTTAGCAATGAAAGCGAAGCTATACTTGTGATAAATCGAAATTCCTTTGGCTAATAAGGGCAACTTAAAAGAAACAAATCTCCAATGGGTGCTGATAACTTTGAGTTGTTGCACTAGAGAGGGGAATCGGTAATTAAAATATTTGAGAACATATCGATCAGTAGGAACATTCCTTCTTATAAATAAGGGAGGTGTTGTATTCTCGATCTGGAGACATACAATCGGAGAAGACCTCACATTGCCGGTAATGATTTGTAGGCAAATGTTTTGTATTACATCAGGTTTAGACAAATTAGATTTGGAGGCCGAACCACAGAACATAGAATCGTAGTCAAGACGAGAAATAATTAGGGTTCTAAAAATTAAATTAAGAATTGCCGGATCCACGCCCCATAAGCAGTTCCAATGTCTTTAAGCACGTTAGTAATTTTTAAAGTTTGTTTATGGAATAGCAATATGTGGCGAGAGCAGGTAAACATCATATCCAAATGCATCCCCGAATTCTTAACACAGGTAACCATGGGAATAAGCTCATCACCTATGTAAATTGCATGATCACGAGAGAAAGATAATCTATTTGCAAAAATTGGAAAACGCTGACTTAGCGGAAGATATATTTAGCCCAATATCATACAATGTTTCATTACAAGGAGCCACATAGAGTTGATTTTCACGAGCACAGCGAGAGACGTTCTTATGAATACCAATATAGATAACAAAATCATCAGCATATGACAAAATGTTCATGAGTTCGGAGATATCGGAGTATGAAATAAAGCAGAGCTCTGAGCTAGTCTCGTGTAAGCATGTCCAATAATGAATTCGTGACTGACTGGATTAGGGAAAAACAAGGCTCTCTTTGAAAAAAGTGAACAGATAAATTTGGCTGGACTATCGGGCATACCTGATTTTCTTAGCCTTTCTACTAAAATAGGAATCGATACATTATCGAAGACCGCCCTTCAATACCCAAGAAGGTCGCATCTAAAAACTCTTTGTTTAAGAAGGAGAGGTAGATGTCATTAAGTAAATGTGCGATGCAATCGATGGTTCGTAGGCCAGATCTGAAACCAAACAGACCGTGCAGAAAAAATATTATTATTTCCAGTCCACCATGTGAGTCTGTTCTTGAACACAATCTCGAAACATTTTCGGAAACAAGCTGCCAGCGCGATTGGTCTGAAAGATGATGCTTTATTATAAAGATTTCCGGCTTTGGGAATAGCAATTATCAGGAAATTCGACCGCTGTGGCAGAAAAACACGTTCGTGTAAAAAGCCATTAAATATGTTCAATAGATAATGTTTAAAGTTTTCACCTAGATTGTTTATGACAGAGTATGATATGCCATTTAAGTTCGGAGAAGAATATTTTTTATTTCTTATAGACAAGAATAACTCATTATAACTAATAGGGCTAGGCAAAAAGTGAGAGGTAAGCGGGATGATTGTAGGATGAAGTATTTCATTTATAGTGGGGACACAAGGAGGGGCAACTATTCTTCGTTGTTGGAATAGTTCAGAACTGTAAAAAATTCTATATTTCTCTAAAGGCGAGTTCGCTGGTTCAACACTACTAATATTTCGCTCCATCAGATCCCTAAATTTGACCAAACCTTTGCCCCTAAATTTTCAGGCCTTTCTGCTGACAACTCCTCTAGTATTATATGAATTCGAGCTACCTGTCGCTCCATAGTAAATTTCAATCATTATTAGGAAATGGTCGCTTCCCGGAGATAGAGAAGCGACCGTCCATGAGCAGTTGAGATAGATGTCCGATGAGACTAATGTTAAATCTACTGGATTGCTGGCACTATTCTAGTAGGAGAACTATCATTCATCAAACAAAGCTTGGAGTTAGAAATTATGAAACTGTTGATTTTATTTCTACCTGTTTCAAAAGACGAGTTAGCGATATTAACATTTTTATTTGCTACATAGGGCTTATCCGAATAATTGCATTTACTTTCGATAATCGAATAGCTTAAATCATTATCAGCAACATTCATCAAATCGTCAGGCGGCCGGTCTGTACCGGCCCCTTCTTCCGACATCATTAAAATAGATTAAATCAGTATAAATCGGTGTTATACCAAGCACCGCAAAAAAATGAGACGGATGTACGCGTGTGTGTATGAATATGCGTGTAAGTGTAACCTACTGTATGTAGTGTATATAAAATACTCTAAGGAAATATTCGAAGACGGCGAACAACGCACGAAAACGAACGCGAACAAACACTGCCGAATGAATATGTTTAATAAATTCGAGAAATTTAAACATTTACTCGTGTTTCCTGAACATAAACCTGTTTCTTTTATTTTTTTCTATTTGCTAAACATATTTCTGTATTTTATCGTATGTTTTTTTTTATTAATTATCAAAAATAAAGAAATACAAAATTGAATCAGTTTTTCCAGTTTGGATTTGTGTGTTAATAACTAGAAACATTTTTAGCATTTTAATTTCAGTTGTTCTTTATTCTTATTTTCATGTTTTTATTTCCTTGCATTTTTTATTTGTGTGTGTGTGTGTTTTTAGAACAAAAAATAAATAATTTAAAGGACGTTAATTATTAAGGCGATTCTGACGCAAAAGCAGGGATAAGGAATAGCAATGTCCTAATTCTCTATTACTCTTCCAGCTAGTTTTTATCAGAATTTCTTGGATATGATGGCAGCTGTGACTCAACAGCAAAAGATGTGAAATTAAGGTTTTTATTATACATTACACTGCGCATTTAATTATTAAGAACAGTTCAGAATTTGAAAATTTTGAGATTTTGATAATTTCTAATGATTTTTAAATTAATACAGTAAATATCAGCGAAAGAAATAATGGATTATGAAATTCAGATTGTTGAAAGGAAATAATACAGATTAAATGACATCACCGAAAAGTATTCAGTTTTCCTCGCAATTATTTGGTAACTAGTTTTATGTGCGTTTGAAAATTAATCGGTCGTTATAGATATCTTACTTTTTTTATAAATGTTGCTACATATCAGTGTAGATACTGAAGTATTATTTAGAATTATAAAGAAGAATTATTCCCTTTGTGTTATATTGAAAACTTAGTAAAACTGATAATCAAACCCTTAGGTTGGCATATGGCTAATTCGTAATTCAATTAATTTTTATTTATTATTACTTTTTTTCCCCTTTCAGAAAATATACTTCGAATTTCAAAAACGAATATTTAAAATATATTGCGAAAGGTATATCAATAATGTTAATAATACGTTACCTATTAGCAACTGTGATTTCGGGCTTCCAGATTTCGTTATAACCGAAGCGAACCAAGTCCACATTACTGTAATTTTTAGGATTCCATTTCAGACGATTATCTGTCCAAGTCTATCAATTAATTTTACTTTATTAATTGTAATTTTAATCGTACTTAAAACTAATGAATATTTCGTTGACTGCAAAAATTAACTAGTCAATAAGCAACTAAAAACATTAATACTGTGTTTTAGTAATGAATTTTACAACGAAGGTTATCGTAAATTAAAAACTTCTTAGTGATACACAACAGGGTTGATTTGATCTAAAAGTTTTAGTACTGTCATTGGCAGTGTTTCGGATGAAATTGTGTGAACCAATTAAATGTAGCTGCTCACTTTGCAAATGTTTCAGGTAGTTAGTTCTTTATCATTTTAACTTTTTTTTTATATTTATTATCTTCTGACTTTTTAAGTAGTTTGTAACTGGTTTCAACTTTATTAGAAAAATCTTGAATTTTCATGTCTCAGGCTAGACAAATCTAAGAAAAACTAAAAATGTTACGGCAATAATGAGAATTAGAAGTAATGCACTTTCTAATTGCACTTTTGTTATTGAGAACCTAAACATTTAAAATAAATGTGGCTGAACAGTTTTGTTTCTGATAAGCAATAGAACAGAAACCCTGTATGAACTTCCAGAATGGTTTGCAGTGTTGAATGAGACGTGTAGAATTGGTATATCTAGTGCGAAGGAATTATCATTGTAAATGCATTTATTTAAAAATAAAAATTGATTTTAGACGTTTCAGTTCGACTTTAGTTTATTAAACAGTTACATACAGTTTGTAGTTGGCTAGTATATAGTGCAAAATTTAGAGTTACATTTTATTTGGATTTTCTATGCAACATGTACAATTGTTAAAAAAGTTATTACAGTACAGAACTGGATGGTAACAGTAGATGACTAACTTCTTTTTATTTAAAAAGTTTTATTAAATTGCAAATATTTTAGTCGTTAATTACCAGTAATTTATAAGGAGAATTTGTCTGACATGGAAACTAGTCTGTCAGTGTTGTTGATAATTAGTAGTATATAAAGGGCGTAGATGAAATTGGCCACAAAATTAAAGTTATGCTCATATAGGAAGTTAGATTTTTAAATATGGCAAGAATATTCTTTACGTAAGACTAACTTTTCAGGTCAATAGGACTCTGTTGTTTTGTCTGTTTTAAAAATATGTTTTTAATGTTAGTATTAACTCAGCATAGAGAACGTTTACCATTTAATATTAACGCTTTTTTTAGCGGAAAAAGCAATTAAAATACCGACGCCAAAAATTCTTAACTTTTTTATATTGTTGGAATAATTTAAGGTACAATGTAAGTGAACAAGTGAACCAATTTTACCAAGACATAATAATAAATATATAATAGTAATAACAAATTACCACCCGTAACCAAGCTGTAACTATAAACTTTGATGCATGAAAATCCTGTAAACATAAAAATAATACATTTATCATGAGAAAAAAGAAATATATTTGTAATTCCTCCCTCCCCTTTTCGTCATAATCTCGTGTTTTTTTTTTCAATTTGAAGGAATACTTGCTTTAGATCTTTGTAAAAAAAACATTTAATATTGATATTGTTTTTATATACAAGATGGTTAAAAAGCGTTAGTGTTTACATAGAAATTACAAGTTAAAACTGAAAAGTCGGGGAATGCACATATAAATCTATAGTTCCGTAATTTTTTCATTATTTAGAAACAGTTTTTTTTCTCTATGTTTCAAATACACAAAAAATGTATATCTCTGATTTTCAAACGTTCAAAGCTATTTGAATAGAGTTGACTGCCGTCTAATTTGGTTGACATATTGCTAAAATGCTTGATGTGTGTGCAGTAGTATTAGATATACACTCATAAACTAATTCCAAGATTTTGAGAATGCCTGGTGCTGCATGAGCAGTTTAAGTCGTTCATTCAAAACTGACCATTATCTAATGAGGTTGCCAATGATAACGTACACACAAATGTACGCTAAAATATTTTGTGTGTGTGTACAGTATCAGTAATCCACTGATACGCGCAGTCAAAGATTCTGAAACTAGCTGAAGGCTGTGTGTGCTGATGCAGCAGTGGGATGAAATGATAGGAATATGTGCTTATCATGTAATTTGTTATTTATTTAATCGTTTATTTGCTTCATTTTTGACATATTATGTGTATTGGTATATTTTATAATGTATATATTGCAGGAATAAAATTAAATAATATAGGTTTGTTCTTTTTTGTCACAAATTTCAAGTGATGTAAAATAACTTTTTGACCCGAAACCAAAAATACCCCCACCTCCACCACTTTTCGTACATGATGTTATAAATTTCGCATCAATGATTAAAAAAATCGCTATAATACTAGGCAAACAAGATTTTGTTGCTAAAACTTTAAAGAAAAACACAGTAAAGGTTAACGTCCAATCTTCCGACGATTACCGTAAACTCGTCTCTACATTCAAAAAAGAGGATGTTAACTATCCCACATACCAACTAAAACAGGAAAGATCCTACAAAGTTGTAATAAGGCACCTCCACCACTCTTTTCAAGACGAGGAAATTAAGCAGGCACTTAAGGAAAAAGGCTTCGTTGCCCGAAATATACTAAACATTAGACATAAGGTAACTAAAGAGCCTCTCCCTTTATACTTCGTTGATCTTGAACCCACAGAAAACGTTAAAGAAATTTTTAACCTAACCCATTTACTCTACACGAAAATAAAGGTCGAAGCTCCTCACCCCAAAAAAACAATTCCACAGTGTCTGCGTTGTCAGTCTTATGGACACACCAGAACTTTTTGTAATCGACCGTACAGGTGTCTTAAGTGTGGTGGTCACCATAAGTTCACAGAGTGTAAAAAGGATGAAAACTCTGCGCCAAAGTGTGCGTTGTGTGGAAATGACCATCCGTCCAACTACAAGGGATGTGCAATTTACCAAAAATTATACGAACGTAAATATAAAACCGCAAACATCAACGTAAATAGGTTCGGATTTAAAAGTAACCAGCAACAGTATGGAAATCAACAAATGACGTATGCTGAAGTTGTAACAAACCAAGATAGTGCTAATAATTCTAACATCAATAATAATGCTGAACTTACAGCAGGCGAAAACAATAATAGGAATCTCAATAGTTCTAAATATCGAGATAACAACTCTGATCTCCAAAATACGCTAACAACCCTCTTAAATGAATTTAAAGCAATGTTTAACCAGCTCTTGCAGCAGAATTCCATTGTCCTAAATCTGCTAACATCACTAACAAGCAAATTAATAAAATAATGGCCCCGTCGTTGAGAATAGCTCACTGGAACGCCAACGGGGCGCTGCAAAAGGGACGTGAGATCGAGCTGTTTTTAAATAGTGAGCAAATTGATATTCTCCTTCTTTCAGAGACACATTTTACGCAAAAAACATACTTCCATATTCCGAATTACCGTACGTACCAAACAACAAGACCTGATCACAAAGCCCATTGCGGAAGTGCAGTTATAATCAAGAATACTATTAAGCATTATGAACTATGTAAAATTTCTAGTATAGAAATGCAATCTACTAGTATAATGGTGTACTCTTTAAATGGAAAAATTGCGATCTCAGCTAGTTATTGCCCACCAAACCGCACACTTGACGAACAAAAATTAAGTGAATATTTTCAGAGTTTAGGTGATAGGTTCATTGCAGGTGGTGACTGGAATGCAAAGAATATGCGCTGGGGATCAAGGTTCACGAACACAAGAGGTAGTCTATTCGAAAAAGTAATGCTCACTGTAAATCTTGGGTGCCTGGCTACTGGTGAGCCAACATATTGGCCAACAGATAAAAACAAAATTCCTGACGCGATCGATTTCTTCATAACCAAGGGAATATCAATGCTTAATTGTAAAACTAACACATGTTTTGACTTATTTTCAGACCATAGTGCCCAAATTCTAACAATAAGTACAGGCTTAATAACAAAAGAAGAACCTCCTTCTTTATATAATAAACGAACGGATTGGGACAACTTCCGAGAAGGAGTAGATAAAATGCTGAATTTAAACATTCCTTTAAAAAATGAACGAGAGATAGACATAGCAGTCCAGTACCTAACTGAAACTATCCAAACAATGGCACGGAAATCTTCGCCTCCTATTAAGCCTTCAGCTTCAATATCTAACCTACCAAGGCACGTCTTAAATTTAGTAAGGGAAAAAAGAAAAATTCGCAAAAAGTGGCATATAACAAGAAATCCCGCTTATAAAACTTTGCTAAATAATAAATCCAAACAGTTAAATATACTAATTCGTAACGCTAAAAATGAAACCTTACAACGACACTTGCAGAATTTATCTCCAAATCAGTCTACCGACTACAGCCTGTGGAAAGTAGTTAAAAGCCGAAATAGGCCAGTACAATATTCTCCTCCTATAAGAAAATCGGACGGAACCTGGGCCAAGGCTGATAATGAGAAAGCTGAAGTTTTTGCTAAATATTTTAGCGAAGTCTTTAAACCAAACCCTAAGGTTACAAACTCAGATGATATAACAGAGTTTCTGAGCTCCCCACTACAGCTTAGTGTCCCCATTACGCCGGCATCCCCAAAGGAAATACAGTATGTAATTCAAAAACTAATCGATAAAAAAAGCCCTGGGCACGATCTGATCACCAAAGAAGTGTTGCTAGAACTGCCACGCAAAGCTATTTTGTTTATTACTAATATATTTAATGCAATCTTCCGCTTGCAATACTTCCCGCTGTCTTGGAAACTGGCACAAATAGTGGTAATTCCTAAACCAGGAAAGTCTTCAGAGGATGTAACTTCCTACAGACCAATATCCTTACTACCTATCCTATCTAAAGTGCTGGAAAAATTAATCTTAAAAAGATTGCATCCTCTGATTATAAAGGAGAATATTATACCAGACCACCAATTTGGGTTTCGAGAAAAACACTCGACTATTGAACAGGTACACCGAATCCAACGTATTATCCAAGATAGCTTTGAAGCTAAGGAAATATGTGTAGGTGTATTCCTGGATATAAAACAGGCCTTTGATAAAGTTTGGCATCGTGGTCTGTTATATAAAATTAAGAAAAATCTTCCTCATCCTTTTTATCTTCTTCTAAAGTCTTTCCTTGATGATCGAACATATCAAATTAAATTCCAGAATGAACTATCAAACATCTATCCTATATCCGCTGGTGTGCCTCAAGGCAGTGTACTGGGTCCAGTGCTTTACCAAATGTACACTGCAGACTTTCCTGACAGCGAGGGCGTAGCTATTGCTACATTTGCAGACGATACTGCGCTTATAGCGGCAAACAAAGATGCTGGAACAGTAACAAATAAATTGCAGCTGGCATTAGCAAAAACTGAAAGGTTGTTAGATCGATGGCGAATTAAAGTTAACGAGAAAAAGTGTACACAGGTTACATTCGCTCTACGAAAGGTAGTCTGCCCGCCAACCAAAATTAACGGCGAAACAATCCCAGTTAGGAATGAGGTGAAATATCTTGGGTTGCACTTGGATAGTAAATTAAGGTGGAATAAGCATGTCTCACAAAAAAGAAAGTGCTTGGATATAAAGCTAAGAAAACTCTACTGGCTTCTTGGTAAGCATTCCAGCTTGTCGATCGAAAACAAAGTATTAATATATAAAATAATATTGAAACCAGTATGGACATACGGTCTAACTTTATGGGGCTGTGCTAAAAATACACACATTAATAAAATACAACGTTTCCAAAATAAAGCTATTAGACTCATTGTGTCACCTCCTTGGTATGTCTCCACGGACACACTCCATAGGGACTTCAACATACCTTACGTAAAGGAAGAAATAAAACTTGCCGCACAGCGGTATACTAGTCGATTAGAAACACATCCCAACCCACTAGCTATCAACCTGCTTGACAATAGTCAAGAAATTCGACGGCTGAAGCGCTCTAGAGTCTTTGACTTTGTTTAGAACTTGAATAGATGTTCCTGGGGAACCCTGATAGTGGTGGCCCCTTACGCGTTAATTTGCATTCCAGTAAAATTGCTTGATGGTCTATGGAGACCAGTTGTAATTAATAAAAAATAATATAAAAAAAAAAAAAAAAAAAAAACTTTTTTCTTTTTATTTTATAGAGGCATTTCCCAAAATTAGTTCAGAAAAAAGAATAATATTGATTTACAGCTGAACATACCGCTTCTTACCCCATCAATCAGAGGTGGCTCCTCCGAGGGGATCAAGGGCCCGAATCTCCTCATGTGAATTTTCAAAATATTAAGGACTAAAAAAAAAAAAAAATCAGAGTTATAAAATAAAATTACGATTATTTGCACATTTCGTATGCAAGTGCTGTCGAGAAGTTGTAGCTGATCGTTAGAATTTCTCTCCTCCATGCGCTTTTTTGTATTTGTTTATTATTATTCGTTAAAATCGTTAAGTTTAAATTTGTCTTTTGCTCACGTATGTTGTTTTGTTTACATTTTTAACAGTTTATCGCGAATTTTCATTTTGATTTCCATTTCGCTCGACAATTCTTTTTTCTCGTCCGCTGAAAGCGATTAATTTGAAATGGCTCTTTTCGGGGTTCTCGTTCAAATAATAAAGTAAGTCTAAATCGATCCGCGCCGTATTTTTATTCAACTCGCATAAATTATGTAAAACATTTTTTGGTCCTCCGAGCCGGATCGCAAGAAAATAATCTGGCGAAAATTTACTATTTGTTCCGTGGGTTGAATAATATTGTTGGATAAGTTAGTTAATAGGGTAAAACTACAAAACGTCCGAAAGAAAATTAAAACGGAAGTCTTTAATTTCTTTGGAGATTAGAATAATATTTGCATTAATACGTTTAGTCTGTATTTGGTTGCTTTCATTTAGCTTTCATCATAAAATCGGTAATGCACTAAGTGCGTACAAGAAGATTAGTTAAAATTTCCCACACATTCGGTGCTTCAAGATTCCGTACGTATTCGCTTGAAAATTCGGTACATATTCGGTATACATTCGGTGATTCAGAATTCGGCATATATTCGGTGTTTTAGAATTCTGTATACGAAAAGTTAGTTCAAGGTTCGTCCGCATCCGCCGTAATTGTAAGATTGCTTTTGGTTAAAGCAATTACTTTCGTTATAGCTGAATTCGATCAAAATATTATTATTTCGCTATTTCAATTAACCAGCAACTGCCCTAAGCATAATAATCGCTCAGTGACTTAAAGCACGTTTACATTTTCGTTTAATTTGTCACTGAGCTTAGTTGAATTTGCGCGGCAGTTATCATAGTTCGTAGTAAAGCCGATTTTTGGGCTTTTATCAATTTGACCGAGATGGCTGAAAAAGGTTCAGTTTTAGAGACATTAAACTGCCATAAGCGCGTTGCGTTTCGAACAGCGAACTCTACCAAAAATCTCATTCATGGTGCTTTACTCGATGACCCGTCCAGCGAGCGATCTAGCGAAATCGCTGTTCGGCCTGACACTTGGAATACTTACTTAGGAGAGATCAGTGAAGTTATTGCATTCATCCTAGACAATACTAATTTAAAAGGAAAAACTGCGGATCAGCTGGAAGCAATAGAGAGCAAAATGTATGAGCAACGGCTGCAGAATAAGGAAGAATACGATTTGGCCAAGGCCAAGTTGAACACAATGAACTCTTATTTGAATCCGAAACATACAAATTGCCGGTCGCTCGATTCTTCTCTCATTACCGACACCGTGTCAACAAACCGTTGATAAAGCTATCGGATCTGTCGGTCCCGAAGTTCAGTGGAAAAACAAAAGATTATACTGAATGGTATTCTCTATTTCAAGCGATGATCCATTCCAATGACAACATCAAACCGGTTCGAAAATTGTATTTCTTGAAGCAGGCCATGATAGGAGCTGCAGAGAATATCCTGAAGGATTACACCCTTCAGGAAGAGCCTTACGAAAAAATCGATATTACAATCGGCGGACGATCATCGCCGACCACTTTCGAGAGTTAATGACTTTACCGCAAAACTCACAAACATCGTTACGAAAAATACGACCTGGACACGGAGGCATTGTAACCGCTTTTCACGTATATAAGTGTAGGAAAGTTGCCCGAGAAATTGAAAATGGATTGGGAAAACTCTGTGGTTGATAAGTCACCTTACCCCTCCTTTGCGCCCTTGAACGCCTTCTTACAAAATCGATGTTTCGCGTATAAAAGCGTACATGCGCAGCAGTCTCTGAGGCCAACGGCAGGTCGGACCTAGGCACCGGAGGGAAGGATTATTAGGAAATTTGTTGCAGCGACTGTAGGCAATAGCAAGGCCAAGTCAGCCGCTCCACGATGCATATTACGCCATAAGAGGCATTACTTATCGTAGTGCCCAGAATTCATTGGGAAAAATATCGCCGATCGTTGGTTTTGGTAAAGGACAGACGGCTTTGTATAAATTGTTTAAGGCGGTCGTAATTTCAACTCGTCCAAGTGCAGAAGATGCAATATGATTCACCATACCATGCTGCATCAAGAAAGCTCGCATTCAGAGTTAGACGATCGGGGTGAACAATTCTCGTCAGCGTCCAGAGAAACTATAGCTTGCACTTCTCACGAGAGCTCTATTTCCTGTTATCTAGCACGGTGTTGCATGTACTGGCTAGAAGTAAAGCTGTGAAAGCTCGTGTCTTGCTCGATCCAAGTTCGTAGGTAAACCTAGTTGCTAAGTCCTTCGTGTTAGAAAAATAGAATTACTTCTAGAGCCGCCCGAGCGGCAATTGCTTGCAGCTACCCAGAAGATGCGCAGGTGAACGCGTCGGCTTCTCTTGATCTGCAATCACGAAACAACTCTTATCAGCTCGATCTGCAAGCTGACGTAGTAGGCCGCATTCCCCGTGCAGTGTCTCCGGCTATGATTAGGCGGGTGAAGGATGTTAGCGAGAAGCTGGACTTAGCGGATTGTCTATTACTGACGGTAACGGTCGACATTCTGACTGGTGGAAAACATGCAAATAAGATACTACGGGGCCGGAAGTTGTTTGTAGGAGAACTGTGCTTCGAGGAAACCCTATTCGGCTGGGTGGCAGAAGATTCGCTCTTGAAATTAACTTCAAAAGATCAGTGTAGCCAAACCCTTCGCTGGTTTATAAGTCTTCTATGAATATCGCTAGTGAAACATACTCGCCTTCTCAAATACAGCAACCGTTCCTCGTTTTATCGCAATCCTCGTCAATATCGAATGTTATTCCACTGCAACCTTCTTGAACATTTTCTCGGTCTCCTAGTTCGACGTTCTAGGCGTCACCGTCAATATCCGGTGCTCCGAATGCATTTAACGGAAGGACTATTGAAGTTATTCCGAACAATTATAATGATATCGTCAGCAATTATATAACAATGCGATTGCAAAACGACACCAACGTATCTTCGCGCGTCAAATCTCAGGGTTTGCAATTATCCGCTGCTAGTGAAGTTTCTTCTGCAAAAGAAAACGGTGAAAGCTCACAACCTGAGATATCATCGATAAATGCAAAGAATCGTTTAATATTCACGATCTCTTTTCCCCACTGAATCGAAAATGTTCATTCATTGGAGAAATAATATGTTGTGCGGGAGATCTGCAGACTACACTAACAATATGTGAATAATTTTTACTCACGTCATTTTGCCGAAATATTCAACTTCAGAAAAGAATAGATAAAAAATAAAGAAGAAAAATACACGCAGTGCTAGTGTAAAAATGGCGAATGAATGATCTTTGAGAATAAATAAATCTGGGAGGATTAAATTAAAAATAAAGAAAAAAAAAAAAAAGAAAAAAACATACGTACTGTGGCGAAGGGAAACGAGTTAGACTGCTGAAAAGTTAATTGCGTAATTTCTTCGCGGAAGATACAAAATTGTTCATACACTTTAAACATAGTGACTTGGTACACTGTAATTGTTTAACGTCCGCGATTTTTGTTCTCGACCGGCTTTGTGTTTTATAGGCATATTTTCTCGATTTTTTGACTACGGTTAAAGAAGTGTTTTAGCGCGTAATAGTGTGTGATTCTATTTGTACGAATATCCATCGTTAATAATACATTTTTCACTTAAGGGGTAGTTTAAACATACATAAATAATGACGGTCGGTTCAGCTTTTCGTAATGTCGCAGAGAAAATTAGGCTGCTCACCTCTATTATGGTCGACATTGGTTCTCGTCTTTTTTTCACAAGTTCCTTTTAGCAATTGCAGAAATTTTACCGCATGGTGCGACGCGCGATTTTTCTTGTACGAACACCTACGGTTCAATAATAAATTTTTATTGCCTGACAGGTAGTTTTAACATGCACATTTTATAAATAAAATCGGTAGCTTCAGCTTTTCGCTGCCACTTTTCTACGGTCTCAGACAAACGCAGACTAGGAAACTTTTGCACGATTACACTGCATGCCACTTTCATGGCATTTTTATTCTCTTTTTCCGCGACTTTGTTTGGCCATATTATGTGTCGTTTGTTTCCTTTATCGGCTCTATAAATGTTGTCTGACCGTCTTTGCTTCGAGCACGCTGTTTTTGGCAGATGTGTAAAGAGTAGAAAAAGGTTTAATATTTCAATGGGCGGATGTGCATTAAGGTTCATAAATCAAATACTCCTGACAGTTTTTCACCGCTACGGCAGGTGGGAAAGTGAAATCTCCACCGGATGTAGCTAACATCAGAAATGGCAACAGTTTTATTGCCTATCGTCTGCAGAAAAATAAATCGCGGACAGACGTTTTGTGACAATGGGGTTACTCCGGAAGCGACTCGCTTTTCTACTTTCTATGTCGAAGATACAAAAATAGATATAAACAGCACAGTATTGAACGCTGTTCTATCAGTCACCAGCCATTTCGTTTCCGTATAAAGTTGCTACTAGTTCTTATTTTTTTTCTTTTTTCTATGGTTAAATTGGCTTTCATTCGGAATGTTCCTTACACCGCCTAGATAGCTTTTTGGATAATTATAATCGGGACATTGTCAATTTGGTGTTGAAATACCTGAAGTTTCCTTGTAAACATTTAAAAAGTCGCGCACGTTGCCAGACTGCCAATATGAACACTGTGAATGCGGTGATATCAACATTGCCCATTTCAAAGGTAAGTTCGGGCTAATCTTTTTTAAAACTCCGTAACGTTCCGCTTTGGAAATTTATCTTTTAGAAATTAGATCGCCTTCAAAATGCTTGCCTGTAACTTTATCTCGGATCTTTAAAACTATCTTCTCTCAGCTGTTTTATCTGAATCCAATACCCATCTTTTGTTTGTCCATAAATGTTATTTCATTTTCTCTTCAAATATCATTATTTTTTTTATTCTCTTATTCTTCGTAACTGGTATTTTTCCTGGAATAAAACGCCAATTATATCTTACATTTCTGTTTGCCTTTCTAAATTTTCTATTCCCATCATAACTTTCCATTCTTTTCTTACATCATCTCCAAATTGTTAAAGTTACCATCAATTTCATACTGTTTCATTTAAATCCGTTCCCTCTTAAATTGTCAATATTAAATTTAATGATGCAATAAATTCCCTCTTTCGCCATTACTTTTTAATTTTTAGTAATATCTCTAAAAACCCAAGCAGAGTTAGAGGCTCGTCATCGTACTCTTAATGTAGTCATTTTCAATCCTTTAAGCTTCCTTTCTTTCGCTCTATCCCTACCGCTGAATTTAATACATTCTGAAAGTCATATTTCCTCCCTTGGAGGTCCATCAAATTCTTTATTGTCTCTAATTCTCCAAGCGTTCTAGCGTTATCTTTGTATCCCCCCTTTCTCTTTCCCCTAATGCCATCACCATTTATATTCGATATTTTCTCAATGAGCTATTTTTTTCAACATTCATTCAGATTGACTTCCTTCGGATTCTTAGACATTCAGGTATTGAATGAAACGAAGCTATCGACTTTCTTTGCAGATCTGCAGCTTCAATGGTTGTTTTATTAGCAAGGTTCCAACACACAATATTCTCCCAACCTAAAAACCCTTCCACCCTTAAGCTATGGCACTCGGACTATATTTTACATTTTTTTAATCCTAATTCCATTTTTCTCCTGCTTAATCTCGCCCGTTTTTCGTCTTTAGTTTTTCTATTCGCCTAGTTTGTGATGATCCATAATTCCTAATATACGATAGTATTTTAACCAAAGGTACCTGTAATCGCGGATACCAAAACACCGGAAAAGAAAGATAGAAAACAAGTCGAAAGCAGTGCAGTTAAAGCAGAGAAAATTAATTTCATTAAAATGTTAGGTTGGAGTTCAGGGTGAGGATGGGCAGATTTTTGTGTTTTTTGATATAAACAAAAAAAAAAAAATGTTAGTGACATTAGCCTGTAAATTGTACCAAGTTTACAAAGAGGCGTATATATTAGTCATAGTCATTTAAGGATATTTATGAATTTCAATCACTATAGTAACTTGAAATACGATGGGTAAATGGACTGATGAACATTTTTTTTTTTTTTTAAAGGCCAAAGTGGAAGGCAGATTATCAGAAGCAAATCACCTGCAAAATGGAGTCCCGCAAGACTCGGTCCTCCGTCCGACTCTCTTCAATATAGCTATTAATGTCATTATCGAAGACGTTCAATTTCCGGTAAAAGCCGGTCTTTTCGCAGATGACTTGGTAGTGTTTCTTGCATGTTCCAACGTAGAACAAGGAGAACACATCATGTAAGAGACGATCAAAAAAATCACAACAAGAGCTCAAAACAGCAGCCGGAAGTTTTCTCCGAAAAAAACAACACCAATGCATTTCTGCCGAATAAGGTCCTGCAACAATAACATACGTCTCTTACTAAACACTTCACCCATTCAACCCTCATCTTGTGTCCGTTATTTGGGACTTCAGTTCGACAACAAATTAACTTGGAGAAAGCATATAACTCATCTAACTAAATCGTGTACAACAAACCTAAATCTGCTAAAAAACTATCGCACACATCGTACGGAGCCCACCGTTCTTCATTAATGATGATCTACCCCTCGCACATCCGCTCGAAATGTGACTATGCAGCCCCCTGTTTTCCATAGCAGCCAAGACAGACCTTTCCAAACTGCATACTATCCATAATGCCTCTCTTCGCTTAGTTATAGGCGCGCCCAGAACATCCCCAATACCTAGCTTCTATTGCAAAACCTCAGAGTGGCCTCCATCGCTTCGACGCGATTATCTTACAGTGAAACTGTTGTTACGGACTGTTGGAAATGCGGCTCTTGCGGCAGCAAACAATGTTATACGATCAATCCAGAGCCCTTCTAAGGATCTCCAGTAAAAAGGATCTTACCCTACGCGTCAGAATCTCTTCTCACCGAATTATCAACGATTGAAGACTTCCTCAACGTAGACAATAAACCTGCAAAAATCTTTCCACCGTGGATACCAAAACTCGCCTCATTTGACTACCAAACAAGCACTCTCACTTCTTCATAGCCCATAAACTACTTTCTCTGCAAAGAAATAGATTATATTACTCAGATGGTACAAGGGCAACAGAATTTGTTGACTGCGCAGTCGTAGTTGGTCAAAACGGTGTTCTCAGGTTTTCGCTTCCGTCGCTATTCTCCGCTCTGTCCGCAGAATTGTATGCTAGCTTTGGAACACGCGGTTAAATCAAACCAACATGCAATAACAATAGCCACGAATTCACTGGCAGCCTTACAGAACATCCAACAAAAATTAGCTAATTCCATAAATGTAATACTTCATAATTCACCATCGAGGTAACCTTCCTATGGGTTCCTGGTCGCGCAAAGATACCAGGAAACCTCATGGCCGATCATGCTGCCAAAGAAGCATCAAAAATGCCTCCGGTTTCACGAATTCAGATTCCACTCGGTGATGTCAAGGAAGCGAATAAAAACTTTTTTTGGAATTATGGCAAAATCCATCACACCTACGTGCAGTCAAACCATCAGTTAGCGATTGGAAATTTCAGCCAGAAGGTCGAAAGATCAAGTGGTGCTGTGCCGTCTACGTACGACCATTCCATCCTCACACATGCAAATATATTTCCGAAGCTTGCTCCACCAATATGTGACAGATGTGAAGTTCCTATCACCATCTCCCACCTTCTAACCAAATGTTTAAAGATCCTTAAACTATGCTCTAGCTTCCCTTCGCAATATCCCCCCTTATCACTCCTATCGCAGGATTCGCCATCCGTCGCATCCCTTCTCGATCTTTTCAAATCACTAAACCTATGTTATAAAATATAATAAACTTGCAGTCCGCGCTCTTAGCCTAGCTGCTGTACATCGCGCGGAAGAAAAAAAAGTAGAAAAAACAAACAAACATGGCAGTAAAAGAAGGAAAGGGAAAAATAATAAAAAAAGATGGATGAAATCGAATAAGATATTGATAGATAAAGAAAAATATGTTCAGAAAAACAAATACGATACCGGCAGGTAAGATGGAAGTGAAGGTGAAAAAAATAGTCAGATTACTTGATACGGAAAAAAAAAAAGATAAATTATAATGGAACGAAAATAGAAGTTAGTTTCTAAAAAGATGGTTAAAGATATTCTCGAAGTGGTGTTAGAAATGGAAAGAGAAAGCCGTAGCTGGTATTATGTGTTTTGACAGTAACTGAACACAGTTATTGTTACAACTTACTAAATCTAAGTTTAGCACGTGTATGCCAACTTTGACCGCAACCAGATGTCGCTCTGGAAATGCAAATCGGTCATAATTGTTCAGAACGCGCTCTCTGATTTGTTGATTTACAGGACTGGAAATGTTAACGTTGCTTCCTAAAAAAATTGTCACGCCTAAATGTATTGATAAATTTAAACAATACATATATATATATATATTTTAAAAAAATTAAATAAATACATCCTAAATACTAATGGAAATCATTTTTTTTTAAATGTTAGTTTGCGACTGGCACTAGACTATCTAGCAAGCCTCATCGAATGACAACGATTTCAATTAATGAACAAGAAGCGCTATTTGGCTACATAATTGGCTTAGTACGTGTGAGTCTTCTGATTTTTTCAGAGTTATCTAGTAATGAAATTGCTAAGCTGTTCGAATGTGTCGTTGCTTTAATATATGTTTTGGATTTTTTTTTAAATTTCTTCTTGAACAAATTGTACCTTTAAACCTCCACGAGAGGAGTTAAATTGCTCACAAATCAAAGTGCATTATCATACTAAGTACTTTATTTTGGTAGCGTTTAATAATGGTGATATTGCTTTTTTTTCATATCTCCGCAGCTGATAATCGTACCTCTGTATAGGTTTCCATATATAATAGTAGTTTGTAGTATTTATTTTTTTCATCTTTTAGTATCATAGTTTTTTCACGTTAGTTGTTCATCTAGTTGAATTCCGAGATACTTAACTTTCTTTTTAACACAAACTGGTTGACCATTTATAATGTGATCTAATTAATAGAACGTAATTTCTAGTTTGTAATTATTTTTTTTATGTACGAATTTATTTTTGTTAGTGGTATTCGCCATTTGTTAAACACGAGAACATTTCATTAACTGCTGATTTTATACTGGCACGCGCAGTTTAGGAGGTAAATCTGCATGAGAGTGGCTGTATTATCAGTGAAGGTAGCCATTTCATTTTTGTTTGGCACAGAAATATCTGCATAATATTTGATATATAAAACAGACCTTAATAACACCAGTTTGCAAGACGCTAGTTCTTATAAAGAAAATCTTACACTCCTCGTCACCAAGAAGTGTCATTCGCATAAATTAGATTTTAGTAATTCCGAAAGCTGATTTGAAAAACGCAACTGGATCTCGTAAGGTAGCCCTTCGTGTTACACTTTATCAAATACTTGTCTATCATCTAAAACTACAGCATCCCATGTTTTTTGGTTTCGACAGATTTTTCATTTGTACCGACTGAGCTTGTTTAATAGTTTCTCTCTAAGTTTGACTATTGTTCATTTCTTTGTGCCATTGTTTCCCTTCGGGTCAAACTTGATCGCATGCAAAATTCTTGTCTTCGCCTTTGTATTGGTGCCCTGAATTCTTCTCCAATTCCAGCTCTTCTGGCCGAAACTGGCTTCGTTCCTCTTTGTATTCGAAGACTTCACCTTGGTGAAAGGTTCATGATTAGACGTCTGCAGATCTCTCCTTCCAAACTCATGAATTTTAAACCATAAAACCCGTTCAACTGACGTTTTTCTCCTCGTAAGATTCCAATTCTTTCTCTCGTCTCTTCTCGACTCGTTCCACTTTCTCATTTTGTCCTCTCCCAGAACAAATCTCCATACTTTACCTATAACTTCTCTGAATTGTCTCATCCCCCTAAGCTATTCTCTTTACCTTCTAACATTAAGTCTCTTCCTCGTCCTGCTATTCACGAATAATTTAACCACACTCTTTCCTCACTATTTCCAGCTCACATCACGATTTTTACGGACAGCTCGAAATATGCTTTGGGGGTCGGTGCCGCTTTTATTCTTTCTGTTCTAAACTATTCTGAGTCATTTCAACTTTCCTCCTTTTCTTCTGTCTTCCTAGCCGAATCCATGGCTATTTTGTGTGCGGTCCTTTTTATATCTTCAACTTCCAATTTATTGAATTTCCTTCTATGCTCCGACTCGAAAAGCGTTTTAGTAACCTTCCCTGAACCCTCTTCCTGTCCTATTATTCTTTATATTCGTTCCTTGATTTTCAATTTATTAGCTTCCCGTTCTATCCATATTGACCTGCTTTGGATTCCTGGCCACTGTGGAATAGCTGGTAACGATCTTGCCGACTCGTTAGCATACTTGGCCGCAGTAAATGGTCGTTTCTTAGGCAGATTTCCTTCCCAAAGTTTTTATTCTCTCTCTTTTCGTTCTCACCATGATTTTTGGACTGATCTTTATCCGTCATTTTTCTCCAACTCTGACTCCTTTTACCTTGCCTTACAGCCTTCTCCATACGTTTCTCCTTGGTTTAACAATTTTCCGAGTATCAGCCGCTCTGCCACTTCTTCCATAGTTCGCCTTTGTTTCAATCATAGTTTGCTCCCGGCTTCTCTTTTCCGCTTTGCTCTTGTTCAATCTCCTTTGTGTCTCTTTCATCCTCCTACCTTAAATGTCACGTGTGATGCAAACCACGTACTATTCGAATGTTCCTTCATTTCCACAGAACGCGCGATCTTTTATTCCAATTTGCTTAGCCTTGGCCTCCCTACTCCTTACAGTGCCCTCTACATTCTCGCTTTTCCATCTCCTTCTGTTGTTCCTTTGTTAGCCGCCTTCATTTCTTCTGTCTCAAATCGTTTCTTGATATAACCCGTCGCTCCATATGTCTTTCTATTCTTCTAATCTTTTGTGCTCGATAAATGTCCTGTGCTGACGTGCCCATATAAAAAATAAAAAAATAAAACAAAAAAATAGTTTCATGATCTACTCTATGATAAAGGAGATAAATGAGATAAAAATTCGCCAAAGGTTTCATTTTCATATTTTGTAGTAATTCTTGAACATGTTTAGTCTGTCTGTTTAGCGAATTTTTATTCTACAGTGGAGTTCCTGTATCTCTGCCATTTTTTCCTTAATTCCGTTTTCAGCGCGATCGCTTTCCATATTTTCTCAGAAGGTATATTTGTTATTGTTGATCATGCAGCTTATTAAACAAATTCTAGCGCAGTTTCAATTTGTTGTTTAGTTTTCAATGGAATTTTTAAATTTATATTCTAGTTGTTCTTGAAATTGAATTCGTATATTTATTGTGTAACTTTGGCTTACGTAATTTTAGCATTATTTCATCTCCAGTTGTAAACATAATTGGAAGTGGGAGAAATCAAAAATTTAGAATTACATCAACGATATTTTTGATTTCCACATTCTCATACAATGAAAAATAAATGTTTGTTATACGAACACTGTCTTCTACTAATTTTACACGTTACATACAATATAATGTACAGGTATGTATGTTGATTCAAAGTTTTTATTTGATAATCATTACTAATATTTAATCTGGATTATAGCATAAATATTTTAAGAAATAACTTTGGGAGTTTGTAATTATAAAATTATGGTTTAATGTAACACTAAATAGTTTAATAAATTTATAACACATTTTATATTGTTCTTAACAAAAATCTCAAAACAACATGTTGTTTCTTCGATACAAATATGTGATACTGACAACTCTACCTGTCGACATTTTAATTCTAATGAAAATGCATTTTTCTGTAAAATTTTCCGCAGAGAGTTAATTATTCCTGCGGAAACAACGAATGTTTTACATAAAGAGCAGCTGTCAGTTTCCGTGCGTTCGATAGAAAGTGAAGGAGAAAAACATCTTTAAAACAGATTTTATTGAGTTTGTTCTTACTGGTAAATGATTGCCTTTTATTATTACAAAATAGCTCCAAAAAGGTGACAGATGCGCGTTGAAAACTGACAAAATATAAACTTTACGCAGACGTGAAAAATTTTTCTCAGAGCTTCTGAGAAATGCTTTTGTTCCCAGTCCGCTCGTTTTATTTCGACCTTTGACGGAAGTTTAGTAGAGTAATTGAAACTTTTTTTCTTTTTTTTTTTTTCATTTCGATTTTTCTAGTACGAACTCGGTTAATAATTAATCTTCATGCACTTTGCAGCTCTCCTATAAGGCAGCTGTGGCACAAAAATTACAACAGATTCTAATGGAACTTTATCCAGATCAATTACAGAAAATCGTACATGACTGAAAGCGTGCTACAAAAGAAATCCGGTAAAATACGAAAAATATACATTAACTTTAATCGCAAAAACTGTTACTATATGAGATTCTTAGATATTTTTCAGTAAATTGCAAGGGTGGCGGCATTTGCGGCTCAGGGGCTTTCGGTTTTAATAATAAGAAAAAATATATCATTTGACGACGTAAGGAAATCATTGAAGATATAAAATTGTTTTTAATTTAAAAATAAATAGTTTTTTTCCGAAAATGATAATTCGAAGTTCAAAAGCGGAAGATTACAGACTCGGTTCTAACCTTTGCTATAACCACTGTTACAAACGTTAATAGCATCCTGAAGTAACTAATAAAACAATTCGAGGGTTTCATCGGTGTGAGTCGTTCTAGTTTATCTAAAATATATTACGCGGTAATCGAATTAATCTGTAGTTTCTTCAGCGTGACCCAAAATGAAGCCGTGACGATCGCTTATAATAACATTATTCTGGTATATTTGAAAATTATATGAACATCCCATGAATCCAGTGAAATGCCTTTGGTCCCCTTATTCTTCTTTCTTATTCTATCTCATTTCAAATAACAGAATCCTTTATATATAGTTCATTATATTTTGTTTTATAACGATACGAATAACTTACTAATTACGAATTGACTATTTCTCAGTCGATGTCACTTAACAAATATTCCATCGCTTACATTTCTTTTTTTTTTTTTTTTTTTTTATGGGCTTGTCAATTAAGAATCTTCACCTAGAAACAATCAGAAATGAAAAGAGAAAATTATATAATAAGACGATCAAACATCATAAATAGGAAGGTAACAATTGCAGGGGTAATAGGTATAGAAGGAAAAGACAGGATATAACGGACACAAAAAGGAGCAGGAAGCCCAAGCCTAAGCAAACAGGAGGACAGAACCGAACGCTCTACCGAGAGAGATGTACACTTAATAAACACGTGATCAGCGTCACAAACAACCGCATCATATGAATAGAGAGGACAACATGGAATAGAGGCTAATGAGAAGCGAAAACACGAGAGGAAGACGGCAAAAAATCATTAAAAACGCAAACGCATAATGGAGACTACAAAAAATCGTGGAAGTGAAGAAAACAGAAGGAACCATGGACTGGAGGACAGGCTAGATTGAACAGATAGATAAAATAAATGATTATTAGAAAAATAGGAAGTGTATACATCCGACCAAAATGTGTGAAATGTAAATTCCTACGCAGCGGCGAGAGATTAGAAGATGGGAATCTTTTTAAAGAAGAAGAAGAAGCAGCAATCCGAGCCAAAGAATCAGCCGCCTCATTACCAAAGACACCAGAATGGCCAAGAACGCACGGCAAATCAATATGAATCGCATGGAAAGAAGAAATAATTCGAATGAGAGAACGTATAGGGAGAATAATAAAGTCACAGGATTGATCAGGAAGAGGAAATGAGATGGTCTAAAGGGTATTCGTGGAGTCGGAAATAATCAGAAATCGGGAAGAAAGACGATTAGAGGAGATGAAAATAATAACTAGTAACTCGGACATAAATATGGAACAGAAAAAAGGAAGATAAAAGGATTCAGAGGAGTTATAATCTGGAAGAGTAAAAAAAGTACCAACATCAATTAGTGAAAATGGTTACATGAGAAGGAAAGAGGGAGCTGCTGACAGTGTTGTACAATTCCTCTTTAATTATGGCTGGAGGGGGAGAATATTAAGTTTTCGTTGCTTGTTTTCTCGCGGCTTTTCTGTTCTTTAAAAGTTACGATCCCATATCGTATTGAATTTGAATAGCCGTTTCTAGGATTTTCACTTAAATTTTTTGGGTCATTTAGATTTCTCACTATTTGTGTTTACGTATTTATTAACATTATTTACCTTACAGTTTTTTGTTCGTTTTTTTTTTTTTTTCGGTTATTAACGTTAACGGTGAATTTTCTTCAAAGCGGTGGATAATAAAATAAATAATGATTAAAAGGGAAATTTTAAAATGTTTCTGCAGGCGAAAAAATTTCAAAAGTTAAGAAACTAGGTATACTAAATCACAATCAATACGGTATACGTAGTTAAAATTAATCTGACTATTTTTATGTTCCACTTCTGCTGGTTATTAAAATTATTAAAAATGTAAAATTACAAAGCGTTTTAGTTATTTTTGTTTCGAATAACCTTATCTTTGATCATGATTACGGAGTACGTTGCTCCGAATTTTGCGAATTTCTGTTACTTGGAATTTTATATTTTTAATTGTATACTTTTACGAGATATTTTTTGTTAAAAATTTATAACAAATTTAAATGGAGTAAATATTTGTAATCGTTTTGTATAAAATTAAATGGATTGCGGATGTGGCGAAGTTCAATTTTTATTTCCTTTCCGTTGCATACTCTTGTTTTCGTAAAGAACAGATAAAACAGGGTTTCAATTAAGATTCAATTATCAGAAACTTTTAAATTAAAAAGCAGAAAATTTTCATCAAATAGGATGGTATACAAAATTAGTTTTAAAAGTTCTTGTGAACATTGTGGTTTAGTTAAAAATTCTTCTCTTATAGGCTAAATGTTATGAAGCATAAACTTGCTGGTTTCTAGAAATAAGTACGTATTAAAAAGAAAAATTAACTGCGCAAAAAATTTTGCGGTGAGTCTGAAATAGGCTTAAGAGGATAAGAACCGGAAAATTTTTAAAATTGTGGAATTTTTTAAGAATTAGTTCGATTTTCATTTTAACTAGGCATGATTTTTTAAAAAGTAATTATTTAAAGACACACATTTAAAAGGGCGCAAAATTAAATTCTACAAAAATTTTCTAGCGGTATACCAAGGAGAAATTGAAAAAAGATTATACGAATGAGAGTGACGGAATCACGGTATTTTAAATCTTCAAAAAAAAAACTGTTATGATATTTACATAATGCAGAAATATTTGTAGTTTTGAAGTTTTTCGAGAGTTACGAATAGAAAATTAAAAATAGAAGCCGACTATCGGAAAATGTGAAAGAATTTAAAAGAATTACGCTCTCTGTTCGGAATTCAGTTGTGACAGAATTCGAAACAATCAATAATGAAAATAAACAACGGAAAATGGGCACAGAAAATAAAAATTCCGCTAGTGTTGCTACGCCGTGTAAATGTCATTTTTTTGAATACCTTAAAATAACTTATTGAAACTTTTAATAAAACTAAGTAACATTAGTTTAGAACGGACGCTGCGATATTGGTTAATATTTGCCTATTTTTAAAATATAACGAAAAGAAATTAAAACATCACTTACCGAAATGGAAATGAAGCACGAGAAGTACTACAATTGTGCAACAATAGCCGGCCATGTTTGCTACTACATTAAGAGTCAATTGTACCAATGTATCACCTCTGAGCAGTTTTAGTTGGCCATTTTATTTACGTCTACGAAAAGGAAGTAAATAATTAAGACAAACTATGTTGCCCACCTCATCCACTGCCATCTACAATCGAATAAATGTAACGGATTACGTTTAACGAGTTACCAGCTTAATTAGCTTGCTGGTAACTTTGCAAAACGCGCGTATACTTATTAAGTATTTCATTACTGGTGTACGATGAATAAAACGATCTATTATGATTGTATTTCGAAATCATTGATGGCCACCAGGTTGATCGTTGCAATCGGTATCGCTTACGAATTAGTAACCAAGGAACTAGTGAATTTTAATGTCTGAACTTTCTATAGCGTTATTAAAAGAAAAAAAATGATTTCATGTTAGTTCTGTAGTTGGATATTTTTTTTTAATCATTCAATCAGAAAGTTGACCAAGAGAAGAAAATAAAATAAAAGACGATAATTGTTTCAAATCAAAGGAGGAGAAAATCTTCTCTTTTTATCGCATTCTGAAAATTTTAAGTCAAAAAAAAAAAAACTAAATTTTCCTCGAGAGATTTGTTTTTATTTTTTATTAGAAATTAATTTTTGCCGCTTTAATTAATTCAGAAAATCCCTATCGTTTCCAATTTTGTATATAAACTACTTGTGGCGTAACAATGGATTGTAAATCAATTTTTTTGGGAAAGAGACAATTTTGAACATTCACTTAACGCAACGGTTAATTTATCTTCAATATTTAGAAGAGAGATTAAAATTAAACTCCTCATAAGAGAAACACCGTTGCTTAACTATCTAGGCTCTTATCAAATTTCCTCTGCCGGACGTTTTCAATAATTCCGTATCCAGTAAAATTAAATACTGTTCTTATCCTACTTCTGGGACAATTTTCTCTGCTAGCGACTTTTCCTTAATCCGGAAAAAAAAAGTTTATCCATTATCATTAGATGTTCTAAAAAACCTAGCAGAGACTAGTTTCATCGATTTCTCACTCTTGATCCGCTCATATTCCGAAAATTTTGATATGAATTCACGTTTACATTCAAACACTATGGCCATTCGTTAAAGAATTTTAATTTAACGTATAATATGATTTTATTTTATTTTTTTCTTGTTAATTTTTTCTTAGTAATTGTTATTTTTTAAAGTTATCATATTTTTCTGATACACAGTCCATTCAAAATCATTGCTATTCGATTTTCTGTTCAGACATGGCGCTTTATGAACTCATTATATCTCATTGTTTTCATACGCTACCAGACATTCAGTAATGTTAAATTAAGTTTCTTGGAAATAAATTGTTACCAACGCGTTACACTGATTACACATAAATTTGAAAACGCTTCCATGTCTCCAGTATGCATTTGAACAATCCTATGCTATTGTTATTTTTAATTTGTTATACGTATATATATATATATATATATATATATATATAAAACTCGGCCACTTTGGCCTCGCAAGGGGCTGTGCCCCTTGACCCCTCCTGCTTTCATTCCTGTCTCTTTCTCTTCTATACTTTGTATAAAATGATCAAAATTTACAACGTAATTCTTACTGGCATCAACACACACAAAAAATAACATAACCACAAAAATCCTATTCTAACATTTACCTTCCGTTATATAAAATTAAGACATTTTTTCATTACATTTTTCGTTACATATTTCATTACATAAAATTGTGACATTTTTTAAATAACAATAACAAAAATCCTACAAAATATAACAAACGTTACATAAAATTGGGACATTTTTTTGGGACATTTAGCGTTACATAAAATTGGGACATTTTTTGGGACATTTAGCGTTACATAAAATTGGGACATTTTTTCGAATGGGGGGTAGCCTAAGAATTACGTTGTAATTAATATATATATATATATATATATATATATAATGTTAATGATAAGGTTATTCTTTCTGAGTAGACGGCTACTACGAATTTTCATGAAATTATGTAACGAAAGTAATGTCGTATTTTATATGAATAAAGAAATTAAACACAATTTGGCCAAACTAGGTTTTTGGGGAGTAATGGAAAACATGTATGCCCTATTTAGCGGATTGTTTCATTAAAGGATTAAACGGAAGTTGCAAATAAAACTAAAGTGGCCAATAGCGCCGCAGTCAGGTTTTAAACATCGTTTTTGTGTAGATTAGAAATGAAAATATTTGAAGAATGTACTGAAGTAAAATAGAGTTGCAGTGAGTGAATGGAAATACAAAACCGAAAAGTTTGTAGAATTGCGAATTTTTTGAGACTGCTTGTTACATTACTTTAATACCGCAGTGTACACGTAGAAATTTATTTGGAAAAAAAATAATAATAGTATGAATACACCGATTAAAAAATTTCAGTTCGGATTAAAATATCTTAAATTCTAAAACTGCTGCAGAGTAATGTAAAGAAATATTTTAAATTCGATGTTTCTTAAAATGCGGTATTAGCTATACTTTTTTTTTTTTAGAAAATTTATGTTTCAATTAACACTGATAATATTATAAATTTGTTTCTTCTCTTAGAATAAAACAGATAATAAACTGGTTTACTATTCTTCAAGCACCAAGTTGATTGTAAGAAGGATGTTGTGATTATTAGGCTAATCATTTTAATGAAAACTTACAATAAAATATACATTATACATTTATACGTAACGAGCAGGCAGTAGGGGCGAGCCTATCTCTTACACGAATAAAAAGTTAATAAAAAGGAATTCGGCAAACGCGAAAGCTGAAGAAACAATAGTTTTTGCGTCGCTAGGTATCTGCAATAAACATTCTAATCGTGAGCTTTTAAGCGATAGAAACCGCGAACATAAATAGAAATCATTTCAATGAAACGAACGTGCAGGTTTGAGCGGCTCTGAACACGGACCGCAGAAGAGAAATGAAGGTGAGATTTTTTAAGGATTACCGAGTAGGTAATTAGGAAACGAAAAAATGTTACAAATGGCAGTGTTAATTTAGCGAGAAGTACTGCGATTGGCATACGAGTATTATATATCTCCTGCTCGATTCCACTTGTTTTTTAAAATAATCGTCTGCACTATCCGTTAACGTTTTTCATTAAAAGCCGGCGAAGTAAGGGCTAATGTAATTTTTAGACGGGGGTAGAAGTCAAAAATTACCGTAAATATCAATAAAGCGGAAATAGCTCAAGTTTCAAATCGCTAACAACAGCATATTCTGTTCCGTTTGAATAACCACATTGTCTGGAGCAGTGGTTCTTAACCGGTGGTCCGCGGACCACACTCAAAGTGGTCCGCGAAGCCATCCTAAAAATATTAAAGCTATAAAAGTACTTAACTTCATTAAAAAGAGTGCACTTAATACTCGTCTCTTCAAACAATTGTGCTCTGATATGAACCCTGAACACGAAACTCGGCTTTCCATACGGAAGAGCGTTGGCGTTCCAAAGGAAATATGCTGTCGAGGTTGTACGAACTGAAAGAGGAAATACAAATATTATTAACTAACAAGGAGAACAAAGAGTTGCTGGATCAGTTCTGCAGGTCCAAATTTCAGATGTGTTTTGCTTATTTGGTTGATTTTTTCGCGCAACTAAATAAATTGAATCTTCAACTGCAAGGATCATGAAATTTGAAGTTGCAAGGTGCAAGCAATAAATTTGCATATGATGATAAAATTAGTGAATTTATCACTAAAATCGAGCTATGGATCGACAAGGTTGAAAGAAAAAATTTTTCTGCGTTTGATACGCTGAATCGAATTATTGACAGGTAGCGTGCTGAGATTAAAGGAGAAACACAAAAGAACATGATACTTCATTTGAAAAATTTACAAAGTGAATTCAGTCGCTATTTTCCTGACTATTATGAGGACGAAGGTGTTCGGAAAGTGATCAACGTTTCTGAAATGCCTGATGAAATTCAAGAAGAAGTGATCGAAATGCAACACAGTAGTAACTTGAAAGATATATTCGTGACAGGAATTAATTTTGAAAATTTTTGGAGTCAAAAGGAAATTTCCTTCCCAAAGATTCGAGAAATTGCTGAACGTTACCAAACTTTATTATCATCGACATATCTATGCAAACAGGGGTTCTCGGCACTTTTGATAATTAAAAGCATGCACCGAAATCGGTTGGATGGCAGTGCCGACATGTGTTTGGCTTTGAGTAGCACTGAACTAAGGATTCAGAAGTGAGTAAAAAGTTGCAGGTCACAGAAATCGCATTAAAATAATATATTTACCTCTGTTCTGTAAAATTTTTGTAAAAAAATTAAAATACTGTTGGCTTTGAACAATTTTATGCGTGTCGTATTTATAGGTAGATAGAGCAACCCTTTATTTATTTACATTTACTGTATATTACCTTCGAACAGTTGGTGGTCCATAGCAGACAGAAATTTTGTCAAATGGTCCCTCATCACTTAGAGGTTAAGAACCACTGGTCTAGAGTGTTGAAAAACTCCAAATAGGCCAAAACAGAAGAAGCCTATTGAGAACATAACATGTATGTCAAATCACTAATAAAACGACGAAAAAAAAAAAAATCAACTATCTCGTCTTTCTTCTTAACATAAACAAAAAATTTCTAGCTAAAGGATGTAAGCGAGAGGTACAATGGCAACTTATATTGACTACAATTTAAGTCACTCCATGTTCTATTCTCTAAGGCAGCTACAACTTTTTTAAATTATTTGCATAAAACAGAGTAGCTAACGGAGTCTCATGTTCCACATTTTGTTATTACTGATTCTGATGGTAGTGGTTTTTCTTCCATTATCTGTTTATAAATTTCTACTCGCAGTTATTTTATAAAAGTCCTAGAAAATTAAACGAAAACGAAGAGAGATCGTTTAAATTAATAAAATTCAATGTTTTAACAACCATATTAAATATTGCATCGTCGTCGCAAAAATAAAACAAAGTAGCCACCGAACCGAGAAAATAAAAACCAGAAATTTCGGATAGTTGGAAAAAATAAAAATTCGATAAGAGGAAATCATTTAAAGTAAAAAAGAAAAGCGTTTATAAAGCGCATATTTCACTTAATAATTAAAGCCTATTTCTATTTATATAAAATATTATCAGAGTAACGACAAAAAAAAAACTACATTCTTTTTTCATTAATCCATATAGGACCCTCTATGTGTAAGGGTGATTTATGTTTTTGCCCCGCCCCTGGTTGCGAAACGTTGGCACGCCACCGGGTTATTAATTAATATATATCGGCGAAACGTCACTTTCATATAATTTTTTTTTTTGAAATAATTATTTATCGAAAACGTGTTCTGCGTTATTCTTTACATCTAATTTTATGCAAAGTTTTAACTTAAGCTCTAAGTTTATGCCGCAATGATCAGAAACGTAGAAATCAATTGTACAATGCATGTAATACTCGTTAGAGATATTTCTCTATAGTAGCCGAATAAGTATATGATCCAGACAGGAAGAGTTGGTTCTCTGGCCGCCTGAAGGTTGATCGGTTAATAATGCTCGAAGCACCATTTCAGTATATTTTGATATTTACTGAAAATTTGTTTGTCCAACAAATTAACATTCATGTCCCCGACTGAAATACGAAACTGCTAATTGTTTGCATTTTCTTTCTTTCTTATTGACTATTATTAATAATATAATAATTACATTGCAACAACGAAAACAAAATTATGTACTCTTGGCAAATTCAGGATTGCAGCTAAAAAGTTTCACTTAAACTGGTGTTCGGTAAAAACAGTATTCCTTTTTTTCTATTATTATCATCATTAACATTGATTATTATTATTGCTGTAGCAACCGATTGTGTTTCGTGATCTCTTGATTTACGCTTGGATAATAGATTGTTAATACAGCTTTTTTGAAATGTACTATTCCTTTAGTGCCTTTTATGCTCTTTTTAGTGCTTTTTTTTTGCGATTGAATTATTTTGGTTAGTTCAAAACGGTAATTATTTATTTAATTTATATAATATACCATGTTGAAATTTGTCATAATCGGTTGCCTGTAAATTCGTTTTGTATTACGGTATCAGTGTGTATATGTGCATGGACGCCGCCAGCGGGGGCGGGGGGAAGCTGCCCCCCTGAAGCCTTGAAACTTTTTAATCGACTGGCCATGATGAGATTCATAGGCGCGTAATCATGGACAATTTCATGAAAATTATGTTTTAATTAAGATTTTATTCTTGTTTAATGAAATATTAAGACTTTACAACTTATAAATTTTAATTTTCCTATAACTCATATCCTCTTTCTATCATCTTCTCCCCTCCACTGGTGGCTGGCAACTCATCTTGCCCTTCCACCGGCTCATCGGCTGGCGGCACTCTTGTGTATGTGTGTGTGAAGTATTCAAGAAGCCCGTCAGAAGACGGCCAGTATGTATCTGTTCGGGTGGTAATGCTGTACACTATGGCTGCGATGGTGTAGGTGAAAACACGTGGACGAGCATATCGTCAAAGAACAACGTCATGTGCCGGTGGTGCGCATACTGCTAGCCCGAAACGAAGAAAAAAGCTGTCACGGGTTCTAGACAGACGGTCGCCGCTGTGCTCTCCAGTAGGTGGTAGTACGATTGATTTTGGCAGCGTAACAACGTGCATGCATGGTAGTGAATAGTGCACATATTTACTTATGTATGTATGCATTAGCAAATTGGAATAGGGGTTAGTTTCAATGGCCCAGACATTAAGTTGGAGTTATATTTTGAATACTTCACGTAGTTTTTGAAAAATGGATTGGCGGACCAGCGCAATCTGGGAGTTGGAATTAATTTTTAATGGCGTAATAATGTACTCGGGCTATGTTTTGGAAAGGGAGAACCGAAAGAGTATGGCCATAAGTGTAGGGGGCTCTTTTCTGGAACTGATGTTCAGATCATCGCTCGGCTACAACAATATACGGAGTTCAGATTTAGTTGCATTTAGTCCTCCTGCACTGAAATTCAGGTTATATTTTAAAAATTTGATCGGTTATGTATGGCGGGAGAGAAAGGGGGATTGGAGAATTTAAGAGCCCCGGATGAAACTTAGGGTAAATTTCGAAGCACCAGCATGGGAAATTGGGTTAGTACTTCGGTTAGTTTTCGGAGTATGCCCACAGGGTTTTAGGGTGAGATCCATAGTCGCCAGTTGCAACACTTCCGCAGCGAGTAATTATCAACAGACAGCTACGGAAATTTCGATACGCAACCGCTAAATGTTTGATTTTTTTATATCTGTTAATGTAATGTCGTTTGGCTTTTTACTTTTTCCTTAGTCACCTTTTATCCGGAACAAGATGCTTAGCTATTTTGAGATTCCTATTGTTTACGTTTTTCCGCTTAATGTAGGGGGTGTGTATTTAAAGCAGCCGCAGTTTACATTGTGAGCTGTTACGGGGAGCGTTCTAAATTTCCGTAAGTTGTCTTCTTCTCACGATATCTAAGCTGCAAATTTACAAAAAAAAAAGTAAATTAACCAAAATAAAATTAAGATTTATTGAACATGCGATAAGGATAAGGCGAGCGTAAACCGCTAAAACTTGAGGCTTCTGATTATAGCCGGGGCGAAATATAATTTATTAATTTCAACCCTTCGGGATTTTTTTTTGATTTCTATTGTTTTCAAACTTCCACTGGGAATACTATTTCCGTTGTCTTTCTGTCTAAAATTGTCTATAAAACTGAGTGAGGTTGAGAAATAAACGAAGGTTACACATAATTCGCTTTGCTTATCGCGTGTTGTTTCCTGTTAAATGTGTGTTCCGATATCGATGGAAATGACGACAAATAGAGAGATAACTGTTACCAATTTCACCGCCATTTTAGCCCAGCCAAACAGTGTGAGAAGAGAAATATGTTCAGTTTTAAACTGGTAATATTTAAATAATTTTCATTCTAAAATTCGCAAACGAATTATTGATCAACTACGTTTTGACCGAAAATGGATTTCTCGCGATGCGTATCTCTATGTTCGATATTGTTATTATTATTATCATGTCTACTTCATTTACATGACAATGGTAAGATTATATTTATTGATAAAAATTTTCACTTTTTTCAGTCGCGCGTTTTAATTCAAGAACATTCTCGATCGCTAATAAAAAGTCCCGTAATCGTTAAAGCAAAAATATCATAATATCCCTAATAATAACGTGAAATATTCTAAAATTACGACGAATAAACAATCACCATTTAGGATATGTATTTTAATTCGAAAGCAAATATCATTATTACATATATTCGATCATGATTGTAGTGTCGTCTAATATTTTTATTTTAGTTAAATTATATACTGCCTTAATCATGATGACTTTTTTCGTTTCAATACTAAAAAAGGAGCGAAAAAACGTGTTATTATTTTCATTTTGAATTATTTAACTAATTAAGTCGTGGTGACTGATAAGCTGAAAACATGTACGAAGCAGTATAAGATTCTTTACTTTTATTGGTTTTTTTTTTCTAATATAATAAAAATGAAATCCGGCATATTAAGTGTGTAACTTTGCGCAATAGTTATATTGCAACTCTTGTAAGAGTCCATGCGCGCCGATTGGACTAATCACCTGGTACAGATTTTGAAGGAATGTTTAAAGCTTTGTATACGAAAAGGTTTCACCACAATCACGCTGAAAGAAAGAGCCGAGATCTTGAATAACGAAAAATGACGACAGTCAACAACGAAAACATTAGAGTGTGATTTTACGAAAATATAGAATTCAACAGCATCCGCCTATAACACTTTGGAAAAATCAAAAGTAAGACGTGAAATAACAGTCGAATGAAGATGGAGGACTTGAAGCTACAGTCGTCTAACGGAACAGCATTATGAAAATGAGCGAGCTTTTTTGTAGCATCTTAGAAAATCGAAGTTTCAATGGGCGTGTAACATTTGGCTATTTGCAGAAAATGTAATCGTCATCATCAGTGATAATTAGTATGGACGAGAACGACAACGTAGAATCATTACGCAAATGAATAAATACGGTGAAAACGAGTGAACCAAAAATGGGAAAAAATTGATTTGGCGAGTAATTTTATGCCTTCTACAATTCCGGAAACACTAATGCCGTTTTGGACACAGGCTTTCTCCAGTCGGTAAGCGCATTTTTTATGGTCAGGTTGTGCATGCAAATGGTTAAGGAAAAAAGGGAGCCGAATAACGTTTGAATGATAATAAAACACAATGAAACATATTTCACCAATAATCGCATGTTTTAATTATACGTGTCGTTTTAAATTAAAACGAGCAACTCGTTTATATAGATAGTGCACGTGAAAAAAGCTCTAGTATGGAAGTGGTCAAATGGTAAGCTACTTAGCCGCCAGGCCATAAAAAAAAAAAAAAAAAAAAAAAAAAAAGCTCTAGTACCGAAATAATGAAATCATTTTATTTTTTAATATTTATAATTTCACTTAACACAATCGTGAGCATTTGTGTGATAATCAAGACGTAACTTTCGAAACGCGTTCTTGACAATAAATTACATTATTAATAAAAGTAAATAAATTATTATAATTGGTAATAATAATGTCCGTCATAAACAGTATAACGTGTTTTTACTCTGCTGCAATACATACCTATTCCGTTATACAGACCTGGATTTAGGTGGGGTCTAGGGGGGGGGGGCTGCAGCCCCGAGCCCCACCTTAATGTAATACAAAATTAATCTATCATTTGTCATATACATCAACTTTTTTAAAAATAAATAGAATTAACTTTACCGGAGCGAGTGCATTTTTTAATACATTCATTTGTTAATAATTGTGTATCCATTTTTATTTTCTCTTAGAAGAGGAAACTTCGTAATAGTAAAATTTCGCGTAAAAACATACCAGAAATTTGTTTTAAGATATAACGAATCGGAATCTACGTTTTTAGAAAATGTCTGTATGAATGTGTGTGCGTGTGTACATGCTTAATACATGCACACGCACTATCCTTTTATGCAAATCTTTAGTTGAAATTTGCTGAAAAATTCATTCTTTAAAATTATATATATATATATATATATATATATATATATATATATATATATATATATATATATGTATATATATAATATGTATTTTTTTTTTGGCATCGAAAATTCTACCCATTGTCTAAATGATATTTAGTTTTGTTTACATTAATAATTATATGTTAATTCGTGAATTTAAAATAATATAATTAAATTAAAGAAAATTTAGTTATTCTATAAAACTGATAATTTTGTCCCTAATATTTCCGTAGCCCCGGGCCTATCATAAACTTAATCCGGGCCCGTCGTTATAACTGTCTACTACGCTGGTCATTCGGAGCTGTTTTTTGTTCGCTTTTAAAAAAATAAGATCTCGTATATCTTAAATTTATCAGCGTTTATTTATTTTTTTTCTTTCGCCTCTATTTAATCATATTCATTTTGATAACTTGGGATACAAGTAACTCTATCACGAGAAGTCTTATCCGTAATCAGATCGAAAGAGGAGAAAACAATATGAAAAATTAAGATATTTGAAGGCGGCGAAATATTATTGTAGGTAAATAAACGGTATGAGAAGCGAAAACAACAACAATAACAACAGAGTAAATAACTTACTCTGTTTTTGTTATTTATCGTTAAGAAAGTTCATGCGCCTTTTTTTTTTTTTTTACTTTAGACTGCTGGAACGTACGCAAACTCATTTGATAAGAATTCCAATATGTGTAAATTAATAAATAAAAAATTATTAATCTCTCTCGAACGGTGACAAAATGTCTCGAATAATAAAATTCGATAACAGTAGACGATTTCCGCATACAAATAATGCCGTTTTCCATTTTTTATTTTATAATTATTTTGAGCTTATCAACCGTGAACGAATTAACCTGGCGCAAAAGGAATATTTCACATATTCTTAATTTACAGAATTAGGATGCGAAAAGGTAATAGCCTAACCAACTACACTACGGTAGGTGGGGCTAGTTTAATTGAATTCGGATCTGAATTTACAATTAAACGAATGCATATCGGAAATAAGGTACGATTCGTTACGTGAAATTATGAGATTTTACGAAATATTGCGACCTTTCGGAAGTAATAAATATACAGAGTATCCTGATATAGTTGCGACTTGAATAAACCGTTCTGTGCTCTTCCTTTTCTTCTACTTAAATGAGTGCGTTTGTGTACGTATTTACAAATGAACATTAATGGAGCAGTCGTTTCCGGCACGTGTACTAACCGATATTATCACAAAAACAAAAAAATATTTTTTCCTTTCATACGTCAGTGTTGCTGATAAAATATTTTGAAAATTTACGGATAAAATCACTGTCGAAAAATAAAAACTCTAACGTTCTAAAAAAGTTCAAACTTTTGACGTCCGGATCACGAACATTAGTTTGATTAGAACTTATTAGAATTAGCAGTTAGTTTTACACTTCTGTTTCCATATACTTTTTTATCCGCTTTTTTTTTTTTTTTTTTTAATACTACAAAATACTCAACTAAATTTATTTATGGAAAGGAATTTTTATCTAAATACCGCAAAACTTCCCCCTCCGATCGATTTATTACAACCGTCCGATTAGCAAAACAGTTATGATTGCATCTGATAGTCGCCTAATCTGCAATTTTATCTGAAATGGAAATTTTGAGGCAACGTTAAAACGAAATTTTTTCATAAAATGTTCAACTTCGGTAATTTTTTTTTATATGTATAAAAGAGTTTCTTTTATGCTTCTTTTTTTTTTTTTTTTTTTCGTTCTTTCTATTCAACTCAGCCAGTTGGTTCAAAACATATTGTTGTTGGACTGGAATTCGTAAATTCCTCATCCACTTTACCACACCCTCACGCTCTTCAGAACCCAGTGTGTAGTTGTTCAGTCTAGCGGTGATAAATCCTTACGAGAAAGTTAGTAATATTTATCCTCTATGCTGCAGCTGAATCTGATTTATCCTTTTAAGCCGCACAAAGCTGACACAGTTAACCGGCAGGTTAGCGGCTAGCGGATTGACGTGTTGTTGAAGCCTTTGCATATATTTCTCACTTAATCTTTTTATGGTATCTCTAACCATTGGGATACCTAGGTGCTTATGTATGTCATCGTTGCGTATATACCAAGGTGATGAAGTTATATTCCGTAAGGCTTTGTTCTGAAACCGCTGAATAACGTTGATAGTCGAGTTGCTTGCTGTTCCCCACATTTCAGCTCCATACTTCCATAGTGGTTTCAATATCGTTTTATAGAGTAATGTTTTGTTCTGCAAAGATAACTTGGAGTATTTACCTATTAGCCAGTTCATGCTGCGAAGTTTTAGATCAAGATGCTTACGTTTTATGACGACATGGTCCTTCCATGTGAGTCGTTGGTCCAAATACAGTCCTAGGTATCTTGCTTTCCGCGCGGTGGGTATGATTTGGTCATTCATCACCACCGGCATCTTCTCCGCTTTGTTCAGTGTAAATACGACGTGACACGATTTGGATTCGTTAACTTTAATTTTCCATTTTTTAAACCAACGCTCTAAACATGTAAGGTAATTTTGGAGGTGCTCGGTTGCTACCTTTATATCACGATCCGCGGATAATACAGCTGTGTCACCAGCGAACATGGCCGTAGTCATATTATCCTTTTCTGGGAGGTCCGATGTGTAAATCTGGTACAATGTTGGGCCAAGTACACTACCTTGTGGTACTCCACTAGCTACGTAATTCTTCTCGTACGTTCTCTGATTCATTATTTGTCATTTTATTTAAATTGACCTCGGACATTCGGAAGACTAGCCCGTTTATCTTCTTCTTCCCGTATATTAAAGACGTAGTTTTTGAATCTTTCAATACTACACTTCTTCCCGCAGCCGCCTATTATTCCCGATCACGATACAACTATTCGTTTTCTTAATTCTCGAATCCTGATTTCATTTGCCTATTCAACTGAATTTTCCGCCTCATCCTCAGTTTTTCAAATTTCCTTCGTTGTGGCGTTCCTCTCTCTGCAATCTACTGTCGTTTTGAATAATTTCTTCTTCTCGCATCGCTTTCTGTTTCCCATTCTTATATCTTCTCTATTCAACTTTCACCCCTCTTTCTGTTCTCATTTTGTATGTGACGCTGTGAATGTTTTCCCATCGTTGCTGAGCATTCCTTTTTTTTTTTTTTTTTTTTTTACTGTCCACACTTTTACAAATGTATTTTCCTTCATCTTTCATCCTCCTTTCCTTTTTCCTTCTGTTGACCTTGGGTTTTTTTCTGTCTACTACCTCTGATCTTGTAAATCTCGTAAACGTCTGATTTTACTTCCCTTTCCTAGTTCTCGGACTAATGTACCCACAACAACGAAATCCACAAAAAAGGAAGAAAAAAAAGTACGAAATCTTCCCACGAGTGGGAAATTACAAGTTGGTAAGTAAGAAGGAAAACAACTATGATAAATATTACATAGCAAGGATAAAGAGAATGAGCAAATATTACGCGTAGAGCAATAAAATGGAAACAGTTAACGGATAGAATAAAAAGGAGAAAAAGTAACTAATTAATCTACAACCGGAAATGAATGTAGCGCGAAGTTTGTAGATGAGAGTGAAAAAAGATGACGAAAGAGGAAAAAAGTTTTCTGACTTTTAAAGATCTCTTGCGTAGATCGCGAAATTAACACACATTTAGATGCTGTTCACAATTCTAGACGAATGGAGAAGATGAATCAGTAACAGTTGAACCAGTCGAGCACCAAGACTGTATACAGCGAGACGTAAAACGATAAATTCTTTGATTTAAGTTGTAACCAACACTGCAAAAAACTGCGATGCATATGATACCTGACGGTGGGTGCAAGAAGAAGAGGCGGTCCTTATTTTATGGCCACCGTTGCGAGACAATACCGATGGAAAGAAGAAATATAAGTAGAAATGGAAGAAAAGTATACAGCTTTATGCTTTTAGCCACAGAAATCGACGATGAAGAAAGGAATTAAGCGGAACTAACTGCGATATACAGCAAATCAAGACGAAAAAGTGAGGGAGATTCGGTGCTGGTGAGGACAAAATAATTTAAGCTGATCAGTGTCGGCTAGAGTTTAAAAAGTGTACGTACTTTCGGAATTACGCGCTGGAGTTGAAAAAAAAAGACTTTATTTTTCAATTCTGCCAAAGATGACCTCTTTATAATATTTCTATTAAAGTAATTTTTCGCTAATATTTTTTTTTTTTTTTTTTTGATAAGCTTCTGTTTCGATGCAGCTCTTGCAGAATCATTAACAATTATTATAAATACTCTCTGCACGCCAAATAGCATGATTAGTCAAAATTTATCGATCAGTCGTTACCAATTTACGCGCTACGAATGTTTAAATAAACGCGCGTTCGAAATTATTAATTTATCCATTCCGATCGATATTCCAAAGTCTCTCGTTCAAATGTCATATGCACTACGTAAATTCAAATCGTCTGCACGCTGCATAAAAGCGTCAGCTTAATAAAAAATTTGGGACCTGCATGGTGCGGAACTGTATTAGAAATAACATTATTTCCGGTAAATGCCCCGGCTCTTTCAAAGTACAACAAATAAAAATATTTCTGATAAACACGAACCGGTGTTTACAGGAAATAATTTCATTTCTAGTGTTAGCTTAAGCATTGTTTTTTATTTTATTCGTGTTTGAAATAAGACTAATCTACACCTCTATACCTGTGCAGCATCGGCAGAATCAACGAAACCAAACGCCACCGCTGCAGAGAAGGTACGAAAAGCTGTGTTGGCAGGTTACCATTCGCTGGAAAGGGCGAAATCCGTTCCGGTTAATCTATCGTTAATAGTAAGCAGAATTAGTGTGGTAAGTAACAGCGGATTTTTGAATCATGCCTGACCAATCCATTGTAAACTATTTCGATAATTGACTACTTCGAATATTCTCCTTTACAGTCGAATTAACCAGAAGATTTTTTTTTGTATGCGGACTAATAATTTGTGGTGTTGTGCTTCCTAGTTTCTTCTTTCTAGGTTTTTTTTTTTCTATCGAAACCACTTTTAAGGGAGTGATCATGGGGAAGATACGACACAGCCATGAGAATTTTTAAAAATCGCAATTGCAGTGCACTGCTTTTAAAAAGTTCACACTTAGCTTTCTAAATAGATCGAAAAGAACCAACCCTTTTGACATGAATCTGTCTTATGGCTGAATTCGTACGTCACTCAAAAGTGTTAGAGTGATCAATAGTTTGAGTTCATGATTTTGCTAAAATGAAACGCGTCTACCTCGAAAAGCATATCCATTGCGCTTCTGTGCAAAAGGTCTATATACTAGTTTATTTTATTGTTTTGTTTGTATTGTGCGAACTTAGCTCTTGTGACCATCTGTAAATTACATATTAAATACTGAAAATAAACGGTGTAAATTTCTTTACTTTTATTCATTTTAAAAATCTATAGCTTGGTCCTTGTATCTTCTCGTACCTTTTTTTTTTTTTTTATTTTTTATTTTTAAATGGGCTCGGTTTTAGCACTGACCCAACTACATGAGCCTAGATCACCTACTCAGATCTTCTCGTACCTACTTGTTTATCATCAGTGAACTGATAACGAGTATCTACACTGTACGCAGATGACATACATCGGTACATATGGATATGTCTTACGGCTACCAAACATGTTCCACGCATTCAGTTGACATTCGAATCTATGGCACGAAAAAACCCGGCCGACCGGTAGCTACGCTCAGTCGATTGCCGCGTGTAAAAATTTTATGCTAAGTTTCAAGAATACGATAAAAATCGCGATTGAATGTTAAAAAATTTTTTTTCGACGTTATGTTAACCTTTGATGCTCAAAAAAATGCCACTAAAAAGTAATCACCTAAAATATACTCACGAATTTCCTTCAGATTTTTTCGTTGATTAGAACGCGAGAAAAAAAATAAAACGTGAAAAACGCTGTTTTATGGCACCCTAGGGCCCAAAAAAATAATATTTGGGACCTAGGAGCTGGTTCACCATTTATTTTGAGCCCCCAAAAACACATTTTCATCCTAAAAAAAGAAAAAAAAAAAGTTTTATTTCCCATTCATAATATTTAAAAAGCGAGCAATTATAAGACCTCGCACGAAATTTTAAAACGGAATGCTAAACAGCGAGAACAATAATTGAGATATAATTTTATAGAAAATAATGAAAACTGCGAAATGTTGCTCACGTGTTTAGACGCCGCGGCGTTCTCCCTAGGCGCTTCTCATTACACATGATGATTTTGAATACAGGCAAAAGCGATGACAAAGCTGATTGGCATTACAATTTTGTAATTTCAATAATTTCGTATAAATTTATTATTTCTATACATTTATTGGTAGCTTTTTCAGTTAACCTGTTTGTTTTTAATGTATCTTAGTGATATGTTCTTCATTTTGTTCCATCTTTTTATTCATTTCAAGTGTTATTATTTTTTCGTAGAATTTCCGTAAGTTTGGAAATAGTATAGATGGTCTATGGAGTTTGGTAGTGCATGATTTTTAACCGCGGCCTGTATTTTTTATTTTGTCAATTTTCCAGAAGCATGGGAATTTTTTAAGAAATTAGAACTGTTGCAAATATTTACTAAAAGATCTGTATGTTATTTATTAATTATTTTAATCAGTTTGTTAGATACTTCATCGGGGCTGTTCACTTTTTTGTTGTTTAAAATTTTTTAGTTTATGATTTTCTATTTTTATTCCTATATTGCCACCTGCGGAAGGAAGTGAAAAGGTCGTGAGCGTGTGTGTATGCAGGTAATAAGTTTGGGACTCGTTTAATGATGGACAAAAGAGCGTAAGGGTTTTCGACTGTGTGCTTACAAGACTGCCTGTGTAAGCTGGCTATAAGGCGTGGTAAGGTTGAGAGAGTGATATATACGGCTACGTAGGTAATACATGTGTGATGCTATTTTTTAAGTTTTGTCTTCAGGGTGCAGACAGGATGGTGTTGGAAAGAATGGGTGCAATGATGTATCGCAGTGTTCACATGTAGATTTATGCATATATATATATATATATATATATATATATATATATATATATATGGGTGTTTTATAATATATCTATGTAATAATAGAGGTTATTTAGGACAATTACATGAGCTGTCACAAAAAAGATGAGACTGAATTCAGTACAGACAGCCAGGCGTAACTATCGGCTGGAAAACATGCTAGGATAAATATTTGGTTTATTATTTATCGATCAAGCGTTTAACGAAATTATTTCGTTGGAAACGAGCTGTCGTAGGGCCGTTTAAAAATAAGCACTCATCTGGACTCATTAAAGATTTTTAATAACGGAAAAAAATGAATGAAATAGATCAATTTTTATTCGGAATCGATACCAGGAAGTAATCGAATATCGCTTTCAAAATATGCTCCGTTTACTGCTAAGCCCATTCGGTCTTGCCATTTAGTGAACGTTTTCGAGAATTCATTTTCAGGTATTGCTTTGAAAAACGTTGATACTGCTGCGACAACTTCTTCGTCCGTTCCGAAGTTTCCACCGCGTAGGGCGGCCTTAAGATGCGGAAAAAGCTAAAAATCGCCTGGCGCCAGGTCTGGGCTATATGACGGATGAGGGTGAATCTGAAGTTTGTTCTTCTTCGCGTATTCGATAACCAAACGCGCTGTATGTGTTCTCGCATTATCGTGGTGCAAAAGAAAGTCGTTTTTGAGCTCCGGCCTTTTCTTCGCGATGTGTTGACGCAGGTGCATAAGAACTTTTGTGTAGTAAAACGAATTTACGCTTCCACCTGGGGAGGCACCATTATGTTGGTATACCATCCCTTTTCTGTGTCGAAAAAGGCGATTACCCTACGCGGTCGCAACTTCACAACGGACGAAGAAGTTGTCGCAGCAGGGTAGATGTTTTTCAAGGCAATACCCAAAAATGAATTCTCAAAAACATTCACTAAATGGCAAGACTGAATGAACTTTAGCAGTGAACGAGCATATATTGAAAACGATATTCAAATACACTTACTAGTACCGATTCCGAATAAAAATTGGTATATTTCATTCATCCTTTTTCCGTTATTAAAAATCTTTGATGAGTCCAGGTGAGTGCTTATTTTTAAACAGCCTTACGACAGCTCGTTTCGAACGAAATAATCTCGTCAAACACTTGATTGATAGATAATAAAACAAATATTTATCCTAACGTATTTTCCAGCCGATGGTTGCGCCTGGCCATCTCTGTACTGAACTTAGTCTTACCTTTTTCGCGACAACCTATGTAGATAAGATTGTGATACTAGTGAGGTGAAAATGTGTATTGCTATAGTCTTTAAGTTATTAATCAAATAAGTTGATTTGCGTTACTCAAGGGAGTACTGCGAATTCTATGTGTTGGTTTTGTATGTGCAATTGTATTTCCTCTTCGTCTCGAACTTTTCATCCACCTGAGTATAAATATTAATAAGCTTACCTATCAAATATTACAGTACCGTAATAAACATAATTGTATGAACTATAGTCACCGAATTATTTCACGTGTTGCATCTAAACATAAGAACTGTTGGGCGTAATTAAGATGAATTTATAAGGTACATTCACAAGACACCGTTAAGCATCATTGTATTAACAGAAATAAATATAAGAGAGAATGAATTAAATTTACATAATATAGCAGGCTTCGCAAGCATTGGACTACATAGAGACTAATGGGGTATAACGGAAGAATACTTGTGTTTGTAAATAATAAATTTAGGAAGATTGAAGAAGTTAATAATAGGCCAAGTATGGATTTGGTGGTGTTAGATATAGATAAGTGCGAAATAATTTTTTACCTGTAATTACTATATTATATCGAACACGGAGTAATAATGTAGGCGAATTCATAAAAGAAACCGCAACACTTTTAAAAAAATTAAATAATAAAGATAATTCCCTAATTTTCGGTGATATTAATATCGACTCATTTCTTCGTAATGTACAGGTTGAGAACTTTTTAAATAAAATTTATAGGGTAGGAAAAGTACAGTTAATAAGCGGAATTACAAGAAAAAAAGATCGGATAAATAGAAATACTCAGTCCTGAAGAGATAATATATTTATGAAGTATAAAACAAATGAAATTATTTCGGAAATAATTAATATGAAAATATCTGACCGTTACATGATCCGTTGTGTATTTAGTATCTCGAATCGGAAAATTCTACATTTAAAATTTTTTTTTTTTTTTTTTTTTTTTTTATTATGCGACTTTAACACAACATTGAGGTTATCAAGCCGCGCTTATGTTGTTAATTATAAAGTATAATATAAATTACATTTTTTGAGGAATAGGAAGAGGTCATTTATATATGAACTATTATTACGTAGTAAATGGGATAGGTTTGGGGACAGATTAAATTTTTGGCGGGATTCGGATAAATTATTGCAATTTGTTAGGATATGTCGAAGAGTAAGCTGAAGAGTGTTACAAAAGGGACAGGATGGAGGTGGTGTGTTATTGAAAAGGTATGAATGGGTTACATTGGTATGGCTGAGTCTTAATCTAGTTAAAATTATTTCTTCTTTTCGTGATTTTCGATCAGATGACTCCCATTCCTCGATCTTTTCTTTTATGCTTCTGAGATGGTTTGTGGATGAGGTCGAACTCCATTCTGCATTCCACAAATTTATAATTTTCTCTTTATATGTTTTCTTTAGCTCATCTGTGGTTATTATGGTTTCGGTATTAATATCCAGGGACAGCGAATTCATTCTCTTCGCTAATTTATCTGCGATTTCGTTACCCTTTATTCCTTTATGACTTGGGATCCATACGAATAGAATATCCAGTCCATTGGAAAGTAATTCTGTTATTCTTTTTTGGATTCTTTGCACTATCGAGTTGGTGTTATATATTAATTGAATATTTGCAAGGGCGCTAGCCGAGTCAGTTAGTATTATGAACTGGTACTCTGTATGTATTCGCGATATTTCTTGCAATGCAAGGTACATATATTGCATATAGTTCAGCAGTTTTAGCTGAGCTCCACGACGGTAGTTTTACAGCTTTGCTTATTGTATTAGGAATGAAGAAAGCTGCTCCGGCTGCCATTGCTGTTTTTGATCCATCGGTGTAACAGTGTACACTGTTTGGATATCGTCCTAAAATACTATTTAATTTTGACTGCATGTCTACGGTACTTGCGCAGTTGTTTGATAACTTTAACAGCTCGTCGATGATTTGGATTGTCGGTTTCGACCATGGTGCAGGACGTACGGCGATCTGGGGAAGCGAGCGGTATGTTTTCGCGGTATAGGAGATTCGGATATTTTCCTCAAATTTGAATGCAATATGTTGATCTTCCTTTTGGGTTGATTTGTACTTATTTCGATAATAGTTGTTAAATAGAAGATTTCCTGTTGGTAAATCTGGTATAGCTGCTGCGGCGATTAGGAAATTTGCAGTTTGGATTATTCTTCGATATTTGAGGGGAGGTTCGTTAGCTTCTACACAGAGGCTTGTCGTAGGTGTGGTCATAATCGCTCCTGTCGCTAATCTAATGCCTTGATGATGAATGCAATTTAGTTTTCCTAAGGTTGTGCGGCTTGCTGAATTATAAAATTGAGCGCCATAGTCCAATTTTGTTCGGATGAGGGATCGATATAAATGTAACAGTGTTCTTCTGCTGCATCCTACATCAGAATGGTTGAGCAACTTGAGAATTCCTAGAGAGCGGATGCATTTCGATCGTATGTATGTTATATGGTCCTTCCATGATAGTTTTTTATCAAGCAGGATTCTTAAAAACTTAACTGTTTGTACTTCTGGTATTGGTTTGGAACGCAGTGTCAAAACTATATTTTGTTGTTTTCTTTTGTTATTTGAGAAGATTATGTAGTTTGTTTTCTCGGCGGATATTAGAAAACCATGGTTGTGGCTCCAGGTATTTATGTTGTCTATCGTTGGCTGTATTATTTGTTTAGCGATTTGGAGCGACGATGTTTGAAGAGATATGCTAACATCATCGGCGAACATTCTGATAGAAATTGGCTTCTCGACAACTGAAGTAATATTATTTAGCACAAGCAGGAACAAAGTAGCACTCAAGGGTGATCCTTGAGGTACCCCGTTGGAGATTGTTCTTTCCTCTGATAGAATGTTGCCTATTCGAACGCGAATCTTTCTATCAGTAAGGAAATTTTTGATTATGTTTGCTAAATTACCATCTATTCCGATTTGATGTAGTTTTTTGAGGATGAGGTACCGCCATACACGGTCATAAGCCTTAGAAAAATCGAAGAAAACTGCGACTGTGGAATTCGAATTTATGAATGATCTTTTTACATTCATGACAAGATCATTTACCGCTAGCTGTGTTGATCGTTGCTGTCTAAAACCATATTGGTGGATAGATAGTATCTTGTTGGTTTCAAGTGTCCATGAGAGTCTTTTGTTTAACAATTGTTCTAATATTTTACCCAGTATGCTTGTGAGTGCTATTGGTCTACAGTTGTTAATAGAGGAGTTCGTATTCGATTTGGGGATGGGGATTATGATAGCGATTTTCCAGCAAGCAGGGAATATCGAATTTTTAAAAGCTTTGTTGTAAATTTCTAAAAGATACTCTAGTGCTGTAATGTGTAGATGCTTTACCATTAGTGGGTGAATATTGTCTGGTCCGGGAGCCGTATTATGAATGTGGCTATTAATGCATGACGTTAGTTCTTGCCATGTCAGATTTATATTATACTCTTCTTCGTTATTATTATTGAAAGGGATTGAAGTTTTTTCTGCATTATTTTTGATATTCAAAAACTGTTGTGAGTAGTTATGATCAGACGATATCGAAGCGAAGTATTCCACGAACCTGTTTGCAATATGGATAGGTTCTTCAATTGTCGTGTCGTTGTCATCTATCGAAGTTATTGGAGATAATTGTTTCCGACCCTGTATTTTTTGAACATTTGCCCATGCTGATTTTAATGAACTTTTGAAGCTTATCTCAGAAATAAATTTATTCCAGCTTTCCGTTTTGGCTTTCCTAATTGCTTGTCGTGTTTCAGCTCTTTGCTTTTTAAATGCTTCAAAGTCTTCTTTTAACTTTGATCTGCAGAACTTACGAAATGCTTTTCGCCGTTTCTGTATAGCCAAACGCAAATCTTTTGACCACCACGGAACAGATTTTTGACGTATTTTTCCTGATGTCTTTGGGATTGACTTCGCTGCGGCAGATAGGATGAAACATGTAAAGTTCTCAATGTCTTCTGACAGTTCTTCTTTGTGATCGAAAGTGATCTCCGTATCACTTTTAAATATTTCCCAGTTAGCATCTTCTATTCTCCATTTCGATGGAAAAGTTTGAGGACATGTGGTAAGATTGCCAAGTGATGAGGTGATTATTGGAAAATGATCATTGTCGCATAGATCGTGATGGACTTCTGTTTTAAATCTTCTACCTAAAGATGCTGTAGCGAAGACTAGGTCTAACGTGGACATGGTTTTAGATGCCGCGTTAAAGTGAGTTGGATGTTTTTTGGGGTTTAATAAGAGTAGTTGTTCGTCGAATAGAAATAATTTTTCGATTAATCATCCTCTTTTAGAATTGTATGTTGAGTCCCATGTTTTGTTATGAGCATTGAAGTCACCTAGGATTATATACGGTTTTGGGAGTTGCTTAACGATTGTTTGTAAGTGATCTTTGCTTAATGATAAATCTGGAGGGAGATAAATGTTGCATATCGTGATTTTCGGTGCATGTATTTTTGAAGAGAGCTTCACTGTTACTGCTATAACTTGCAATTCTGTATTAATATTTACTTCCTGATAACGGGAGATGGAGCTATGAATTAGAATTGATACTCCACCCGCTGTAACAAGGCGGCTGGAGTCGTCTAGGCGAAATGTTTGGTATTCTCGTAAGTTAAAACTTTGATATGGTTTTAAATGGGTCTCTTGCAAGGCAATGATTTTTGGTTGTTTTAGGGTGACAAGTTGTTGTAGTTCTGCATAGTGTAGCGATAATCCGTTTATATTCCACTGTAGGATTATGTTGTTACTCATTAAATAGTAAAAATAGTAATTTGTGATACAATTCCGTCAAGCAGTGTTATTTGTGTCTTGTTCTAGAGTGCGTATGATTCTCGTGAACCGGGTTTTTGTACCTTTGTGTTGTAAAAACGGGTACGATTCAGTCATCATGTTTAATAGACCTGGTAAATCATCAGTGAACTCCTTAGCATTTTCTATTACTGATTTGCTTCCATTGTACATGTCTATAAAGAACATAAAATTTATTAGTGATAGTGGATATTTGGTTTCATTGTCTCGGAATAAGTTTTGCAATGGTTTAAAAATCTCCTTCAGCGTTGGGGTTTGGGATGTTTTGAAGTCCCGGGTTTCATCAACTTCACTGAATGAAGGAGATATGTCTTCTACTAGTTCTGATTCTCAGATTTTTGGTGATCTCTTTGCCTTCTTTTTCTTTGACTTTTTATTTTCAATTAGCAGTTGTTTACTGCTTATATCCGAATACTGGGAGCTTGATGTTGATGTGTCTGTAAGTGGACGCTTCGTTATTTCTGTTCTTGTACACTGATTGAGGTCTGGAAGGAAAATGTTTGGAGGAGTTATTTCTTCATCTGTGGGGGCTTGTGAATCGGGAGCGTTTTTATTTTCCAGTTCTGTTTGCTGACTTGTTATTGGTGAATTAACTATTTGGTGGTAAGTAGGTTTATTAGTGTTGAGTTCTGGAAAGTTATGAGTGTATTCGTCAATATTTTGATTCGTTTCAGGGTGGAAGTTTTCGAGTGTATCTATTTCGCAAACATCGGCTTTATGTCCCTGAAGGCCAAATTTAAAGCAGGTGAACTCGTCTCGTGTGATAAAAATACGGTGCGTTTTGCCATTTTGGACGAATACGAAAGAACCTGGAATTGATAATTGATTAATATCTGTATTTTTGTATATAGTTGTCGCCTCCAGCTTATTACGTGAGAAAAAAGTTCGTCTGCGAAATTCATTTTAAGCATTGAAATTTTAGATACTAAATGTACTCCTAATTTGTTTTGCAACACTTGCTGGAGTGCTTCATTTAGTATGATTGGTGAGACGTTGGATAGGATAATTTCATGCGAAGTAGGTTTCAGTTTTTTTGCCTTAATGAAGTCGGAGTTATTCGTGATACCTCCATGATTTTGTACGAATTCATCAACGAGTTGTTTATTTTTAAGAAAAATTACAATTCTTTGCCGACTTATTTTTGAGGCAGCTATAATATTTTTTTCGCCTTTAACTAGATCTTTTAACGCGTATAAGTATTGGATAGATTTATAATCATTTACATGGTCAAAAATGATTCCTTGTTCTTCTATAGGATAAGTAAAGTCTGTTAATGGTTCGATTTTGCTTTTAGTTCTCTCTGCATATGTTAAACGGTTACTCGACGATTTATTCGACGATTTGTTCGGTGATTTATTAATTATATTTTTGTTACCTGAATGGTTATCATCGGTTATTGCTGCTGTTGCTGTTGCTGTTGGGTGATAATTAATTTGATGTGACGAAAGGTCGATAACGGAGTTCAGCTCAATTATTTAGTGACGGTGAGGACAGTCTCGCCGTGCCCGAATAATATCTTATCGTAAACAAGTAGATAAAATAAGAGCTATAAATGTTTTATAACCCGAACACTCGGAACAGAATCCTAACGAAATATCCGATTAGCCTCAGTTACATTAGTCGGCCTTTTCAGAAATCACGAGAACATAAATGTTTATAATAAGCGATGGCCGCCACGAGAAATGTTTATACTAAGTAGTCGTCGCCGAGAGACCCCAGCATAGCACGATACCGTATGTTTTACCGACAAGCACTTTAACGAGCGAGCGATGAACACAGAACGCACAACCCGTCATAACCCATTACGAACGAAAAAAAAATTCTTGAAATGTATTTTTGATGAAGAAAATTTTCACAATAAAATTATCAAGTATAACTGGAAGCAAGGTAAGTAACATTACAACGACAGGAGACAATGTTATACATTCAGTTTTTAAAAATATATACAAAGAATGTAAATTGGAAGTAAGTGCGAGTAAAAAGATAACTCTAAATATAATCCTAAAAATGAATAGATGAGTCAAAAAATAATCAATTTTATGAAAGTTCGAGATCAATACGTTAAACTTAATAAAGGAACAATAGATCTAGTATCCGATATAAAAACCTATTCAGAAAATATCGAAATAAAGTTAAAATAGAAATAAGGAATGCTAAGCAGAAATATTATCAAAGTCAAATAGCGATAGCAAACAATGATAGCAAAGAACGTGGTGTATAATCAATAATATTGTTAATAAAAAAAGAAAACAGCAATAGATGATTTTATTATAAAACATTTGAAAGCGTTATAATAGTAGATGAACAATTTAGTGATAACTTTATATGTTCGGTGGAAGATCATAGACGTAAATTAGTTACTAAATAATAACTCCGATAATTTTACTTCGTCTTCTTTTTTCATTCTACCTGCAAATAAATCCCAAACGGAAGCAATAATTAACGATCTAAAGGTTCACAAGGCACCTGGATGAGACGAAATTAGGATATTAAAGATATTAAATAAAACTCAAATATATTTATTCCTATTTTATTTGACATGGTCAACTATTCTATAGACGAAGCGAGCATTTCGGATGGGCTGAAAAGAGATAAGATGTACAAAATCAATATGAAAATCACCGTCTAATAACAATAATACTTGTAGTAGCTAAAATATTAGTACATTACACTAATAAATATTTAAGAAACTATGCGGGAAAAAACAACGCACTCTATGAAAACCAACACGGATTTAAAGAAAAAAGGTTCAACCAGTTTATAATTACCTTTATTGAGCTTTCTAAAGCGTTTGATTTAGTCGACCATGATCTACTGATTAATTATTTAGAAAATCTGGGCATTTTAAATAATCACCTAACGTGGTTAAGTATTATATAAAAAATAGGACAAGCACAGTAAAAATCGCAGGGAATAATAGTAATGAAAAACTATTCAATACGGAGTAGGTCAGGGTACCCCTATTCTTTTTCTCATTTACACCAACTCGTTGCACAAGTATATTAAAAATAAGGTATATGTTTTTCCTTTTTAATGTAGCATAAAAATTTATAGATGGCGGAAAAATTATTACAAGAGAGTACAAATAATTTTAGTGAATGGATACATGATAGGAGTTTACGTGTAACTAGAGAATAAATCTAAATTATTACATATTCGAAACAGTACTAAACATAAGAGTCGCGATAATCATCCTTCATAATAACGAATTCTTACATGAACTCCATGAAACTAACAACACTCTTTCATGTTTATGTCCACCATTAGAGAACGTGAAAGATTTTAAATATCTAGTAATATATATTGATAAATCCTTGAACTGGAAAAACACATTCAAAATTTAAATTCGAAAATAGTCATTTCCAGCTTTATTATATAAATTAAAGCAGATACTATCGTATGGAACACTACTTATACATGTATACACTATAATGCAATAATAATGTCTAGAATTCTGTATAGAATTTAAATATGGAGAAGGGCTAAGAAAACGGAAATCAATAAAATAGGTAAAATTCAAAAAAGGTGTTTGAAACTTATCCCATTGGAATCGAAACGACTCGAGAGCATCTTGGTGTAAGGAAAACAGTGAAATGTCCCACTATTATAGATTATTTGAACTTAATAGCAGTAATATGTAGTTACCATCCAGACAAAAAACTCGAATAACAAGAAATCAAAGTAATATATATTACATTTATCCTAGAGGAGCAAACCCACGAATGGGGATAACATTGATGATTCAGTTTTAATTAAATTAATCAGTACTATCAATCATTTTTTAAATGGAAAAAGAATTAGTGTGTGAAAAAGAAGGTAGAGAAATGGCTGAAAGAATGGTGCAAAGATTAAAAACCAAGCTACGTCCTGAATTTTTCCATTTTGTTTTGCTCATTTATACACTTTCTTTTTTTTTTTTTTTTTTTTATTTGTCTTTCTTTTTTCGTTACTTTTCTGCTTGTACCTCTCAAAGAAGATCACGTATGCGAATTCGAATACGTAAGCTATCTTCATGTATTTGTGTATAGATGCGTATTTATAGTAAGTGTATGTGCGCATGTTTTCATATTTACTTTGACATACATTAATTTAGGTTTATTTCTTTTCGATTTATATAATAAGCATGAATAGTTTGTAATGTGTTTAATTTGAATAAGCGATAATAGGAGTATCGGACATTCATGCAACGGGCATACTTGCCCTGTGAGACCCATAACTTATTTATAAAAAAAAAAAAAAAAAAAAAAAAAAAACTTTTCAATATTATCAATAAAGTCCAGAAAAAATTTAGAACTTATTATAGTTCAAACATTTTTTTCATCTATCAATTTGGTGTCATTTTCATAATTTTCAGGTGGTAGAATTTAAATATTTCATTTTTTTCAGATCAGTATTTTATATTTTTACCGCTGTACAGAACCTACTTCATAACTCTCCCATTACTCGTAAAGTATTTTTGTAGCTTTTGTAAAACTTTATCATCATAACTTTTGCTGTATGTTTTTAATTGAAACCTGCTACAACACATTTACAGGTCGTTTCATTAATTTAAATATTGTTGATTATAGGACTATAAAGAATCATTATTTCTGGTCAATGGATGGCTAATAACGGTAAGAATTTTGTTTTTTTTCATTTTTAAAAGTTTATCTTTATCATTCTTATGTCAATCCGCCAATGGTACTGGTTCCATGAGCATTTATGTTCCTGAAACTTCAAGCTTTCTCAGAAGCATCGTAGGGTTTTCGTGACAATTTTTAAAAATTTTTAAATTTATAACGAATTTTAATACCAAACGCACACGCATGCGCGTATCCGCACATACTTTGGCACATGCACGCGTGCACACACACATGCATACACAAACGCATGTGTACACAAAACAGCTTAGCATGGGTTAGTAAGTTATATTAGCGTTGGTTGGTTGTAGACATAGTAAAGCACATCCTCAAAGCATACACACGCAAAAACAGCAGATTTGGTAGGGGTTAGAAAAGTTTAAAGGTGGCTGGCCAATAGTAACACATATTCTCAAAGTGTGCTCAAATGTAAGCAGATGGTACCGGTTAGTAAAGTATGACATCGTCTAGGTAATTATAAATGTGTCGTCAACATACATGCAAACACATAGGCACACAAAGCAACTTAGTACAGGCTAGCAAAATTATTAAGTGTATCATATGGCGATCAAAGAAATTAATAAAACGTAAAAAGCAAAAAAATATTAATATTCGTGTACAGTAATGAATGAAAAAAGACTATTGTTTGATATAATTATGTGTATTATTATTATATGTAATATATATATATATATATATATATGGCTATGAAACATTGTGAATATTTACGTGAAACACAATAAAAAATATTTTACGTAATGAAAAAATTGTGTTTATTTTACATTTTTCCAATTATCATTGTCACATTCGATACTTGAAAGGTGCTCTTAATCGGTACTCGTTGCATTCAGCAAACAGATTTCATACCGCACAGCTACATTCACAGTAATTTGCTTAAACGTTTGATCCATGCGAACTGATAGTTACCTCCCGTATCCCAACACAGTATATTGGAATATGTTCGATAATGTAGTGAGCCGGTATTTTTGTAAAACGCACTTACTGCTTGAATAGCATAAATGGTGGTATTTATGTTGTCCAGTTGGATTAATTTGAACTTTAATTTATTGTATCAGTTCCTGTCACGGGAGCGTAACCATAATTTTGCTTAAAAATGGTAGAGGAGATTGATTTTGCCATTCCAGAAACTTGAAGCAACTAGTTGTAGATTGAAAAATTCAAAAAAATAGAAATTTGCTAAAAAATATGTTTTTCAGATTAATATTAATAAAATTACGCATATAATTTAAATTTTTTAATTATAATTAAAATTTTTTCACTCGTTTATAATTTACTAGTCGGCCCAGCCACGTCTTGTTGTGGCATAACCTGGGGGAAAGCAATGGAAATAAAATAGCAATATATATTGCATTCGCTCATTAAGTTATGTTAGCCCACATAGATGGCATGCATTGCAATGCCACAAAAATTTTGAAACGAATATCAACACACATATTAAACATAGATACATTTTTTTAATAATAGAAATTCTTTTATTCAATCGCTTTCTGATAAACTACATTTTTGATTTTGCCATCCTGTGTAAAAATAAATAAATTTTTGGACTAACCCACTCGTGAATATGCAACATATAATTGCCCATGTGACAAACATGTGTTTTCAAAATTTAATTCGCACACTTTAAGAGACTGACCTTGTGTCGTATTAATTGTGCAACCGTTCAAAATCAAATGCCAAGTAGTCGGGGATTATAGGAATGCGCAGAATAGGCACATCTCATTTTAATTTTCACGAGACCGGGCTATTTGCATTCGATTCACGTTATCTCTTCTTAAGCGTTGCTTATCTGATAGAGATGCACGGGATCCCGCTCTCCGTGTTTTATCTGCTTCACGTTTTCTTCTCATTGCTCCTTAGGTTATGCTTGCCTACCTTTCCTCATTGGTTTGTGATGCTCGCAACGGTCAGCACGTTTCGGAGACATATTTTTAGCAAAATAAGAAATATAAAGTAATAAGTATAATTTAAACGAATAAAAAAGTTTCCTTTCTTGAGTCAGAAATTAATAAATCATTATCTAGAGCTCATATTTATATTTATCGTAAAATTATCACTTTATTTCAATTTTTACATTTAATATATATTTACCATGGTAATAATTTTATTTAGAATATATTTTCATTATAAAAAAACATATTGACGTACAGGCGAACGGACGAACAGACAAACATTCTCTTTTATGTATTAGATTTTCAGACTGAACTATTTTCGAATCATGAAATACAACGTAGAGTTTACTTTCTGTTCGAGATCATGATGTACAAATTTGTAGAAATAGCAAAAAAGCTTTAAAGTTTTTTGTTTTTTTTTTTTTAATTTCTAATACCGATGTAGGATAAGTTGTAAGGATATTTCAATGGAGGTTGAAAGTCTGTATTTTTTTTTTTTGCAATAGCAATAATAAAAGTAAAGGATTATATGAAACACGGTTCCCATGAAAATGGAACGTTGTTCTCCGAAACATGTCAGGGTATTTTTTGATTTTTAATAAAAACTTCTGGGTTTCTTGAAGTAGTTTGTACGTTGGAGAAGAACTATTGACTAAAACTGTAAATCATCTATAACGAACAATGCTTCTTTTTAAAGAAAATTCTTTATTATACTTCACGGTTCTTGTGCCAATTCCTTCCAGGTTTACAAATCTAAGGAATTCTCTAACATCATTATTTTTGTTCTGTCAAAAACTCTCTGTCTCATTGATAATTGTACGTTCCTTAATGTACCAGCAGGCTTGTCCACTAATACAGAATATACAATTTTAACTTCCTTATGTACAAAATCTTCTGTAAGAATACCAAACAAATTCATTAATTTATTCCGCTATTCTGGTAACATGTATGTGGAATTTCATTCGTCTTCTTCATTTATATGCTATATTAACTCTTAATTAGAAACAAGCAACATTTAATACATGTGTACTAATGAAAACATGATACTACTTATTTGAAAGTATTTATGAAGATGAAGAATGTATTTTACGACAGAAAGTTAAATCTGGAAATTAAGAAGAAGGCGCTAAAATGTTATGTATGGTCCGTACTCTTATACGGGTGCAAGACGTGGACAATAAAAGCACATATGGAAAAACGTATTTCATCATTTGAAAAGTGGCGTTATCGCCGGATCTGGAAGATACCATGGACTAGAAAAATGAAAGATGCGGGATAAAAACGAATCTGATATTAATGGACATAATTAAAGAACAAAAAATTAATTTCTTTGGACATTTCATGAGAGGATCAACATATCACCTTCTGCACACAATTATGATGGGAGCGGTAGAAGGGAGGAGGGGACGAGGAAGAAGAAGGATTTCTTGGCTCCAAAATATTAAGCAATGGACTGGAGTTAAAAAAGTAGGAGAATTGTTCCAGATTGCAAGAAATTGAGACGCATTTGGTCATATGGTTGAATCCATGAAAAGTGGTTAAGCTATACCCGAATCGGGTTGCACGAAGAAGAAGAAGAAGAAGAAGATCTGGTAGTTGCACGCTAATAAAGTTATTTTGTACTATTTAGTGCATAAATAAAAGGCTATTTTTAAAAAGTTTTTATTATTTTTTTTATTTTTTAGTCTGGAAATTTTACTAAGTATTTCAATAAAAAACAATAAATATAGAATTGTATTTTATTCAATATCTTGATTATAGGACATTTACAGAAATTTGTGTTACACTTTATTATTAAATATTGGGTCGCATTCTTTCAATTATATTCGTCTTTTCACCTACTTCTCAATGAATTAAAAAAATGCCTTTTTTTTCAAAAAAGGTTGTTATAGATTACAATACAATATTATGCAATATTTGGGTTTCCAAATTCAAAATTAGACTCTTAGAGCGCCGTAAGATCGAAATTTTGAAAAAAAAAATTATTTTTTTTGGGTATGTGATATATTGTTGGAAAGATCGCTATTTGTCGAGAACAAAATCATGTTTTATTTCTTTAATAAAACTTTTGAAGTTTACGAAAAGTTAAAAAAAGCGCAAAATCTAATATGTAGCCCCTCTTTGTGGCATAAGTATTATAGCTAAAAAGTTTGAACAAAGTTAAAAATATGCTCATGCATGTATATACATATATTTCTTTGGTTTGAAATATTTAGGTTTTCAATTTTAAAATTAGCCCCTCGGAGCTTCAAAAGTTCAATTGGAAAATTTTTTTTTTTTTTCTAGGCATATGACATACCGTTGGAAAGAGCGCTCTTTGTCGGGTTCATTTTCTTAACGAAACATTCGAAGTTTACTAAAAGTTTAAAAATGTGCAAAAAATGAAGTGTCCCCTCACTTTACGGCGCGAGTATTATAGCTAAAAATTTTGAATAAGGTTAAAAAAATGCGCATCCTTGTGTATTTCTTTACTTTGACACATTTGCATTTACAACTTTAAAATCGGACCCTTGGAGCGCCAAAAGCTTGAAAATTTCAAAAAAATATATTTTTTTTTTGGTTATGCGGTATATCAATAGAAAGATCGCTAGTCAATCATTGTGTTTCATGTGCTGAGGATTCCGTATGTATTGTATGAAAAACAAAAGACAATATAATTGAAAGAATGCGATCCATTATTTAATAATAAAATGTAACACAAATTTCTGTAAATGTCGTATCATCAAGATATTGAATAAAATACAATTCTAAATTTATTGTTTTTTATTGAAATACATAGTAAAAAGTTCAGACTAAAAAATAAAAAATAAAAAAAAAATGTTTAAAAATAGTCTTTTATTTACGCACTAAAAAGAAATACAAAATAACTTTATTAGTGTGCGATTAGCTGATACGCATTTTAACATTAGAATCTGAAGCTACAAAATATTCTGAAAAATAAAAGCGGGGGCCGCAGATTGATAATTAAATATTTTAATATTATAATACATCCTAAGCCAAAACTACAATCACTATTTAATGTTGTTCCATTGTTGTGCATCAAAGGTAAGAAAAAAAAAATTGAAAGCAATACCTCTAGAGCGTAAATGAATTCAATAAAATGTTACAACTTTGCCATAATGATCGTACTTAAATAATGTAAAATCTCGCTAGAATCTATAATAAGTCTACATAATTTTGAATTTGAATGCCATCATTACTCTGAAAATTACGTATGTTTAATAATAATTAAATAACTGTTTCGGCAGCGCACTTTTTAATAACGTGTTTTCTGTGGCGAATTTATGTTATTTAGCAATGGAACGACACAAAAATTAATTGGAATCCTGATCAATATGGTGGTCTAAGTGAAGTTCATATGGCGCCATACGAAATTTGGAGACCAGATATTGTAGCGTACGACAGGTATACACAATGTTATTAATACGGAAAAATTATAATAATTAACGGAAATTTAGAAATGAATAAAAAGATTTCATCGAATTTTCATCGAATAATGATATGCTTTCTGCCGAAAAACTCGAATTAATTCAAAGAATGCATTTCTTTCTAGTGCACCCGGTTATTATAGCTCGTACGACAATACAAATTGTGTCATCAATTCGAACGGAAAAGTTGTTTGGATGCCTCAGGTGACGTATAAAGTTTACTGCAAGTTAGATATCAGCCAATGGCCGTTTGATACGCAAAACTGTGCCTTAAATTTGATGCCAGAGTCGCGTAATGACAAAGATATGAAGTTAACTTCATTCGTGGTACGTATCCGTTATAAATTTCTCATAGCTTACTTACATTTTTATTTACACCAATAAAACGGGCGATTTTCGAAAATTGTCATTCGAATAAAATTTCCAATAAATTTGTGTTCCGAGGGTTCAACTGTATATATTTATAGTAGGAATTTGAGATGTGGTTCTGTTCGAAATATTTCCTTTCAATGATTCGCATGTTTTATTGTAATAAATTTACATTTCTTTATATACGACATCTATGTAAGTGGTAAGTTACTGATCTTTATATTAATCTATTTTATTTACGATCTGCAATGAGGATCAGCGATTAAGGTAGTAAATTTTACGGGGCCGCATGACGGAGCTTTCGGTTAAAAGTTAAAAAACAACTGTTGAAAATGTAAAATTAATTTTTTTTTAAATATTGAACTGACTGAAGTTAGTCGGGCCAATATTTCTTTTGTTTTTTGTTATTGCAAATCTTGGATGCAAAGAAACATTTCTGCGATGAATTTATTTTTATAAGTACAGTTTGATTTCGCCAGTTTTGTGATCTGTTACTTTAATTTCGATCGGTTTTAATCACTCAATTTTTCTCTCGTAAGAGTTAAAACTGTATTTAATTTGCTTAAGACGGAAATTTTTTAATTTGTTTTCTCGGTGTTAAATCCCTGCTGCTTAGAGTATTCTCACTTTCTTTATTTCGCGATTTGTGTTTTGTTTTATTATAAGACAGATATCTGTTTCTGAATCGAAATTTTATACTCGCCTATTAATCTTTAATGATCCGGCTACTTCCTAGACGCCTACGGACTACATTTTCTTCGGTGCTTCTTTCCCTTTTTTTTGTAGTTATCAATAAAGATACTCAATTTTATTTTACTTTGTAATCTGTATATCTTCTCTTTTCTTTTGTCGTTAGACCTGGATTTAGAGGGAGTCTGGGGGGTCTAGGGGAAGGGAGGCTGCAGCCCCAGACCTCGCTCTATAAAGCCCAAGAGACACCCACTTCCGACATGTAATAAAAAATTAATCTATCATTTGTCATAAACATTAACTTTTTTTAAAAATCAATTAAATTAACTTTACAGGAGCAAATGCATTTTTTAATACATTTATTTGTTAATAATTTTATATCCATTTTTATTTTTCTCTTAGCGGAGGAAATTTCGTAATAGTAAAATTTCGAGTTTCGTAAAAACGTAACAGAAATTTGTTTTTAGATATAACGAGACGGAATCTACGTTTTTAGGAAATGTCTGTATGAATGTGTCTGCGTGTGTACACGCGCAATACACGCACACACACTATCCTTTTATGCAAATCTTTGGTTAAAATTTACTGAAAAATTCATTGTTTAAAATTATATATGTATATATTTTTTTTTTCGGCATCGAAAATTCTACCCATTGTGTCTGTATGATATTTATTTTTGTTTACATTAATTATTTAAATGTTAATTCTTGAATTCAAAATAATATAATTAAATTAAATTAAAGAAAATTTATTTATTCTATAAAACTGATAATTTTGTCACTTCCGAAAAGGGCCCCTAATATTTCCGTAGCCCCGGGCCTATCATACACTTAATCCGGGTCTGTTTGTTGTTCTACATTTTTATATATAGTTCCAACTACGCTTTCTTTTTCAAGTAATCTTATTTGCTATTATCGGACGCCGATCTTTCAAGAAGTTGCAACATGTATATTTGTTAGATAAAATTCCCCGCTATAATTTAAATATTTTATTTATGGAGCGTGTTTATGAAGATTATAATATTTTATGTAACTTATCTAACACAGTTCCAAATGAAGATTAACTGGTCTTTTTTTTCCCCCTGGGCATGCCAGCTAAGGACCTACACCCAGAACCAACAAGAAAGAAAAGAGCCGTCAGTTAGATTTTGATACGGTCAGATATAAACAGTATGATGGATGAAATTATGGATGGCGAGGAGAAGGACAAAATATAAGATTTACAATAAGGAGTAGGGAGTTTGAGTTTCAGTAAACAATAATATAGAATACAGCGTTCGACAGAAAGGAATGGACATTCAGAAAAGATGTGATTGGCGTCACAAACCACCGCTTCGTTATGATGGAGAGAACAATTTGGAGAGGAGACAAAGGAATAGCGAAAACGAGAAGAAGGGAGAGCAGAAAGAAGTGACAACAGAACGGGGAAGTGAAAGAAACTCAAAGAACCAAGAATTAGAAGGAAGACTAGGTTGTACGGACAGAGGAAAGGATTGATCGCTACGAATGGCGGAGGGGTAAATATCTGACTAATCATAACGAAGACCATTAAAAACATTATTGCTTACTTTTCTTTTAATGGAGCGTGATGATTCGTGAAACAAAAATTTTCAGTTAGAAATTTCTAATTGGTTACAAAAATCCCGTTTAAATCGGTGCCTAATAGTTTTTTTCTTATTATTCCGAAAGAAGTGGCAGAGATGGTCGTCTGTATCTTATTTGTCTGTGATTTCTGTATCGTTTCAAAATCTTCGCTCTGATAAAATCTGATTTCTATAAAAAATTAATCATACTTAGGTTCTTCGTAAACTTTAAAAATCGGATGTTTCAAATTTTACTCTTAATTCATTAAAGACATTCGAATTTCAGATATTCTCCGTTTTTTAATCTTAATCTTCTTTTAGACAAACTATAAAGAGTAAATAAAATTTCGAAGGGCTGGTAATAAATTACGGGGGTAGTTTATTGTATTTTTTTTACCAGTTCAGTCGCTGCTACGTTCTCATAGATCATTTTTTTATCTGTAATTTTATGTTAGTGTAAGAAGCATACCGTAATAACAAAAATATTATTTATTCAGAGTACGTACCGTAGTAGCAGTATACGTTCTACCGACTAATTAGCACAGAATAAAGGTTCCCAACCGGTTGTTTTTTTTGAATTACCAACTGGTCGCAAAAAAAAAAAAAAAAAAAAAACATTATGAAAAAGATACGTGATTTATTTTATATATTTTAGGAATAGAATTTGTAACGCCGTTTGCGCTATCTGCAATCACATTAATAAAAATGTACCTTTTAAATAAGTTACTTTAACTTACAGAAGATAGCGCTGTAACGCTATTATATATATCAGAATTGTCAATTTTTAAATATATTTAAGTAACTTTACTTATATGTCTGCTTTCCGTTGAAGTTAAACGTTATATTTAATTGTTTAATTGCTTCCCAATAAGCTAAAGCTTTGAAATTTTGCACAGTTGTGTACTGCTGAGGACAATACAAAATTTTGATAGTTTTGAGACTTGCGACATTATGCACATCTTAAAACGAGCCTCTATCGAATGCATTTATCCACTTTAGGCTAAAGTTTTAAAATTTTTGTGAAGGAAGTGTTACGTATGATAAAATAATGTCTTCTTTATAACCTACAATGTTTTTATGAGCAATAATTCATTTTGAATCGGACTCGTTTTAAAAAGCTCATCATAATGTCGTAAATTTTACAGTCATTCGTACTATCACCGGTAATACACCGCTGTGCAAAATTGCAAAATTGGAAAGTTAGTGAAAAGTTAATTACAAAGTTTGACCGTGCCAGACAAAAGATGTACATAGAAATTATGTTTCAATTATATTGTTGTTAATGATGACAAATTCTGAAAATTACAATTTTAAATTATTTTTATAAAATAACAATTATTCGAAACGCGGGATTTAGTTCTGGAAGACTAAAAATAATATAAGTTTAAAAAAATTAATAAAAACATTTTTATTTAAATTTTTGCTAAAAAATAAAAAATAACATGCTGTGTATTTTACAAATTTAAATATGTATAACTCAGACAAAAGGCGAACGTACAATGAAGTTTCATTTTCTAGAATACATATATGTAGATTAATGAAAGGAGGTTTCCAAAAAATAGCAGCTATATTTCAGCATTAAAGAAAGAATGTGTAACTTGCTCTTAATTTCGTAGGTAATGTGAACATTTATTTATCAAAAGGATCTGGACGATCCTTTATTTTATGCTTTATATAAATAAATTTGTTTAAATTCTTCTTTTAATTTATTTTATTTTAACTAATAAGAAATTTGGTAAAAATTGGTTTACTGATAGTTTCCAAAATAAAAGTGTGGGGAGAACATTGGTGTTTGTTGTATGTAGTGATTTAGACAGTGCCCTCCCGGATAATTGCTAACATTTAATATTCATTTACATTTTAAATTAAAGCAATTTTACTAATATCATTCGTAAAAATACTGAAATACCGAAATATTAAATTTAAAAAGGTCTAAAAGCGGAAACGCAAACAATTACACTTTCATTGCGGCATGCGCAGTAGTAATAGTTTGCGGTCTAATATACGCGGATTGTCAATAATCAAATTCGGCTTCATGGTTCACTCTTACAGAAACGAATGTAGCGTGAGCATACGCAAAAGATTATTTCCTATCCTGTTTATGAACTCGAAAATGTAGTATGAAATGCGTTACGCATCTTTTTAACTAAAATGGATGCAGCTTATGTTTATGCTTGAAATTTAGTGTTTTATATATGCGATTACTTCATATGAGTGGTTTCAAATGACTCAGTTAGAAAGAGATATTATAATTACATATTGCGAGTATGCCTGATGATAGATTCTATTAGTTATGTGTTTGAGATTGATTTGGAGTATTCTTTAAATCTACATTCAACATAAAATAACTTTCTTTTATGGCCCAAGGCTAAAACAATTGGAAAATGTATGAAATAAATTTTAGAAATAAACATAATTATATCATTTACTATTGCCAAGAAACATAGATAAAAAAGAAATAACTAAATTGGCTTATTGGCTGAAAATCAGCCCTAGACATTCAGTCATAAAACCAGTATTTTACGAAGTGCACCTGGAGGGTGTTGTGTCGGTAGTCCAATAGTGTGAAGATCCGAACGAAGTAAAGTATAACAGTCGAGGTTTTTTGGCTGTTCTAGAAATTATAAAATATACCCGTAGTATACGTTAAATAAGTTTTAGTTATTCATGAAACACACCCTTATCAGAATATACACACATCTAAACAGTCACTGCTAGCATGTTTTAGCTGTCCCTCTGTTTATACCAAACTCCCTTCTGCAAATAGGCTAATAAATGTTTTGCAACATGAAGTTTTAGTCAGTGGGTAAACTGGTATTAATTTGACAGTTATTAATCGAGGTGAGCGAGAAGGTTGTACAGAGTTAACTTGAGTTTTCTGATTAATCTAATACGCTACTATAAGCAATTTACGTTTAATTTTTATTAATTTAATTGTTTTCCTCTTTTAGAGTGCCACCATCCAAAAAAAAACGGTTAGCGATTGGAAGGTGCTGGAAACTTCATTCAAACCAACAAGTTCCGCTTGGGGTTCCGAGGAATACAGTTCTGTAAATTACAATTTCAAAATACAGAAAAAGCACATGCTATATCACAATTTTGTTACGTTACCTGCTGCCGGTAAAACATTTTTTGCATAGATTTGTACTCTCATCTACTTATATAAACTGTTTAAAAAAATATTATCGCCATTCGAAAATATTTCTGTTTGTGCAACAATTTTTATGTCTTATGCAGTCTTTTTTCATGCTGTTATATAGATTCTCTAACTTTCTCCGTCTGTTGAGAAAACAACAGCACACAAAAATTCACTTTAAAAATTATTATCAATACTGAATAATCTTAGTTTAAATTTTAGTGTTTAATTTTAATGGTTTCTTTCCCCATTTTACACAACTGTACATAATATTTTCTTTTTAGTTCAAAAGTTGATGACATATATTGAGGAAGGTTTCGAGTACTTGGTAATTTTGCACAGTGATACCTTTATAATAGGTAAAAATCTGGTTGGCCATTTTAAGCACAGAAAAAATTTGTGAAAATAAAATAATCAAATTTAGGTAATACTGAATTTAACTTAATTTTAAACGTACAAATAAACAAGCCAGATAATTTGGGTGGTACCCCGACAACGATCAACTAACCCAAAAAGTGCATTTCAGAAAAATACAAAATATGTGTTTTGAACACATTGAAACTTTAATAATTTATTAATGCGCGCAAAAAAACAGATAAACTAAATACATCAAAAGTAAATTTCCTTATCCTGCTATATATGGAAGATCACGCCATAATAATATTAAAAGTAGTATATTTTCGACTTTTTTATTTTTCAGCGTACGTTATAGCAATTATTGTAACTAGGAATTCGGATTTTTCATATAAAATGGATATTTTTTTTTTTCTTTGTAGCTAACTTCTCTAGTATTTTCAAGGGTTGTAGATTCGAAAAGGCTAATTAAACAGTTGTATATAAATACACATTTTGCATAACTTGAGGATTTCTAAGTACTTTTCATAATTACAAATCAAGAATGCATTAATGTGCCACAATCATTTTAACACTTTCAAATATATGTAATTGACAACTTCTCTTGAAAAAACTTTATTTTTTTGCGAGTCTATGTTCGATGACAACTACTTGCAGCGTGTTTAGAAAGAAAAAAAAAAAAAAAAGAAGAAACATATTCCTCTTTATCAGTCATTCGACCACCTTTGTTGTACTGCTTTACGAACAGGATATTTTGTTTTCTTTATAAATTAAATTAATTTGCACAAAGTATTTCCAATCTTTTACGATTTTTATATTTAATCTATTACAAGCAATAACGAAAACTTTGGATGACGTATCACATGAAAAGTGAAATATTTTTTATCTTCCATCTGAAATGGCCGCTTTTAAATATTTATCCGTTGTATCCTGCAATGTAGAGAGAGGTCGTTTTCTATATTCAAGACTACGTTAATAGAGTTACAAGACAATTTTGGAATTGGAAATTTAGAAAAAAATTTTTATTGTTAAATGTCACAATTTTTAAATTTAGATTTATAATTTAACATACTTTCAATATAAATTGATTTAATAGGAGAAAAACGGATGAATTGAAAAAAACAGTTTCATTTTATTTTGTTAAATATACACTGTTGTGAAATTTTTAGTACATATTTTATTAGGTTTGTAATGCACATAAATCCGAACCCTGATTGTGACACGAAACAATTTTACTTAAGCCGACAATTTAAAATTCCGGTGATATGTTCCTGAAATAAATCGTTGACTGTTGTTTCACTCCATCATCTCAACTAAAACACTGATCGGCTGAATGCCCTTTTTTTTAAACATTTGTACCGGCATAATTTATTTTACACGCATTTTAAACAAAAACTGAATCACAGTGTGCTCTACGCAACCGACATTTAACTCCACGCGTGTTCAATGTAGATAAGTCCACACCTGTTTATTAATATTTATAAAATAAAATAAATAAATACCGCTTATTAACAAACAAAATTAGTATTAGATGATTTACTCGAAATAAATTTAAAAAAATGCCTCAATTTAAGGTAACGTTTTCGGATATAGCCGTCATTAACTAACAATAGACAGTACACTCGGATAAAAACAAAATCAAATTGTAATCCGAAACAATTTTCCGTTTTTATCCAAGTGTACTGTTTAGTGTTAGCTGATGATATAGCCCGAAAACGTCTCCTTAAATTGGGCTATTTATTTTAACTTATTTAATAGAAAATTATTTAATACTAATTTTGTTTGTTAATAAGGGGTATTTATTTATTTTATTTTATCCACATGTGTTCGCTAACGCGTCATTTTCGTTCTATTCACGGAACCGATTAGAAATCTTTGCGCTGTGATCGGAAACTCAGATATTTCACTTTCTTTACATTTCTTTGCAGTCTGTTTTTTTTCGTTCAAATGGGGGGAAACAATACTTTTGAAATCTTCTCGTGATTAACAGATGTAAAAACAGATGTCACGTAAATTGAAGTGAGGTGATAGGTAAGCATGATGGTGAGCAAGGGTTCACGGACAAAAGCGCACAGGACAAAAGCGCACATGATAAAAACGCATCGGACAAAAGCGCATAGGACAAGAGCGCACACGGATAAAAGCGCACACGGACAAAAACGCACATGGACAAAAGCGCACACGGATAAAACCGCACATGGATAAAACCGCACACGGATAAAAGCGCACACGGATAAAAGCGCACATGGATAAAAGCGCACATGGATAAAACCGCACACGGATAAAACCGCACAGAGATAAAAGCGCACATCGATTTGCAGAACAGGAGCTAAATTATTAATTTTTCCGTTCTCGGCAATTGCATCATTTGTGAAAAGGTAAAACTGGACAGTTGCCCCGCAAAGAATTTAAAATTCAAAAAAATTATTGGTAATCAGCGAAAACAAAGTAAAAATAATACAATTTTTTGTATGATTCACTAGTCATTTTTCTGTTTTTTTTCGTTCTTATATGTGTATTTGTTAATAATCATAGTGTCTATTGACTATGACCACTAGGAAGTTACCGTATATAAAAAATAAAATTTGTATCAATAATGTATTCAGGGGCGTCTCAAGCATGCCAAGTTGTGGGAGTGGTGCATTACCCAAAATACCGATTCATGAATTCATATAATTTAAAAATAATTTTTTTTTATACTGTATAGCTTATATAACAAAATGTTGTATGGTGATTTTTAATGATTTTCTTTAAACTTTTACAATGTGGGTCTTTTATTTTTTACTTCTGCAGTCAAAAGTGATTTAGATCGAATTGTGAGGAATAAAAATATTTTTAAAAAAAAATTTTATTAAAAGAAACCTCACCTTTTAATGCTAAGCCAATAAGACTTTGTAATAATGCTTTACTTTTTCAAACAGTGAGGGTAACTTTTATTTTACACTGTTGTATACTAACCGTTTCTTTATAAATTGTTTCAACTGGTCTGAATTTTCTTAATAATTTTTGCTTTTAAATTAGTATCAAAAAATCCGCAACTCTTTGTTAACTTGGTAAAAGTTTTCATTACATTTGACACTTCTATATCGTCAACCGTTTGTTTGCTTATTTTTTCTTCATCGTTTTCATCACTGTTGTTTATTTGACTCTTTGATCGCGGTTTCATAGCTGATTAAAACAACCGTTGCAATATTTTTGTCAACGTTTAATTATTCCTTTGATAATAAATTTCCCGATGATCATTCTAATATTGTGAAAAACTTGAACTCTGTTTTTATTCCGCAATACTTCAAACTTTTGTATTAAGGGAATTTTACTTACTTTCATTTTAATATGATCGGAATAAAATATATAAATATAATGATTGAATGATTTAAAACTGAACAGAATTCGCTGTTAATTAAGCGGCTTCTATTGTATAATTCTTTAAATTTCTACAAGTCTGTTGTAGTGACCTAAATTGTACGATTCTTGGCCGTTGTTAAGAAGTTCGCAATTCGACCATAGTTGCAGACAAATACATAAATTAAATATATTTGCACTTCCTTGTTACTAGGTTAATATCTTGATGCAGAGGGACTAAAAACGTACACAAAAAAAATCTAAAATTTATTTTAATGAAATACTTCGGATATTTTTATATTATGGTGAAGTTGTGAAAGAGTTTCATGTAGAGTTGAGAAAAAAGACGTCAAGAACATTATGTTTGATTTACTTGTTACTTAAAATAATCAAATTTCGTACTTTCAGCTAAAATTCATCTGCTTTTAAAATTCATAATTTTTAATTTCTAATATGGGAAAATTTAATTTTTTAAAAACTAGAACTTCAGTCGCTCTTTTGCTCAATTTTTTTCTGTAAGCCGTTTTTTACCAACTTCAAAAATACTGAGGTTATATGTCTATCCAGTGGCGGAGCTGAAGGTCCGTAGATTGACAGTTTTATTTTAAGCTGGTGCTGCGAATATATATGAGTATGGATGGGTCTAACAGTATGTGTACATATAAACGTATAAATAAGTTTCAATTTATTATTTTTTTCGTCACGGAATGCAAGTTATTAGAGATGATAAATTTAATGTCAAAACAATTACAGTCAAAAAATATTGATTTACTGTATGTTACCGAGTTATTGCAAATAGCACTTGAAAATGTTGAAGGATTAAGGAATAATTTTATTCAAGAAGCTTCAGTTTTAGCTAAAAGGTGGGGAATATACACAGAATTTCAAGAACAAAAAACCAATACGAACGAAAATGTTCTTTGATGAACTATGAAAAGTTTTCAATGCTTACATTGACATAATTATTGCACAATTAAGCAATCGATTTGAAGGAGTGAGATCAGTAAGCCAGCGTTTTCGCTGTCTTTTCCCAGTCAATCTCCAAAAGATGAAAGATAGTTGATTGAAGCAACGCAAGAGCTAATGAAGTTTTATTCTCATGAAATATCAACCAATTTTATACATCAGCTTCTGTCATTTCGAAGTTTAATTCACAAAAATATATTAGAAAATATGTCCATTAGCGAACCTTTTTAAATGCATAATGGAAAATCACTCATCATTTTTGAGTAATATTCCTGATGTACCAATAGCTATAAAACTATTTTTAACATTGCCAGTTACAGTATCGAATGCAGAAAGATCGTTCTCTAAACTGAAAAGTAATAAAAAATTATTTGTGTAGTACAATGGCACAAGTGCGATTGGCTGATTGAGCTATCGATTAAATTTGAAATACCTAAAAAGTTCAATATGGATGAACTCATCGACGAATTCGCAACAAAAAATGCAAAACGTTCACAACGATACTGTAACTATTTTAACTTAAATAATTTCTGATGTAAGAGTTGTGGGTAGGAATAAAATTATTTTTATTTACATCAATATAATCCGTTTAAAACTTTTGTAACTTTCATAATTATTTACCTTCATAAAGTTTTACAAACTACATTTATTAATAAATTTAATAAAAAATTATATCTATATATATATAAAAATGAATCGTCGATATGTATGTACGCGCCCATAACTTGCGAACGACTGCACCGAATTGGTTAATTTTTTTTTTATTTTCTTCGATCATCTGTTGTGTTTTTTTTGGTGTAAACAATAAATTCGTTAGTTTAAAATTTCGGCCGACAACAGTGACTTTAATTCAAATTCTTTCCAATACTAGAAAACGTTATTTTCAAATGATAAAGTTCTTTGTAATATAATGCTAAGGCTGAGAATTATTTAAAAAAATTGAATTCGTATTTTAAAACAAATAAAGATTTTGGCAGTAAAACACATGTTTATACCTTTAGTCCGCTTAAAAAAAGTTAATCTTTGATTTTATTTGTTCATTGTTTTTTGCTAAAAGTATCATGCTTAAAATCAAAAATTTAATGGAATCATTGAACAGAGAACTCAGTAATAAGTTTGATGTTATACAACTAATTCGAAGTACGGTAAAAATATTTCAAAAAATGAATAATGATAAACAAATTACTGCATTGATCAACTCCCTGGTTCGTTTTGTAAAAAATATTCACAAAGTGCGTTGTGCGCTAAAAAGTTGTGATGAAGCCCTGGGGAGACTAAATGTGATGTAGATTTTTTAACATTCCATTTAAAAAAAACAGAGCTGTTTCTGAAGTCTTTACTTCTTGTATTCATAACGACTTACTTAAAATTCTTTCAATTTTTTAACCTTTTCGAAAAATATTTACAATTCCAGTAAAATAATAATTCTTGAATCAAATTAATAATAGATATAATAGATGTAACTTTAAATTTTTGAAGGAACATATAGAACGTTTACATATTGACGTGCAAATGCTTCTCAATTCTTGCGAAGATTTTACAAGTTTTTTAAGTATTTCAAAAATTGCATTTAAATCATAAAATGTACTGCCTTTTGCATTCAAATCTGGTCATTTTATTTATTGTCACCGTCTTGTGAGCGATCATTTGAGCGCTGAAATTAATTTTCAATCATTCACATACAACGATGAGTGGAAACCGTTTGTTTTCATTAATGTTACTTTTTTCTTGATAAAATGTAGTAAATAAAATAAATACTCATAAAACAGTCAAACTGTAATTAAAGTTAAACTTTAAAAAATAAAAACGAAAATCGAAATTTACTTCGCAATTAATTTCTATTATAAAATATAACATTTGCTTCATATAATTCAATGCATATTGACCTTTTCAGGGTCGATCAAAAGTAGAAAGAGTTTTTCAAATTTAAATAAAATACATATTTTTAAAGTCGGACTCATTAAATTCGGAGATTTTATATTTTAATTAAAGATTTTATAATATGCTTATTGCTGTTTTCAAATTCGGCCCATTTTAAAAATTTTTTATTAATTTCAATAAAATATATATTTCAAAATTAAGTACATTAAATCTCATATTTGAATTAAGAGTTTTATAACGAAAACATCATGATCTTGCCAAATGATTAATGTTTTTTTATCCACCTTAAAGTATTTTGCCTACAAAATTGTATTTCTGCTACAATACTTTTAATTCCTTTTCTTCTATACATCTTTTTCCTACGTTTATGGGCCACTTATTGGCTCTCCGTCAACCACACTCACCACAAAACATAATAATAAATTTCTCCAACAACGAATGGCATTTCCAGATAATAATAAAGCAAATAACCGTTTTGTTTAGAATTCTTAGTAAAAATAATTTTAAATTATTAAAATCACAGAAGGTATCGACAACTGCTCATTTTATTTTAAAAAATTAAATTTTCCCATATTAAAAATTAAAAATTATGAATTTTAAAAGCAGATGAATTTGCTGAAAGTACGAAATTTGATTATTTTAAGTAACAAGTAAATCAAACATAATGTTCTTGACGTCTTTTTTCTCAACTCTACATGAAACTCTTTCACAACTTCACCATAATATAAAAATATCCGAAGTATTTCATTAAAATAAATTTTAGATTTTTTTTGTGTACGTTTTTAGTCCCTCTGCATCAAGATATTAACCTAGTAACAAGGAAGTGCAAATATATTTAATTTATGTATTTGTCTGCAACTATGGTCGAATTGCGAAGTTCTTAACAACAGCCAAGAATCGTACAATTTAGGTCACTACAACAGACTTGTAGAAATTTAAAGAATTATACAATAGAAGCCGCTTAATTAACAGCGAATTCTGTTCAGTTTTAAATCATTCAATCATTATATTTATATATTTTATTCCGATCATATTAAAATGAAAGTAAGTAAAATTCCCTTAATACAAAAGTTTGAAGTATTGCGGAATAAAAACAGAGTTCAAGTTTTTCACAATATTAGAATGATCATCGGGAAATTTATTATCAAAGGAATAATTAAACGTTGACAAAAATATTGCAACGGTTGTTTTAATCAGCTATGAAACCGCGATCAAAGAGTCAAATAAACAACAGTGATGAAAACGATGAAGAAGAAATAAGTAAACAAACGGTTGACGATATAGAAATGTCAAATATAATGAAAACTTTTACCAAGTTAAGGAAGAGTTGCGGATTTTTTGATACTAATTTAAAAGCAAAAATTATTAAGAAAATTCAGACCAGTTGAAACAATTTATAAAGAAACGGTTAGTATACAACAGTGTAAAATAAAAGTTACCCTCACTGTTTGAAAAAGTAAAGCATTATTACAAAGTCTTATTGGCTTAGCATTAAAAGGTGAGGTTTCTTTTAATAAAATTTTTTTTTAAAAATATTTTTATTCCTCACAATTCGATCTAAATCACTTTTGACTGCAGAAGTAAAAAATAAAAGACCCACATTGTAAAAGTTTAAAGAAAATCATTAAAAATCACCATACAACATTTTGTTATATAAGCTATACAGTATAAAAAAAAATTATTTTTAAATTATATGAATTCATGAATCGGTATTTTGGGTAATGCACCACTCCCACAACTTGGCATGCTTGAGACGCCCCTGAATACATTATTGATACAAATTTTATTTTTTATATACGGTAACTTCCTAGTGGTCATAGTCAATAGACACTATGATTATTAACAAATACACATATAAGAACGAAAAAAAACAGAAAAATGACTAGTGAATCATACAAAAAATTGTATTATTTTTACTTTGTTTTCGCTGATTACCAATAATTTTTTTGAATTTTAAATTCTTTGCGGGGCAACTGTCCAGTTTTACCTTTTCACAAATGATGCAATTGCCGAGAACGGAAAAATTAATAATTTAGCTCCTGTTCTGCAAATCGATGTGCGCTTTTATCTCTGTGCGGTTTTATCCGTGTGCGGTTTTATCCATGTGCGCTTTTATCCATGTGCGCTTTTATCCGTGTGCGCTTTTATCCGTGTGCGGTTTTATCCATGTGCGGTTTTATCCGTGTGCGCTTTTGTCCTGTGCGCTTTTGTCTTGTGCGCTTTTGTCCGGTCACCGTGAGCAAGAACGCTTATTGACAAATCAGGTGCGTTTTAATGCGTTATGCTCTCATTGGCTGTTGTGAAAAAATGCTTGATCCAAACATGTTCACATGCTACGCTGAATTTTAAGACGAATGATCTTAGAGTAGAGTTTATCATGTTTTCTCGGTTTGTTTTAATCACACGAATTTACAATTTAATTCGGTCTGTGAATAATTTTTAAGTTCTTTCGCTAGTTATGAATTAATTCATATATATATTTAATAGATTAATAATTTATTATATATAATTATTATATTACTTTCAATTCATAGTATTTAATAATATAATAACTGGTCTAAATAAATTGAAAAACGGAAATCCTAATCGTATCTTTCCGCAAAAATAAAAATGCGGGAATGAATAATATTTTTTTTTTCTGAAATAACATTTGTGTTGAAAATTAGCCGATACAATTTGAAATAATGTGACATTGTTTTACAATTACACCCGCTTCTCGCAAGAGGTTATCATGTTGTTGCTGTTTAAATTTCGTTTCTACAAAAAAGAATTAATAACAGTTCGTTTTTATCGTATATAGAGTATAAAGCCGCTATACGAAGTCAAACATTAAACGGTACAAATCTAAAGGCATATGGCTATGAATATTTTTAAGCAGAACTCATGTTTAGTTTGAACGCTACAATTGATTTTGTTTAAATCGAATACAATTTACACAAGGGCGCAGGTGTAATTAATAAAGTTGTTACTATAAAGTTGTAATTATTCAGGTTGCAGAAATGTTTTCAAGGGTGTCGCCAGCCGATGGGCTAGGGGGGGCAAAATGAGTTGCCAGCCGCCCGGGGGGGGCAAAATGAGTTGCCAGCCGCCAGGGGGGGGGAAGATGATAGAAAAAGGATATGAGTTATAGAAAAAATAAAATTTATAAGTTGTAAAGGCTTAATATTTTATTAAACAAGAATAAAATCTTAATTAAAACATAATTTTCGTGGGTTGCTGGCAAATTATTCATGATTACGCGCTTATGAATGCTCATTATGGCCAGTTGATTAAAAAGTTCCAAGGCTCCAGGGGGGGGGGGCAGCCCCCCCCCGCTGGCGACGCCCGTGAATGTTTCCAATATCCGATTCTGTGCCAGTAATATTACATTGAAATTAATAAAAAAAAATAATAACTAATAAAATAAAACAAAGTGATTATACCATAAAATACGATGTTGAGAATATTTCTGATATAATCTGTTTTGAAAAAAAAATTATTATTTTGTAAATAATTTAGGTTTCATAGATTTTTAATAAATATTTCGACAGTTTATAATTTCAGCATAGACGTGTTTCCAACTACGAAAGGCAATTTATTTTAATTTCCCTTAACTTTTATTTTCATTATAGATAGCATACATACCCATAACGAATTTCACTTCAACTTAAGTAACACTTGTTTTCAGTTTGGCAATTACTTAGAATGGACAAACTTATCTGGCTTTTTACATGTGCCGTTGAATATTTCTCTAATTAATACGCGATTCAAATTTCAGCATTTGCATTTTTTGGGTAATGAAATTTTAACGTGTGCGATCCTATGTTAGTACCCATTTCTATATCTAAAATTAACGAAATTTGAAGGTGCCAACTACATAAAATACGTTATTTGGCTCGTATTTTTCCAGAAATTTTATTTCTACGCAAATTTTCCGGTAGCCGAAACAGCCAGTCAGATTTGCTATTCCTTTTTTATCTGTCGTAGAGGTAAATTACACCAAGTACCGAATACTGAAAATATGTTATTAGCTTGTAGACTATTACGATGTGACACAATGACTTGTGTTTGGAAAATGCGTTATTCAGCTTTTAGAATAAATAATTCTTTTTCTATATAGGATTGTTTATTATATTGCTTGTTAAATATAAGTATATAGTAATATGAAATAAAAATAAGATACAAATATAAGGAATTGAAAAGTATAATCTGTGTATTCTACTTAGGCGATGCCCATATTCAGCTAGAAAAAAGAAATTTACAGCATAAACACAAAAAACGAATAAATGTTGCGAATAGAATTATGAACATTTAAAACGCGGGCATGAAATCGAGTAGGTGTCTCGACAGAACATAAAAGCAACATTCTCGATTTCATGTTCGCGTATTAAATTTTTCTAATTTATTCGCGACATTTATATTCAATGTTGTGTTTATGTTGTAATTCTATTTTACAGCTCAAGATTATTTTTAAACTGATCGCATTTAAATAATTCTTTGCCACAAAACTTTGATAAATAAATAAATTTTTGAACTTATTTATACATTTTATTTTACCATCTTACAGAGATATACTGACTATTTTAGTTACTTTATGATTTCCAATTTCAGTAATACCGGTAGGATGTACGAAACAGAATTTTTTTCACTAAATGACAATTTTGTTACACATACTGCACTGTTCTCATTTAATGAAATTATTTTATTTTTCGAGACTTTTTGAGCATTTTTTGAATGCGTTTTTTTTTTTTTTTTTTTTTGATTATTACGAAGGACAGAATTAATTTAAGTTTCCTAATTTATACATAATATTGTTAGGATTGCTTGCTTTGTTGCTATCATCGTTTTGGTTATTGCCAGAAGAAATGGAACGAATTATTTTAACTGGCTTAATTACTATCATGTCGGCACTGTTCTTGGTATTTTTCTCCGTTAAAGTACCTTTACTGTTATATGAAACACCGAATATCAGTAAGTTACAAGTTTAATGTTATTGATATAAGAGTACAATCAATCATTTTTCTATATTTAATAACTTATATTAAGTAAATAAAACGTTAAACAGAAAACATGAAATTAAATTTGCACTAAATAGCTGACATAATTTGAAGTTATTAACTTCTTCTTCATGGTTAATTTAATTGAATTTACACTGAGAAATAAATTAAATTCATCTAATAACTTCAAATTATGTCGGCTATAAAGTGCAAATTTAATTTTGTATATTTCTGTTTAATATTTTGTTTAGTTAATGAGCTAAAAGCTGTTGATTTTAAGGAAACGAAATACTCTTTCAATGTTATATTTACGTCAGCGGCAGTTCGTAAAAAATATAGCGGGATCCACAATAACGAAATATTAAAAAATAAATAGGTTTTATATTTATAAAATTTCGGTTCAACTTTTCCAATCGAAAAAAAAAAAATTAAGAAATTCACTTTTTTTAGATATCTGAAAGGGAAATTTTACTAAACTGCATATTTTTATCGGTCGTGATATTTCATGGAAAATTTGCAGAATTACCGCTTTTTGAAAACAAAACTGCGTATATTTTTTCAAAACCGCACACGGTTATAAATAGTTGCTATCAAACGTTACAAAATAACTCGTATTTTTTACTTATTAACTTCTAATTAAGAAAAAATAACGGAATAAGTGTCGAAAAAATAAAGAAATTTAGAATATACTCAGTCGGGTACAAATACAGTTTTTATGTATTCGTAATATAAGAAAGTTTTATTAGTAAATATCAAAATGAACAAATGTTACATATTTCAATTTGCATAAATAATTGTGAAATTCTATAGCCTCTAAAAGTTTTTCAACAATAATCTCTTCTCAATTATGAATTTGTAATTTGCTTAAAAAACAAATAATCGTAATACCATGAAACAAGGGCGTCGCCAGGCGATGAGCCAGGGAGGGGCAAGATGAGTTGCCAGCCGCCAGGAGGGGGGCAAGATGATAAAAAGAGGATATGAGTTATAGGAAAAATAAAATTTATAAGTTGTAAAGGCTTAATATTTTATTAAACAAGAATAGAATCTTAATTAAAACATAAGTTTTCCTAATTGTCCATGATTACGCGCTTTGAATACTCAACAATGCCAGTTGATTAAAAAGTTTCAAGGCTCCAATAGGGGGGGGGGGCAGCTGCCCCCCCCCACTGGCGACGCCCATGCCATGAAAGATAAAAATTGAAACGAACCAATCACATGCGCATGTTCGGTCGAAATGCAAAAAAATATTTTGATTTTTGGAAAAAAATTGTTTACATTTTTGTTTCAGCCGAATAAACAATTAACAATTTTCTCTGCTAAGAATTAGCAAAAAATGAAACACGACACGATACATTTGATTTCCGTTATTTAATTCTTACTGAATTCAGTGTATCAGAAATATGTTTAATCAATAATGTGAACACTGTTTTATTGTTTCGTAAAATAATCTGCTTGCGTTAATTCATAAATTCAATGATGCAATGTGTATAGTTCTTTTTTTTTTCTTTTTTTTTTTTGCTGTATATGGATGATTGGAGAATAAATGAACTTCGATATAATAAAAATTAGTTTAATTTTGGAAATATATTTCACTGCAATCACTTTAGATATGTTGCAGCAGATAATTAATAATATTGAAAGTAGTATTTTTATTAATTTTTGCTCATTGGAAATAACTTTTTTTTTTTTAAATAATACATTTATTAAATAGTAAATAAAGAAAAAATTATAAATAAAAGGTTTTCGGGCAAAGCTCGTCTTCAGCTGGAAAAATTAAAATTAAAACACAAACATGGAACCCCGAACAAATTATAAAAATCTTTAAAATACGAACATAGAATTTGTTCGCAACATTTCGTATTTTTATTTATTTTTCCGGTTGAAAATGGTCTTTGCCTGAAAACATTTCGATATTTAATCATTCTTCGTTTAATTAACATTTGGTAAATATATTATTTAAAAAAACTTAATAATATTATTTATTCTTCTAAATTCGCGGTGTTTCGGTTTATAATTTCAGTCAAATATTACGGGTGCCTGTCATTTTTGTCGTTATTTTACATGACACTAACCGTCATATTGTACAACTTATCAACCAGACCAACTTTAATAAATCTAAAACCGACCGACAGTTCTACTAAAGTTTTAAATGTGTGCAGCAGGATTGTATTTTTCGCATCATTCAAACGGGTAAATATCAGCGACGTTAAATTTTTTGTATTTGAAGATAGCTGTAAAAATTATTTTCGTATCTATTCGGATTTTTCGTTATTTTTTCCTTTTATAAAATATCGCGTTATATTCGTGGACAGCGATAGAACAAGCAGCTTCTCCGCATGTATAGTATTTATTTAACGGCTGAATGGTCAAGTCGGAAAGGACGAAAAAGGAAGAAAATGTTTCAGCGATTTCTTTCCTCCGGGTCAAACCTAATGGTGCATAATTCAGCCCCATCTAATTAGTTGAAAGAGAAATATATATACATGTGTCGAAAGTATTGATCATCCACAACTTTTATTAAATCTTTTATTATTGTCCGTAAAAGTCGAAAATACAGAATATTTATTGAAATGGACAGACAAAATATATCGTCCACTAGTCTCAGAAAATAGCACTCGTACAGTTTCAGTAAATATTACAATTAATAATACTGAAGATAGCCAAGTAGCAACAAAATGACTCCATTATCAAACGCTTAGGATGATTACGAAAGCTTTACAAACAGGTCAGGAACCGCTTCATTATATTTATCAAAAATGGAAATAGACAAGCTGGAAATCAAAAAAAATTTTCTAATAACAAACGCGATTGTAGACGGTAGGATAATTGCAAAGTATATATAAACTTTTATCGGAAATAAAATTTCTAAACTCTGTAGAAAATAACATCACCAATAAATAGTACCCACCACTCCCGAAAATTTAGGATGCATAGGAAAACTATGCATCCTAAATGCGTATAGTGTAAGTCTAACGCAGTGGTTTAATTCACATGCTCTCGGACGATTATTCTTTACTACGACATTGATCAATAAAAGCACTTTCACCTGTTTCAACAACTAACTTGTCAAGCTCACATGACGTGAGTGCAGTGATTTCTATTTTCTTTTTCCTGTTTTTTTTATATTTTTTATTCCCTCCTTTTTTTTTATACAAGCATCTCTAAACCATCTTCTTCTTTAAAGCGCCATACTTAATTCCTGAGCGTCGGCGACTACCTATTCGTATATCTCAGCAGTACAGACATAGGTAGTGTACTAAGCAATTATTATATATGCAACGCAGGTGTACACACGCAAGACTACATTCGGAACTGATTAGTAATCGTTTGATTTATCGATATACAAGTGTAGTCCCGTGTGTGTCTGCTGTGTACTGACCTAGCGCTCGTATGATGTTGAACGTGGTGGTTTACCACTGCCTTCCACGTGATTATTAGCGATTATTTATTTATTTGTTCTTGTAATAATAAGTTCGTCGTCGCTCGGGATCGAACCCGTGACCTCCATATCGGAAGTCAAGCGCTCTAGCAACTAGGCTATCGCGACACGCACCCTATAAAAACCGGTTTCTTTTTTTTTATAATAACAATTCTGTTTGCTGTGTGTAACTAGTAGATTATTATCGTGAACAAAACATGGGCTGCTTTCAGATTTGTGATATCAGGTTGGTTGCTCGAAGGAACGACAACACATTTACAGCGGAAAGCGTATTTAAACAGCCAACCGATCTCGTATTTATGTTGAATTAATAGAAATAAAAAGGAATCAAAATTGACATCGTCGATTTTGATAGCTCTTCAGAAAGATAAAAAAGAATGATAACAAAAAAATTGTTCGTGATGGTTTTAAAGAAAGAGAGGTGCATAAATATGGAAAATTGATTTTTATGTTCTATAATAATGAGACTAGAAATAATTTACTAATTCGAAGGTGTCTGGGGGTCCAAGGAAATACAGGGGAACATGTGAGTACAATGATAACTATTGTTTTTTCGCCTACGATAATTGTCTCTCCGTTTGCAAATCGCAGATGTGTGCAGTTGCCACCTTATAATTACTGATTTTTGAACTGGCTATTATATTGCATGGACCGCCTACTTTTGCCTTTAATGCGATGAAGTAGTCACGAGTGAAGTGAAATATAACTTTTTTGACCGTCCTTAAAATGATAAAAAGTAGTTAGTGACGCTTTTTTTTTAGCACGCATAGTTTTATTTGTTTTAGTTGACTTCACCGTACTGAGAAATGAAAAATCGGTGCCAAATGTTAATACTGTCAAACAATTTGATGATGAATACAAGAAAAAAAAACAAAAAAACAGAAAACATCACTATTCAAAATGAAAAATATTGTGAAATGAATACATTTTAAATATAATTATTAACTGTACTTTTTTTGTGCTGCTTTGAACTGACTGTGAGAGGTCATGATGGACACAATTCCTCATTGAATCACGGTATTATTCGCGGATTAATTCATTTCAGTGCAGAATTTGACGCAGCTTTAAAAAAATCATTTGGAGACTATTGCAGTTTTTAAAAAGAACTTTAAAAGGAATAAATGCGCATTTGTGGGATATTTCGTACATAATAATTAGTTTTTACAATTGCATAGAGAGATTATAATAGTTCTAATATACTAATTTTACTGCATATTTTAAAATTATCAATGATCTTTTTAATATACATTAAATGTAGTTTAACATCTTTCTTTAGCCACAGTTTTACTATCATTATATTTTTATGGTTTATTAAAAAATAATTCACTTATACTAAGTAGAATATCGAATTGTGTTGTCTTTTGTGTTTATGATGTAATATATTTTAAGAAATTGATACTCCTAATGATTATACTGTATTGTATAACTGAAATTTTATGTTTCATTCTTTTGCTGCTTTGTCAGTGAAACCTAAAGGTAATATAAGTTCACTATTCTGCTGGCGTGGTCCTGCATATAATGTAATTACAGTAAAAAAAATCGATCTGTTTAATTTTAAATATATTTCACAATAAATACACATACCTTCCAGGTCGTTAATTGTTTTTGAACAAGGTTTTTTTAAATATTTATCATTGAAAATTTGCTAAACTGTAAATAACTGTTGCATTAAAAACAAATTTGTTAATTTGTCTAGATCAATCCGATCATTTACGATGATCTTCAAGATAATAGTATTTTAGAAGATACCGAGGCAGAAGATGATTTAGCTGCGGGCGAACCAAAAAGTTCGTCAGGTACGTCGAAGTCGAAGAAACGTCATCATGGTCGATTGATCGCTGCGATTATTGATTATCTTTGTTTCATGGCATACACATTGATAGGTGTGATAGCGTTTTTTGTTTGGGTTTAACGTAATATTAACAAAAATGTAAAATCCCGCAATTAAACATAATTATTCGTTTTGTTTTTCTTATAATAGCTTTGTATGATTTCACTTTTTATATTTTAATGAAGAAAAAAGTTATAATTTTTCTTGACAAAATTGAAAAATGGTGAAAATTCTATATACAAAAAATTTCAGTTTTGAGTCGAACAAGGACCATATATTTCGTCCAATCGTGGAGATTTAAACTAGTGGCTATCATGTTCAAACGTGTTTTGTGTGCTCTCCTATTTTGTGTTATCAATAGTCATTGTGCGCCGCTTTGTGTAATTACTGTTATCTCGTTTAATTGTTTTTTTTTTTGCTCTTATCTTTTGATCGATTGTGTTCGGTCGTGCATTCGTGTATTCAGTTTAAGTGTTTCCCCGTTTACCACATAATTCAGTGCATTTTATTCTATAGTATTTTGAACTTTTCTCTATTAATTTGCGTGTCCAAAAAGTCCTTTAGTGATTAACTGGTGTACCATTTATGGTACAACCTTTAGTATATCATGCAAAAACGTTCAAACTATTCGCATGAAACACTCACCCCCCACACACCATCCTATGCAGACAAAACCAAACGTCAAATTACTCCACTAACGGACTTCTGTTACCTAAATGAAGACCAGGCCATCATTGTTAACTATCCTCAAAATACTAAAATCTTGGACTACCTCAAAGCTCTATACCCCCTCATCCAGAACCCAAAATTTATTATTGCAGCTTAATGTATCAGTAGAAAAAGTGTTGTCATCTTTCTAGATTCAGCAGACAGAGTGAACATCTTGATAGCTAAATCTAACAGCTTCATTCTTAGTAACACTATAATTCTGTTTCATAGACTTCGTTCCCCAAATAAAAAACTGGTGCTTTCAAATGGCCAAATGCCGTTGTACAAAACTATTTGGAAAGTATACCCAAGTATACTCTTCACTATCAATTCTTCGAGTAAGTCCTACTGATAAACTACTTTCACATGTAATAAGCTACCGTCGTCAAGTATATTACAGCTCCAAATCGGAAAAAGCCATTCCTCCTTTTTTACAGTAGAATTTAACAACCGATCTTATCGTATTTTCATCACTCATGATGAATTCACCTGTTTCAGGATCATAAAGCTAATGATTGTCACGCAACAGTTTACCTACATGACTTTTCAGAATGGATTGATAGTTCTAGAGGAAATATATTCGTTGAATGAAACTTGCTAAGCATGCCTCCTCAACTCATTTGTACAAGGCCAGCTAATCAAAGCAGCACAATTATACCACCCACTCTGCCTCAAGAAATATCATCTAAAAACACCTTCCGAATAGATCCTTATTCTTCTCAGGTCAGTGCTCTAAATTTATCAATGCCTCCCCTGCTTGAACCAAAAATCTTCACCAATCTTCCAAAATCCTCCAAAAGAAGACTCTCAGATACCACTTCGGTTGCCTCCAGCTCTTCTCAACAGCAACCTAATCTCAAGAAAACAATAGAAGACACCAACAACTCAAGCCTTAAGACTACCTTTCCTAATACTTCCAACCTCTCAGATTCTGACGCTGACCCTGAAGAAACAAACGAATCAGTATCTCCACTCAAGCAAATTTTTGAACAACTCGAGCCTCACTACTTAAATCAAAGCAGGTATCCTCTTAGTTTCTAAAACTTTTGTATATTTGTGGATACGGCCAAAAGAAAAACAAACCTAGCTTCACTTCTTCAAGAGTTTAATTTGGAAACAAAAACCCAAGATCTGATTTCATCTATGCTTGAAAGCCGAACATTTGTGAGCCACAGTGCTACTAAAGTGCGCCTTACTCGACTCGACAAGAGATTATCCAGCCCTCAACAAACCTCCAACATATCTTCTGTTTAAGGTGCACCTCACTTATATTATTTTTGGCATCATGTATTTCACATTACTGTCATGAAACTGCAACGGTCTCTATGCGCACTGGGAAGATTTCAAAATTCTGATTCAAAACCAAACCATCCATCATCGCCCTTCAAGAAACTCACCTCAAACCAAACAATCCGCCTCAACTAAGAGATTGCAATATTTTTTCGAAATCTACAATCTTCAACTTTGCACAAGTGAGTGTCTTTTTAACTGTCCACAACAATCTACCAAGCAGCGAGATCACCCTTTCCACAGTTCTGCAGCTCATTGCAACTACAATTCACACACCAACTCCAATCACCTGCGGCTCAATATATCTCCCTCCTGGAAAACCATTTAAATTTGATGAACTACTTCCATTCTTGCAAGACATCAAGTCACTAATAATTTTAGCTGGAGACTACAAAGCCTACAATCCGCTTTTTAGTAGCACCAAAATCAACAACAGTAGCCGACAACTGGAAAAACTCATCTTTTCTACCGATCTCGCTCCTCTTCATTCTCAAGAAAAAACTCATTTCAACCTTACACACCAAGTTTGGTCCACTTTAGACTTAGTTCTGGTCTCATTTTCATTACTCGCTGACCTACAAATCTATGGATATGCGGATTTTGCAGGAAGCGATCATCGCCCAGTTCTATGGCATTCTATCACCAACAAATCCCATACATAACCTTTCTCTCGGCCTTTTTCATACAGAAAAATCAACTTGACGGAATTTCGTTAACGCTGCTCTACGGTCGTTAACTTTACAGACACAAAAAATCTAGACCAGGCAACTCAAACATTTTGCGACACAATTGTCTAACTGGCTCAATCTTATTTTCCTCTTTCTAAAAACTCGGCCAATCACCAACTAGTATTTTGGTGGAACCTACCATGCTCTTCTGCTCTTCACAACTGTCGAAAGGCCCTGAGAAAACTTAAACGAAACCCGACTACAGACAATCTGATTTTATTCAGAAAGATGCGTGCTCAAGCCAAAATGATTTTCAAAATTTCTCGCCCCACTACTTGGCACTCATACGTTGCTCAACTCTCTTCTTAAACACCCAACTCGCAAGATTTGGTTCATAATTAGAGCATTAGAAAAAAAGGCAACATTTCATACCATCACTGGAATTTAAAAAGATGACACACTTCTCACCACATCTCGAGATATTGCTGATTTTCTTTCCAGCCACTGTGCTCATGCATTTAGCAACTCAGCATTAGATCCAGACTTTATACCTCTCAAGAATTCCTCCGATATCTCTACCCTAGATTTCTCATCAGACAGCTCCGAACCATATAACTACCTAATTATCTATAGAGAACTTCAACAAGTTATCCATTCTACAAAAATTGAAGCAATAAGAGCGAATAGCTTCCATCTACAAATGCTTCTTACTATGCTGGAAAATCACTTCACCAAGTTTCAAGACGGTTCAACACTCTTTGGACAAGTAATCATTTTTCAACCTGCTGAAAGACTGCCATAGTTCCACCTTTGATTAAATTGGGCAAAAATCCTCCTCTACCTTATAACTAACGCTCAATTTCGTCACTTTCAGTATTAGGCAAAACTTCCGAAAAGATTATTAACAGAAGACTGATCTGGAAACTTGAATCTCTCAATCTCCTCACTAACTCTCAATGTAGATTTAAGCCTGGCAGAAGCACTGAAGACCAACTGCTTGCTCTTTTGACTCACATACAAAAATAATTCTCACAGCGCCATCACCTGCTCGCTGTATTTTTCGACTACTTCAAGGCATTTGACTGCACGTTGCACTACAAAATCCTATAACAATTATACGCATATGTTTTCGTGGCCATCTTGCTCAGCTTATCAGCTCCTTCCTTACATCCAGGTTCTTCCGCACAAGAGTTAACGGAGCTTTCTCGTCACCTCAACCATTAGAAAATGGGATTTCACAGGATGCTGTCCTAAGCCCCACCTTATTTTGTATCACCGTTAATAGCCTCATTGAATCACTCCAACCTCCAGTTACGGCTGCCCCCTTCGCTGATGATCTAGCAATCGCAGTTTACTGCAATTCAATAAACATAGAGCAAACTTTGCTGCAAAACGCTGTCGACAAAATTTGAAATTGGGCTACTAGAAATGGTTTCCAGTTCTCAACAACAAAAACCGGTGCTCGACATTTCTACAGACTTCGTAACTGTGATCATTCTCTAAATCTAAAGCTCCACAACAAAGCAATACCAAAGGTTTCCACAGCAAAATATTTAGGACTTTGGTGTGATGAAAAACTTACTTGACAGAAACAAATCTTTGCCCTGATTAATAGCTGCAATCCCAAACTCAATCTCCTACGCAAAATTAGCGGAACAAGATTTGGAACACACTAAACCACCCTTCAACTCTATAATACATTAATTCGATCCAAACTGGACTATGGCTCTTCAAGCTACTTCTTCTCCGCAAAACACTTATTGCACAAATTGAGCGTAGTAGAAAACAGAGAGCTCTCCGGATAGCCACAGGAGCTCTTCGGTCTTCTCCGATATCCAGCCTTCATGTTGTTGCTAGTCAGCTTCCACTAACCATGAATCGTCAATATTTAGCTCTTAACCACCTCCTACATATCAGTACGGCCAACTTTCTACCAATTAAAGCCACTGCCAGAATTCTAACTTTCTACCAATTAAAGCCACTGCCAGAATTCTAACTTTCTACCAATTAAAGCCACTGCCAGAATTCTAACTTTCTACCAATTAAAGCCACTGCCAGAATTCTAACTTTCTACCAATTAAAGCCACTGCCAGAATTCTAACTTTCTACCAATTAAAGCCACTGCCAGAATTCTAACTTTCTACCAATTAAAGCCACTGCCAGAATTCTAACTTTCTACCAATTAAAGCCACTGCCAGAATTCTAACTTTCTACCAATTAAAGCCACTGCCAGAATTCTAACTTTCTACCAATTAAAGCCACTGCCAGAATTCTAACTTTCTACCAATTAAAGCCACTGCCAGAATTCTATCATCTGCTCCATATGCAGCTTCTAACTTCCATTTCAATATTAAACTCTCTCTATCTTCAACTACCTCCATTAACACACTTTCACCTTGCAGTCACACCCCTATGATCGAACTTTTACATCAACATCGATCATGCTCTTGCTGATCTTTCAAGAGAAACTTCAGCGTTTGTACTTCGCTAAAACTTTCGAAAATTACTTCATCGGTTCCATGAATATTCAATCGAATATACGGATGGCTTCGTTTCTTTAACATCAGTCGGATGCGCTGTCACTCTAGAAGATTCAATCATCGTATGCTACTCTCTTCCACCATCTTTAGCTTCGGTCACTACCATCTTCGCTCCATAAAACTCTTTATTGGAAAATGGAAATCAAACCTCTCATTTGACAGAAGACACCAAGTTATTTTCGCACGCGTCCGCTTCGGCCATACTTTTCTCACACTTTACTCGCACCCCTCGCCCAATCTGCCAAACTGCTCAGCCGCTCCGATTTCTATTCGTCATCTTCTACTTGACTGCTCAGGTATACTTTTACAGTATCAAAAATCATGCAAAAGCTTCTCCACCACATCACTCCTAGAAATCTCAGACAACTCCGTTTCCGTCCTCTTTAAGTTTCTCCAAGATACACCAACCTCTACAATCAAATTTAACCCACCCCTCATTGTCGTGCTGTTAGCCTATGATGCTGTAAGCACGTATGAAAAAAATAAAAAATAATAATAATCATCTAATCGTTTTTTTTATTTTATTTTTTTTTGGTTTTGGTTTCCTTTTGTAAATAATGATTAATCTATCACATGAACCTGAAAAAAAAAAAAGAAATAAAATATTTCAAATCAATGGATCAAATCAAGTGTTTCTGAATTTTCGGTTTAAAGTATTTTCCTCTTAGCAATTTTTTAAACTTTGTTTGCAAAATGAACTGTTTTGTAAGAAGGAGTTATATGTGTTTTCCTTCTCCACATATCGTTCACATTGTTTGTTCCTTCCTATTAATAACATTTCAAGAAAACAGTCTAGTGGAATTATAGAATAAGGGACAGTCGTTTTTTGTCCTGGCCGACGACTTGAGTTCTACTCTTGATGATGACTTTTATAAAAGATGGATGAAGATCAAAGTGCGTATACTTAACCAAGCGAAAACTAAATTACTACGAACTTATTGAAATGAACAAATTAATGATATTTACTTGATATGTAATTAATGTGAAGTGGTATAAGAAATGAATTGATAAAAGTACTTTCAATATTAATAATTTCTGGTCAACAATTTAACTTATCCAAATTAATTGATTTATTAATCTCATATGTGACATTTGCTACGCATTGCCAACGGTCCATCACATTGTTTTGACCTGCCGGAAGTATAACCACCATCGCGACGAGCAACTGGGCTCAGGTGTTCTCGGTGTGGACAACCTTCGGGCTCTTACAGTCGTAAAAAAAAAAAAAAAAAACTATATTTTTTATTATGAAACAAAATGGAAATTATTTCTCGTGCAAAGGATACGTAATCCACAGTGATTTAAGCAGTGGGTTGCATCGCCTATTTTCTAAGGCTTGAAAACACCTTTTTTTGGCCATAATTATGGAATAAAAAATTATAAAATAACATAAAAAAATAAGATTTTTTTTTTTAAACATACACGATTAAAAAATAAAGTTGACGTGTTTCGGCATTTTCATGAATTTCACCCTTAAAGGGGATAAAGCACCCCTTACAAGAAAAATCAATAAATACATTTTGTATATAAGGGTTTTTGAGTTCGCTGATTACGAATCCGTCATCAGACTTTGTTAATTCAAAATGGCGGATTCAATACGGCGGACGAAAAAGTCAAAAGAGTTTTAATCTCGCAATTTTACATACTATTTTGACTAAAGTTATAACGAGCAAAACGAACACCACCTTCCTCGACGAGCTAATGTTAAAAGATAAAGATGTTCATTTTTAAAAATGTTGATTATTATATTTCAGATTCTCACAGATCTATTGAGCATGATAGCAGTACGAATTAGATCTATAATAGTATTAATATACTGTTTACTGTTTATTGATTGTGAGAATTAGAGTAATAAATGTTTTGATTTACTCATTGAATGTAATTCTCCTGATGTATTAAGGTTCATTCTAAAAAAAAAAAAAATTATTATATTACTAATTAACTTTGGCCGCTTATTAATTTATTTTTGTTATTATTTTCGTAAGAAGAGAGTGATTCCCGTTAATAAATAGATAAATAAATAAATAAATACATAAGTTGAACCGTACCGATAATTTTTTAAATAAGTAAATTATAAAAACGGTTTTCCAGTGTGCCGCAATGAATGGGCCTACAGTTTAGGAGTTGTGCGGCTTTAGTCATAGACAATCGGCTTGTCTGATGTTTAGAGGTTTGAAGCTGTATGGTTATAACGCACAGGCCTCTGGCCTGTCGGAGGTTTAGGTTTGTTGATTTTAAAAAAACACAGGCTGAATGTCAATCTGGGTTTTAGGGGTTTAGGGCTGTATGGTTACAAAGCACAGGGTAATTTGAATTTTCAAAAATTGATAACAGTTCCGTAATCAGCGACCTCAAAAATCTTCGTATACAATTTGTCATTAAAATTAAAACTTTTTTATCCGCCATATTGGATCCACCATTTGGAATTAATAAAATCTGATGACGGATTCGTAATCAGCGATCTCACAAACCCTTATATACAAATTGTTTACGAAATTGGATTACTTGATACATGTATTTATTGTTTTTTCTTGTAAGAGGTGCTTTACCCCCTTTAATTGTGAAATTCATGAAAATGCCGAAACACGTCAACTTTATTTTTTAATCGTGTGTGTTGAAAAAAAATTTTCTTACTTTTTTATGTTATTTTATAATTTTTTATTTCATAATTGTGGCCAAAAAAATGGTGTTTTCAAGCCGTAGAGAATAGGCGATGCAACCCACTGCTTAAATCACTATGGATTACATGTCCTTTGCACGAGAAATAATTTCCATTTTGTTTCATAATAAAAAATATAGAGTTGAAGACGAGGTATTTAGGAAAAACGATTTTCGGAGGGTGAGCTTTAGGAGTGGTTCTCACCTCTTGAAACTGCATATGGGGCGATAAAAAAAAACACATGTCTAATATTTTTTTCATACTCTACAACGTATCAAAATTTCAACAAAATCGGTGTTTGACAACTCGCGTACTTCCCTTGTAAGTAATTTGTACATTCACTTAATGCCAACTTTCACAAATCATGAACATGATCTTTACAGTCTCCTATTCGCCAAAAAGTAACTATATTAAAAATGTAATAATAATGAAAATTATTAAATAGGAGGAATAAAAATGAAAATATTTTCAAAATTATACTCACGTGTAAATGGAATATTTTTCTATCCGGAATTTAAAAATTCGTTTATTTTTATACAAGTAGTCGAAATACCGTATTTTTCAAATCAGACATGGAATAATAATCTCAACCTCACTTAATATTTCTATCATCTTTCATTCACTATCAAAAAATTAAAACTGAGTACTACATTAATCATTCTTAAAAATATTTAAATGAGTGTACTTCCGTATCTTCTGGATAGAATTACATTTTGAAAGGATTAGTATTTTAGCCGGTGTGTAAAATGTGATACACCTATTTCACTTTATGACAAAAAATTAATTTCAACACTTTTTTTACAATTATATATATATAATTTTTAAAAAAGTGTTGAAATTTATTTTTTGTCATAATTATATTATTAACAATGTGTATAAACAATAAATACAGTATTTCACTTTAGTGGTAAAAATATAAACTCTCAAATTTTTGATCACAAAATGAACAAAATGTTTTTACTATGATAAACACATAAATGTAAAAAATTAAATAAAACTTCTTACTAAAACGTCATCGATATAATATTTTTTTGATGTACGCAATTTTTGGTCAGACATACATACATATTTTGCGAAACGACCTACAGCGCCCGTAAGACACCTATCTATGTCAGAAACTTGGTGAATTTCATGCTGACACTAATACAGGTAACGACAATATTTTTAAAAGTATATTATTCGCTACCGTGACGTATGGGAATGTGTATCGAATTCCACTTTGTAACAATTGCACAAGCTAGTCAACGGCAAATAATTATAATAAGATTTAATTATAGAATGGAAGTGAATTAAGTGCATTCCTTTAACGGTACTAGAATAACTGAAAGTGTGTGCTGATTTCTAGTTTGGTTCAATGAACACGTTAGCTACGTGTTTCACTTTAAAATGACGGAGAGTGTACTAAATAATACAACGAAAATAAAAAAGAAACAAGAACGGAAAATTCAAATGACTCTTTAAGTATATTATTATTAAAAATTGTTGTGATTTCATTTCACTGTGAACTACTAGTAGAGAATAAATTGCCACACACAAACATTTACAAAGTAATAAAATAATACTAATAATCGGAAACAATGTTATAGTGTACGTGAAATTATACGCTTATTTTTCGAAGCTCACAATCATTCTGTTACGAGAAAGATAACACGTTTTGATGTTGGACTCAATTTTTGCATATGAATTCCCTGTTGATCATTCACTAATTGCAATCGATTTAAAACCCGGAACTTCTTAAGGCGTATTTCGAACACTACAAACAGTGGACAAGCATGGCCGTGACAACGTACCATTGAAAATTTTAATTTCTTTTTTTATACATATCGATACATACTATATATTGTGAAAATAAGTATTCAATTCTAAATTCTGAAATTTAACAAGAGAATATTAACCGCACTCTTTATATTTATATTAATGCAAAGTGATGACATATTGTTGGCCCTCCTGCAGTTTGTACCAGCCGGTTTGTGGATATAGTAGTATTCGTAATACGAAATTTCGGTTAAGTCTATTTCTCGGTAAATTTTATATGTAAGACAATTTAAAATTATCTAAAATTCTAAATTTTTAGAAAAAACAAAAGGAAAAAAGCGGGAAACCGTGCGATCGTGTTGGATCGCAAATGGGACCAATTAGGGTGCCGATTTCAGTTTAGCGACAAGTATTAAATTTAAACAAAACGACGTCGATGTAGGGGCGAGGTAGAGGAAAGACAGATTCATTGTTTACAGTCTATTTACGATTGTCTACGAAGGTGGAATCGGACGAGTTAGTTGCTCGCGAAATTTTCTTCTCTTCATTTTAAATTTTTATCTCATTTATACTTGCGACCATCAAGACGCGACCCGATAGAAGCTGTACGACAAGATGCGACGCTGCAAATTCATGTTATTATATTGTCGCTGGTTTGCTACTGTCGTCGAGCTGTTCTTGAAAGTTATCATTTGCAAATGCAAATTCGTTTCCCGAACAGCTCAGTCATTTTAATTTGCATATAAAATACTTTATCCCTTTTGCTCGGCGACAAAACTCCACTCTTCATACAAATTAATCTGTAACGGAGTAAATTTTTGAAAAATAAGATTTGCCGCGAAATTTATTTCCTCTTTGCTAGCGGAAGAAAAATAGTCGAAACGTGAAAAATTATTCTTTTTAATTTTCAGCACGTTTCGCCTTGCTACCGACTTTTTTCAGCGCTTACTGAAATTATATCGATAGTCTCCAACTGAGCGTTCGTTCCGAGGAGAAGTTTACCGATTCTTTAAAAAGGAGAGGAAATAATTTAAAAGTAAGATCGGTCACAGCATCGTTAAACTTCAAATACGTATATGCCTTTTAATTATCCCTTTGTGCGTAACAGTTGCGACCTTTGCAATATCATAATAGGAATACCAACAATCGAATAAGAACATTGAACAAACCGGTTAAGGTTACCACATAACTTATTAAATTATATAAATAAATTAGATTAGTTAACTACTTTACTGCGGGAATCTGAAACGTGAAATAAACCAGCATATGCAACAGTCGTTCTAAAGTGTCTATGTATATTAAAGGAACTTACAGAACCTTCATGCACTTCCGCAGACTTTCCCGATGGGCCTATTTTGCCCATTTTTTTAATATGTACTTTTAGAGTTGCCTAAAACTAATAAAACACTAAACATAATGAATATTGATTCTTATTACAATGAAATCGTTAGTAAACACTACCTTGGCTTTACCTGTATTTACGCAGATGGTTCTAAGGTGCTTTCAGCAAATGGTCCGGTTGGTTCAGCTTTCAATTTTGACTCTAACCTGATACAAAAATTCAAGCTGCCTCCGGAATATATACGGTGGAATTGTTTTCTATGAAAAAATCCCTCGATTTTATACTCCAAGCAGATATTACTGATAAAAAGTACGCAGTAATCAACGACAGTTTAAGTGGCCTTACTGTCTTGAAGTCTAGTAATTTTAATTTCAAATGTCATCCTTTTATCTATGAGATCAAAATGAAATGCCTTAGTATAACCCTGAATGGCGGCGTTACAAAGTTTTGTTGGGTACCAAGCCATTGTGGTATAAAACTGAGTGAGAAAGTGGATCATGCTGCTAAAGAGGCTGGCCTCGATGGCATACCGTCCCCTTTTATTCCATCTTCAGACTTATATTTTAACATTAAACGAGATAACAACTCTACATGGCAGAACTATTTTTTAACCGACCACGCTTTTGCAGGCCTCGCATAACTCTGGTCCGTGGTACTACTCTATTCCTACAGGTATCTCTGTTAGATTTGAACGTAAATATGTCACCACCATTTGTCGCCTACGTATGGGACATGCTTTAGTAGGTGCTAATTTTACCGACCACAGTTATGGTGTTTTTTGTGATTCTCACCAATGTTTCAATTTTGACGAGGGTATCAATCATTTATTGTTTAACTGTAATATAAATACGAGCATGCTAGAGGTCGCTTCTTTAATATGTTAATTTTCCTGGGATGTCCCCCCCCCCCCCTATAAAATGTTTCTTACATATTATCTTGTACCGATGCTATTGTAGTGGTTTTGTTCAAATTTATTATTAATAACGGCATTATTATTTTCAGTGGTGAAAGACCGGTTTCTGAATTCTAATGTAGCTAATAACTGGCATCTTCGGAAATTTTGCTACTACCTTCCTAATTACTCGGTTCTAAACCTACATCCCTAACCTATTGCTATCCAGTCGCATACCAGTGCCTGTTGCACTTGGGATGTGATATAGTCAGTGTTAATTTTATATTCTATCCTTCTTGGCACTCGTGGGCTATGCCATATCATTGCGGCCATGTGTGTTCGAATTGTATTGTAAACGTTTAATTATCAGTGTTAATTCCATATCCTTCTTTTCGACATACGTGGGCTACGTCATTGCGGCCATGTTTACTCGAACTTTATTGCTAACGATATTCTTTTCTCTTATTTCATGACGTTTTAGGATTCAATATACTTATTTATACACACTATTCTGTTAGTCTAACTTATTTGTGTAAGTTGTTAGTGGCCAGATGGTTTCTCGCCGGGTCAAAAAAAACTAATAAAACGCGTGTGATTGTAAGCATTTTGGACAAGCATAGTAGATGACATACTTTGTATATTGAATAGTAAAAATACAGATAAGTTCAATAAAATTCTCAACATATTTCAGTTCACTGAACAAATACAATATACAATTGAAACCAGTAAAAGTAATAATACAAATTGTTTAGACTTAAACCTTAAAATAGAAGAGAACAAATTGATATATAATGCATAGGTATACCAAAAGAAAATAAAAACGGATATAATAATTAATAATCATACAAATCATCGAAACTATCGTAAGCAGGCAGCAATACTAGCACATGTGTAAATGTAGACACATAACTCCTTTAAGCAATGATAGTAAAATAACAAGTTGAACAAATTAAGAACAATAACCTACAATAATAATTATTCGCCGTATATAAATAACACCCTCAACAAAAGACATAAACGATAATATTAGATAAAAAAAGTGAAAAACATTACAAACAGTAACAATGTATATGACAAATACGATAATTTTGAAATATATAGCTTACAATGTAGCATCTGTAAGAATTTATACATCAGGCAGACACATAGCGATCCCTTGAGGTCAAATATAAAGAGCATATTAATGGCGTCTATAAAAATTGCTAAATTAAGCTCAACATTTGCTTATCATTTAATAACTGAAAAACATACGGTTACTTCAAACTCAAGACACGTATATATCAAAAAACTTTAAAAAAGACTGAATATCTAAATTTCGTACAAAATTACTACACACAAAAATAACGAAAATATAACACTAAACATAAATCATCTAATGGAAAATCCATTATTTAATATAAAATATAATAATTAATAATTATTCTATTTTTTTTATTTGTTCTTTTTCAATTTTACTTTAAACTATTGACTTATAGTAATTTATTGACTTTAATATTTATTTACGCTTATTATACACCGTGATCATCAGCGATATATAGTTCGAAACTAGGCGCTCTTTTATATTTCTTATATTTTGTTTCCGATTATCGTAATATGTCGCCTGTTTCATATCTATTTTAATGTGGCACGTGTAATATGCAACGCTGCACATGCATTACATATTGATGACTACGTGATTTTTATGCAGGGATTATAGGAACGTCTGTTAAATTGTATCCGTTATAATTATATTTGTTCTTAGACCTGTTCCTGTATATGAAAATGCAAAAATGAAAGAAAAAGAAAAATATCAGTTTTTAATATTAATTAACGATAAGTGAGCTGAAAACTAAGTAAACACATTTAAAACTCAAAATCGGCGGTATACTATTGGGTAACTGTGATTTTTGACCATTTATTTTTTTACATTTGTCATGTATTCTGCTCATCGCGTGAAAAAACTATTCTAGGAAATTTTATTTGATATTTGTTAATGGGGAAGGTTTTTATAATTAAACGATTAACAAATTAAAGTGACTATACGAAACGCTTTATTCATCTCTCTCTCTCTATACTAAGCGGACATTGATGAATGAACCAGTAACAAAACAAGAGCAAAGCGATTGTGTAGCAAAGACGATCGACGCAGTCCGAAAAAAGGAAGGGAGTATTTCCAAATGTCTGGAAACGACAAGCAAAAGAACAAGTGAAAGTGACACACGGACTTAGCCGACACTTTCTAAGAAAAACAAACAGAGGAAAATATTTCTCCCGGTAGCCGAGCTGATCAGCAAATAACCTACACAATGGCGTTTTTGATTGTTTTTTTTTTTTTTTTAGGGCTCGACAACCTGACACCTTTATCCAGGAATAATTAGAAAGGATAGGAATCAATTATATCTTGATGTCATCAGATATTGCTAGTAGGAAGGAACAGGTAGCGGGAAGTGAAGAAAAAGACGGGATATAAGAGGCGCAATATGGAGTAGGAAAACTAAGTCGCATCAAACCAGAGTACAAGGTAGAACGCTCAGCAGGAGAAAGATGAACATTCAAGGAACCCATGATCAGCATTGCAAACACATTAATATATCACACGACCAAAAAAATAAAAAATATTTTTTTTTGAAACTGTCGAGCTCTCAGTGCCCCAAGGGTAAAATTTTAAAGTTCGAAACCCAAATGTTCCGAAGTAAAGAAATACACTAGGATGCGCCTTTTTTTAACCTTGTTCAAAATTTTTAGCTATAAATCTGAGTCGTAAAGATATTACAAAAATAAGGGAGACGAAAAGATTCAGAGAAATTTATGCTCGGAAGTATGAAAGAAGCTCCATATCCATTTGACCGAGTTCACTTCTGATGATGGTCAGTATAAGCTATCTAAAACGTTGTTGCATTTTTGGGAACAAATATATTTCATTTTTTAAACGTAGTTGTCCGAAAATTATTTATAATAAATAATAAACTTCCTGCTAAGTGCCCCGACGTTAACGGGTCTTCTCACCGGAGTTAGTTATCTAATAAACGATTAGTTGCGAATTTAAAATGGCTTCGACTCCGGTTAGGACTATAATGTGCAAGTGCGACTATGAACTGCAGTTCTATATTTAGTATCCAATGCGCAGTAGGTTTGCTTCATCGTTACAACGACCACCTAAACATTGTCGAAGCAAGTTATTCCGTAGCTATGCTGATTACGAAGAAAATGAAACCCTTTTCGGATGAGGAACTGGTGTCATATTTGGAAGCAGTTGTAATAGACGTTTTACCGGATAGAAGCAAGTTATTTCAAAGCATCAGTGATTCACGTCAAACTATATGTCATCGCATTGATAGCATTTTAGCTGAAATAGTAGTAACTTTGCGAGACAAAATTAACCAATTCAAAGCCTATTCTTTGGCATTTAACAGAATTTAAGTGCTCCGGGAATTACTCATAAATCACGTTGTGAACGTAGTTATAAAGATAGTAAATTACATTCGTTTACATGTTATTCGGCATCGACAGTTTAAAGAATTCCTTAGCGAATTATCTTCTGAATATGGCTATATCGCATATTTTACCAGTGTTAGATGGCTAAATCGTGGAAAATGTTTACAAAATATATATGTTTTTGAATAGGAAACAAACATCTATTTTTGAATTAAGTGACGCGATTGGTTGTTAGACCTGTGTTTTTAGCGGATATAGCAGAAAAACTTGATCAGTTAAATAAGGACTCGCAGGGCCAGAAAAATTTTATAATTGAGAATTTCATCGAAGCTTTTAATAAAAAATTGTTGTCATTAGAGTGGCTAGCTTAGATGTAATAATGCTCAACATTTTCCACCGTTAAATAACTGCACAAAAAGTCAACCTAAGAATTTATCGAAATATGCTAATGAAATAAAGAAACGTATGTAACTGCATTTCATAGTTGTTTCTCAAAATCAAAAATATACGATAAAATATTTGAAATATTTTTACGCCTGCTTCATGTCGCCGTAAACGATCTTCGTAAAATTCTGAAAATGGAGTTAATTGAGTTATAGTGCAAAAATGAAACGAAACAGATCAAAAATTAATTTTTTACAATATTTATATTACATCCGAGAGATATTTCAACTCAAGATATTTTGCACAATGAGAGTTGTAAGTGCTGACGGATGGACCACATATGTTTGTGAAACATTTTTTTCGAAAATGAAATTTACAGAGATTTCTTTAAGTACTTCATTAATTGATGCCAATTTAAAAAGCTAGTTACGATGTGCAACGTCGAACATAAATATAGATTTACAAAAATTACGCGAAAGAAAGGATAAACAAATATCTCCCGAGAATTAATTATATCGAAACCGTAGTGTAACAGTAAAGTTTTATTCATTTTGTATTTGTATTACACGTTTTAAAAACATGTTTACCTAAATGGTGGCCCGTCGTAATGTTATGCGTCATCAAAGTGGCCCATGACAAGCTATTTTGGTTGGCTAGGACTGCTCTAAACCAGGAATGTCGCGAATATCTGCGTCTGCAATTGCGAAACTTCCGTATTGATTTTGACCTCCGCGACCACATCCGCATCCGCAATAATCAATGCGAAGTTTTTGAAGATGCAGATGTTGTGCACGCTACATGTCACATGTCACGACGAGAAATTGTGGACAGGGTCAACGAGCAGCATATGTTATCGTATTTCACTGAATAACCAATAGGAGACTAACCAATATTAGGGAAGCTGTCAACGGTTTGTTTTGTTTAGCAGTTTGGATTTTTAGTAGATGCACTTATTGTATGGAACTTTTTTTAAAATTTATTTCGTTATTATTTGGACTACAACAAAGCCTTCGATAATGTCAAATGGTCCAACCTATGGCAGGCACTGAATTGCATTGGTACATCGAAACATTTGATATTCTTGTTGTACAAGCTGCACGTAAATAATAGGACATATGTTAAAATAGAAAATGAATTATCAGAACAATTTCAAGTGAACAAAGGCGTGTAAGACAGGGATGTTGCCTGTCGCCTATATTATTCAATATATATGGAGAGTACATAGTAAACAAAGCAACAAAAGGATGGAAAGACGGAATTTTCATCGGAGGAAGAAAAATATTCAATCTGAGATTTGCTGATGATTTGACACTTATTGCGAAAACAGAAGAGGAAATGAATCAACTACTGAACGAAATCGAATATACCATCAACGAAATGCGACTAAAGCTGAACAGATCAAAATGCTCTCTTTTAATAGTCAACAGAGACGAGGCAACTATATCTGAAGTAGGAAACCTAATTAAAGACATTCCGATCAAAGAAGAAGTGATTTATCTGGGAGCCTGCATAACAAATCAAGGTAACTTTGATCGAGAAATTAAAAGAATAGCTTTGGCAAGCGGGGCAATGGGCAAATTAATTAAGATATGGAGAGATCATAAAATATCAGAATATACCAAAACAAGATTGCTAAAAATCCTAGTGTTTCTGCCGTGTGTAATCTGTGTGAATTTTGTCTTTTATTACAATCTACACGAAAGAGAATATTTCGTTTATTTCTATTCAAAAATGATAAAAAATGTATTTTTACAGTTACACGATTTCATTTATTCCGTGCATCCGATGAAGAAGAACGGATGCATTAACGGTAATTTCGAAATGTGTCCGCATCTTTAAAATCGCTTTCTGGTTTATGAGTTTTGCGAAATCTGTTGAGGAACACATTTCCGGTTTTCTATTCTCGATGCTCTAATAAACAACTTATAGCGGAAGGGGTTAAATTGATCGTGAGCGGCGACCATAATAATTAAGCATATTTTTAGCTATTCGTAGCACACTGATTAGCTGCAGCCTCGGTACGCTGTCATTACTGCCTGACGGGCAAGCCGTTCGAAAAAATAAGAAAAGTGGAATCGAGGCTACCGAGCGGTGAAAGAAAAATACGGAAAAACGGTTAATAGTCGAGAACTGATAAATTCCGAAAAATAAGGAGAACGGAAAAAGGAAAAAAGCTTCAAGATAAATCGTTGTTCTAATGCAGAAATGGCGAAGAATGCGGGCAAATTCAATTGAGCTGATGGGTCGATGTCAAGGCTTGCGTCGAAACGTCAGTCGGCGCAATTCTATCACTGACTGACTGGCAGCGCCGTACAGCGCTGTATAATTAAATAATGAAACGTCCGTTTTCGGTAGCGCCTTTAAGAGAAACAAAATGTACTAAAAACTTTCGTCATCAATTTTTCGTTCTCACCTGGTTGCTGCGGTGCCCGCGTCTCCCTAAACGACACAAGCGGCCGCTCTCGCCTAGAACAGTACCGGCGCCAAATGAATGAGTATGTGCCAACATCGTTCTGCGTTCGCCCATCTGTTCGAAGGAAATGAATGTGGCTGCCATATACATCATCGCAATTTGCCAACTCAGCTTCCATTCGTGACCGATTTTAACGCGTGCCGTCCGAATCGCAGTTTTAAAACACGTACTTCGCAAGAAAAAATTCCTCCCTTTCGAAACGCGATGCTCTCTGCCTCGACGTAATTACAAATCAAGATATACTGCAGCCTTCACGTCTGCATCGTCGTTCCGAGCTCCACTCTTCCATCTACTTCAACTCAAGCAGCTGCTAAAGTTTACCTTAACGGTCAACTTTCTGTTTTCCCGAAGAAATCACACATCCTTCTCCGTTGACTTCGTCTTTTTGTTAAATTAATTTTTTTTCGCTTTCCAGTCAGCAACCGAAAAGAACCGAGCTGAAGTAAAAAATGACAGATTTCTCTTCGTTCGCTCCCTCCTCAGCGAGTAATTAAAGCTAGTCGCCTAAAAGACAGGCGCAGAGTTGTTCCGCTTACACTTTCGACTTAGCCTCATTAAGGGCAGTAGACGAAAGACGACCAAAAAAAAAGTAACGTTTTATCCTTTGACATTGCTTCTTTGCAGCTAGTCGTTCAGATATAGCACAGCTGATCATGTTTTCCGTTGTTAATTCAACGTTGAAAAGTGTACTTTCTTTTTCTTTTTTTTTGCTATCCTGCATTTTCAATTGTATGCCACCAAAATCGAAATCGAAATTGCAACCGGTCTATATGTTATTAAAGGTAAACTAAACCGCGAACTTACAATTAATGCGAAAAGGTTTCAGCAGTTCAACAAACAGGATTTTGAAATAGAGATTTAATACTCGTAGGAGAGAAAAATAGGATAGAGCATTAATTTCTGATTGTTAGTTAAGCGAGGGTGTTTTGTTTTTTTTTAAACTACATATCAGAATACAACCACTTTTCAGAGGGGGAAAAATTATCAGACACAGTTTAAACGCTCAGCAGGTGTTCACACTGAGCATATTCGTGGGATTGGCGAACACACTGACCTAATATGTGTGTAGTTGAATCTGTTTCATTATTCCTATTGAGAATTTGATAACAAAATTAAAATAAACAATTGCGGCTGCCCTATACGGACTGTCGGTATGAACTAGTGTTTTTTAATATTTTTCAAAATTCTTATCACATTGTTTACCGGTAGCTCCCAAGTTGTAAGTAACGCAGAATTAAGTTTCGTGAAAATTCTGAGTCGTATCGCTCGATTTCGAGCATGGTGACTGCCTATTTGTACACTAGCAGTACAGAATAAGTAGTGCTCATGGCAATTGTTATATGCAACGCAGGTGTACGCACGCAAGACTTCATTCGGAACTGATCGGTAATCGTTTGATTTATAGATATACAAGTGCAATCCCGCGTGTGTCTGCTGTGTGTACTAAACTAGCGCGCATATGATGGTATGCATGTTTATCATTGCCTTCCACATGATTATTAGCGAGTATTTAATTTAATCCTTTGTAATAAGTTCTGTCGTCGTCCGGGATCGAACCCGTAACCTCCGTAATGGAAGTCAAGCGCTCTAGCAACTGAAAATAGACTATCAATCAAATGCGCATCGGAAAGTTATCAATCAAATGTCTTCCAAAATGCAGAGTAAGAAAAAAGTAAATAAATATATGTACACATTTATATAATAAATATTGAAGGTTCCTATTTTTAACTTAATTTGATAAATAAGTAAAGGAATGTGATTACAATTCGCGAAGAATTTCTACACTCGCAACGAAAGAATAATAACGATTTAGGAACACAGATGTCGTTTTAAACGTTCGGTAGATAGTGAATAATCAATATGAACATAGTGATGGCTATTTTTCGCGACTTTAAATCGTCACTCGAGAGATGACGGCTTGCTGCCTGTGCGCATAGTACTCTCGTACATCTGGTTGGGGTGTACTATGTGCACGCGTACATACGTCACATGGCGCCACTACCTTCAAAGCAGTGTAACTCTGGCTTTCAGCAACTTTTCTTCCTTGCGAGAGCGCAGTAAACAAACTCAATAATAGCGGCTAAAAATAGAACAAAATCACATCACGCGCTATAGCAAATATGCACCAGATGGCGCCACCAACTCACGTTCGTTGTACAATAATATATAACGGTATAATTTCATATAAATTTAAAATTAATAATGGCCAAAGTTAAAATTACAGTCCACCTGTTCCATTTCGTTTCCTTTATCTTATTTCGTTTCATTTTATTTTTATCCGTTTATTTTGATTGTATTTCTTAATTTTTGATTTTGAAATTTGAACTAAGCTGACGAGTTTACTTAGACTAGCAACTATTAACGACAATAATAATAAAATTTTGTGTTTTTTACGCAATGTTTGGAATACTTTTGAACTTCCATGAGGGGACAACACCGCAGAAACATAGAAACCCACCGATTCTATTTTAAGAACTACTCGTTTAGACCTGTACGGCGTATTCAGAGAAAGCCATCATTTGCTCGGCTAATCTAAATTTGACGAATTCCGGGTTGAAAATGAGTATTTCTTAATCTTCCCGTTTTTGCTTGATCCCTATTCAGTGTAAAATTCGTCACCGCTAACAACTTCCTTACAAAATAGTAATAAATTTATATATCGGCATTTTTTCAGTCTTATTAGCCGTGCGGCTCGATTTTGAGATCCGTTCGCGGAACATTTTCTTGTTAGGCGGATCTAGCGACACCACCCCTATATCAGCAAGCAAAAATACGGGTGTTTATGCAAGACTGTTAATTTTCCGGTTAACTGAGCAACTCTACTATTTGAAAAAATTCCATTATCACAAACTCTGAGACATAGTGCCGGTCCTCCTTAGCTCTCACTTTAATTCAGCTCGTACTATGTTCTTGCTACTTCTTTTTCTATTCCTTCGTATCTTTTCTCCGATACCCTCGCCGTTTCCATCTTTCATTGCATGAAACGTTCTTCTTTTTTATTCTTTTTGTTTGTTTCTTTGCTCTTCCTCCGCCGCTAAACACGCAAACACACTGACAAAATGAACGTGAATGTGCGCATTTTAGACTACTTTTTTATTTGAAAAATAAGTTGTGGGTCTCGCAGATGCTCGTTCTGTGAGTGCCCAACACTCTTATCAACGTTTATTAAAAAAGATACAAAGTAAAAAGTATACAACTATCTTAACTTATTTTCTCTAAATAACAATATTAATAAACCCAGCATTATATTTAAGTAAGAGCATATATGTATGTACATATAACAGTACATAACATGACGCATAATACGCATCTGTACACCAGTACATGCAGACAGCTTAATATTTAAAATCGAAAACACGTGATCTGTGAGAGCTTAAAATCCAGGAAGGACACGACAAAGTCAAAATCAACAAACCGTAAAAAAAAAAGAACCATTAAGGAGTAAAGGGCGTAACTTGAACTTCAGTCTTTGCACCATTCTTTCAACTACTTTTTCACCTCATTTTTCCACGCACCCTTGCAGATTTAATGATAACTGTTTTCTTCTTCAGAAACAGTATCAAATTTGCAGATTTACATGACATTTAAATCGGTGCGAACGGATTAAGGAAAAAAATACCCCGGGACCAAATAATTGCTGAAGGCCCTATTAATTCCCGCTGCCCCCAAAATAATTGAAATTCACATTTTTTTATTTTATTTATTCGGTAAATTAATAAAATGAATCCTTAATAATTAATTCTAAATGTGAGATATGCGTCGAGATTTTTTAATAGCGAAAGTTTAAACTAGATCATCAAAATTTCATGAAGTATGGCGTACTCGGAACTCAATATCATCATGAAAATCAGAATAGTACAACGTTTCATCATCTGAGCGCGCGTATTTTTCATATACTTGTAATTTTCAATTTTTGTGTAATTAGCGGGTAGTCCCTTTTCAGTGAAAGGTTCCTTTGGTGACCGGCCCGGGCCACTAGCCCTCCTACCCCCCTTAAATCTGTCCCTAGGTGCGAACAAACAGTAAACTACATTTGAAAGAGTGCTCTAAAGATACGCATATTTCAATTAATGTTTCATTTACTGTTACATTCTCGTATACGATGACTTTCAAGAAGTAGACTCCTTAGTTGACTAACTCTGTGTAAGGAAATTGAAATATTTCTAAACGATCAGAAGTCGACACACATTAAGCGAATATTTTGAAAGTAATGTATAAGATCTCTGAAAGTTTTCTCTTTAGTTCACGAATGATTTAAATTTTGTCAATGCAAAAAAATATCCGATAAATCTTTGTATTTGTTATAATGAAATAAAAGTTCTCAAGACTTGAACTCCGATTTAATAAATTTAAAAACAATTGTTACGATACGTTTCCATCGTTTTCACAAATGGTTGAGCATAAAATAATAATTCATGACAAAATTTCAAATATTAGTCATACAGAATTACTGAAATTAAAAAAAAGTTTATCCAAAAATAAAAACTATTCAAAAAAATACCGACTTTAAGAGATTTACTGTAAAAAAAAATTTAATAAAAATTCGTTTAAAAGTAAAAAAACGATAAAAACCGAATAAAAATGCTCTAAAAAGTAAAAAATAATTATTTGATAAAAAATAATACATTTCAAAGCGGTGTACTTTGAGGTGTTTGTTTATTTATTTATTTATTTTTTTTGGGCTCGTCAACCAAAGACCTTTACCCAGAAACAAAAGGTAAGGAAAGAAGTCGATTATATTCTGATCCGATCAGAAATTTTATCTAAAAAGGAACAAATAGCAGGAATAATTAGTGGGGAAAGAAAGTACAGGATATAGGAAGCACAATAAGGAGTAGGAAGTCCAAGAGCTTCAGCAAATAAGAATACAAGGCAGAACCCCGAAGAGAGATGAACACTGGAAAAACACATGATCGGCGTCGCAAATAACTGCATCATCAGGATGATGGAGAGGACAGTGTGGAGAAGAAATCGAGGAAAAACGAAATTTAGATAATGGTAGCAAAGAATGGCCAAAGCGCCTACGAGCAATGGAAACAACATCAGAACGCCGAAGGGACGGATGCAAAATGAATAATTATTCGAAAAGGAGGAAACGTAAATATCCGATATCATGATCGGATATGGAAGCTTTTACAAATTCTTATACAACATGAACCTTTTCGAAGAGGAGGTACCAAATTAAAATTTTTAATCTAGAAACGATTTAATGAATATTTAATGTGGTTTTTAATTATTATTGCAGTTTGAATGTAGCGAAACTCTCAATAAGTATTAATGTTGTTTAAGCGTAATATCACGTTTAAGGGTATATGTATTTTAATGCGTGAGATTATCTTCTTGTCCAATTTTTTACTCCTCGGTGCGTTTTTATTAAATTTTTTTAGTAAATATTGAAGTCGGTTTTTTTTTTTTTTTGAACATTTTATTTCACAATTTTCAGCATAGTACTTACACCTTTTGTAGCGCTACAAATCGCTACTTTGGTAAATTTTTACATTACTGATTCACGCTGCTTCTTTACAGTTCATGTTTGCGACTTTATAATTTCTATCTCCGGCTTACTCGGCTGACGAATTCAATTATCGGTAAATATAGTTCTATCTTATTGAAAATTAAAAAGAAAAATTTGAAATTGTAATTTAAATCGTAAGTTTAGTTTTTTAGTTATTTTTTTGTTTCTAGTGAAAATCACGTGTAGTAGGTTTGGTTTTTGTTTTTTTTATCTTTTTGTTTGAAATTACACGATTATTTAAACTGGACATCCGTATAAATATTTCATTTTACCGGCTGTACGAGTGAACAAAAAAAAAAAATGACTCGTTGTCGCTGTTTAGACCGTTTGGCTGTTGTTATATCCCATCATTTACGAATTTTAAACATGGCCGCAGAAATGTATCCAGCTTGTTCGCCTGCATCAATTTAGTCTATTCATTAACACATCTTTTCTAAAATTACAAAATTTTATATATTATTGTGACGTTATTTTCAAAATTTTCTCTTTACGTTACTTCGCTTTCTCTGCGCTATTTTCAACATGTTCGGTATTTTTCAAATTACCTCTTTAGGTTACTTCCCTTTTTTGCGCGCCATACTAATTTTTAGCGGTACTTTCAGTTCGATCATATACCTGTTATTCATAGTTTCTGTTATTTCACAGTTTCCGAATAGCAGCAAAAATGAACGAACTAAAATTACTACACAAACATGAACTAGTGTCGATAATGTAATCGTTTACCTGTACTTTTTTAAAAGTGGCAAGCTTGTGAATGGCGCGCTATGGCGCTTTCAAATACGCTTTCTTTATTCGAATATATATATGTTTATCTGCGATAATTTATAATACTTTAATATTTTAAAAGTAGCTTTTTTTACGGTAAATCGGTAATATTTTAAGTTGATCGCGTCTGTTATATTAATAAAAAAGAAATTATCTAAACGGACTCCGTATACGAAACTACTCAGTGCCCGTTCTCACCGATGATAACCACCGATATATACTTATGGTGCGCCACTGTTGAATTGAACATTTTCGAATGAACGAGGAATCATTAAAATCGTTCCGCACGGATGCAGTTGGTAAGACTAAAACTTAATTGCCGCCAGTTAATTTTTTTTCCGTTCGTATTACATTATTACTATCAGTTCATTTTCGTACTGTTTCTGGTTCATCGGTAATGTATCAGTTTCAATAATATATCGATTATTCTTAGTAAATATTATATTAATGTGCCTCCGCTTTCCTATTTCCGAAAATATTTCATACTGCGAAATATGTATCATCATTTCAGCCACGCTCGAAACCTCCCCCTAAAGTTGGAACATTGTCCTCTTGAACCAAACTTTCCCGACGACCCACTACCAGAATTACTGGCCGATCTGCGAAGATGTGGTATCACGTCTGTACAGAGGTCAACACCCAGCCCCAATACCATTATTCCCCCTTGGATCACTTTTCCAGTTAAATATTGATCTATCGCTGAAACAACATCCAAACATAACAAGTCCCCTCTTTACAGCGGAAATGGCAGTTAGGGCAACTAATAAGTACCCGGACCACCTAATTTACTACACTGATGGAGTTAAGGCAGTTGGCGAGGCAGGTCCACTGCCCGCAGCCTGTACATTCGAAGGTCACGACATCTCATACTCGACTCAATGATGCCTGTTCAGCATTCGATGCAGAACTATATGCAATTGCAGACTGCTTCCACCACATCGTTACAACTCACACCAGAGCCAATGATTTCCTCCTGGTTACAGATTCCCTACAGTCTTTAAATATAATTAAGAGCCAAAAATACAACAACCCGCTAGTTCTAAAAATATACCACTACTTGTACGAATTGCATCTAATGGACAGTGACGTGTCACTGCTGTGGGATCCTAGGCACATTGGAGTGCCTGGTAATGAGAGGGTCGACAGAGCAGCACGTTCTGCCTTGCTCTCGCCAATGCCAGAGGACACGGAGCTATCGTCATCAATTGCATACACATTCCTAAAGGCGTGCGAAAACCGATGGAGAACTGAATGGGCAGCTGCTAAAACATTCCTAAGAACCATTAAGCCCGCAGTTGAATCATGGTGGCCATCGGAAGGAACATTCCGATACGATTTTAAGATCCTTAGCCAGCTGCGAATTGGCCACATCGCTATTTCGCACAAAACACATAATCGATAAAACGCACTCCGGCTATGTGCCCCTTGTGTAGCCAGACAACCGTACCGACAGTTTTTTCCATACTGCTTATCTGTCAAAAGTTTACTGTGATGCGAAGGCAACTTGGCCTACTCAGAAATATAAAGCAGATCCTCTCAAATGAGGTAATTTCCATCAACAGGGTTATTACCTTCATTAAAATGAGCGGCTTAACTGGGCATATTTAAATGATCCCCCCTTCCTTGTGCGTGCTGTAATGACCATAGTAGTTACACACAGCGCATAAAATTTAAGGGGGGGGGATAGTGGTCTGGTTTCTGTCTTGTTTTTTTTTTCTTTTTAATTTAGTTTTGGTTTAGTAAGTTTGGTTATAGATTTTATGTTTTTTATTAATTTTTTTGTTTCTTTAAAATTTACAATGAGTAGGTTATGTTGCTTTGGTTTGTGGTTTGTTTGTTTTTTTTTCTTTTTATTTAGTTTTGGTTTAGTGGGTTTGGTTGTAGGTTTTTATTGGCTGTCATTTTAATATGAAAAAAATAAAATAAAATAAAGCATAGTGTGGTCGAAAGACCCCACTCTAAACGTGATTTTTTTTTTCTCTTTCGATACTCTTTTTGACACTGAGCATATGACTTCACTATTATCTCTCTCTAATGCATATAAATAGTAAATAGTGAACAATCGAATCACATGTACATTAAATGTATGTTAACAGTAAATACTTGTAATAAGTTATATGATTTATTAACTTACTTTTCTAAGTTTGAATTATTTATACATGCTGCAAATTTCTGGACTTTCCATTATAAAATTTCAATAATGACACAATATGAATCCCGTACGAATTAATTAAAACAAAAACAATAAATAAATCATCAGACTGGTAACGTCGCACAAAAAAACCGCACCAATTTTCAAATTCAATAAAATGTACACGTGTTTAGAATTGAGCTTATACAGCTGACCGCGCACAATGCTTGCTGCTCGAATCTCGATACTCGTTCGCACGCACTCATTCACACACACGTCCGTATATAATAGAAAGAGACAGAGCGAAGGTCGCCTGGAGGACGCATAACGTTTTTTCGTGCCTGACAATTTCTCTCAGTTTATTCTTACCGCCAAGCCGCGTAAAAGAACTTCGTTCCAAAAATTACGGACAATTATCTGCTGCTATTTCCTTTTTGGACTGTTGTAATATTCTTTCATTTTCGTTCTGTATGCCCAGGCCACTGCATTAAAGAATGCGTATATTTTTTCATTTTTAAATCATTTTTAAATTTATAATTTATTTCTTTAATATATTTTAATTTTCTTATTTTATTCGATGTTTTTGTTTAAGTTCCATCGTTCAATAATTAATACACATCTTGAATTGCAATGTAATCGACGGATTGATGTGGTTCGGTGTAATTTTTGAAAAAGCGCTCATTCTGGATCATGCCTTTCTTGATGCAGGGTGTCTATATTGAATATATAATTGTTTATCACGGTCCTGTTTATCCGTTATCTTCTCACGTACTTACTGTCCTAATTGCAATTATTGTATAGTCCGTGAGTTTTTCCGAATCGCCGCAAAAATGTATCCAGCATATTAAGGTATGTATACAGAGTACATTTCATTTTGGAAATTTTTTTATTTGTGTTACTTCTAAAATGACGTCCTTTTATTTATTTACGTTATGTTGTCGTTAATTTTCGTCTCCTTCATTCGTATGTTTTGTTTTTATTTAGATTTTAGTTCGTTCATTTATTCGTTTCTCATGAACGAGCTAAAATTTAGCAAAAATGAACAACTGGTGGCACTTAAGTAAAGTGTTACCAAAAATTATCTAAACGAACCATGTATATGAGACTACTCGGTGTCCGTATTCACCGATGATTGAATGGAACACTTTCGAACGAACGGGGAGTCATTAAAATCGGTCGGCACTGATATGCACGGACATAAAGAAAAAAATCAGAACAAAGCATACGCGACGAACCTACGAGGTAATCTTCTTATTTTTTGAAATCGGTAAGAAAAGGAACGCCACATATCGCAGGGTTAGGGCCGTATTGGAAAAAAATGGCGAAGAAAAAATAGGAAAGGAAAGCGAAAACACGGCAGATTACAAGCTGAATTAAAGCGACTTTAGCAGTGGACAGGCAGTGTCATGTCCCGCAGTTTGCGATAATGGGATTTTTTTTTTAAAAAATACGGTTGCTTAGTTAACGTGTTGGGGTATTACGAAAAGATTGGCCCCTACAATTTTTAAAATTAGGCGCAATTTCCATAAAGGATGCAAATTTTATTTACACATATTTGATGAACAGAGGCGCTTTTTTGGTCTTAAAAACGTATAAAACTTATTGCTGTTAAACAAAAAAAAAAAAAGCTGGTAGATTACAAAAAAACAAAAAGAAAAATAATAATAGGAAAAAACAAAAATATGGAACGAATTTATACGATTTGTCACATTATAAATGAAATAAAAATTTAGACCCGGTTTGGTTTGTACAACGTTCGATGATAGCGTACTACAAATAGTTTCGGTCTTCCGGTTTCACATAAGGATATCCGATACGATCAAAAATATTCTTTTCACTCTTCATGCGTAACGGTCGACTAACTTTCCCGTTCGAATGTATGCGGCGCAGACTGTTTTCGCTTAGAATAAATCCTTTCTGTAGCGCGTACTTCTTCATCTTGATGTTGAACAAATCGTTGCCGGTGTAGTGCAGTAAGGCGCAGTGGTACTCGTTCTTCGGGCACAGTCTTATGTCTATTCTTCTGGCGGTAGTACGAATTTCGCACACGCCTGTAAATTTGATTTTACTCAGGACAATTACCTCCTTTATGAAGTCGATTTCTTTCAAGGCGCCTACGACCGTTTTTAAGTAATTTCCGACGACGCCGCTGTACCTGCCCAATTTGCCTTTGGCCAGGTATAGGTTGTGCGTTAGCAGAATGTCTACGTCATCGATGTCCGATTTTCCTCTTCGATACGTTCCGCATACGGTAATCTGGTAATCTCTGTCCAGATTGGAAAGTTCCTTTTTTATAATGTCCTCCATCGCTTCGACTTCTTCTCTGGGTATTTTTTTCTGAAATTCGTGGAAATATTTTAGTCCGATAATTTGCTGCCGCGTCAGTAGTTCCTGGTACCGTTTCAGTTCCTTCACCGACATAATTCCTCGATTTATCAGCTTTTTCGCTTTGATCGGTCCGACACCGTACACCAGCGTCAGTTCCATCATCGCACGGTGTTTCGGATGTTCTCTGATTTTTTCAAGTTTCCTACACTTTCCCGTTCGAAGGTACTCGTCGACTTCATTCGCAATGCTTGCTCCGATTCCGAGCGACCGAACAACCTCCTCCGAAGATTCAACTCGATTCGACTGTTTAGCCAATATGCCAGCCGCTTTTTTGTACGCGCTGTACATGTACGAATTGTTTTCGATGTTCTTTTCAAATTCACCGACTTCCATGAGCAGATTGCATATGTCGCTATTCAGGTTTTCGTGCAGATCAAAGTATCTTTGTTTAACCATTTGCTTTTGGACAATTTAATTTAATTTAATTTTTATTTTTACTTTTATTTATTTATTATTTTTTTGGTTTTAACAAAAAAAAAAAATATATATATATATGTATATTATGTATATGTATATAGATGTATGTATATTAAAATCGATATATCAGCTTAACTATTTAAGAGAATATTAATTTCCGTGGAAATACATTTAATATATATTTTCCGCTGCTGCAACGTTTGTGTGCCCGATATATTCCTATTTCGTTTTATAAACCTGTTGTATATTTTGGTGTCTATATATAATGAAAGTTAAATATTAGTATAGGATTTTTGTGATTATGTTATTCTTTTTGTGTTGATGCCAGTAGAATTACGTTGTAAATTTTGATCATTTTATACAAAGTATAGAAGAGAAAAAGACAAAAATTAAAGCAAGAGGGGTCAAAGCCCCTTGCGAAGCCAAAATGGCCGAGTTTATATATATATATATATATATAGTATATATTAAGGCTTTAAACTTTATTATTTGAAAGAGAAGCCCTTTTCGAATGAGATTCTCGTGCAGGTTAAAATATGCATTGAAGAAATAAAACAAATAAAACTCTGTTAAGGACATTACTGTGTACGTAGCCTTGCGCTATTTTAATTCATACTGACGTTATTGATCGGATAGTATATTTTTCTTGTTCATTTAGGTCACTCGTGAAATATCACATAAATGACGTTTAAGGGATCAGGAACAGTACACTAAAAAATCACAAAAATACAGTGACAGAACGTTTAAGAAAAAATTTAGTATTGTATTTCAGAAAAAGTAGGATACACTTTAACTGAACAAATATAGACTTCACGTAAACACGAAAGAAGCCAAATATGTTCGTTTATTACAATTGATTGTAGTGAGCAAATTTCATTTGATGTTATAATTATTAAGCCTAACGAATTTACAAATACGAATTGAGCAACGGAGTGTGAATAAACCGACTAAGGATTTTCTGACGAGTAGTACAGGCGATGAAAATGTAATATAAAATCAATATTAAAACGGCCTTCTATTGTAATTTTTATTGTTACCTTATCGAAACTCGTCTAATCGGAAATGATTTTATTATTGCAGTCCAGAGGCAAGTGTAATACATCTACGTCATTTAAGAATTTTCAGATAATCTGCTATTCTTGAATTTAACGGAGCATCTGTAATATATCTAAGATGTTTAATTGCGCAACTAGTACACTACTTCTGCGCCCGATGCAACTATCAATGTGCTATTTGTAACTTCCGTGTAACTTCGATTTCACGAGCAAAGTCTAATCTTGTTCGTATTATATACTGTTGTTTGTGTGTTGCTGTTCTAGGGCATCGTTTTTTGATTCTTTCGATGATGTTTTCTTTTTCCTTTCGTTGTATAGTGGCATGTCGGAAAACTGCCGTGTTCTTGTTTTCTCTTTTTTTTTCAAAGTAGTACAGAGATCATCGAGCGCATGATTTCGAAAATGTATAGAAACATGAATCAGGAACGAAAACTCGGCGAGAACATCAGAGACGAAGCATCAGATCATTGCACTCGATACTTTATTTTGAATTACATAATAAAACCAAGAAGTTAGGTGTTTCTTCATGTATGTCTACGATGGCGATTAAAAATCGCACCTGTTTTCCTATCCGGTCTGTTAATCTCGTGAATTATTATATGACTTATTAAGTAAAGTGAAGTAAGTCCCATACCGCTGATAGAGCGTCTGAATTGTGAAGGTAAGGTTCACAATATACTAAGCCCAATGACACTCATTAAAATCGGATCCTATTATTTTCGCATTTCATTATAAAGACGCTGAGTGGCCAAATTCAATCGTTACCGCTGTTGGAACTGATGTTTTTCAACTAATCTTATGATTTCCCGACTTTCAGACTGCTCTCTCTGTGAGTCGTCCTAGTTCTTAACTTTAGTGTCCACTGATCTAATTGACTGTACAGAACAGTTTTCAATCGCCTCTTCATTTTCAATATGTGCCCAGGTCGCCGAAAACATTACAGCTACTCGGTTTATTTTTATGCTCCACAGAGCGCGAAGTAAACGCTTAAGAAAATGCCGCTGAAAGTTCCCTTAAATTTTAGTTGACTCGTTGTGACGGATTCGAAGCGTTTACAGGTGTGTTAGAATTGATTTTTTTGTAGTCTCGGAAGAGGCGTCGAGTGCTGCTTTTTTCTCATTAAAATGAAAATGTAGGTCATGTAAATAAAATAGCACACCGAAATCAGCAGTCAGTCTTCCCGATTTAATATTTTCCAACAGTAGTGAATTTCTTAGACAATATTATTACATTTTTCTTCGTGGATGCTCATTCTAAAGTACGGGGCAATTATTATTCTCCTTCACTTTCAAATCTTCAACTAGACTCCATTTTAGTTAGTTCATTGTGGTTGTGACGTATCCAGACCGAAGCTGGTTTAAAGTTTTTCATTTTCACCAGCTTAGCGACTGCACTGGATTCCGTTTTTAACATATTTCCGTTGCTAGTCTCTTTTCCATCCATTTCCGTTCCCCCGGGGTTTTTTGCGATGGCTCCAGCAGTAGTTTTTAGCAGCGAAGGGAACACTCTTTTCTGCATACCAGGTGTATTATTAGCCAAAAAAGTATCTAGTTCGAATATTATCGGATTCTATAACAGAAAGATCGGATAACGAATATTTCCTGAATTAATGTTTATAAATCTAGCTGTCAACTAGCCGGGGGGCTATCGCGGCGCCTAAAACCACACTAGGCGACTCAGTGTCCATTGAATGCTGTAAAATTTAGGAGTGTCCGAACAAAGTCCAGTTGATTCATTAATTGGCGTAGTGGATGATGGCAGCGTACAGGTAGTAAAACGCTTGCGCACCGTTCCGGCAGATGGTCTTGCAGATGGTGAGTCTATGTGCGTACAACGTGACCAGAATGGGTGAGAGTCTCCTCCAAATACGTAGTGACGAGAGAATGCCGAAACAGTGACCTTGACAGAATTAAGAGAACTCTCTGCGTCAGTCTGGCAGAATGTTTTATTTCTACCTCTTCAAGAGTTACATTGTTATTTAGGGCAACTCCATTTTCGACTTTTCTGGTCTGACCCAGGACATCATCTGTGGGATCGATGCGTTATTTAATAAATCTTGAAAGAATTGTTTTCGTTTAGTTGATTATAATCTGTTTAGTGAAAATAATGTTTTCATACTCGAATGTGTTGACGGTTTCGAAACAGTTTATATTCACTCGGACCCTTGAACTTCCTTCACCCTCGCACCGTTTATTCTTTAGTGTACTCGTTTCTTTTATTTTACTTTGCAGAATTAAAGAGTCCTACGAAAATGAACGAACCGGGATTATGCGAGCAACTTACACACGATCATCTTTCAAATATGAATAAAATGTTGGAAAAACCAAGTCAGCAATTTTCGAAGCTTTTTGTTAACATTGTCAGTTAGAGAAAGAATCAAAATGTATCATAGGCTCGGTTACTTTCTGCCATAAAGACCAAGCATTGTTGCTGCTCGGACTCCGGAGTATGACGATTTCGGCTGAACTAGAGTTTCCGAAAAACATTCTAGACCTCCACCGTACATTTCTCTGGTGGATGAAATAGCGCTAAGATTCGTCAATTGCCCCGGACCGGATGAAGCTTAGATAGACGCTCATATAGTCGCCGAAAAGAAGTTTGAGCACATATTTAAATATTTTCGACTTATATTTGTTTAAAGTCACGGTCTTCCGGTACGTTTAATAATCGGTTTCGTGACGTACGGTGGAGACCAAATCTTTCATCGACGAACAAAAGCACGACGTATTTTCATATTGCGGACCAACCAGTCCGATATCATAAGTAACAATTGACGCGAAATTGAAAAAAATTAACTGCAAAATGTAGCACGAAAAAGTGCGCACTATCTTTTCGGTAACACCTTTTTTCTGTAATCTAACGTTAACAGATGAAAACCGCAATTGCGAATAATGGTACCGGGGCACGGGCTGTTGAAACGTCGGCCAAAAGTGGAATAATAAAAAAGATAAAGCCGTCATTGCGGTCGGGTTAAGGAGGTTGAACTTTTATAACGATTAAAGGGAATGTCATCTGCGCGAAAAGGAAAATAATTTTAAATTGCAATTCTTTATAACGATACCGTTCCGGCCTAGACCGGTGCTGGTGGAGCTCCAGTTTAAAAGTCGACGATGGAAATTGAGATGGCAAACATTTTCCTCATTTCGATAGTATTTGATTTTTTTGTTTTTCTTTAAATGTGTGTGTGTGTGTCTGTATTTTTGTAAACACACACTAGAAAACTTTTAAGAAACGATAAAACGTAAGGGGATAATATAGAACAAAGAAGTTGGTAGAATAGAAAATTCGGTTTATGTATATTTATATATATATGTATATATGCATACGCATTACCGGTTAAGGGTGGAATAGCAAATCGTGAAGGCAAAAAAACGATGAGCGAAGGAAAGATAAGTCTATTTAAATCAGAAAACAGCGATGTGTATGTGTATAGCGAGCACTGTACCCGCATAAAGTATTTCTTCCTATTTTACATAAAGCAGACTTAATCAATTTCCTTTATCAATGCCCTCTAGTATTTATGGACGAAATGCTATGCCACTTTTATATATATATATATATATATATATATAAATACACACACACACACACACACGTATATATATATATATATATATATAGCTGTATAAAAATAACGGAATTGAAAATATACCGTATACAATTTGAATGTTATTTATTTTGGTGGGAAGATGCTGGCTTTTATTTCTCTGTTTCTCCATCTCCCTTCCTCGCAGCCTCACTCTTTCTCTTCCGATTCCTATTAATACACATTATCCGCAGTTCCACTAGCGCCTTTCCGATTTCATCCAAATCGAGTTGCTCATTTGCCTAGTTCTGTGGCTAAGCGCGGCTTGCGTCGAAATTACATAAAACAACATCGGTTAATGTCCTGCGAAGGATAACCAAGTTTGCAATTTTCTCACCTCCATTTGCTGACTACTCCCCCCGCTTCACCGTTTAGTGCAATAAACCGAACGTAGGTAACAGGAGAAATGTTATAATATACTTTGTTGTCACCGCAAAAACTACTAAAGAAGTCTATTCGTTTTTACCTCAAGCTTTCGTTCACAGTTCCAGTCTCTGACCCGGAAACTGCACGATAAGGTTCACCTTCCGCCGGGCTAGCCCGAGGACAACTTTAAAATCAGTTCGACAGTTGCACTTTAGAGGGAGTTAATTTTGTAATGAAATTTCGTTCATTATTTCTTACTAATGTCTCGACTACACACTGCTTTCTTTGGTAAATGAACTATAATTTCGATAGAGTAAACGTTAAATGTTCAAGTTCCGTTGTTATTATTTATTTTTTTTTTTCCTGAAGAACAATTAACATGATAATAAAAAAAAGCGAATGAAAAAATATATTACGAGGTCAAGATTATAGCACTATAGCATGTTAGTATTTCAAACGAGTACAGAGAAAATCAATTTAAAGCGATAAAAAATTATAAAATTCGTAAAACTATAAACAGCGAAGTGGCCATTAGGACGATAATTTTTGTGCTCAAATGAAAAGTTATCGCTTTTTACAGTATTGCGGCACAGTATTTAACTTCAAGCGTATTTGCGCGTTTTTGATTTTTAAGTTCAGATGTCTAAGAGTAAGATCATTCGATTAAATGAAAAGAACGCACACTGTTTTAAAAAATGATTTTGCGGAAGAGAGTTTTCTTACACTAAAATTTCGATAATTAAATAGACGATCGGGAATGTTAATTAGTGTGTTTAATGATCAAAATGGGGAAAAAAAAATCGTCGAAGTAAATGTTTTAGTGAAATAAAAATTATACCGAAGCGATAATGTTGGTGTAACAGTGGACTAATTTGGCCGGAGCAAGCAAATAAATTTTCTACAATCTGTGGAGAGATGTATGATTTTAAGTGCCTGACGATTACGGTTACGACAGCGTCATTAATGACTGTTGTCGAATATTAGCGCAGAAGCAGATAGTATTTAAGATGAAATCTCAGAAAATTGGCTATCTCGAGTTGTTTTAAAATATCACGGACCAAAAGTTCAATCTTCAGAGAAAAAAGGTTTACAAAATTTCAAAAGCAGTTATTTCTTTCAGACCCTCTTGTTGTAATCTAACGCTGAAATGAGATTATTACTTTAACCAGTGAAAAATTATTCCGCATCTATTTCACGGAAGTATATAACAGTGCTGATTGTTCATTAACGGAAAAGTTTTTTTTTAATACGAACACAGCGACAAACCGGTTGTAATGACCATATTATTCTTTCAATTTAATGTTGTTATAACCCAAATTTTCATTGCAGGCAATTTCGGTTCTCATATTTTTGTTTGCCCACCGAATGGGTTACAGGATAAAATTTCTAATCGAGAGATAATATCGGATCTATTTTTATTTTATTTTGTTTTCGAGATAGTCTGTTTGCATTTTGTGTTCGTTATTCATTTTGATACGGTAACTTCGCAAGCTTGGTTCTATTGAGTTGAGCGTCTTTTTAAGAAATTTCAGTTTCACAAGATTGCGATTACTCGCGTATAATGCGTGTTACTTTGTTACACAGATACATATCGATATACTGCTGTCACTTGGGTTATTATTATTATGTACGTGTGTGTAAAGAATAGATTAGTCTGATGAATTGTTTATCAGAAAATGAAAGTATATTTAGGCAGAAAAAACAAATCGCGTGCAATAAAACTGGGTGAAATTGCAGTAAACGACGCGGTGGCAATATAGAAAAACTCTAGACGAAATACAGTATGAAACAACTTTTTCAGTAGTCTAGATCTGGACTTACTAAGAAATCGTAATAAAGATGGAGAATGCTGAACTTTTCTGTACCATTTCTGTTTGCTAAGACTCCTAGAAAGATAAAAATATATTAATTCTACGTAGCAAAAGGAAATAAATAATAATGTACTAGTTCTAGTAGTAGATGGACTGTACCTGAAAACGTTACTATTAGGATATAAGTATGTTATTGTTTATTTTAATTGTGTTGTTACAATAGAATTAATATATTTTTATCTTACTACTGGGTTTGGGTAAAAAGCAGTGATCCAGTTGCTATACATGGAGCACAAACTGCCCAAATGAACGAAAGAAAAACGAACTTCCCCACAAGACCGTTTAAAAAGTAGTTTACGCACCAACTGAGTTCGAAATAAGTATTTATAATCAATAATAATATCGATAGTGCTGACCACTCGCCTAGCCAATACCACCACCTGTCACGAATGTTCCCGTATCTTAATAATATTAAATCGAATTAAAAAGAAATATATTAACCACTGTAAGTGGAGCTGGGATTTTCATGATACGGCACGTTTTGGTTTTTTTTCTCCATTTCCAAGTAAATCCGATTGTTATTCACGCATCCTGTCATCTGGATAATAGAAAAAAAAAAAAAAACGTTTTATATTGAACGAGTTTGCACGTTTACAGAAAGACGATCTAATCCGATCACTTTAAGCGGAATTCCAGCGTAAAGACGATTTTCCACACTTCTATCCAACCTACAGTTAATTTGTCCTGTTTCAGCTCTTGCTCGCTGTTGATGACCAAAATTTACGCCCGTGAAACGTTTTCCGTTTTTATTTTATTTATACATTTCCGTATTTGAAAATGCCGAAAATGGCACGAAATTTGTGCTATAAAATTTGTTTGTGGATTGCGTCGTATAATGAAGAATTCGACGTTTTTGAAATTGACGGAAAAGTAATTTATTGTAACGTCTGCTGTAAAAACAGCGGTCGCACTAGAAAATCACAATCAGACGCACACGTTATATAAGTTTCAACATATTTTTTAATAAAATAAGCGTTTTTTTTTTGTTTTTTTTTTGTTTTTTTTTTTAGAGTTGAAATTATTCTCATTACAAAAACGGCTATATTGGAAAAATAACAGTAGGAACCGATCGTTTTATATTTAAATTAAAAAAATGATTTAATCGGCATTAATATTGTCTTAAAATTTATTTTTTCAACTTATTATATGAGATCTCTAGCTTTAAAAATAAATAGGAAAAAGGAGAAACAATGCGTTTATTGTAGCGTCCTGTAACGCGACAAAAAAAAAAGTAATTTCTTTAAAGATCTTTGCAGTGCAATACTAGCTTCAATTATTCTCCATCAAATATAAACTGTCAGCCGAACCACTTAATAATTTTTTACTGAAATACACTCAAAACACCATAACATCTGGAAGTATTTTAAGAAAAAACTGTGACCAATATTTCTTAAGGGTATTATTGAAAAAATTAGAATTTAAAAAATAAATATGTATATATGTGGTAGATGAAACTATTATAGAAAAAATGTATGAATTGACCGATTAGGGACTGTCCTTTAGAAAAATTTTTAATAACCTGTAAGCAATTATAAAAAACAAATACGATTGATCGATTTGTTAATAAGAAATTACGGAAACTTCTTGAAAACGAATTATCTGAAGAAAGAATTTTACACTTAATAACGTATGCTGCTCCCCCTATATATGATTACAGCTGGAAAAAATTTACGATTATGAATCACTTCACACCATGGCGTGAATCGAATTATAGAACGAATACGAGATATGTTTCCGAATGTAAATAAACTAGTAAATTGCGGGAAAAATTGTTTCTGAAAGCTCTGAAATATTGCATTCATTCAGGATGTACACTGTCCCGCTCATTGCATCTAATGCAGTTATCCGTTTCCGTTATATTCAATTTTTTAAGGTAGATTTTAAAATTACCATGTCCTGATATGAATTGTACGTTGTAAAAGTTTATGTAATACGTGTTATTAAATTTCTCTTTAATTGTTGGAAAAAACTTTTCGTTATTCCGTCATGACTTATCCACACACCCTTTCAAACTTTTCCATATATTGTTCTCTGATATATTTTTTGAATTGTCTAGCAGTTAAAATTTTATTCCCTATTATATATCTTATTTGTATATGTGATATTTCCGAAAGTTTTGTTTTACCTAAAATTAATTTCTGATTGAAAATTTATGTAAGAAATTAGAAAATGTATTACGTAAATTATTGTCGAATGTATGTAAAATTTAATTTTCGTTTCATATGCTTTTCCGCCAAATCAAAAAAAATTAGATAGGAGAAAGATTAACGTAACATATAAAGAGGGGCTTTAACCAAACGAATAATCGCTAATGTAATAACAAAAATAAGTTCTATTACGTCCAGAGGAATTTCTTGATAAACATTCGTAAAGAATATAGAGAAGCACGTTCATTCGGCCATAATAGCCCAAGTCCTTTCCATCCATTTATTAGCGCGGAACAACGACGTTTGATCTGGGGCTGAAAATAGATACACAGTAGCTGTTTATTATCCCAGCAGGGAGTTTTTTAAAACTTTTCGGTTGATACATGCTGGATCTTCTTTTACAGTGGATTTATATTCAGAAGGTTTGTCGGTCAAAAAATATTAATTCTAATGGACTCTCTAGCTATACTGCATAAACTTTTAAAGGGAATTGGCAAGAAAACGTCAAATATTCGATAATGCCTTATAAGAAGACGAGTATTTAATTTATAACAGGCAAGCACGAAAGTAGTGCTAAAGTGGATTCTGTCGCACTGCGGTATTAATGGAAATGAAGTGGTAGACAGAATAGTAAGAACCGCGGTAGGTAGAACAATTGTCTAAAAATTAAATTGGTGGGATTTTTTACCGGTAATTAAAGAAAACATTATAACGGAGTGGAACGTTGAGTGCCAACAGAGCAGTAATCAAAAAGGGAAGGACTACTCAAGAATACAAAAGTATGTCCCAAGGGTCGCTTGGTTTAAAGGAGCGAATAACTTTGGAAGATACTTTATTAGTAACGATAACGAGATTGAGAACAGGACACAACGAAATCCCCGTTCACTTGATAAAAATTAATATTATCAATGACAGTACATGCAGTAGTTGTAGAACGGAGGGTACAATAGATCATTTTATTTGGCAATGTGAAGTTTACGAGCAGGATAGGGACAAACTTAGAACAGAAATTTTATCAGAGCTGCATACCTTTCCAATTTCAATAACAGATAGTGGTAGATCCAACGTCGAATTTAGTTGAATTAGTGTATAAATTTATAAAATACCACAACATAGAAATTAGAATTTTTTATAAAATAAAGGGTTAAGTTAAAGAAAAATCTGACTAAGTGGCGAAGGCTAAGCCAAAAAAAAAAAAAAAGAAAAGAGAAATACAATCGAGGTATCACCAAACAGAAGTTTAGATTACCTCCAGAGGCTTCGATTTTTCGCGGCTAAACTTCTCGCTATTGAGAGGGCATTAGAGTTTGTGGAAAACGTGTTTGCAGTCTAGGGAGGATTTTTTTTAGTATTCTCGGACAGCTCTAATTCTCTTTTGTTGCTTCAGTCAAGTGTTCCCCAGTAATATCCAATTCTAATTCGTTTCTCCCTCTCTCTCTCACTAATATAATCTAATGTTGGGTAATCGGCTGGCGATCCCAAAAAACCAAAAAAAAAAAAAAAAAAATTATATATAGTTGTCATTTATTTATTTATGAAATTAAAAAGAAGTATTTTAATATTTCAGGACTTGGAGGAGTCATTAAATTTTGTTGGATTCCAGGCCACTGTGGGGTATTACTTCGTAACAGAGCTAAATAAGCGGTCACATCTGGTTGTAAGTTTCCACTTATCCTATCCTTCGACCTTCCAGATAAAGCCAAAAGAGTTAATAATAATACGGATTGGATGAGTTATATACGCATTGATCACCTGATAAATATTTTCATCTTGGTACGTTCTCTCTTTAGCTTGTTTTCATTTTCACGATTTCTCTTATTGAATTTTTGGTCTAACTTTTCCGCAACGATCGTAATGATCTCGTCGCGCGTAACCTCGCTCATCTGGGCAATTGAATCTGATCAATGAGGAACCCAGTTTGTTGAAGAATTTGGTGACAGTCAGTGCAGTAGAATAAATTATTCAATATTTGATAGCGAGAGAACATTCAACTAACAATATTATAAAGAATTGTGCATACATGTTTAGCAAAAATCGCCAAACTCTTTGGAGTTTGTTTGACTCCCAAGTCGGTATTTTTTAATAATCCATAAATTTTTCCGTGATACATTCCTGTTTACCATTTTTAAGATTTTTAAACCATAAAAGAGCGACTTGCAGAATTTCGTAATTATAATCAGGTATTATGGAGTATATTTTCTTTTGTTAAATGACGTTTAGGTAAATCTGGTTTTTCAATCAAAGTTACGTGAATAATAATTAGGACTAAACATAAACGTCCGTTCTACACACAGTATAGCAGAATAGAATAAAGTGAATCTTGCTTGATTTATTTTTATTTCTAATTCGCATTACCGCTGTAGTCTAATCTAACCACAAGACGCATAGCGCTATTCATGTCCGACTTTGAAAATTAGAACAACGTCCTCATAAACCATCGTGTACCTGCACATTAAGCTGATATAGAAGTTTTAAATAATAACGTATGTGCAGAATATGGCCCAGATAAATCGGCGAGTAATTTAGTTTGTCATTGTAGCAAATTCGACAATCAAAGAGCGAAATTTAAAAACAAAAATTAATTAAAGACCTTATATACTGACCGCGCACTATCGGTCCATTGAAATTTCTTGAAAATCAGGAACGGATCATTAAATAAAATATAGTATTAAGAGGAAATGAAAAAGTCGTATTTCTGTTCATTTTTTTTTTTTTTTTTTTTTGCTTTTCAACTAATACGGTTAAACTTTAGACTAATACATATCTTAGTATTTCCACTTCTTCTCGATACTATTAACGCATTTTTGGAATGTAGAAGTCTGCTAATCTATAAAGATTAACGAATTCGCTTTTGTGTATACATATCGACTTCAAACCTTGATTTTATTAGTACGAAAATACATATGCAACTAAGTTGGAAAACTGACTGTGCAAAGAACGAGTATACAACTTCGGGAAATCGTTGGAAACAAAATTTTTAAAACGCATCCAATTTTGATTCGTCAATTATTTATTCAGGCTCGTCAACTGTACACACACTAGTTCACCACGATGATACTATTTTGTATTTTTTCTGAATGTGACGAAAATTAAACCAAGTTGTACTCGACCGAAACATTCTAATCAATTACGCTACGGTAGCTTACTTATTTATTGTAAAAGGAGATTAAAAATTAAATAAATTTTGTATATTTTCAGTTTCAATTCACACCCTCAATGACAGTTAAAAAAATGCCTTCTAAAATCACTACAGAAATATGTTTTTATTTAGGATTCTCAGAAAAAAAATAATAAAATAAAATTTGAATATACGTGATCTTTACGTAAAAAAAAACAAATTATTATATTGAAAATAGTTATATCACTGGTTGAACATAAGCATGTGAACATCATTATTAATTATATATAATTATTAATTTGACCACTAGTTTTCACTGAATCGTAATCAAGGCACTAGATTAAAATGCTATGATTATAATTTAGTGAAATCGAAATTAGTCTATATTTATAAAACTATTAATTGTGTTCATATGCTTATGTTTTACCGGTCGTAACTCTATTTCGAACATTTGAATAGTTTCTACCGGTTCTTAACCAGCTTTTTCACTGGAGCATTTCATTTCTTTCGTTTTTCACCGATTACGATATGATAATTGGTTCGATTACGATTTCCACGTGTTTCCTAAAATTTTTTAAAATTTTCTTTTTTTCATCTGAAAATTAAACGAGGAAATAGTTCGGGTGCCGGTGAGTTTTCGTTGGCTAAATTTTAACAAAAGAAAGCGCCGATATTGGCAAATAGTTAATTTTCGTACATTTCAGGAAGTCGTAAATTTCCGCCTGCGCCAGAAACAACGCGATGTAGAAAAGCGAAACAAATGTGAAGTGTTACTTCTGTTTTACCGATTTTTCTGTTTTTCTTTTAATGGAAAACTAATTATAAACAACGAAGCACACAGCTTGCTAGGCAGTCTCGTAAATTATTATTTTTCCGGCATTCGCATTTTTCTAACTTTTTTGTCGTTTTCCTTTTCATTTTTTTTTTTTTTTTCTGAAAGAACGAAAACAATTTTTTATTTTTACCGTTACACTGTTTTGTTTTTTTCTTAGTCGACTGAACCGATAAATCAAACGATATCGCATTCGCTAAACATATTCAGACCGAGTTTACTCTTTAGAATCCTTACAATCTACATTAATTAATAAAATTTTCATTTATAAATAATGCGAAAAGGATATCATCGTAATTATTGTTAATTTTATTCTTTTCACATTTACAAAAGGAGCATTTTTTTCTTCTTCTTATTTTTTCCCTGGCCTTGCCAACAGCGGACGATTACCCATCAACACGTGTAAATAGAAATAATTAGGAGTCACAAGAAATGGAACTTGATTAAGCACGCTATACCAAGGATGGAGAGATAATGGCAATTAACGTCGATAAATCCAAAACATGTGCATCCCGAAAAGAGAAGGAATAACATTCTCGAAAAGAAGAACAAAAGAAGTTTGCTATGCGATACCGTGGCTACATCTGCAATTACAAAGCCCACCGTACCGACGGACAAAGGAATCATCCTACAATTAAGGACGAAGAAGGGACACGGGATGTTTAAAAAGCAGTTAGAACCATCAAGCGCCAAGGAAGAAGTGATCCGAAAGTTCAATGACTTTCTCCGCCACTATAAAACAAAGTTTATAATTCCTAATTATAAAGAATAATTATAGCGACAACTGCGAAAATAGCGCCCGCCTTCACCATGATGTGAAGAAGAAACAAATAGAATTTACGCTATGGCCACACGACAACAGCAGCACTCACGGTGCTGGCTGACAAGGAGTTCTATACGCAACATTTCTGCCGCAAATGCGACAGCAGGCGTGTAATATGTATTAACTGTGAACTACACACGTTTGCAACTGTAACTGCACTATAACTGCCATATCAATTGCTCTTCGTTTAAAGAAGAGTTCATCAGAGGTTATGAATTACAAAACCACGAGATTATATTTTGACTCATTAATAATGTCTAGAATCAGATACGGAATTGAAATGTGAGGGGAGGCAAAAAAAAAGCGGAATTAAGGAAAATTAGTAAGCTACAAAAAAGATGTTTAAAAGTAATTTTACCTACCAGGAGAAATACGAATGTCACAACGGATACTACTTGGTGGGATAATAATAAAGAAATGTCTCAAAAAATGTTTTTTTTTATTACAGTAAACTATTAAGATATAACATAGAAAAAAGAATATTACCGACAAGGGAAAGGGCTTATGGGACTATGAATTATGACAAATTATGTTTTATAAGACCTAAAGGGGTTAATAATAAAATTGACAATGTTGAAGAGGAAATTTGGAGTTAAATTTTGGGTCACATACCAAAGGAAATTAAAGACGAAGACAATTTGAAAATATGGAAAGACAAAATTAAAATTTGGTTGATAGCGTGGTGCAAAGATTGAGAAAAGAATAGACGAAGGAAAGAAACAAAGAGAATAATTATAAATAAGGTACATAAAAAATGAAATAAGGTATTTAAAAAAAAATGCACGGTAGCTCTTTTCTTTTTTTTTTTTTTATTTATTTATTTATTTGGTGAATAATAACATAAATACATAGTAATTGAAACACAGCCATGAGTATCTCAGTTGAATGAACACCTCATGGATTGGAAACAATAAAAAGAAAATGAAAAAGACAAAAATTAACCAATATAAAAATTAAAATAAAATTATACATTAAATGAAAAATCTTCAACATCCGAATATTTGGAAGCCATAATAAAATTCGCCGCGTGCAGCAATTTTGATAAATTATCGTTGTTTAATGGAAAACAATTTACGTCTTTAAACAAGAATTTCCATTTGGCGCACTCATTAACGATATGGGTGACAGTTTCAGGAGCATCTCCATAGGAACACAAATCGGTGTCTGCTAGATGGAAACGGTGCAGATAACTTTGAAATTTACCATGTCCAGTGAGAAATTGCGTGTCACATACGTATTAATATTATTAATTTTGATTGGATTGGTTTTAACCTCGGGGACGAAACTAAATGTTAATCTTCCAGTTGAGCTATTGTTCCAGCTATTTTGCATTTCAATAAATCTATTGTTTAGATCCAACTCCGAATTGAGATTATTTAACCCTTTGAAATACAAAATTTTATGCTGCAGTACGGAATACAGTGGCAATTGTCCTGCTATTGTTCGCAACGCATCACCGGAAATAGTTCTATGCGCACGGAGAATAAACAAAAGAAATTTCCTTTGGGATTTAACTAGTACTTCCTGAATGCTTTTACGCTTTAAAGCCTCTTCAAACATAAATACGCAGTACGTGAATAATGGAACAACTAGCATATTATAAATTATTAAACTTTCTTTAGCTACATACATTATGGCTTACGAGTAAATATTGCTTTAGAATGTATGTTGGGCATGAATGTATTTGTTTTAAAAATGAGATGTAATTCAGTGAAAATAAAAGCTTAAGTATAATTAAGTAATAGATATAAGATCAATATAATAATGTGTTAGCATTAAGATGTATTATATTTGTGAATAAACGATATAATTATGTTGGAAACCCACAGACGGGCATTTGCCTTGTGGGACCCGCAAATTATTTAAATATAAAAAAAAAAAGAAAGTAACTGAATACGATAAGATAGGAATGCCAAAATGAAAATGAACTATTGAAGAGATTAGATCTTAATATGAAGAAGATAGGAATTTTGCCACAATTGGGATGATCAACGTTGACCGTAGAAAGAGAATAAAAGGCACACAATTGGAGCTTGGAATATCATGCGAGAACAGCTCCAAGTATAGAGCTGCCCTTTCAAATGATAGAGAAGAACATTCAAAGAAGACATGATCAGAGTCATATACGATTGTGTTATCGAGACACGGCGAACAAATAGGAGTGGAAAGATACTATGAAGCAGGAAGCCGACTGTAGATCGAAGACGAAAGATAGCAGACATGATGGAACGAGGGAAGCGCGGAAAATTCAAGTACCATGGTTGAGCAGATGGATTGGGACGAATAGAAAAACATATTGTGAACTAGGATTGTAGAAGGATGATCCGTAAAAGGATTTCCGATTTGCATTTTGGATACATTTTGCGATATTTAATAATTCGTGAAAAGTAAATCGTCCGACTGGGTGTTCAGAAAAAATAGCCAAACGAGCAAGATAATCCGCCCTTTTATTACGTGAAATCCTGGCATGACCACGAATCCAAAGGAAATCGATGATTAATAAGTGCGAACTATGAAGGCTGGAGATTAGAAATGGAATGCGCAGAATGATAGGATTTTGCGGAAGAGGTAACATATAAAGAGGAGATACACTGAAGGACGCTATTACAATCTCAGAAATTAAAATAAACCTTTCAAGATGAGCAACAGATGGAATAAGTTCAACGGCACGTAATAATATTTCCGCATAATAAATGGAACAAAATGAAAAAATTTTGAATAGGCCGGAATGATTAAGAGCAGGAATATAGACAGATACACCCACTCCGTGTGCCATTTCGGACCCATCCGTCAAAATTGGGGTATGGTTAAGAAAAAAATGATGAAACTGCTTCGTCAAATTCATAAACTGTTGCTTGGGCAGGAAGATATTTTACATAAGAAGGCAAGGAGAAAAGGTGGAAGTTTGTCGAAAGATAAGACGAAGGGCGAAAGCTCAATAAGTCGAGAGGCAATGTAGCAGAGAATGAGAACCTTATTAGAGGAAAAGCGTCAATCTTGCAAGAGAGAAAAATATGCAGGGGAAAGATTATTCGGATAAATATGCAGACGTTTAATAAGGAACTGATACGTGAGGTAAGATCTACGGATAGATAAAGGAGCAACTTTTGCCAAAATCGCAGGAATAGACGTGAATTTCGAGATCCCTAGACATAAGCGTAGGGCTGCATTCTGAACAAAATGTAATTTAGCCAGAAGAGAACGAGCAGCATTACATATAAGCAGAAATCAAGTTTGGGTCGAATAATGGATTTGTAGAGCGTAAGAAGTATCATAGGGAGTCACTTCCCCCAATGGGATTTAAGATATTCAGACGCTCTAGAATAGACGAATGCACGTAATTGACATGGTCAGTAAAAGATAATCGACTGTTTAGAAAGATTCCTAGGTAGCGGAAGGAGGAAATGACAGGTATATGTGTATTTATGTTGATTGACGCAGGATAATAGGAACGAAACTTGAAAACAATGCATGAAGATTTTTGAAAAGAGACAGACAGATGAATCTGAGAAAGAGAACTGTGCAGAATGTACAAGGATTCTTGCCTATTATTGCAAGCGTTCAGAATGCTAGGAGCGGTTGTGAAAAGAAAAATGTCGTCTGCGAAAAATAAGAAAGTAGAAGGTAGATTAAGATAGGCGACACCAAGAGAGTAAATATTGAAGAGAGTATAGGACTAAGACAAGAACTCCGGCGGGAGGTCTCGAAACAATTTTCGTGACTCTGAAGAGGTAGGAGATCTTAGAGAGTAACAGTTCTGCTTAGGAAGAGACTCATAATTGAGGATGTGAATTGGAAAGGTAAATTGATAGATAATATTTTGTTCTTAAGAGTTGGGAGGTGGACGCTGTTAAAATCACTGTAAATATCAACAAAAGTAACTAGGGTATAACTTTTTTCGGATAAACGATTTATAGATATGGGACAAGAAGAAGGCAACATAATCAGTAGGATCTTAACCAGAATGAAAATCGTACATGTTGTTGGACAAGACACTATATTGTTTTCCAGCTACCAGACCAGCAGCCGGTTCTACATGAACTCAAAAAGTTTCCTCAGACAACCTGCGAGAGAAATTCAACTAAAGGACAAGGAACCCCTATCATTGTGGATGGATGGGAAGGAATTTCTATGACGGAGAAGGAACGGAACCAAGCTGGAGAATGGAGTTGAATATATTTAAGAGCATTTCAAGGTAATATTTAGGAAGATTCTCGAGTATAACATCTATCCCTGGAGAATAATTAGTATTTTTCGGAAACGCTGATAACAATTCATTAAAAGTGAACGGAGAAGTTAGAAAATGCTCAGTATGGATTGCAGCTGAGGAAGAAAGGTCAAGTTCATCCGCGTTAAACAACATAGGAAAGAGCGACGCAATCAACAAAAGCAGCTAGCTTCATTTTCGACTTGTAAAATCATTGTCAACGCTGTGTAAAATGAAGCAAAAAATCGTTGCGAAAAAATGCACTCACACCGAATATACATATATATCGTTTATTTGTTTTTTAATTTTTCTTTTAGCGACCAAAGTTTTTCCGGTCCAGAAGTCCATATCTTCTCAAAGGATGCGACTTCCAGGTGGTCAATCTACAGGGGAATCGAAGATAGTGCAAGCCGGTGAATTCGACTGAGTCCGAAAAATGGAAATCTCGTACCCATTTTGATCACCTAGCAGCTGTTTGCATTCAAACAGAAAATATTGACTAAGGAGGAAATGTAGAGAGAGAGAGATAACGAAAACAGAGGTAGCTTCTATTTGAGATGAAGCCGTCGTCAAATGGCAGGGGCTAACACGGCAGTTTAAACGTTCGATTTTTGTAAGAAGTTACCGATGTGAATTTTATACTGTCTGCAGGAAGGGGATGCAGAAAGAGGGTTTCTCAAAGCCATTAGTATTGAATAAATAACGATAAAACAATCAGCAATATATAGATCTGTCGTCATGTTAAATCCAGCCTTTACTTTATCAAAATGGGGTAATAGATTGATTGTGAACGTAGTGTAGGAGAAAACAAAATACGCAATTAACCAGGGAGGATACCTTCGAGTAAACATGTTTTAAACTCCGTGCGAAGACGTAGTTTCATTTTCAATATAACCTCGGTCGAGTTTATAATTTGCACGATTGCGCAGTTTCAATTTTTTCGTTAGTTTCTTTGCGCTATTCTCTTTGTTTTTTCTCTCTTTTTTCTAGCTGAAGATGGGCTAGGCTCGAAAACGCTTCAGATAAGTATACGATAAATATACTTTATTACTATACGCTGATACGAGTAATATAATTTAACGTATTGATTACTTAAATTTCAGCAACAGATCGTGAATCTTAAGAATGTTTTGGAAGTAGGAGATCTATCGTCTATTCTTTCATTAGCTACCGGCCTCGCACACATTTAATAATGCTGCTAATCTACCAACAGGGTATGGCGTCTACCCGAGAGAGAGAGAGAGGTATACTCCGCGACTGCTGCATATCCGATTCGCCGCTTTCGCTATTATTAATTAGTTACGATGGCGATTCTTTTATTCTTTTAAATCTTTATCGATAATTTTGAGTGCTTGTTAGCTCTCTATGTACAAACAGAGAAAAAGTGCGACGGACATTTTGTACGGAAAGAGTATTCTCAGTCGAAAGAGGAATATTGTTCTAGCGAAAAATGTTACATCATCAACGTCAACTTTTGTAAAATGATTTTAAAAGAAAGTTCAACTTACAAAATTTGCGCACTTAATAACTTCGTGCCGAGGGGTGCGGTGCGGAATGTGTCATCGCGTCAGCAAAATGCGCTAATGAAAACTTTTACGGTTGGTTTGTCCACAGATTGGATGGAGTACGGCGAACGGGGGGACATTTAAAAAGCGGTTCGGTTTTTCTCCCGAATTTTGCCTTTCATTTTTTTTCTTTCTTCAATTTATTTCGCTTTTTCGTATTCTTCATATCGCCTTTCTCTTTCTACTTCTTTAGCGTGCGGTAATAGTTAACTTTTAAATGAAACTAGGGACATTATCTGCGATAAAAAAGTCCTGAGCCGGCGGAGAACGAAATAATTAGGAGGAATTTAAAGATCTCCCTGAAGACTAGTAGTTTGTTCGGTGGACGGTTCTACATGCCGAAGGAGTGTGACACTGCGCTGATCAGTCGGGAGCGGGCCAGAAGGAGTGCGAGGATTTAATGATGCGTGTAAATACATGCGCAGTGGAAAGATGACAATTTTCTGCCGGAATTTTATAATAGACTACGTTGTTCGCGTTTGCCAGTTCGTGGAAGATTATTCTCTCCGGGCAGGAGGTGCGGATCAGTGGAATTTAAAAAATTCCATCCGGCTAGAGGGGTTACGAAAAAAAAATTAGCTCCCCCTCCCCTCTTGGCCGCGGAAAAAGGCAAAAAAAAAGGAAAAAAGTGTCTGTTGATTGATAGCGGTTTCGTGGTCCTGCTTAGCCTGCATTTACCGTTCAAGCGTTGTTAAGGGAATTGGCGCGTTTTCCAGGCGGATTTTCTTATTTTTACTCTCACTTCTGCCGGCAAAGTGTGTACTATGTGTAAAATATTTTTGCATAAAAAGAGGGAAGAAATGAAAGAAGTGAAGTGACGGAGGGTGATCTGAGGAGAAAAAACTTTAACCAAAGGAAAACTAGTCGTTTTCCACGTCGTCTTATTACCCTGTGACAATGTTAGGAAATATAATGATGGAAACGCACTCGTCACAGTTCTCTCTATATTCTACTCGGGGGCCGAGCTATTTTTTCGTATTTTTCTCAGTCAGCCGAATCGTCTTTTAAATGCACCGGTGCAAAGCGTCTTTCTTATCGGCAAATCCGTCGCCGTTCGGTTGCGTTGCAAGCGAACGCAGTTGCCGCTGAAAGACAGAAACTCCGGATGATGATATAAAAATGTACTGCACGCTGACACGATGCTTTTTACTGTCTACCTTTAAACAACTATACACTGAATTTGAATTACCGTTCCGCTGCGCGCTATTGTCGTTCGTTTTTTGATAGCTGCAAAACGTGAGTTGTGTTTATATCAGTAGCCAGATGTTTCTTCTTCTTCTTCCCCTTCTTCGTCTTCTTCTTTTTGTTCGTTTCTTCCGTTTTCTCTTCTCCATATTTTCCTTGCGATCTATAGAACACCCTTCCGCCTTACTGACACTACACTTTTCGGAAACACTTTAATTTTTTTCTTCTACTTTCGCATTATCTGGATGTTCACTTTCGCTCTTTATCGTCCGTGTGTCTATTTGTAACATATTAACCATCCTTCGTCAGTATATACACATCCGCAAAGAAAAAAAAAAGCTCTCTGTGTTTGTATGTACGTACACATAGGCATATGCGCATTATTCTTATGGTTTAATATTCAAACAGCGCCACACGGTTTTATGCGTACTTATGGTACTGAAGGAGAAGCTGATTATCATCGAGTGAGGTTGAAATTGTCTATCGTGAATATTAACTATATAGCTCCTGCGAAAGTTTAAATAATTAGTACAGTAGAATATGTGAAAACACTACTGGCAGGAATTTTAACAGAAAAAATTATTCATGGTGTGTATCATTTTACAGAATATTGCTGTTTGCAGGTACAATTTGATATAAATCTTAAGATAACGTATCGATATATATATATATATATAATATATGTATATATAATATATGTATATATAATATATATATATAATATATGTATATATAATATATATATATAATATATGTATATATAATATATATATATATATATATATATATATATATAATAGATATATATAATAAATATATGTGTGTTGTATAGCTGTAAAACAAAAATTACGTCCATAATTCGTTCTGTAATAGTTTAGAAGCTGATTTTTTCTTATATAGAAAAACTGTGAAACCCCTAAAAATTCTTAAATCCAAAGGAATTTTGAAAAATGTACTCATCAAGCAGTATTCGATAAAATTCCACGGCCCGGTCAACAACAGCTGGAGTGTAGATATTTTTTTAACCAACCCGGTTTCATCGCAGGAATATGCAAATAATTCAAAATCTCTTTTTTTTTTTGTTTATTTGCTATATTGAACTGCCCTAGGGCATACACACAATAATTTTTAATAATCAAGAATAACTAGCGTAGGTGAAGATTCGGCCACTGCCTTATCTCAGAGCTATAACTGTATGCGCTTAAGTTTAGATAAATCTATTTATACATAAGAATATATACGATAAAAGTATAACAGTTTATAGGATCTCGTGCGGTTTGATCCGCCTTAATCTACAAGTATCTCCTTTTGTATTGAGGAGCGCAGCTACGATTGGGTTTGAATGACCGCAAAGTTTTGTCACGTGCTTCCCGGCGTGGAGACTGGCAATTCCATCAACGTCCAGGATTTTTAAGTCGCGATGTAGTACAGTATTAGGAATATACCAAGGGGCTTTGGTTATCAGGCGAAGTACTTTATTCTGAAATCTTTGGATTATGAGCTTGTTCGACCTTTTCGTAGTACCCCAGAGGATCGATAGGTATATCAGCCGTTTGTTAGTTAAGCTAACGGAAGAGTGATATCCGAGCAGCCAGTATAATTCGCGTAATCGAATGCCAAGTTCCTGGCGTTTGATTTTGACATGATGTTTCCAATTTAGCCGACGATCAAGGTGCATCCCCAAATATTTCGCCGAATCGCTATTTAAAATGAGCTTCCCATTCACAGTTGACGGGATATACTGGGCGGAGCGCAAGGAAAAATCCACTCTAATAGATTTGTGCTCATTCAACTGAATCTTCCAACTTTTTGCCCAAGCGCAAATTTCGTCGATAGCTAGCTGCAGATCTTTGACTGCAGTTTCATAGGAACTGCTAACTGATAGCAGAGCAGTATCATCTGCAAACATGGAGACTGTAACTGAAGGAACCGTAGGAGTGTCAGCAGAGTAAACCAGGTATAGAATCGGACCCAGTACGCTTCCTTGTGGGACTCCTTCCTGTATCATATGACGATTTGATATGGATCCTTTGAATTCAACTTTGAAGCTTCTTTTGTATAAGTATGATTTCAGGATTTCGCAATAATTGTGAGGTAAAATACTGCTCAATTTGTGTATGAGGCCTTCGTGCCAAACTCGACCGAAAGCTTTCTCAACGTCTAGGAATATCGCTGAACAAAATTTTTTGTCTTCGAAGGACCGCTCTATTATTTGAGTAACCCTATGGATTTGCTGTACGGTCGAGTGCTGGCTCCGAAATCCAAACTGCCAGTTTGGGATAATTGCAGCGCGATCAATAATAGTTTTAAGTCGAAGAAAAAAATGTTTTTCGAAGATTTTAGCTACAACTGGGAGGAGAGAGATTGGTCTGTAGGATTGCATTAGCTCTTGAGGTTTCCCAGGTTTAGGGATAACGATGACTTTGGCTATCTTCCACTGCTCAGGAAAATGGAGAATTCTTAGTATGCCATTGTAAATATAAGTTAGATATGTGATGGCTTTTTTAGGAAGCTCTTGAAGAATTTTTGCTGAGATGTTATCCGTGCCCGGAGATTTCCTGATTTTTAATTTGTTGATGGCTTTAGCCACTTCCTTAGGTGTGATGTGTGCAATTTTCTCCGGCTCAATTGATCTGATGTTAATCTCAACATTGGAGTTTATACTGTTAGGCTTAAATACATCTTCGAAATATGAAGCGAAGGCTCCGGCTTTCTCACTATTTCCACTAATCCAGTCTCCGTTACTGCTACGAATGGTCATATTGGTATCATGCGGATGTTTGATTCTACGCGTAGCTTTCCACAATGAGTAATTTTTCTTTTCATTCGGAGAAAGATGAAGTAAGTACTCATCAAGCGACTTGAAATTAATTTTTCGAATTAATTCCGAAGTTTCCTTGCTCAATTTGTTGAAGATGGTTTTATCTGCAGGATTACGAGTACGCTGCCACCGCTTGCGCGCTCTTCGCCTTCTCACAACTAGGTCCCGTACCATCCTAGGGTACAATAATTCCTTGTTAGAAGCAGCCTTTTGTTCAGGTGTAGCTGCTATAGCAGAATTGGTGACAATTGATGTGAAATTGTGTACCGCTAAATCTAGTTCATACGGAGATTTAATTCTTACTTTGAGATTTATGGAGTTTTCAATAGTGACTCGCATTTCGTCCCAGTTGGTATGTTTGTTAGTTAGTCCTGCGCGCGCTCCTTGTTTAAACAATACAGTACTACTTAAGGATAAGATTACAGGAGAATGATCGGAAGAAAGGTCCGCAATATTTCTAAGATCCATGTAGTTAGTAGACACGTTTCGTACAATAAAGAAGTCTAATATATCCGGAGTTCTGTTGGGGTCTGAAGGCCAGTAGGTAGGTTGCTGCGGAGGTAAGAACGTTCCGTTGATTTTGCGCACTGATTTGAGCAATTCTCTTCCTCTTTGATTTGTGGCTCTGGATCCCCAATGCTCATTTTTTGCGTTGAAGTCTCCTCCGACAATCCATTTTGCACCCAATTTCGCAAATAATCCGCTAAAATCGGCAGCGTCAATTGCTTGATTGGGCGGGCAATAGATTGAAGCGACTAAAGTTTTCGTGTGATGTAATTGAATGCTGCGGCAAGTCGCCTGAAAGAGATTGGAGCATATGTTTGTTTCTGCAGCAAACGCAATTGAGTTTTTAACAAAAATAGCACTGCCAGCACGAGCTTTGCCACTCGGATGATTGCAATGATGAGTCGAGTACCCGTTGATTCTCTTCAAGTGAACCTTGTTAGTAAAGTGTGTTTCAGAGACTAGTGCAACATCAATATTCTCGTGATGTAGAAAATGTTCAAATTCATTTATCTTCGAAAGAAGCCCATTAGCATTGCAGATGATGATTTGAATAGAATCTGTCATTTTGGTTTTTGCTGTTTTCGCTTAGGTGAGAGGTTGGCTGAATTTTCTAAAGAGTTAACTCTAGCAATTAAGTTTTCTAACATTTTTTCAAGTGTATTGTTAGAATCAAGAAGGCTCTGCACTAAAGCTACTAATTCGGGGTGAGCGTTTTTTTCCTGGTTCCTCGGTGGAGCTATTGTGTTTTTGTTAACGTCAGGCGTAGCGGTGACTGTCTGTGAGGCAACACAGCCGGAATAGGAGATCTCTTCTCTTGTGAACGATGGGGAACTGATGGCCAATGAGGATTTTGATGTATGCTGAGTAGGTTCGGGCGCCACAGATCTCGCGAGTTGCAGTTTGTTTTTAAAGGTTGGACAGCCTCTGTAATTTGCCGTGTGTTCACCGCCACAGTTGGCGCATTTGCACTTGGACGATTTAGGTTTCACGCATGCGGAAGTTAAGTGATTTTCGGCGCATTTGACGCACTTCGGAGGCTTAGAACAGTAGTTTTTAGAATGGCCGATGGCCTGGCAGCGCTTGCATTGGGGGACGTCGTTTATCTTCCTGGGAAGTTCGGTCTTAATTTTAACGTACAGCATATGAGTGATGTCTAGTGCCTCGCTGTTGTTTTCGCGCGGCTCGAGTTCCACCCGAAATAACGGAAGGTTAATCAATGAATATAAGTCTCCGTATTTTTTCTTAATTTGAATGTTATAGTTATACGTCTTGCTTCGTGCCCAACTTTCGATAATTCAGAAGCAATGTCGTCGACGTTTGTTGTTGGGTGTAAATATCGAATGAAGAACACGAATGGTTTTTCTTCCTTTAGCTGGTAAGTATGATAGGAAATTTTTCCTACTTGAACGTGAGAGTCAGAGTTGGATAACTCGTCAAGTAATTTTCTGAGCTTACGATACTCATCAGGAGTTTTGGGTTGAATTTTTAACACGTTATTTGCAAGTGCTTTTCGTTCGCATACTAGGCGGTTTTCTTTCAAAAGGCTGTCGAATGCAGAGATATTTTGAATACCGCTAGTAAAAATAGATGGAGGTTTGAAGGACAGAGATTGTCCTTCCTTTCCATTTTTGGGTTTGATTTTTTTATCTGCCTTGATCAGATTAGAATCAAGAGTTTGATTTAATTTACAGCTTTTTCGAAGTAAAGAGTTTTCTTCCCTTAGCAGAGAAACTTCTGCTAACAGTTCCTCGACTTTCTTTGATAACCAACCGTATTCATGACGCATAATTGGATTGTAATACGCAAGAAAGGTATGAAACGAAATTTTAACGATGGTTATGTGGTAACACCGTTGGTACCGATCGAAATAGGTTTACGCTATAATTGCCGAGAAAGCGACAATATTTAGCTGATAGTCGATAAGATGAATAAAATTAATTAAATACAATGAAATACGAATAGATAAGAGAGATAAATAAAACGGTCTCACTGATTATTCGATGGTTGAGCGCAACACATATAAATAGACTTTATCACACGGGAACAAAACATTTTCCTCTTAATTAATAGATCGTCTTCAAAAAATTTCAACTTTTTTTCCTTTCCTACATGTGTTGCTTTCGTGTTCAGAGTTGTTCAGATTTACATACTTTTTTTTATTCCGTTTAGTTTCCGAAAAGTTTTTTTTTAAAATTTTTAAATCATTCCTACTAACGTTATGCGTTTAAATGTTCAATTTAAAAATAGATAAATATATGAAATTAAAATAGCGATTTACCGGGAGACCGTTTGACTTAAAGTTTCCCCGAATTTGCTCTACATTACCAATGTTAGGAAGAGAAAAAATATAATAATAATAAAACGTAGTTTGTGTAACGCGTGATTTTATGCGTAGTTTTGAGACATACATTATTTCATTTTCGTTCCGCAGTATATTTATTAATAATATATATTTTTGTATTAATTGTATTAATTTTATTTTTGAACTAATCGTAATTATCTCCGAATATGCCTCGATTTTGTATTTTCGGCATGTGTTGTCATTAATTACATTCATTTTTTTCAAGTACTCGGCAAAGTTTCCGTGTCCTGATGGAACCTTCGAAGAATTCGAAGCGGAAAAACTAAAAATAAGAAAAATATACTTTACAATAGTGAATGAGAGAAAGGGAAGGGATAGTTTTTTCGTTATTGGGGTTAATGTATTTAGATTTATTTTTAATACTTACTTTGGAAATTTGAAAACGAGTAGCTGGGCAGGCGTGTTGATATGGATGAGATCAGTATCAGGGCTTCGTGTAGAACAAATATACACATAAATTAATAAATAAAAAATATTACGTATAATCGATTAAAAAAAAGGGGAGTAAAAGCGTTAAGGAGAAGGTTAATTTTGGAAGGTGGTTAAATTGTAACTAGGCTAATTCTATACATTCAATATGAATTTAGGAAAGGTATCTCACTGGAAAAGAACAGAGCGGAGAGAATTTTTCGGTGGTTTCCCTGAAAAACAGAGTTCTGATAAGAATGATAACGATGGATTGTACAGGGATAGGTGTAGCAACAAGGCGACAGGTGACTGCGCCGAACGTTTGCGATAATCCGTATGTAATCCAGGTGTAGTCCTGTGAAAGGTAAAATAAGTAAGTAAATTAAGTCCCATAACCTTGACAGAGCGCGTTGGGGATTGTGAAGTTAACGTTCACAGTGTACGAAAAGCCCATGGCGCTAATGACAGTAGGAGGTCCCAGTTCCTTTGTCTCGGCCACCTTTACTTTCCCAGATTTCTTTGGTACCCAATTATTTCAGGCTGAGTAAATCGGGGAGCAACTTCGACACAGAACGAGGCAAGTCTCGAACCCGTGGTCGTTGGTTTGGTAGCCAAGCGTCTTAACCACTAGGCTACCGCGCTACCCTGTGAAAGGTATACAATGGGAAACATAGGAACCGAAAGATCCGGTTTCAACGACGCTTGTATGTGTAGGAGCGGATGGTGCGCTTTTAGTGGGTGATACTTCAAGAATTTGGCCTGGGGGGGTATAATTTTTGAACCCGACAAAAATAAATGTTAGCTAAGATTTCTATTTTGATTACCTACACTGGGAATTTGTTAAAATAACTTTTCAGAGATATATAGCATGCATTGAGCACACGGAGTGGTATCAGACGGTACACTTCTGGTGCGGCATTGGCGGTAGCGGTGGCGTGAGACCGATGTCATCGGCGCGTTAGCGTGCTAGCGAGTGCACGGTTAGTGTATTACCGCAGCCGCCGGTATTTTGGTACGCTCGGAAAAAAATATATTACGAACGTTCGGAGAAATTTTTGAAAGCTGGAAAAAAATTTGACTAACTTCGAAAATTTACGATTGCAATTTTCAAAAAATTCCAGAAGTGGGCGAGTGTAGCAAGGGGGTTTTCGTAGGTTCGGAAAAATTTATGAAAGGTCGGAAATTTAGGCTGCAAGATGCAGACTTCATGCTAGTGCTGTGTGCAAAGGATCTTGCACTCACCATACTATATATGCGTGCACATTTTAAAACGACAGTTTTTATCGCCCTTCAGTTTCCTCGGTAGTGATATGTACAATATTAGCGCTGTGAACCACTTTAGTGTTAGAGACGTTGTTCAAAATTTCTGGAAAAGTATTTTTAAAGGTATGCTTAAAATGGTATGATGTAAAGGTCAAGAAGAACGATGATGCGGATCTGCAATGTCATGATCGAACAAAACGCGAGCGCTGGTGGTATGTTTCCAGTTTAGGATAAAAGCGATGCACAAGTAACTTTGAAGGTAGAGAGACCCCTGCAGATAAAGACTGTAACAGCCACGCAATGTAGCCCGTTTTTGTTAAGAAGAACGAAGAAAATACCTACATTTATTAATAACCACATGATTCCAACTTCCGCTTATGCTAAATACTTAAGTATGCATTGGGACGCGAATTTCACTTGAAAACCGAGGGTTAAAATGGAAAGGATGGAGACGGACACTGGATACGGAGTTTGTACTGGTCAGTGAGACGTAAATCGCAGCTTAGTTTGGCGAATAAACGTCTGATATATGCTGTCACAATCCGATCTGTATGGGCGTACAGAGCTCAGTTATAGGGCTGTAAGAAGCCCTCAAACAGTAAGTTAATTACTTTGTACGATAACGAACGCACCTGAATATATCAGAAACAAAAATTTACATAACGATCTGCGGGTGAAACCTGTTAACCAAGTTTTAGCGTCAAGGAAGCTAGAAGGCATGCGCGCCCACTTATAAATCACGTGAATCCTTTAGCGGTCCAGCTGATCGATAATGCCAGACCGTTAAAACAGCTGAAGCCTTCAGACCTCGCGATATATAGCTAATATTTCATTTCTATTCTTTAAGTTATTGTATTTAGGCAGTACTGGCAATGGTCAGATCTCATTTTCACTGCATTGTGTGTCATGCCCGGGGCTCAATACTCATATATGTGTGGAATATTTTTGTCTGATTGCTCGAATGTGTTTATTACTTCTTACCTTTATTGGTTAATAGTCATAATGGCTAGTCCCGATAAAGAGTAAAAAAAAAATGTATCCCAACAGAGGTTAGCATTTCTTAGAAAACCGAAGATTAATATATGCAACAACCACGACGCGGTGCGGCCCTGTCGGGAGACTGAAATATTCGTACGGTCATTTACTAATTAAAAAATTATATTTGTGGTGATAGGATATCCAAACATTATTTCTTTAATAGGTTATTCATATAACTTCTATTTTGTTTTTTTAATGAAATAGACACTATGAGGTACTGCCAGTATCCTTTTACATTAAAATTCATGGATTAAAACAAGTAAAAATTTGAAGGTTTGGGTAGAACTAGTATATTGTACCAGAAAAATTTGGGGAAGTAAAGTGCCCGGGAGAAACAAAGCTCCTCTACTCTCATTATTGCCATGAACTCAGTATATTGTGAGCCGACGACTTACTATTGGACTTACTTTACTTTATATATATATATACATATATATGTAAATAGAATTATAAGGTAGAAATTGTTTGTGCCCACCGACCTTTTGAATTATAACACAATTAAAGATTTTTTTTTCAGTAGTTATATATTTAAGATTGTAGAGTAACATGGTAGATCAAGAAAATTTTCTAATAACTACATATATTAACAAAAATATCGACAAAAAAATTTAAGAATTTTTAAGTGAAAAAAAGTAGTCCATACTCTTTAATTATTGATTAAGAAATTGTGCATTAATAAAAGAAATAAAGGGGAAATTAATTATTTGATCGGGATAATTTAAACGAGGAAGAATGCATTGAAAATGACTCTCAAATATATTTCTTATTATAGTTTTGTAATAAATACCGAAAACGAATTCGTAATATTTATTGTATTTTGAAATAATATTATTAAAAGTATCGGTAGCCGAATTGTTTTGATTTCAATTGTTATTATTGCTATTTAGTTGTGCCTTATTTCATCTCTAATATCTCAGTTTTCGAGAGCGCCTTCTTAGAGTGTGTTTAGTTACGTCTATTGATAGATTAAATTGAATAGAAATAATTTTTTTATTTTCATTATCATTTTTGTCGCAGAAGAAATTTAATCAACATTTTAGGCTGTAATATAAATGCAAATTAATCTACACATTATATGGCTTCTATTTTAAGTAGTCGTCCCTACGGAAAATTATGCTGAAGTTGTCACGGTAACGATATTTCGCTGCTATCAATTTAAAGATGTGTTTGTCAATCTTAATGATATTAATGCATAGAAAAACAAAATGCAAGAAGTTTTTTAACCCATACTCAGGCATTATAAAAACATACATGCGTCAAACCTTGCTGTCGTTAGGTTCTTCAGTACCTCTTGGTATGCTTCTAAAGTTTCTTTGCAATCATACTGGGTAAAGCTTATCTCCATATATACATACAAAGTTTACACTGATTGCTCATACAAGGGACGTATATAAAACCATTTATGCGGATTATGTATTTTCCTAATCTACATTTCTCACTATCAAAATCTCCAAATAGTTGCTATAGTCCGTTTTGTGTTGCATTAAATTTGTTCTACACCTTTTACTCATCTCACAATTCATCATGCTATTACCATAAATTAGTTTTGGAGTTAAATGAAAGGAATTCATTTCGAAATTTTGGCGATAACCCGGAAATAATTTTTAAATAAGCCATTAAAAAATCCCGAAAATCTTTCATTTTTGCCTCGATAGGGATATTTAAAAGTGACGTTTTCTTTTAACCGGTCATAAATTTTTATTTAACTAAACCAAAACAAAAAAAACATTACGATAAAATACTTATCTATTGGCTTGTGCAAGGGAAAGCCAGGCCATGTTCTAAAGGCGGATCTCAGTTTTCACCGAAATTATCTGGTTGGTTATAATTCGATGGATACTATCTCGGCAATAGTAACGCATATTTATCCGTTTCTTTTAGAAACGATAAAGATACTTCGTTAAATTTCACGGCCGGCCAGTCTTTACGCTATGCTCAATATTTTCAGAGTAACCATGTAAGGCTGATTTAATTTCGTAACAGACATACGATTCTGTCTCCTTTAGTTTCATCGTGAAAATTCTCATTTGTACGACTATCCGCTATAAAATTAATAATATGCCGTTCGAAAAATTTTATTTGTAGCACATGTGAACAGATCACAGTATAAATGCAGTTGTATTCATTTCTTGATCAAATGCCACTTGTACAAGAAAAATGTTGGAAAGTAAAAACAGTCCAAAGAAAGAAACTGGCTCGCAACATTTTCTTCAAATTCGTTACGCTCAGCACATTATGAAAAGATCAATTTCACAATGCTACTCTCATAAATAAATATATGTAGAGATAAAAATTGAATGCATGGTAAAAGATAGAGGCGTGTAAGATAAAGACAATTTTTATTTTGTAGTTTTCAATATCAGTCGGAATAAAGTTTTCCTCTTTACCTTTTAAAGTGTGCATCTTTATGTAAAACACCCATAAAACAGTCAATCAAGTGAAGCGTGTGACCAAAAAAAAAAGTAATGGTCCAAACGTTTAATAATAATAATATATATATATATGTAATCTGACAATCAATGTTTTAAATGCTGCCAATAATTAATATCATTAACGTAATTTATGCGCTCGATGTAGGCAAACGTTTTTGTTTTTGGAACGATGTTGTTTTACTCGTCGTGGTGGTAGGAGAAAACTAGCAGAAATCGTCAGGGAACGAAAAAGCGTTATGCGTCCTCCAGGCGACCTTCACCCCGCCTCTTTCTATTATATACGGGTATGTGCGTGTGTGTGTGTGTGTATGCGTGCTTACGATTAGCGAAATTCGAGCAGCAAGCATTTTGCGCGGTCAGCTCCATAAGCTTAATTTTAAGCACGTGTAAATTTTATTGAATTTGAAATTTGGCGCTTTTATTTTTTGTTTTTGTTTAAATTCATACGGGATTTATAATACTGTGTCATTTTTTATCGTATACTTTATGAATGACTTTATACTTGTACATATACCAAAAGGTGAAAGGTTCGTTCCTACCGGGTGTCTCCTTCTAGACACCACTTCTCTTTTTTTGTTTTTTATTATTTTTTTTTTTTCGATGACACGGATTTTAATTTTGTTAGTGCGAATTAAGCTGTTGATCTTCCGGCAAATTTTCCATCACCGGAATAACAGTCTAGTGTATTTCTCCTGCTATTTTTCTGAACTTTCCGACTCGATTCATCCTTTAAAAGTATTCCAACGGGATAATATATCGTGCGCAGTTTGGAACGAAAGATGCAGACTGATACTCGTTTATTATTAATTTCTATAGGCTTCGGAATAATTACTTAGCGGAGAATTAATTTCACGAAAGTAATTTTACGTTGCCAGGCACGCGTCATTCTGTTGAAGCTGACATTTAACGTATCCTACGAACGATTTTTGCGACGAAATTTGTAATTTTCTCCTGGAACAAAAACTTAGAAATTGATACCACACACGAGATGCCAACCTGTGCGATATTACTTTTCAACTTTGTTCCCTATGTTGGGGTTTAGCGAGTGTAATAATTTCTTTGGGTTAATGTCGCCCAACACGGTTTTCGAAATTATCATTCTTAAGTTCATCTTGCGAAACTAGTCAATTTCGAATTGACACGCAAACAGTTTCGCATACATATATATATATATGTATATATGGAAAATTAAGCGCCGAGTTTAGTGCGATGGGGGTGCTAAGATTTCGCTGGTTCCTTTTGATATGATTAAACTATTTCTGAAGTAACTAGGACGGACGAGCTGCGCGATATTGAACTCTGCAGGTGTGAGTATTTTCGAAAAATACCGTTACAGAAGTCTGTTATGTAGGTTTAATACAAATAAAGAGATTTCAAATCAGCGATGTGAAAAAAAGTTTCAAAGAATTTTCCGAGAAAATTGGAAACGTTGCAACAATCGCGTTATTTCAAGGAATCGGTGAGATAAAATGGAAAGATGTAATATAGCATATGCGCATGTATTCAAAACTTGTTTTGAAAAAAAGGTGAAGGAATTGTTGCCGGAATTAAAGGTTACCCATCCTGAAATTGAATATTGCTAATGCCAGAGAAATCTGTGCCCGTAAAGCCGGATGAAAAAGCGAATTAGGTAATCCTTAACGAACAGCTTAGTTGCATAATCCGTGATACCTTTTTAAGGGTTTATCGACTTTATGAGTATACGCATGTACATACACACCAGCTAATATGTAATAATATCAAGAACTGGAAATTACATAAAAACTTAAAAATCAACGTGTTACCTTTTTAATCTAGTTTGAGTGTCACGGGTATTTTTAGCTTATTACTACGAAATGAAATTGATTTTTCTATCTTTTTTTTTTTTTTTTTTTTTTTATTTTTAGAAGCCATTTCTAGCCTATTGGCTATCGGTAGCTGATATGATAAATGATTTTGACGTGAAGGGTTCGTAGTCCAGTGACTAGTCCCTGTATTAGTAACTTTGTGTTTGAATAATTATTGCAAAGGTTTTTTTTTTTTCACACTAAACCAAGTCTAAAGGTTTTGTTCTTTTTAGTCTGCGCACTTGCGTTTGTGACGAATTATCCAGTAGGCCAATTGCAGACCAGTTTGTGTGGTTATATAATCGCTCCTGATGTTTTATTGCCATCCTGTTGATAACGTCAGCTACATAATCCATGCGAAGATCATCGTGAATGGTTTTGTTCCTTACGTACCATGGGGCGCCGACGATTGACCTTAGAGTACTATTTTGGTATCTTTGAATTTTCATAACATTGCTCTTTGCACTGCAGCCCCACAATTCGCATCCATACTTCCATATTGGAGCGAGTAATTGGTTGTATAATAATAGTTTATTTTCCAAGGACAGTTGGGACCGTTTTCCTAATAGCCAGTGTAGTTTGTTAGTTTTGATTCTAAGTTCAGTTTTTTTTGTGTCAATGTGCTTACGCCATGTTAGCTTCTGGTCTAGGTACAAGCCTAGGTATTTAACGTCTTTTTTGATTGGGACTATCTTGTTGTCGATTTTTATATTTTCTGGCTCTATATGTCGATTTGTAAATATTATATGTGTTGATTTATTTTCATTTATTTTAATTCGCCATTTCTTGCACCACGACATAACTTTATTCACGGCTTTTTGTAATTTACTATTTGCTTTTGTTTGGCTTAAATCAGAGCATAGTAGTGCGGTGTCATCCGCAAAAGTTGCCATTAAGGAATTGTCTTCAACCGGTATATCTGCTGTAAAAATAAGGTATAATAACGGCCCCAAAACACTTCCCTGTGGAACTCCTGACTTAATTGGATATATGTCAGATACTTCATCTCCATACTTGATTTGATAGTACCTTTCGTCCAAGTACGATGAAAACAACTCGTAATAGTGATTTGGAAAACTTTTTTTTATTTTATACAATAAACCGTTATGCCATACTTTGTCAAAAGCCTGACTTACATCCAGAAATATGGCATCGCAAATCCTTTTCTCCTCTAAATCAGATTCAATCTGTTGTACCACTCTATGTACTTGTTGGACTGTAGAGTGTTTAGCTTTAAATCCGTACTGATGAAATGGTACTATCTGATATTCATTAACTAAAGGAAGTACTCTTTTTAATAACAGGGTTTCATATAATTTCGATATCACTGATATTAATGAGATAGGCCTGTATGAGGCAACCTCTGTAGGTGGTTTATTAGGCTTCGGTATTACTACTATTTGCGAAAATTTTAATTGCGCAGGGTAGTAGGTTAATCTTAGCATAGCGTTGAATATATATGTTAATAGCAGTAACCCTTTGCGCGGTAACTCATTTAAGATCTTAGCGGTTATTAGATCGTAGCCTGGCGCTTTTTTGGGGTTCATAGTTTTAATTGCAGCCTTAATCTCCCCTGGTGATGCTGGCTTGATAGGAGGATAGACATTAAAGTTATTTTCATTCGTAGGTAGTGTATCGTCTCCAGGATTTGGAGTAAAGACGTTGGCAAGGTGTTTAGCGAATTCTTCCGCTTTTTCTTTATCACTGTGAGCCCAGCTGCCATCACATTTCCTAATAGGGTGGACTGGATTTTTTGGTCTCTTTAAACTTCTCGTTGCTTTCCATAATGAGTACTCGTTATCAATAGGAGATAAGGAAGATACATATTGATTGAAAGTATCATTTTTTAGCTTTTGAAGTAATTGTTTAACCTTTTTTACTTGTTTATTCAATTTCCTCTTATCTCCTGGATGTCTGCTTATTTGCCACCTTATTCTTAATTTACGCTTATATTTTACTTCGTTCAGGATTTGTGTTGGATAACAAATAACTGGTGAAGTTGTTCTAATTTGCGGTGTGTTGTTCCAAGCCGCTTCTTGAATGGTTTTAATAAATTGCTGTAATACGTTTTCTATGTCAAGTTTATTCCGGATTGATACGCGTAGTGTGGTATTTTCTTCGACTTCCTCTCGGAACATTTCCCAATCTGTGTGTTTACTATGAAGTTTTGGTTTGGTTTTTTTAGTTATAACAGTATTGCTTATTATAAGAATCACTGGGGAATGATCAGATGAAAGACCAAACTCTGATTTTGTTAGTATGTGGTTTGAAGCTAGTCCCTTGACTATGAAAAAATCTAGTAAGTCAGGAATTTTTTCTCTATCGGTAGGCCAGTATGTTGGCGATCCAATCGTTGTGATGCTGCATCCGTTAGAATCCAATGATTTCTTGAGTTCTCTGCCTCTAGATGTAATCAGCCTCGACCCCCAGTACGTGTTTTTAGCATTATAGTCGCCTCCAACTATATATGTATTACCAAGAGTACGTAAGAAAGAGTTGAACTGATGATGAAGAATTTTGTGTTTAGGTGGGCAGTACACCGCAGACATTACTATGTTTTTATTTACGCACTGAACTTTTATACTGGTTGCCTGAAGATAGTTTTCTTGATATTTTACAATTTCATGATGTGCTATATTGTTTTTAATTATTATAGCTGATCCTCCATGGGCCGTACCATCCGGATGGGGGGTATTATAAAACGAGTAGCCATTAATATGAAAGTAACTTACATCTGTAATATGGGACTCCGATATTAATAATATATCTATTTTTTCTTGATTCAAATATAATTCTATTTCTGCTTTGCGTTGCAGAATGCCATTAGCATTCCAAGTAACAATTTTTAAAAAGTTCATTTTTTGTTTATTAAGACAGACATGACTGTTTGTATTAGTCCATTTATCATATTATTTTGTTGATTTAGCATCTGGATGAATACATCCTTAATTTCTTTCACGAATTTGTTTAAAATGACCTCGGTATTTGAAGTATTATCATGATAAATATGATGCGGATTACTACTTATTTTATTTTCATTTAAAACTTGGGCGTAAGTAGGATTAGAATTACTTGCATTTCCGTTCAGTGAGTTTTTATTAATTTGAGGAAAATCTCTTTCGTTATATGGAACACCCCCTTGGGTTATTTGTTTTATTTGCGTATTATGTTGTGTTAAATTGTTTACCTTTTGTGCTTTATTCCTCCTGTTTAATATTTCTTGATAAACAGCACATCCCTTATAATTTGATGTATGTTTTCCATTGCAAAGAGCGCAGGAAGCATCCGTGCCTTTATCTTTATCGCATTTGGATGTTTCATGTCCTTGTCCGCATTTGACACATCTAAATGGTCTCGTACAGTACGCTTTTGTATGGCCATATAACTGGCATCTCATACATTGAACTATAGTGCTTTTTTTCCTAGGTTGTTCAAATCGAACCCGGGCGTTTAATAAGTACTCAATATTGTATATATCTTTGTTATTACTGCTAGGTTCGATATCTATGAAAAACAGCGGCAGTGGATGTTTGTATAATCTGTGTTTAATGTTTGCTATATTTCTTACTTGATGTCCCTTTTCGGCCAAAGAAGCTTTTATATCCTCGATTGGTACTGACGGGTGAATATTTTTTAATACAACTTTAAATGGTCGTTCTTCTTTTAATTGATATGTATGAAACGCTGCATTTTCCTTAATTAATATTTTAACTATATCTCTATAGTCTTGGGGGCCTTTAGCGGTCATTTTAATTAGACCATTGCCATTAATAGTTTTATAGCTGAAGGAATCAGAGGGTAAACTTTCTTCAATTTTTTCTTTCAACTTTTGAAAGTTGTTTACACTTGGAATAAATATTGGTGGAGGTTTCATTTCTTTCTTGGGTTCATTTAATACTTGACTGTTGGTAGGGGAGTTTTCTCCATCACCGCAGTGTTCCGTTTGCAGCAGAGAGAATCTATTTTTTGTTATAATTTTAACTTTTTGATCGGGTTCGGGCGAGCACGGATTTATTTCCCTTTGTCTTTTTTTATTGTCTTTATGATAGCTAACAACTTGCCATTCCGGCGTATTTGATAATGTTGTATCTCGGATAATTTTAATTGGGGGTACTTTTGCGGAATCGTTTTTATTATTTTTAGATATCGGCATTGTATTTTGTAAGAGACTATCTTTTGTTTGAATTAGCACATCGGAATTGGTCGTATTTACTTCGCTAAGAATATTACTATCATTATTAGAGCGTTGCTGTTGATATGAATCGGCGGCGCAGTTATTATTAATTGAAAAGTTGTTACCTGGTATCATTTGTGTGTGTGAACCGGAATGTATAGATTTTACTTCGCAGATGCTACCGTCAGTGTCCATCGGTACTTGATAGTCGCTGACTGAATCGGAGTGCGGTGGAACGGGTGTGGTTTGATTAGATTTCTGTTTAGGCTGAACAAGAGCCTTATCAGTAGATTTGGCTTTTTCGTTGCCGAGACGGAGTTTCGGCGGATGTATCATGTCTTCTGCAGCGGAGGAAGGCAAAACTGATAACGAGTACGCGACACGTCGCGCAGACGAATATCAGTGAGCCGAGTTCGCGTATACGAACGAGACGCAAACTTCGATAAAACATATATTTCTGTTTCGCGCTTTAATTATTATATATATATGTATATAAGTAAATCACAGAAATGGATTGCTATAATAATTATCGTAACTATAAAAATGCGGAGTTATACATATATGCCATTGAATTAAAATAGTGACATCTTTGTAGACTACCCGAGACTTGATGGCGTACTGCATAAAACAGGACTCTGGTAGATTTGGATGGTATAAAACGGGCAGCGGATAAATTTAAAAATTTCGGGCAACAGGGAAACATGGTGATCTGCAAAGACTCGGAATTAACGGCAAGAATGAAAACCATGAAGAAACAAAACTAGGCAGATAATGAGCAAAAATTAAGAATTCCTTTGAAATTCAAAGTAAAAATAAACGCGATTCCTTCCGGCAAATAGAAAAAAAGTAAAAAAAAATACTGGACACAATAAAAAATCAAAATCAGAAAACGGCTTATTTATTACGATTTTCTGTGAAAACATAACCGCATTAATTGGCGAGCAGTGGACAAGATCTAGTGGACAAGATAAGCGCAATGTTAGAATAACTTGAAGAAATAGATTGAGGATATTACACCACGTAAACAGGATCACTCGAAATTGTAATTGCCAGTCTAAACGGACACCAAAAAAAGTAATAATAATATGAAAAATAAGATGATACGTAAGTAGTTTATCAATGTTATCGGGGAAACGTTTGGCACTAAATCTACTTAAAATTTACGTAGTTTGCAGACGAAATGGAAAATGGCATATTTCAAGATCGCTTTTTTTCCGGGGAATGATGAAGTCAACCGATGCGGAGGACTGACCCAACATTAATAAAGGATCCTCCGGTCAGTGTCTACTCATCTTAGATCTGAAGATATATCATAAGCGCCTAAGATTCAATATAAACTTTACTGTACATTCTGACCGGCATAAATCATTTAAAAAAAAAAAAAAAAAAAAAAATCGGTCGGTTTCAATGCGATCTACGCTTTTATTTATTTACTGATGTTATCTGACAATCGAAATTTTCTTTTTTTTGTCGCGGTAATTTTAGATAATCAAAAGTCGACTAAAAATAGCTATCCAAGTGTACTTTGTAAAATGTCATAATCATAATAACTATCGCGTGTAATTTTTAAAAAGAAAAACGTGACGAATCGGACCTTTTTCCCCCGATATCTCGACTCGTGGGCCATTTTTGAGTCACTCGTAATAATAATTGCAGGGAGTAGAATTTTAAATTATCAGATAGCACGATGAACGTGGTGAAACCGATTCAAATAAAATGTTTTTTTTTCTCTCTCTTTTTTTTTTTTTAATTAGTTAAGCTAATCAGAATCCACAGCTTGATATTGTATTTTTGAACAAGGGCGTAATTAATAGGCGTTCGTATTTTCAGATCTACAATGGATAGATAGAGTTGGTTCAGTCCGCCGCATCAATTGACTTTGGCTGACCACGGCGGCGATCTTTACTCAAATACTATATCCTATTTCATCGATGAACCAACAATGCAGTAGTAATAATTAAAAATGTTCCCGCTTGTCATCCTGGACCGTCGCAAAGTGATGTCGCACGATATAGCGGTTTGATAAAAAATTCCATTAGATACGTAATCTTGAGGCTACTCTGATAATAAAGAATTACGACATTTTGCGGGAGGTGAGATTTAATGCTTTCAATATATATACATATATATATCTGTTTATTGCACTTGTTGTTTATGTTTATTGTATAGTAAGTAATTTTTTACACCAATTCAAACAATTATTTAATATTTTCCTTCGACTTTAAAATATGAATCAGCATCGCGCGAAACTAGTATTTTTGCCAGTTGGATGATCCCGTGGACGACGCTGCTAAAAAATCGACTCTATAAGATTTATTCCATCCGTTCCTCTAATAACATATTGATACGGATTCGGTATTTGCAGCGCTATGTCTTTTAACGATGTCCGAGTTATAAAAATACTCCCCGAAACGTCATTAATTCACGATCTGACGGACATCGTTCTTTTTAGCCGTCGCTTTGCCTTGTCAAGTATGCTTACTCGGCCAAAACGGAAAATCCCGTGCCTGTTCGTTCGATCAGTTGTACCGGGACGATACACTACACTAGTGTCTGTGTAGTAGTAGTGGTCGAGGACTTAGGCAGTGACATGTGCTTGCGGCGAAAGCGCGCATCCGTACTGCGTGTCGAATGACCTTGAGCCAAAGCAGAGATTTCAAATGTATTCCGCCAAAAGTCAGGCAGGGTAGTTAGTGGGGGGATCTACGCAGAAGTTTCTGTAAGAACACAGTTCTGCGTAGCCTTTGGTTACAGTTTTTAGTTTTTAGTTAATCGTCGATCGTTCGGTGTTCGTGACATATCTGGTCGCTGTCGCACGTGTATCGAAATGAATACGCGCCATGCCGCTTAATTTATTTTTTTTGTTGATTTTGTTAAAAGTTAAATTTTCTGTTATTTTTTTCTATCGTGGCCGAGTACATGTATCAGGATCGCCGTCCTGTCAGTTTTTTTTTTTGTGAACTTTTCCGTCAATTATAAGTTTATTTCTCGGTAAAAGTTTTGGTTATTGAACACGTGGTATCGACTTCGTGATATCTCTAGCGGAGAGAATCCCGCCGCTTCGGGGCGGGATCGAAAACGAATTGTTGTTTATATTTTTTATTCTACTTCTATTTTCTATTTTAAATTACTTTCGATAAAATAAAAGCCTAATGCTCGTATAAAAAAAAAAAAAAAAAAAAAAAAGAGAAGAATCTCGTATGAAAAGAACTTATAAAATGCAATCACGATAAAATATTTGCATTAACGGGAAAATAATAAAAAATCATTTCATCAACATAAACCGTATCAAGTGAACCCCGTAACAGGGACGAAGTCGTAAGTCGTATCAATGGCGCTCCGAAAGAGGGACTCGAAGTAGCAATTCGTATCAAATGGCGTCCGGAACAGGAACAAAAATTTAAATTCTAAAATCACGCAATCTGTATCAAATAGCGCCCGTAAAAGGGACCTAAAATCACGCAATCTGTGTCAATATATAGAAAAAAGATAAAATTTAACAATCGTACCAATTGGGCTGAATATCATCGAAAGTGGCGCGCGGTAAGTACTATAATATCATCGTACAGTATCTCTTTAACACGTGGTCCATCTATACACAAGTACTCCGGATCCTTCGCTACACGGGTCTGTGTAATTTATGTAATTGGGGATGAAGCATATTCCCGTTTAGCCTTGAATTTTCCCAATTACTTCGCTTATAATAATTTCGATCGTATTTGCACGCTAATTCTCATGATTTGGCCGTGACACGAAATTTGCAGAACTTTGGTGTTTTTTGATTTGTTTTTTTCGTAGAATTTGTTTCACGTAATATCCTTCCATCACGTACCTTTCGTTATGAAAATACCGTTTCATCGGCGGTATTTAAATTGTAAAAATTAGAATTCCGACGTAATTTACCGCGTATTTGTCAGTGGCCTAAATAACAACGGGCCGAAAAAGAGAGAGAGAGAAAAAAAAAAAAAATCGTTTGGCTAACACTGATATGTCGCGCGCTGAAATTATTGACAGAAATGCTATGCTTTCGAAAATTCATCGCTAAGAGGGAATTTTACGCGAACGCCATTTTAATTTCGAGCAGACCAGTATAGCGAAGTAGAAGGAAAGGTACGAGAAGGGAAGGGGGCGAGGAATTTTTTAACACTAATAGCTGCCGGTCAGTGGAAGGTGTCGGTGATCGGGCGCCAACCGGCACAGTAATAATGTACATCGAGAACGTCCGGTCATAATGAATTTTTATTAGGAGACGACAGAGCCCGTTCTTGGATCTCTGTGTCATCCGCTGCGAGTTATTCGGGCCAAAAATCGTTCAGCCGTGAACTTGTTTTCCGCTCCAGCGGACATTGTCCGCTATTGTCGCCGGCCATCCTATTAACGCCGACTAGCGCCTCATTTATCTTAATATTTCAAAATCGAAGTGACCGACGCTGCTCCACGATTAGAGCAGCCGTCTGCACCGTTCGTCATAATTCCTCATCGGTACCGTTCAACGCGTCACCATTAGCATCTGATATGGCCAACAACTTTTCCAGCGAGCCGCCGCACTTTGCCGGCGAATCTGCAAAGAATCTGCGCTGCCATCGGCATTAACGGCCGACGAACTATTTAAGGAAATCGCCGAAAAACGGAAAATGCCTGTTTAATTGAACAGATAACGCGCGTGCGCGTGCATGCGCACTATTATCGACGGCAAGGACGGTCATTTATTTTCCCATCGTAACACGGAATAATCGAACGACGAGTTTAGTTGAGCGGAAAATGCTGCGTCGACAATTTTAGCATGTAAAACCGGTCGATATCCGCGAGCGATATATTTCGTGCCATATGTTCGCGAACATGCCCAAGCCAAGTATTGGAAGTACGCGTCGAATAATAAATAATACTGGCGGGTAGCGCGGTGAACTAGTGGTTAAGCTCGGTTCCCAAGTCGGAGGTCGCCAGTTCGAATCTCGTTTCGAATCCAAATCGCTCTCAGGTTTAACCAGCCTGAAATAATATCTTGGGTATTAGATAAATTCTTCGGGGGAAAGTGTAATAGGGACCATGGAGAGAAAGAAACTCGCTCCCCTATTTCATTAGTGTCATTGGACTTGGTGAATTGTGAGAAGCCTAATTATACTCTTCTTCTTCTACTTCTTCTTCTTCTTATTTACGCCGTCTAGTAAGGTTATCTTTATTTTGTCAATGACAGCATTATTTCTAATCCTTTTGTGAACATCAGCACCGTCGGAGTAGGTTTGCTCCCCGCTGTACTTCTTCCTACGCTTCCTTTACCAACAGTTTTTTTCGCACAACATCAGTTGTAGTGAGTGATACTTTTCATTATAATTTAAGGAACTTGTAACCGCAACTTTTTTATTCGGAAAATTTTTTATTTATAAATTTAAAACTGAATAAGCGACATATTTCAGGATCACAGTCCCATATTGTCACCATGAATATGGTGCTCCCGAAACATTTTAAATTTATAAATAGAAAAATTTTCCGAATAAATAAGTTGCAATTACAAGTTCCTTAAATTGAACTTTTCGGAAAACGAAAAATGTTTCATCAAGAATTTAATAACAACTTTTCATTACGATGAATCTGACCGTAATAATTCAACTTACGTCCTCTGGAATAGTCAGCAGTAATTCTGTTTCTTTTGACATTCTACTTTAGACTTCCTCGTTTGTAATGCGGTCTGCCCGTGGAAATTCTTAACATACGACGATACATAAACACTTGAAAGGACTGCATTTTTTTCTCCTATACAGCCGGAAGTGTCTCCATCTTTCAACTCCATATAACAACACTGTGAATACGTAACACTTAACCAACCTCATGCGTTACTCTGTAAATCAATATTTTTGCTAGTAAGCAATTTCTTCGTTGAAATAAGGGCAGTTCTAACTTTCCTTATTCTCGTTCTAATCGTAATATTTAGACCGGTTTCTTCACGGAACCGGGTGCTCCCAAGTATTGAAATTTCATCACCCTTTCAATTTTTTTCAAACCGATATGTACATATATTTCCTGCAGACGTATTCGTATCTCGCCTACATTTGTTTTCCACCATCCATTTCGTTTTGGACGCATTTATTTCCAGCCCATAACTTCGGTTAACTTCATGAACCCGCGTAAGCAACGAAGTTAAAATAATAAAATGAAATAATCTCATCGAATAAACCGATAAGAAACAATTGCCGCTACGAATTAGCAGGAACGCGGAAAGACGATCACTCGTCAAACATCGAAACTTAAACCCATCTATTTAATCCTTGTGTTCGCAACCGGGTGCCCACCACGTAGCATTTTTGAATGTAACTTGGTCAAAAGTAGGAATTTTGGCAAAAACCTCCGGATCGTCGTCATTTAACTCGATTGTAAGCGGGTAATTTGTTTGGAATAAAAAAAAAAACGAAAATTACTAAGTAAAAATCGAGTGTTATAGATACATCACGGACGCACCCGGGTACGAACCCACCCCGAAAGAAAAAAAAAACTTTTGGATTATTGATTTGGGATAGTTTTATTTAATTTTTATACATCGACTGTGTTTTGGAATAGTAAGGAATACAAAAAAAAAAAAAAAAAAAAATGTGGAAAACTAATTAGCCGCTGCATTCGTGACATTCCGCGAAGGTTGTAGCATGTTCATCGCAAACAGGTTTGGTTGTAATCGCAGCATGCCTTTCGAGTCTTTCTCCTTCACATTATTGTTGCTTTGTAGCAAATATGACAGGAGCCATTGACTTTGATCCTCCTTGACTTATCATCTCGATCCCTAGCAGGACCCGGAGCGACTTCAATGAGGTTTATTTAATGCCAGCTCACTTTCAATGGCGATTTTTGTGCTGTAATTTCGCATTATTTGAACGTTTTGCGACCGATTTTTAATTTCTTATTTTGGAAGTTCTTCACTCAATTGGCGCATGAATAATTGTCGTTGGTTTGTTCTCCTCGGAAGCATCTTGTTGTTTTCGTAATAAATCAAATAGGATGCGAGTGAACTAATATTCAGCATGTTGAATAGCTACCGGCCATCTCAGAGTACGACACGTTGTCTAGTGTATCGAGATTTGATCCATGGTATCAGCGACAGTTTTATACTTATTGTAGTATGTTAGAATGTGAGGTTTTTTACTGTCATCATTTACGGCAGTATCGGAATGCATAGTCGACAACAAAATAGTTCAGAATGTTCTAGAAAATTTGGTTGTAAAAATGTGAGAATGCGTGAGAAGATTGTTCGAATGATATGTTATAAATTAATTTTCAACAGTCAGTCGTGCTCTGAACGTCGTCGCGATCGATTTTGCTCCGCCGAACCAGTCAAACTCTTGGTGATTTTTTTTACTTTTTTTTTTTTTTATGTACGAAAATTACACATTAGCGGGAAAAAAGGAGTCCTAAACAAATGGTTCCCGGAACAGGTACAGCATAATCGGTGAGTTAATAACAATTGGCGTGCGGAAACAGGGACATTTAGGATTCTCGTAGAATATCAGTTTTTATCAATAGTGACGTCTATTAATAGAAATAAACGTTTAGAAAGCTATTTCAGGGTTGTAGTATTTGAAAAACGGAGAAAAATAAGAGGGTGGTACCCGGGTACCCGTGTGCGTAACAACGTAGGTAAAGTTGGATGCGAACACAAGAGTTAATTGTAAATGATTCTAAAGGTAGGCTACATTTTCATCGTAACTTGTTACTGTTTACAGTTTTTAAATTGTATACTTAAGAATGTTTACATCTGTGTGGAGATAACGTACGAACATTATTAGATCGTACAGCTCGACGTGTAAAAATGGAAGGGCCATGAAGAAAGCTTTTACTAATACAGTTAGCTATTTGAGTCTTCCATAATTCTATTTTATTTAAAAAATTATTATTATTATTATTACAAATTAAAATAAACATGAAAAAATACACATTTCATCATAGACGAACTTGGTTTTCCTTTTGTCTTTTTGCGTCCACTTTTAACGAACAAACACGTGCACAAAGACTCATCATTTTCCAAACCAAAAAGTAGGGATTTATAGAACTCCCATAAAAGGAGCTGACAAAGTATGCCGGGAAGGGCAATGCCAAATGGTAATTAAATAGTATAAAACTGGCGATGGATAATAATGACTACGGAAGAACCGAATTAATGGTTTTAATTAGAATGTTTAAAAAAATCATCTGAAAAAGAAAAAAAAAAGGAAATTTGAAAGTAACGTACTTTTATCATACATCCAATTTTAAAAAAATACGCAGAAATTTACATAAAAATTAATTCAGACCGATCTTTTTATCTGTTCGGAAAGCTAACATTAATACGAGTATGTTTGACGTGAGTTTCACCGAAAATAATAACGCGGTTGAATTTATTATACACCTTTTTATCGTAGTTCATTTGTACCCAATCACATACGGCAGGCAGATTACCGTAATAGTAATGTTTAATAAATGCTGCGCGCGGTAACTACTAGGTTGCAAGCGCAATCGTTGTTTTTTCATCAGAACAGTTACACCTGTAACTATAATGTCTTTTCTGAAGTTGAATGTTTGCTCTTTAACAACATGTAAAGTTTCCGTGATTGCTATTAGTTGATTGCTAAACCGCGTCGGTGTCCAGTAGAGACAAAACTGGAAATTAATTAATCTTACGTTAAAAGTACTGCAAACAGCTAAAAGGAAGTGAAGAAAATTGGTGAACCGAGAAAGCGCCATAGACATATAACTAACGATGGTGTTCAACAGCCTTACTTAAAATATTTGATTTATATCAGTGTTACGACGATTACTATCCACCCTCATCGACATTGTAATTATTTTGACATATGTAACTAATGGTATAATAATATCATTTGTTAACGGTTTCGATTGACAAGTCTAAATTTAGTTTGGCCAATCTAACGCTTTTATAGTCGGCAATCTTTTTGTCCCGTTCTACTCTCGCTTTCAGATTTTATGAGTAAATGATTACGATAAACACCCATTCTGTTATCGTCTTGATAGTTTGATAACGATGTTTTCGGTTGTTCGTTTCCGTTGTTGTCTTGCCAGTTAACAGTTGTGTTCCGACTTTGTCGTCATCGATTTAATCAACTTCATCGCAGCCGATCAAACCGGTTGAGATCGTTCCCATTTATCTCCTCTTAATTTCGTCTACCGTCTGTTTCAGTTTCATTTTATTATTTCGATTTTATTCTCAGTTTACTCTAAAAGATCGCTTACGTTATTCAGTGAATGTTTTATTTAATTTTGATTTTACTGATCGTTTTTTTTTTTTTTGCTCTTTCTATTTTTTTCCTGATCCTTTTCTCCGTTGTGTACATTTCCTCGTTCAGGGAAATCTCGTATTTTTTCCTCGTTAGATGAGCGCATCTAAAGGGGTCTTCCCCAAGCCCAGCTAAAAATATTAAGCCACCGTCCAACTTATTCGTAAGTATGAACGTGGATAATATCTCGAAACGTAAGTTGGCTGATCCCATTTCACTTATTTCCTCCTTTCAATCAAAGGAAATCAGGCTTTCCCAGGCCGATTTTGCTGCATCCGCTGCTTCATTTGTTCCCTAACACCTTAGTAACAATAACGAGAGCAATACTACTAATCATGGTAAGAATATTAATGCTAACAATAATAATACTAATAGTAATAATAATAATCAAATCAAATAAATCTTGTATTATTATTATTATCAGAAATTCTACAAATGCGCAAAATAGCGTGAGCAGAAGAAAGAAAATGAAAAAAATTTGAATAATGGTTTACAACATCAAGGTATACGAAATAAATCTACATAAATAATTAAAGGACGAATCTTAGATATAAAATCAAATCGAGAAATTAATAGAGAATTGTAAAGTTAATAAAACATTAAAGTTTGTTTTAAATTTAACCGAAATTACAACATTAAATAGTAGATGATGAGCACGTCAAACTTTAAATCAATTAAACATTTACGTCTCTTCTTACAGTTTTTAAGGTTTTCTTTGAGCTAATCCGGTAATAAGTTATTAAGTAGCCGTATAAATCATGTGTATCTTAGAGTGGTATTTATTAAAACGAAGTACTACCGCTATTTCCCTACCACAGCTTTTAGTTTTACCCTCCTTAAATAAAAATGCAAACTCCTCTTTATTTTTAAGTATAAAAAGCAATACTTGAGTTTTATGTAACATACTAACAATTTAAAAAAATATACGTGCAATCAGTACTATTGTCTTTATTTATAAATATCCTCTTTTGCAAAATATCCAATTGTCTTCTATTATATTCAGCTGCTTTCCCCCAGTGCATTAATCCATAGGTAAAAACCGGTCGGTACAAAGATTGATATAGTCGATGTAAGCGGTTCCTTTTAAAAAATTCTTCCAGGTAATAAAAAATGTAATTTAGCTTCCTTAATTTCTTTTCCAAAAAACAAGTGTATGTTTATTCCACGCTAACCTGCAATCGCGTATTAAGCCTAAATATTTAATATCACAGGCTCTATCTATATACACATAGTTATTTATCATATTTTTTATATCATCCTACTGATACCGTGGTGAGTTACTATAAACCATGAATTTTGTTTTCTTTAAAGTAACTATAAGCCTATTGTTGTTAAACCAGTTGAGTAATCCATTTACCCCAATTCGTACCTGTTGTTGCAAAATGTGGATATAACGTAAACATTATCAGCATAAGTAAATATTTGGTCCGGTATGTTAAAATCACATAAACAATTTACATCTATATTAAAAATAGAAGTGGACCCAAAATACTTCCCTGCGGTACCCCACAATTTTGAGTAACTTTCTTACTGTATACTTTGTTTATTTTAGTTTTGTACTTTCTTTGAAGAAGGTAAGATTCAAATCAATCGTATATTTTACCCCGGAAGCTCGATGAACGATAATATTTTCAATAGAATTTTATGATCAATTATATCGAAAGCTGTACGCAGATCAAAATAAACGGACAAACAGGATTTACCACTCTCTGAACTATTTGCTATACATGTGAAATATGCTTAAATAATTCTGCGTCAGTTCCCTTGTAGGAACCCATATTGATCGACACTGAAAAATTTCCTTTCATGCAGAAAACCTAACATCCTGATTTTGATATATTTCTCAAAAATTTTTGAAATGGTTAGTAAAATACGTATCGGTCTGTAATTCAATAATTCACATTTATCTCCACTTTTATATAAACTTTAGAATGTCTGGAAATTTTCCCAACTTAATAGATTCATTAAAGAAATATGTTAACGGTTTAACGGAAAATTCCCAATTGTCTCTTATTAAAAATATTGAAATACAATCAGCTCCGAATGATGATTTATTAGGAAGCGATATTAATGCATAACTTCACTTTCTATTAACTCTACAAAACCGAAGGTCTGAATAACTGAGGTATTGACAGTAACAGGGTGGAATATTAGAGAACATTCGTTCTTAACCAGATTATTTACAGAATTTAAAAAATAATTATTAAAAGACAGGCGATCTCATATTCATGCCCAATTACAGCCAATTTTTTTGTCTTTTTTCTTTGTTTAACGAATTACATGCTCTTTGGTGCCTAGTAATTTTTTAACTAATCGCCAGTACTCTTGCTGATTATGTCCACAATTATTTAATATGGTGTTATGTCGCGATAGCCTAGTTGCTAGAGCGCTTGACTTCCGATATGACGGTCACGGGTTCGATCCCGAGCGACGACGAACTTATTACAAAAATTAAATTAAATAAATAATCGCTAATAATCACATGGAAGGCAATGGCAAACCACCACGTACAACATCATATGCGCGCTAGGTCAGTACACAGCAGACCCACACCGGACGGACTGCACTTGTAGCGCGATGACAAGCGGCTACTGTCAGTTCCGAATGTAGTCTTGCGTGTGTACACCTGCGTTGCATATTACAATTGCCTGCTACACAACCTATATCTGTACAGCTAAATGTACGAATAGGTTGCGCCAACGCGCTATGTAGCGTTCGTCACCTGAAGAAGAATAAGTTGTTATAATAACCTTTCTTAGCTGCTCTAACTAACTTTTGCACCTGCCTTGATAACTTTTTGTATTTTGAAAGTAGAGTATCACTGTGATCTGTAGACTTCATTAACTTATGCAAATTATTTTTTTTTTTTACTCGCGGTATTTAATATTTCATTAGTTATCAAAGGAGTCCGTTTTCATGTATGCTGTTTAATTTTTTTTCTTCGTTTGCTGCCCTGAACAAATTTGATAACTATGCCAATGAAATTGTTAAATTTGGTATCGATAGAATCACGCTCATTGTATAGAACATTTAGTTTAACATCGAATAACATTTTCCGAAGAAGTGCTTATCTACAAAAACAGTGACGGCTAACGTAATTTAACATCCGTAGAGAAACACTTATAGCGCTATGATCTGAGAACCGAACATCCAGTACTTCAACCACAAGACTGGAATTTAATTTATTACTTTCAAAATAAAGCATACGTTTTCAGTTTTTTAAACTATTATTTTATTATAAATATTAACATTACATAATTGTAATTTCTATGTAATGTTACCGTAGTTTGTTTTATATAGGTAATACAGAAATGAATAATACTTTGAGAGTATGTAATTGTTTTAGATCTATTGAGCTACAGGCGCGCTGATGAAAATATTTTCCAGGTTTGACGAAATCTTCCTCAGGTATCCCTCCTAAATGCCATCAGCACAAATAAAATTAATCGCGGTAGTTTATGGAAGGGCATCTTCTTCTTCTTCTGGTGCCCTACGGGCATAAGTATATAAATTAAAGGGGAGCTGGCATATTTAATCGACGCGGTTTACTTTCTTTGTGAGCGAGTCGCATTGCGAATGATCGCTTTGATAGCAGTCCATTCATAAGTGTACAAGATCTGTTCGGAAAGTGCCCGCTTATAATTTTGAACCTGAGCTCGCTATGGTCTTTGAGTGAGCGTATCCTCTGAAGTATCATTCTTGACAGTCCAGAACTCGCTGCCAGTGTTTTTTCCATTTTGACGTGAAACGTCTTTAAAATTGCTCGTGAAACGGAATCGCGCAACGTTTAAGTTTTATGATTACTGTGGTAAATATAAATTAAACGTAAAATTTTATTACGAGCGCTTGAAAATTAATTTAAAATTTGTCAATCGCATACAAAAACGTTAATAACACTACAAAGTCTCGAGTTTACAGAATGTTAACAAAATATTAATTTTGTATAAGCGAGCTTTCAGTTTTATGTTTATTTTTTTAAATATAAATTAAAAGTAAAAATTTAAATAAAATGATTACCCTATATACTGTCAATAATAAACTCTAGACGACATTTTATTAATTTCTTGCGCAAGTAAATACACCGCGTTCTGCTAGTTTTTTATTTATATGTAAGCTTCGCTGGTAACTTCGTAAGTTCTGAATGGAATTGCTAATTTATCTGATGCCGGTTCCGCAAGTACCTCTGCCACAGCTGTGGGTACTCCAATGTCCAGCGCCGAACGATCGAGACGATTTCGGGAGCGTCGCAGAGCTGCCGATTTCGCGACAACTCTTGCCCTTGCCCTATTAGACGAAACGAGTGAAGAGACTACCCATACATCTGCTAAGAATGGCTCCCAACTGGGGCGTGGAAATATCTGTCGAACGAATGCAATGCAATAGTATTGGAGTGCAACAGAAGAGCGCTTTAAAATGATTTTCTAAACGAATTCATTTGGTTTATCTTGCAGCGTTTGTGATCGACTTTGGTTCAACAGAGATCTAAAGAAGGTGAACGCTCGCAATATTTGTTTCCTTCAGACGAAATTCCCAAGAGAAAATGTAGCGACATTTTGGTTATGCGGCACTTTCGGTAAGTTGGTAGATGCCAATAAAATCCCAACGCTCTCACGCTTAATCAGATTTCGATATCCCCCAAAGCCTGACGGGCTGCCGACGCTTGATCCTATTAGTATTCGGTTGATTTCGCCCCGTTTACCATTTATGCAAATTCGTAGACTGCGGTACGAAGGTAATTTTAGCGTAGTCGGCCAGGTGATCAATGTACCTGTCGATGTAAATAATACGGTACAGCAACTACTTAAACCGATATAGGCGTTTCACGTTAAATCAACGGCCCTATACCCCAGCACAGCCGCAACCATTTTTTTTAAGCCATTTTGGTACACACTTTTCGCAATGCCCACCAACTTTTGCGACGCATTATGTTTTACACTTTCAACATCCTTAAATTTTCTACCTTTCAAGTGGATTTTCAATTTTGAGAGTAGCAAGAAGTCGCATAGTGCTGTGCCATGACTGTGGGCTTACCAAACCTGCGAGATGCCGTGTTTTACCAAATAATCTTGAACAAGATGCGAACAGCGTGCTAGTGCATTATCGCGATGGAGCATCCAATTGTCGCTTGCCTAGAAATGAAGTCGTTTTCTCCTTACTGCATACCTTCTCAAAGACTTCAGGCTGTTGACATGAAGATAATTCTTTTCCATTTTTCCCGATTCCTGGCTGTATGAATTATTTCTCCTGTCGAATGGTTTGTCCAACTTTTTTATGTTTTCAAACCATGTCTCGTATTCCTCCTGCCAATCCATCCTTTTTCTTCGATCTGCCCAAGTAAAATTGTCCTCCTCAGTAGCTGATATTTAGGGCGACGTATTATATGTCCCATGTATTCTAGTTTCCTCTTTTTTATTGTATTCACCAGTTCCCGATTTTTGTCCATACGCAGTAGTACTTCTGAATTTTTTATCTTCTCCGTCCACGAGATCTTAAGCATTTTTCGGTAGCACCACATTTCGAAGGCTTCCAGTTTTTTATCATTGTCGTTTTCAGTGTCCATGTCTCACATCCGTATAATAGCCTCAACCATATGTAACATTTCAGAACTCTCAATTTCAGTGATATCTTGAGGTTCTTAGTACTTTCTTCCAATTACTGAAAGCATCTCTTGCTGTCTCTATGCGTATCTTTATTTCTTCTTCCGAGTCTGCCTTCCCATTTATCCAGCGTCCCAGATATTTGTACCGGGCCATTTTTTCAATGTTTCTTCCGGATAATTTGAGCTGTATATTGCCCGATCTTTCTTTGATACTTATCACCATTTTTGTCTTTTCGATGTTAATTGAAGACCCGTATCTTTTACTTATTTCATTGACACTATTTAAAGTCTTATATCTCAGTTATCTAAACCAATCTGTTCCAACATTTGTATTAGCTTATTATGGTGTACTCTATCGAAAACTATTTCAAAGTTAATGAAGCAAGTATACACTGGTTTGCGAAATTCTATCGGGAATTTTGTTACGGACGTATCAGATAAAATTAAAATCGCCGCAATAGCCTAATTGTTAGAACGTTCGACTTCCGTCATAGAAGTCTCGGGTTCGATCCCGGGCGAAGACGGAAGTTATTACGAAAAATTAAATAAAAATATTCTTCGCTATTTTACGTGGAAGGTAATGGCAAACATACATACCATCATATGCGCGCTAGTTTAGTACACAGTAGACACACACGGGGGACTGCATTTATATAATGATATAAATCAAACGATTACTAATCAATTCCGAATGTAGTCTTGCATGTGTGCACTCGCGTTGCATATAATAATTGCCTGCTGCACTACCTGTATCTGCACAGCTGAAATGCGCGAGTAGGTAGTTGCTAGCGCTCAGAAGCTGAGTATAGCACTATGATATGTGATATGAATGAAACAAGTGTTGAACATTTGTGGAGTAATATTTTATACAAATGATAATTCGAATGAGAAAATTATTGATATTCGTTATTCAATATATTAATCATTGACTCGTCAATCGTGAATTATTATTCATTATTTTTCAATGATTATTGGAATAATTTGATTGGCTGCTGTTTGTTCTAGTGGTATGATACTTGGAAAATGTGTAGAGAATTCAGTTCAAGACCGATGTTGGGACATTTATTTTGCTGTTCTTTTTTAATTTTCTGTATTTCATAATTTCATTCGTAGTTAACGTTGTTTAATATGATAGCGCCAATTTTTAGAATTCCGAATATACACCTATAATGAGATGAGAAACGACGAAAAAATTAAACAAAAAATTTCATAATTTAGAAACGGTTTCACTTGTAAACTTCAAATTTTGCATATAATTCACAATATTAAACTTCTCTTTCAGACGGCGTACAATTTTAGGACAATAGATTACCTCTGGGAAAACATCAAAAATATGTAATGTGGAATTAAAAACGACCTCAAAAACCACCCTTAAAACATGTTCATAGCTCGCCACCGAGTAACCGATTAAAAGTATAACAATTCAAAATGTGCAATATATGAAAAATAAAAATTTCCCAACATTCGTCCTGAACTCGAGTCTCAGCATGACGTTTGTCGAACATCATCGTACCTCTAGAATCGAGACTATATAACAGTCCACTAAATCCTTCAAATAATCTCTAGCGAATAACGATTGATTGAATAACAAATAATCGAATGACGAATAACGATTAATATCAAATAACACGAATAATCATCAATCATATAGCCGTTAATCGAATAACAATTTAGTCGTTATTCATTATTCGATTATTAGAATAAAAATTACCAGACTCCGAACGCAATGAATAAGAAAAAAGGTTGCTACTTTAAGCTTCAGTTAAAGATAAAAAGAAAAAAAAAACGAGCCAGCTTTAAGGCATATCAAGAGATACAGTATAAGCGAAAAAAAGTATGTGAATGTTCTTAAATAAACTTAATTAGCACAAAGATTAAAAATAATTTTACTCTCAGATTTCAGCGTTTAGGCTTTTGTTATTTATTATATCGATAAAAAAAAATAGCGAAAGCAATAAAAATTCTATTTTCACTCATTTGTTTACATTTAATTTCAAGAGTTTCGTTTCGCTAGAAACCGTATTTAAATTGTTACGTGAACATTTTTCCTCGGTCGCTTCCGGTTCGGTTGTTCGTATAGCAAGGGGGGGGGGATCCGTAGCTTCTTGAACACTTTGAGCGCCTTCAAAATTTCCAGTACAAGATAGAAAGGAGAAAGCGGCGTTTTGAGTACCACTCTTATACACCTGGCCAACGAATAATAATCTAGCCGTTGATTTTTATTTTTGTTTTCTGTTTCATTTTCTGCGAATTCTGCCTTTTCCTATTTTCTGATGTTTCACATAGTTTGTCTTACACTCGCGAGCCGTTGTTAAGGTTTTTAAGGAACAACATCGTTTTATCGTTTTTAAGATGGGCATTTTTAAGAAATCTGCCATTCACCACGCAAACGGTATCATAAAAAGATTCGTTGTTTTTCGTCTCTTTTTCACATTAAGCGTTGTACTCTGTATACTACTTCCTCGATTGCTCGCTTTAAACAATTCCTAATTGTTCGACGAACCTCGTTGGCAGGACGACAAATTAACTGCGATTTGGACTATACATACCCTTTCTAGCCGATCGTTTGTTGCATATTGCCGGAATAAAAGGGAAATGAAAAAAAAACCTTAATGGACCGTAATTAATATTTGAAACGCCCTAATGGACTGGACGGCGACCGGCTTTAGTTGTCGGGCATAAAGTTGTTGCGTAAGAGAAGTTGGAACTTGCGCGCCTACCGGATGCGATTTATTCGTCCAAGTTTCCAGCTTTCGTTTGAAGATGCGTCTGCCCTAGAAAATTATTATCCGGAGATTGCAGCATCGAAACTTTCAGTTTTACTCGTGAAGATTTCAACCGGAAAATATGTGTTCGGTTTCATAGATGAACGGTAACATGAAGACGGGCGGTCGCCAATGGCGTTGCTCGACCGCTGAAGATCGATTTCAACCTCTTCTTAATCATTAACGATAATCCCGCTTAAGAGCCCTTGTTGCTGAACTTCTAATGCATTCCGGCACTGACCGCCACTAAGTTCCGAGTTCTCCGAGATTTCGCCGAAATGAACTTTCGCCGCGCAACATGACGAAACGGTGTAACACAGTGACAAGTTCAATTACCGAGCAATGCGCATAGGGCAAAAGTTAATTTGTTCCATTTCCACGTTTCGGACGGTTTTTCCGGTTCTCTTCCTCGTTCTTCGTCGTGCCTGTCGTTTTTATTATTCGTTTTATGTTTTAGTCTTTTGCCTTTTATTCGTTTCCCGTCGCTTTCGTAGCTTTTTTATAATGAGAGCGTGAAATGTTGTCCGGATTCTCGGTATGTGTCGTTGTGTGTCATCAAACTTTTAATATTAAAACTTTTGTCATTACGACTATCGAAACGAAATGAAGAAGCTGCCACATTTTCGCGATTAACTTCGGCGCAACGTCTGAAATTTCAGCGGCGAAAAACTCGTTTTCTACGTCCGAATTAAAATTACCCGATAAAACGTCGTAAAAAGTGATTAATGTGTGGATATTTTTTGCGCGACATTGCCATCCGCCTCTCGCCGATATTTTTCTAAATGTTTTATAGTTAACAAAAAAACGAAAATAACCTTTAGTTCGACTAAATAAATTCGCGCGGAACCGTTATAGTGACTAGATCTTTTTCCTTTTCCTAATTCTCTCTTTTTTTTTCCATTTTTTCGATTATTATTATTATTTTTAATATTTTGTTAATGTTTACCTGATCCGAATGGCGTATTATCGACCGTTTAAACATAGAACGGAAAAAAAAAGTAATTTTTCCGAAAATTCACAGCATTTGAATAGGTGATTTAAATCGGCGCCTCTTCGAGGATGGCTATTTACACGTATTATGTCGGCAAGATTGAACTATCAGATTAAACTGCTGAACTGAACTACAGGATTGAACTACCGGATCAAATCACCAGACTATATTCGGCAGATTAAGCCTTGTCTGTTTCCCATAGACGTACAATTTTCGGCGTCGACTAGTCGGAAGTGGAATAATGAGAAAAGTAGTGCCAGGCGTCACAATCTGTATATTATGTGACATCGAAGAAATCAACTATTTCCCCTGGCCTAGCCTTGTATTCAATCTGTGACGTTGACATTCTCTTCAAATCTAGAATTTAAGTGAATTTAGGAATAATTATCGCATAGAGACAAAGCAGCTAATAAAATGCGATAATTATTTCTAAGTTTACTTAAATTTTAAAAGTTTATCATCGCTTTCTCGATTCTAGATTTGAAGAATCAAGAGAATGTCAACAAACTGAACACTAGAGACGGTAAGCGGTCAGGGTAAATGGTTGATTTCTTCGAGGTTATTAAATGTAGATAATTGACATCTATCTGGCGATAATACTCTCGTTATTCAACTTTTCGTAATTTTGTAATTCCTTGCCGTGTTTCTAGCCTAAGTTGCTATATATGATACGAAAAATAAATAAATAAATAAATAAAATAAAATTCAACTTTTGACCAGTTGATATCCAAACGTCTATGAGAAACAGATGCGGTTAAATCTGATAGTTCTATCCGACAGTTACATTTCAATCCTGCGGATAATAATAAATAACCATTTTGAAGGCGCTGATTTAAATCACCTCTTCAACTGCCGGGAATTCTTAAAAATATTATTTTATTTACTCTTGGTCGCTAACGGGTTTAAAAACTTTAGAAAGGTCGGTATAATGCGACTATTTAAATTATTCGGGTTAAGCATAAAATAATAATAATAATAATTAACGAAAAAACGATTTTTTTTTTTTTTTAAATAGCCTTTTATTTATACACTAAAAAGAAGTACAAAATAATTTTATTAGTGTGCGACTACCAGATGCGCGTATCTTAACATTAAAATTTGAAACTAGAAAATATTCTGAAAAATGAAAGCGGGGGCCGCAGTTACAAAAATATTCGGTGCGTGTGGTATTGTGATGCACAACAATGGAACAACATTAAATAGTGATTGTAGTTTTGACTTAGGATGTATTATAATATTAATATTTAATTATTAATCTGCGGCCCCCGCTTTTATTTTTCAGAATATTTTCTAGTTTCAAATTTTAATGTTAAGATACGCGTATCTGGTAGTCGCACACTAATAAAGTTATTTTGTACTTCTTTTTAGTGCATAAATAAAAGGCTATTTTTAAAAAAAAAAAATTATTATTTTTACTTTTTTAGTCTGAACTTTTTACTATGTATTTCAATAAAAAAAATAAATTTAGAATGGTATTTTATTTTTCTTTATTTTATTCAATATATTTTTTTTTTTTACTTTTTTATTGGGCTTGTCAGCTACGGACGATTACCCATCAAGAAGGAAGAACGTAGGACAAAAGGAAACTGAGGACACTAATATCTTCATTACATGACATTTCCAGAAATTCGTGTTATATATTATTATTAAATAATGTACCGCATTCTTTCAATTATATTGTCTTTTGTTCTTCATACAATACATACGGAATCCTCAGCACATGAAACACAATGTTTGACTAATAGAGCGATCTTTCCATTAATATATTACATGACTGTAAAAAAAAAAAAAAATTGAAACTTTCGAGCTTTCGGCGCTTCAAGGGTCCGATTTTAAAGTTGGAAACCCAAATGTTCCAAAATAAATAAATACACAAGGATGCGCATTTTTTTTAACCTTGTTCAAAATTTTTAGCTATAAACCTGAGCCATAAGTGGGAGCTACACGTCCTTTTTTGTGCTTTTTTTAATTTTTAGTAAATTTCGAATGTTTCGTTAAGAAAATTAAATACGAGTTTGCTCCCAACAAATAGATATCATATGCCTGGAAAAAAATATATTTTTTTCCAAAAGTTCGAGCTTTCAAAGCTCCGAGGGGCTAATTTTAAAGTTGGAAACCTAGATGTTCCAAACCAAAGAAATATACGTGCATGAGCATATTTTCAACCTTGTTCAAAATTTTTAGCTATAATACTTGCGTCGCAAGGAGGGAGAGCTGCATATTAGATCTCGAGCTTTTTTGAACTTTTCGTAAAATTCGAAAGTTTCATTAAAGAAATAAAATATGAGTTTGTTCTCGACAAATAACGGTCTTTCCAACGATATGCCCGAAAAAAAAAATATTTTTTTCTAAAATTTCCCTCAGTTCGGCGCCCCGAGGGTCTAATTTTGAAGTTGGAAATCCGGATGTTGCATAATATTGTATTGTCATCTATAACAAGAATTTCTGCAAAAGGACACTTTTTTAATTCATCGGGAAGTAGGTGAAAAATTGTTCTCAAGATTCCCCCCAGACAGACAAAATGACAGATAGACAGGACAAACCGAGTTAAATAAAAGGCTATAAAAGGGAAACAAACCTGTCTCCACCGTACTAAAACGATTCCAAAAATTTATTCATTCAGACTAAAGGTTATTTTGGTTAGTAGGTGTTTTTTTTTGTTTTGTTTTCCTTTCAATTTTGACGTGGTTAAAAAGTGCATTCGTACCTCTTCGAAGTACAATTTATCATAACCGGACACGGTGAGCGGCGACTATGGTGCGGTTATCCTGACCCTCTAAAACAGTACATTAACTGCTAATAGATTCGCCTTTTTCGGACTATTTTCTGGATTGTCAATTGCTCCGTTAATGCATGTCTTAAACGCAAACACTGAAAAACTGTTCATTGACTGCAAAACGTTTAATGTTTCGTTTCCATCATTTTAGAACGTCGCGCATAATGAATTTCATTATCCGAATACCGAAACGCCGGTTGAAGATTTTCAAATATTTAAAGAGTGCCAATAGTGCAAATCAACCCGCAGCATTATTGAAAAAATAAATTCTGCAATAAATCGATTTCGAAAAAAAAAAGTTAATATTCATCTAGAAAAATAAATTAATTTATTCGTTTATTATTGCGTTTTTATTTTAATTTTCTTTATTACACCATTCGCTTTCGGATTCGGATGTAAGCCTAGAATTTCGTTCTTTGGAATTGCTTCATCGTTCATTATGATGTTTTCAAATATAGAACATTTGTTAAATAAAATGGTCAGCGGCAAACAGTGACTCTCTAATTGCTGCTTGAATACTGCAGTTTACTAACGGAGGTTTTTGGTCCGTGATATGTTTTTTTGACCTTTACCTTCTCGTCCATCAACTTTCTCTTGTATTATTAGCTTCAATAGTTGATATTTTCCTGCTCCTATCGTATGTCTGAACTTCACTCTTATGTGCAGGTTTAATGATTTATTAAAAAATGGTTTCATTTTATTGCAGTTTAGTTCCTGTTTGGAAAATTATGATTTGATTTTATTTCAAAGACTCTTGCGAGACAAACTTTATCGACAATTTGACTAGATCCGAACATAAAGAATTGTAGATCTTCTTTTTTCTATACTAGTTTTCTACGTATTTGTTGAGTTTTTAAATGTTTTACCCTCAAAAATCATGCGATCTACGAGTCCGTTCCGTGATTTAAACTTTTTAGTATAGAAAACTTGATGCAGTTTCAGTGTTACGAACAATGATAGATTTACTTCTGAAGCAAATTGCGAAAAATTCCAGTTCGAAAATTTCACGGCAGCGTTAATACGGAGGCGAGCGAGACCAAGGCCTTTACTACGTAACAATTCGTTTATCTGTTATTGTAACCCGAAACAACTTTATCAGTAAAATAAAGTAAATCCTTAATAACAAAACAAAATTAGTATTAAATAATCTTATATTAAGTAAATTAAAATAAATAACTCAGTATAAGGAAACGTTTTTGGGCTATATCATCAGCTAACAATAGATAATACACTCGGATAAAACGAAAATCAAACTACAAAGAAATATTGGGACTACGTGTGTATATATAGGAAAACAGCGGGCGGATGACGGTAGAAATAACCAAAACTGAAACGTGATTACAAATAAGTCAAACAACAAAATACATAAAAATCAAAAGCGAGATATTGTTTACAAAATGACTATAAATTTAACAAACAAAATATTCGAAACCAAAATAAGAACATATACAGAATAAAAATCAAAAAAAAGTTAAATTTTTATATTAAATAGAGGGTATTATTATTTGGCACTTGATCATTTAAGATACTATTTTTATATTTATTTATATAATAATTTTCAGCTGATCTAACATACCTCCCCTCTCAGTTCGAAGGTCTTATTTGGGCTATCGATTCCTTTCCAAACGTTTACCTTTCACTTCGTCTCAACTTATTCCTTCCTACATTTACATTGCCAAGAACTGGCGTTTTGTTTCCAATAAAATCCCTATCTTAGCCCCTATTTCTCAACGTCTTAGCCATTTCTCCTCCCATATTATATCCAGCAATAATCTTCCGTACTTCTCATTCAATTATTTCGACCTCTTACACCCTCCCAAAGTACATTTTCTCCCCAAATTTTCTAAGTTTATGCCTCAGACCGTCATTAAACAGGAATTTCGCAGTACGGTCAGTTGTCTTTTTCCTTCTCATGCACTTGTTTTTACTGATGGCTCTAGAAGACCCGGTGGGGTCGGATCGTCTTTTATTCTTCCCGACTCCAATTTCTCCGAATCCTTTCGCCTCCCATCTTTCTGTTCTATTTTTACGGCCGAATTGATGGCTATCCTTCGTGCGATCATACATATCTCGTCCAATCGTTCGTCCTCAGACTATCTAATCATTTCTGACTCCATGGCTGCTCTCCAGGCTATCAGTTCACCGCTTCCTCCTCCCTCTTCTGACTTCTTCATTCTTCGTATACGATCTCTCATTTATAATCTTTCTTTCCATCACTCTGTACACATTGACTTACTGTGGGTTCCTGGTCGCAGAGGCATCGAGGGTAATGAAATGGCGGATGCTTTGGCTCAGGTTGCTGTTCGTTCTCGCTTCTATTTTAAAAAAATCCCGGCTGTTAATCTATTACCCCTAATTAAGAAGCTTCACTTCAGATTTTGGTCGGATATGTACCCTTCTTCTTTTTCCAACAATCGTCCCTTCTACCTTTCAATCCAACCTACACTTCCTTCTCATCCATGGTTCTCGGAGTTTCCCTCTCTTCCACGATTTATAATTTCCTCTATTGTCCGCCTGCGCTTTAATCACACACTGCTGCCCTCTTCACGCTATCGTTTCTCTTTGCTTCCCTCTCCTCATTGTCCGTTGCATCCAGATGAAGCAGTTGTCTGTGATGCTGATCACATTTTCTTCGAGTGCTCTGCTCTTTCTGCGGAGTGTTCTCTCTTCTATCTTCACCTTATAAAGCTGGGGCTTCCCACTCCTTACTGTGCGTCTTACATCTTGTCCCTTCCTTCCCAGTCTGTTGTTCTTGTCCTTAGTTCCTTTATTTCAGCTGTCTCCAATCGAATTAGGTTCTAGTTAGTTGTCTCTTCTTCCCATTGTGTCTGGGCAGTGGTCCATAGTTGATGCGCCCAAAAAAGAAAAAAAAAAAAAAAAAAAAAATTTTCAGCTGTATTCATTAAGTTACCTTCATTATAAGAAGCCAAGATTGTTACTGTATTTTCAAGAGAATTAGGTTCGTGTTTATTTTTGAATAGATGTTCAGCGTAAGTAGATTTATCAATTTCATTATTATTGAATGATTTTATATGTTCTCTGTATCTGCATTTGATTTATCTACCCGTTTGACAATATAAGGGTTTTCACAATAAACTAGCTATTCTCAAGATTAAAAACAGAGAAGAAATAAAGAAACTGAAATTCCAAGCTGTAACTGCAGAAATATCACCCAAGCTTAAACCAATAATTATGGTGTTTAGGCTCTAGGAAGCAACCGAAGAAGACATTAAAACAATGGTAAAAAGTGTAATAGGTACAGAACCATCATTTGTGTCCGGTAAATACTTAAACAAAAACAGCGATAATCAGATTTGAAAAAACGACTACTATATAAGTTTATCTGTCTGTCTCTAGGCAGACTCCTATGCGAATACTGAAGCTATAGGTATGAAAAGCACATATCTGTTCGAATATGGAAAAAATTCAAAGAGTACAGCCACTCAGAAGATAGATGGTCGACAACAGAGGAATTAATCAGAGTAGCACAGAAAGCTGTAGAACATTAAAACCTTTAAAAACAAAAACGGATCAAGTGTGATAGACCTAATTATCACAAACACAAATGTTAAAAACCAAGTCCAAAATATTAAGATTAATAATAATAACTTCTCCTGTCACAGTGTAATTAACTTTAAGATGCAAAATGTTAAAACTTTAAAGAACTACAAAATCAAGTTAGTGTCATTAATTACAAAAAATTTTACAATATTGTTAAAAATTCTAATTTCTCTAAAACACACAACAAGATAAATATAAGTACAAAACCTGAAGAGCTGGACAACCATGTGTGCAAGTTTTGTAGATGAAATCAGATACTACCGGAATGAATGCCTAGAATAATTTGTGCGAAAGAGTAAAACATGGTGGAATAATAAACTTGAGATATACAAAAAAGCTATCAAAAGATTAACTAAACTTAATTATAAATTTAAGTCTCATAATAAATTAATCTATTATGACTTACTCAGTAAGGTATTAACACATCTAAAACTTAAATATAAAAAAGAAATATTTGAATGTAAAAATAAAAAGTGGCCAGAACTAATTTCAGAGTGAATCGTGTGGAGCAGACCATATAAAGTTGTAACGGAAAAACATAAAAAATTTGAATGTCCACCCCTCCAAGTTTCAGGAAAAATTATAATAGAAGAAAAAGAGAAATATCAAGAAATTCTTACACATCAATTTCCGAAAACCAATGAAAAATTAAAAAACTAGACAGAAGAATGAAATAATATAAAAATAGACTGCTCATTACTAACAAACATAATTAAAAATCTAAATAACCGGAAAGCTAATGGGATACGATGAAATTTCGAATAAAATGATCGAAATTATTCATAAAAATAATCCAGAAATATTGAGACAAATTTTTGAAAAGTACTTAAACTTAAATTGTTTTCCAGATTTCTGGAAACAAGAAAAAATAAAATTACTAAATAAACATGACAAGGATCCGACCCAGATAAATTCATATAGACCTATTCGTATAACACTATTACTAACTTTGAGCAAAGTATATGAAAAAATTATTAAACACTATCTTAGTATTGAAATTGAAAAAAAAAGAACACCCTACATGAACACCAGTATGGTTATAGGGAAGGAAAATCCACAGAACTGGCACTATATGAAATGAATAAAAAAGTGGACCAACTTAGGAAAGACTATAAATATGTAGTATTAATAAGTTTTGACGTTCAAAGAGCCTTTGACAGAATTGGATGGTCTAGTCTACTTAAAATTATGGAAAATAATGGATTAAAACAAATTTTCTGAAAAACATAGTAATCGCGCTGTACAATAAAGACAATGAGAAAATTCTCGAACAAGACTTAACATCAGGAGTATCACAAGGTTCGTCGCTTTCTCCTACATTATTTAACATAACTATGTCCAAAAGGCACGAGGCTATATATCTGATAGGCGATTTTAATGCCGAAGTAGGAAACAGAATAACAAACAAGGTAACTGGACCATTTGGATTGGGTAGAAGAAATGACCGGGAGGATATCTTAGTTCAATATTGCCAGCAAAAGGAATTAACAATTACTAACACCTATTTCAAACTACCACCTAGAAGACAATATACTTGGAAATCGCCAAATAATACACCAACAGCAATAGTTCAAAATCAAATTGACTACATAATAGTGAACACACGCTTTAAGAATGGTGTAATATCAGAAAAAACAATGCCTAGTGCTGATACAAAACCAGATCACAACCTACTGAAAGCTGCAATAAGAATAAAAGTAAAAAGAATTAGGAAGATCCAAAAGTCAGGCATAAACCTGCAGCTGCTACAAAATCGAGAAATCCATGAAAAAGTGAAAGAAGAAGTTAACTATAAAATACAGAATATGCAAGAATTGGATGATACAGAGGATCAATGGGAATATGAAATATGCAATTAATAATGCTACAAAGGAACATCTAACGAAAAAGGGAAACCGGAATCATAAACAATGGATGACCTTGGAAATATTAAAAATAATGGAACTTAGAAGGAATAGCAAAAATAATCTATCCATATATAAAGAAATTGACAGAATTATTCGGAAAAAGGTAGCACAGGCAAAGGAGGAATGGTTAAGCAAAAAATGCAAGGAAATCGAGGAGTACCAAATCAAACATGATGAATTTAATGTGCACAATAAAATAAGAGAAATAACACATGTTTATAAAAAGAGACATGTAACCGTTCTTAAAACGGATAGTGTCGAAATCGTAATTGAAACAACTGCGACAAAAAAAACTCTGGGAAAAATATATAAAAAATCTCTTTAACGACGAGGAAGGAGAGTTAGTCCAACAAGAAGAGCCAGATACATTGTTAACTCTAGAATCAGAGTTGGAAGCTGCAATTAAGCAAATTAAAGTAAGAAAAGCAGCAGGACCTGATAACATACAAGTTGAACTCTTGAAAATATTGGGACCTTCAGCAATCAAAAAGACGGCTAAATTCTTCAATTTAATTTACAGTAGCGGGAAAATGCCTAAAGAATGGTTGGAGTCCAAGTTCATTGCCCTGCCAAAAACCTCAAATACGTCTAAGTGTGATGACCATAGATTGATAAGTCTTATGAGTCACGTCTTAAAAGTATTTTTGCGCATAATTCATCATTAAAAAATGCGAAGAAAATATAAGGTGGAACCAATTTGGATTCCGTAATGGTACGGGAACACGAGAAGCACTATTCTGCATGCAAACATTAATACAAAGATCACTCGAATTTCTGAAACCAGCCTATATCTGTTTCATTGATTTTAATAGGGCATTCGACAAAGTACAACATGCAGAATTAATGAAAACTTTAAAAAGTATTGGTGTCGATGATGCAGATTTAAGAATTTTACAGTTCCTCTACAAAAATCAGCAGCAACATAATAGACGATCAGTTGACTGGAGTAATACTAATACGAAGAGGTGTTAGGCATGACTGTATGCTTTCGCCAATGTTATTTAATTTCTATTCGGAGGTGATATTTTCACAGGCTTTAGAAGAACGGGACAAAGGAATAAGAATTGGAAGACAAAAAATTGCAGTGATACGTTTTGCCGATGATACTGCACTGCTGGCGGAGAGTATCGAAGACCTGCAAGGACTGCTGAATTCAGTTGCTCTTGAAAGTGGAAAAAAAGGCCTCAGCATAAACATCGGGAAAACGTAGTTCATGGTGGCTTCAAGACAGCAAGTTGTAGATAAAAAACTATTCCTTAACGGTAGGGAAATCGAACGGGTAGGAAAATACAAGTATCTAGGTTGTTGGATAACGGAAGATAATGACTCTAACGTAGAAATAAGAACGCCCATCGAGATAGCCCGGGATGTATTTATGAAGATGAAGAACGTACTTTGCGACAGAAAATTAAATCTGGAAGTCAAGAAGAAGGTGTTAAAATGTTATGTATGGTCTGTACTCTTATATGGGTGCGAGACGTGGACAATAGAAGCACATATGGGAAAGCGTATTTCGTCATTTGAAAAGTGGTGTTATCGCCGGATCTGGAAGATACCATGGACTAGAAAAATGAAAGATGCGGAAGTATTCCAATTGATGAAAACGAAGCTGATATTAATGGGCATAATTAAAAAAACGCAAAATTAATTTCTTTGGACATTTCATGAGAGGATCAACATATCGCCTTCTGCACACAATTATGATGGGAGCGGTAGAGGGGAAAAGTGGACGAGGAAGAAGAAGGATTTCTTGGCTCCAAAATATTAAGCAATGGATTGGAGTTACCAAAGTAGGAGAATTGTTCCAGATTGCAAGAAATCGAGACGTATTTCATCATATGGTTGAATCCATGAAAATTGGATAAGCTATACGCGAATCGGGTTGCACGAAGAAAAAGAAGAATGTCCGAGGTGCATAAAAATATAAGAGAAACAAAAATAATTGATTATGTATTATTTCTTCCTGTAATCGTTTGTTTCAATGATATTATAAGTTATGTATTTTTAAACCTTAATTTACGTTACAAAGTTATAGTTTTAAATATTACACGGACACAAAGTACCTTTTAATTCGTTAAAGAGTCCATGAATATGTCAAGTAGACGAAACCGGTAGGACGAATTTTTATATATATTTTTTGTGAATAATAATGTCTGCAACTTTTATTTTAAGTAATAATTTAATATAAATAAATGTTGTATGTTTTAACGAATTAAAAGGTACTTTGTGTCCGTGTAATATTTAAAACTATAACTTTGTAACGTAAATTAAGGTTTAAAAATACATAACTTATAATATCATTAAAAATAATTGAATTGATAACCTATGCGGATGAACTTATCGTAGGGATAGAAGAAATTCAAAATGTCGAATTAATAAATAAAAGCATCGAAAAGATCAATTCGGTACAGAATGGCCTCGGATCGAGTTTTAATTCAAATAAAACACAAACATTACTAATCACAAGAAAACATAACAAACACGAGTTTTCACAACAAATACAAAAACAAATTTTTATGGAACATGATAACTTACGTTTTAAAACAGAAATTAAATACTTAGGAATAGTTCTAGACCAAAATTTAAATTATAATAAACATGTGAAATATATTATTAATAAAATTTTAAAAAATTACAACAAAATGAGAGTATAACAACACATTTGGATTTGATACAAAAAAAGAGAAATTTTGTATAACGCGCTATTCCGCTCCAGAACTGAATATGGCTAGCTTATTGCGAAAAGTTGAGGAAATCAGACATTAAAAACTCAGATCATTACCGAGAATAATACTAATAGGAGTTATATCTGTTTATAAGACCGCATCCTACACCTCTGTCTATGCAATAGCAGGTCAACCACAAGTTGATTTGCAATTAAAACAAATTAACCAAATTGAAAGAATTAAAATAGAGAACGGGTATAAGAAATTAAGTAAAATAACCATACAGGAAAAAATTAAACAAGTAAAAGACAAAACAATGAAGATATGGCAAGTACAGTATGAAATGCAAATAACAGGAAGACGAACAACACAGTTGATTCCTAGTATCAAGGAAAGACTGAAAAACAAAGAACGAATCTCTAACTACTACCTTACACAGTATCTTACGGGACATGGTAATTTTGCTTCTTATCTAAAAAAATTCAAGATTATTGCAACAGATTATGTAGAGAATGCAAAGGAGATGAAGATACACCCGACCACACATTCAAAATAAGCCAACAATTCAATGATATAAGAAGAAGCTACAATATAAAAGAAGAAGATCTTATGAATATTGTTTCTAAGAAGAAAGAACCTATCTCAAGGTTAGCAATTTTGTAAGAGAAATACTGAAGGCGAAAAATGAAATATTTTTTAATCTTAAGTTATTGCATTACATATATATATATATACACACTGTTAATTTCCTACAACACTCAAGTAGATATTTAAAATTTATAGGGACATGTATATTTCCAATTGGTCATACATTTTAACTAATATATTGCAAAATATATATTAAGCGAAATCCAGTTGATCTCAGAGCGAGAAGTGTTTTTGTAAAAGTTCTGAGACAACTCTAATGTAAAAAAAAAAAAAAAAAGTAAAAAGAAAATTAAAAAAAAAAAATATAAACAAACAGGTATATTGATTTATTCATATTTAACTTCATTGGTGTTCGTATTTTTTCTTGCTTTTAAATTTCTGTCGGAGAAGGTCTGATACTGGCGAATTTTTTTTTTCAATTCACTTATTTATTATTATTATCATTGAATTCTACAAATGCGTTCAAAAGCGCTAATAGTGGATACAATAAAATCAAATAAATTTTCATGCATGCAATAGATACGTAATTAAAGTAAATACAATAAGACATATGAAACAAAATATTCAAACCGGCTACAGATAAAACGGTACAGAATTTGATTTGGAAATCAAAATAAATAGAAAAAACTACGATTATTCTAACACGTAATAATATACATTTTAATTATATACTGCAAGAACTAATTCAGCAGATGGTAAGATTTAGAGACGTTGAAGAGGTCTTCTTTCGAGCTTCATCTAATTTTCGGATTCTGGAATTGTCGAGCTTTTTTGAATTTCAAGTTGCTGTCCACAACGAGTAATAGACCGCGTATTCTTTCAAGATGGGATTTTTGTATTATTTTTAACCTTCTTAGTTCGTTCAGGTCTTTTTTATTCGCCTGATATGTTCTCATATTTGCTGTCTTTTTCGTATCTTTTTTTTTTTTTTTTAATTACTTCCTTTACAATTTCTTTGGATAACAAATCTGAAATAAAAATATTACTTTATACGGCGTAACAAAGCGTGCAAATATTTACATTAACGTATAATAGAATACAGTATACTGTTTTTTCTTTTTTTTTAATCCTGTATACCGGTATGTATTCATACCACAAAAAGCGATGTTCGTAACATAGTATTGAGACCAATTTTAAACAACTAAAGTACAATTCAATCTATCTACTAAGAAACTTATGCAATGATTCATTACCCTCTTACTTATCACATCTAATGAAAAGAAAGTTAGATAATTGGAATCGCAACTTGGTACCATTTTCTGTTTAGCCTTCTGGGGTGGATTTCCGGGCAGAGTGTTTCTATTTATTTTTCTGATGTTTGGGTTACAGTGTTGTGATAATTTGTTGAAAAAATTTTGCATACTGTTCTTTATGGATTTCTTCGACGAATGAAATTATGCAAAGTCTCGTTAAAAGCTGCTGTCAACATGCGCAAAATCGTAGATTGTTGTCGTTGTGTCCGCTGCAAGTACGATCTGCTAGCACTGTTTATTATTTATTCCACATACCATTGAAGCCAACCGTGAATCGAAATTATCGAAAACTTAAACTGAATCAATTCTGTGCTGCCGGAGAGCTTTGCTCACAAATTTATCATTAACTATAAGGATACACATATCACTGACTAACACTGTACACACACACAATCTATTTCATATTGTTATCTGCGACATTAATACTTTCCTACTTTTATTTTATTTATTCATTTTTTCCCCTAAGCTATAGCCCTATTATTTCAACTTATACGTATACAACCTTACCTACTTACAGTATCAGGGACTATGTTTCCCATCCCTGTTATTGTTCATACGCTTAGTACACTTTGCAGGGAGTTTTCACACACATTATTTATTTTAAGCTTTTTAGTACACTTTTTATTTATTTCTTATTCCACATTATGAGTTAAATTTGTACTTGCACAATACTTACTTCCTGCTCCTTTACACAAAATTTGAAAAATAATATATTTGTCCTTCCTGACGTTATCTGGTGGGGCCAAAATAAAAAAAAAAAAAAAAAAAAACTACCATAAAGCTCAATTTCGTATCTCCATATCGGTGCGATATAGGTTAAATATATTTGGTCTTTTTAATTTCGGACTTAGTGGTGAATGATTACTTAGTAGTGGATATAACGTTCTAGCACGAACTTTCGTTCGCACGTGTGTTATATGATGTCGCCATGTGAACTGCCTATCCAACATGATTCCTAAGTACTTCACCGTTTCCGATTGTTATATTTCCATATTGTTAATTTTTACTTTGGGACACACTACCTGTTTATTTGTAAACATAACCTGTTTGCATTTCTGCTCGTTGATACGCCAATCCCTGGCCCATTCCTGAATTCTTTTGCTTGATCACGAACGTTGGATTGACATCGGAGGATAAGATGATCATATCATCAGTAAACGTGGCTAATATTATTTGGTTTGATGTAGTTATTATACAGCATAAGACCAAGTAGACTGTTTTGCGGATCGGATGCGCAAATTATTCTTTTCTTCGGAGTTTGAGTCGTTGACTTTAACTGTAAACGTCCGGTTATTCAGATACGAAACAAAAAATAAGCATAAATTCGGTGAACGAATTCTTTTTAGTTTGAAAAGAAGTTCAGAGTGCCAGACGAGATGGAATGCCGGAACACTGCTGAGCATCCTTTCTTTCTAACACCATTGATATTGCATCTACAATCCTATGACATTGATGCACTGTCGAGTGATGGGCCCGAAATCTAAATTGGTGAGATGGGATTATGTTCTTTTTTTCTAGGATTCGATATATTCTATCCAATAACGAGTTTTTCCATGACTTTTGACAATATATACTAATTGTAAGTAGACTGATAAGCCTGTAGGGGAATAAATTCGATTCAGGTTTGTTAGGTATATGTATATCATTAAGATCATTTCTTTCTTCCACGACTCCAGGTACTATCCACTACGAATAATTGCATTAAATATGTAACAAATCATGATTGCGGCTTTTTTGGGAGCTGCGACAAAATCTTTCCCGTTAGTTTATCAGCACCGGATTTGTACCTTTTTCTTAAGAGTCCTTCCGAGACATCGGTATACCTCTTTTGCGGTGAATGGTTTAGTTGAAGCGCTATATTTAATGAGATTATTACATATTTCGAAAACGATTCATACCAGCTCTCTGATAAGTAAAGGTACTTTTTAAGGAAGCAGCAAAAGCTTTCGCCTTCTGATAATTTATTTTGGCCCACTCATTATTACTAAATTTAATATTGTACGGTGTGTGTGCCTATCCCGAAGTAGTTTTTTTTTTTTTTTTTTTGTTCTCGCATATTTAATGAATCCATATTATAGTATTTGTAAGACAAGTTTTTATATTTGTTGATTTTATTTTTTAATTTATTATACCTGGTTTTATATGAAGGATATCGATAATGCTGCCACTTTTTCCTTGCTGATCTTGTACCTTTCATAAGATTGCAAATTGCGGTCAGTATAGGTCTGCTATTATATCTACCTTCACCTTACTTGGTACAGCTGAAAATGCAGTTAGAACAGCGTCAGTAAGGTTATTAACAACATTTCCATCTTTAAGATTCATTTTTAGATCAATGTTGTCCCCGATAAGCATAACGAATTTATTCCAGTTGGTGGTTTCATTGGTCAAATGATAGCTGTTCGGTTTTTTTATAGGTTGTATATGAAGATTTGCAATGACCGGTACATGATCCGATGATAGATCGATGCTACTTGTGCACAACTTATGATATCCTTACCCTTGCAAATGTAAAAATCTAGCATTTCTAGTATTCTATTGTTCTGATGCGACCAGTAAGTGGGCGTCATTGGTGATAGGGCAGATAGAGAATTTGATTATATTGCTCTATATAATATTCGGCCCCATTTATTAGTTCTTTGCGAACTCAAAGAGTGATGTTTGGAATTATAGTCGCCACCATAAATAAATATGTTACCTAGGATTTTAAAAATCAAGGTACTATATATTCACTCTCTGGTATATAATACCCAGGATGACAATAAACTACAGCTGTGGTTAGGTATTTTTAGCACATGTTGATGTTTACTGCATGTATATATGCAGTAAAAAAAATGAAAGTGGTGCTTCAGAGAAGTTTTGACCAGTACCATACAGGCGTCGTGAGCCGTTCTGCCCGGGTGCCATGCCCGGTGGTAGCTTGCGTAACCGGCCATCCTGAAGCTTTTTCCATAACATAAGTGAGTGTCTCTGTGATCGATGCATAACATATCGCGCTTTTTATTCTTGTTTCCAATTTTTTTATGAATTTGCACTAATTTATTTCTTTATCGTGTACTTTTGATTTAAATTTGCTTTGTTATTATTCTGCATTGCTCATGTATCCGAAGAAAGGCTAGGAACATTTTGAATGAAAGTACAGAGACAGTTCGCAGCAGTCACTTAGTCGCGACAGAAATTCAGTAAATGAGAACATCCATATAGGTTGACTGTTCAAGAACCCGTCTCAGTTGATACGTTAAACAATACCTTTGGTGATGTTTTATCTTTTAGATTGGTCGATTTTTAATATGTATCTTTCGTAATCACCACCGATTGCGTGCATCTTGCTGAAATGTTCCATAAAGTATTGTATATTGATACTGTAGTATTTTATAGCTGGGAAGCCCCCAAAAATACTATACTATATTCCTATTAATAACCGTATGGTGGCACGTTTAATTGGGCAAAAGTAATTTGAGTTTTCGCCGAATAGTACGTTTTCCGAGTATGCATTAAGAAACATGAGGAATAAGACACATCGCCCATTTCAATTTTTCCAGTTATTTCACTGGTAATTCGTTCTCCGGTGCTAGTGCTGATTGACAATGATCCGATTACCGCTTCCACTTAATGAAGCGAATATTTCAGCCAGTTTTTCTGATATTCGCCGCAGATCAACGAAGTTTGCAAAGTTCTCGCGATATATTATCGACATGAAACGACTGAAGTTCTCTCATCATATGAAGGACAGGCCGATAAGCTGAATCCTAATGAATTTTTCGTTAAGATCGCGCGAGACAACTCACAAACGACGACCGTCTGAGTTTTCTAAGAGTAAATAGGCAAGCGCGTTACCTAAGGTAACAAACGGCTGACCGAAAATCCGGCAAAAGCTGCGGAAAACCGTAGCCATATTATTCCTGATGCGTCATAAAACGAAAATACGACAATAAATAAGGAAAAGACTGAAGCGTTCCCTCGAGGCGGGTAGCATTGATAACAATCGGTTCGCACGTGTAACCCGGTAGCGACTATCGGGAAAATTAACAGCGATATCATCGAGAAAATGCATTTCGAATCGAAAATTAACTATTCGTGCGGAAATATGAAAAACGTGTTTCGGATGGAAAAAGCACAAAGTAGAACGGCGAAAGTGCAACGATTGAGCGTACAAAAATATAACGGATTAGTGAAACGTGTGTAGTCGATGATCATCAAGTTTACGATGTTGAAAATGATAACAGGCGCAGATAAAAACGAGTCGCAGTATCAATAAAGAAATTAGTCTCAAGCTATACGCACTTTAATTTATAACGCGGTTCCTGAAGGTATTGCAAGATTTTCGGAAGTGTCTACAGTAACGAAGAAGACTTTTACAAGCATTTTATACAGGCGCTGAAAGAAAAGAAAAAAATGCAATACTAATTCATCTCGATGATTTTATCGATAAATTTGGAGAATTTCCCGGCATCCCGAAATATTAAAGTTCGGTTCTGCAAAGAAATTTAATTCGCAAAAATTAATACGTTTGCCAATCTTCGAACATTTTCGAGAATTTTGTATCAGCGCATGAGCGCTTCGGAAGTGCGGTATACTATTTTGCCAAAGGTCCTCTCAGTCGAATATCTCTACGATAAAAAGGAGATGTAATACAAATCGTATCTAGACGATATAAGAAAAAATTTGAAAAATATATACGTATTAAGCGGGAAAATAAAACGGAATTAAATAAGAAACTGTGAAATAATAAATATAGTCGACAAAAATGAGAAAACGTGAAAATTACTGTAAAAGATATTGACAAAACCGCACTTGAAACGGATAAAATAAAAAAAAAACGGAACAAGTCGACGGCAGACGAAGTAATAGTAAAGGCGAGAACGGAAAAATAGCAGCGAGAAATGCGATGCAATCGACACTTCGGAATAATAGAAAAGAAAATCAAAGAACCGAAAGAAAATCGTTTGCAGGAAAAGTTTTTGGAAATCACTTTTCGCAAAAAGAACAACCTGAAATATCGCGTGACATTATTAAAGCCGCCAGTTATTACAACAGTCGTACATATTTATTTTCGCGAAAAATGTAAAGTAAACCTCTCGCCATTGCGAGTTCTTCACATCTGCAGTAAATGAAAATCGACCAGAGAAGAAAAAAAGTACGCGTACAATCGGTCAGAATCCCCCTACCGTACGATGAATGAAACGTCACAGTTGCCCGCAACGATCCTGATTGCGCATTATAATAAAATTAACAGCTGCTTCGAACATTTCTTTTTCCTTTTTCCGAATAAAACGGAAATACACGTTTTTCCCGAGCGAACGTGTTATTATCGTAGTTACGAACTAACATATCAGCGTTCCGAAAAGTACCCGGCCTAATTGCCATTTTCACTTGTACAAAGTATATTCGGCAATTATGTGGAATGCGATAGCCTAGTTAGTGGTGCACTCGGCTTTTGTTTGCGGAAGTCTTGAATTCGATCCAAGCGACGATGAAAAACGATTACTTAAATAATTAATTAAAATAATCGCTACTAGTCGCGACGTGGCAAACATGTACATATGCGCGCCGGTTGATGTATTGTAGGCGGGCACACACGCGACTCGATTTGTATATCGATAAATAAAAACCGTCACAATATCAGTTTCCAGTGTAGTCTTCCGTGCGTACACTAGCCATATGACCATGAAAACCTGACAGCAGGTATAAAATTCATCTCCCTATTTTCTGGGCCAGCACGGAAGATTAGGCCAACTGCTGCTGCCAGCGAATGCCTGTCCACCAGTAGATCGTATTAAATATGACGTGAAAAAAAATTACGCAAATTTACCATCGGATCACGTTCCCGCATACCTATTAGTAATAGTAGCGCGATAATAATAAGTAAACCGAAATAAACCACATCTCGCTTTAATAAATAGAAAAAAAAAAAAACCAAAATAAAATTGCCTTTCAATAGCTACGCATCCGATTAAGAAGCACATCGGATACAAAAGAGGGGGGCCACTTCGATTTTCATGGGAATAGTTGATGTACCATGCGCTGGCGAATGCGGAAAAATTAAGATAAAGAGTATATCAGCTTACGACGATAGTTGAAACTGTTCACACGCCGCGCAAAACTATTCGTAAGTTTAAACTGGCCCGGGTGTGCTAGAAATGAAGAAATCGGTACGGTATTTTCCGATCATTTAGCGAATGTATCTATACCTTAAGTAACATTCAGATTTCGCCACTAATTTAAACTGTCGGTTACATTACCTCGTAAGACGTAGCCACTGTGCTTACCGCGTGTTTCAAAGCTTCGGATTTGACAGCGTTACACGCCCGGAATGGTTAAACAGCTTAAGCGTAAATATGTGCCGATTAAGTGCACATATTTTAACCCGCCCAGTACTCGCTAGGCATAGCAGAACGCCAGTACTCGCGCGTGAGATTTTCTCTCACATGGGATTTCTATGTAAACTCTACTCAGTTTTTGAACAGTCTGGTTGAAAATAATTGTCTGTTCATTCTACATTCTCTTCCTTTACTTTTTCACTATACTTTTACACTCCAACTTCCACTAATTAAGGCCCTGAAGACCATTTTTTGGTTAATTTTTGCAATTGGTACCTTTAGGTATACTTAGAAACGCAATAGTCTATATTTGGATCCGTCGAATGAGAATTATAAATACGGCCGAGTAGTGAAATATTCTTCTATTCTTCAAAAATAAATTGACTTAAAAAATGACAAAACTAAAATAATATTTATTTACATAAATTTGTCGTAAACCTACAACAAAATTAAAATAATATTTATTTACATATATTAATATAAATTTTATTATCTCCCGTTCACATTAATACTTTGAAGCGTTTTTGAAAAACTATCTAATATCTCGAGAAATGCACTACTCTATTCTCTGACAATCGAAGAGCGATATATATATATATATATATTCACGTAATTTGGTTTTTATCGTCTGGAATTGTACACCTTAACGACTTGACTTTTATTCAGCTTTTTATTCGAAAATTCTTTATTGAAATATATCAATCGGCATACAACATTAAATTTTTAATTTTAAAATAATAAACTTATTACACTCCTCGGATTTTTATTTTATCACGTTAATTTAACAAAATCATAAAAATTATAATAAATTGCAATTGATTCAGCGTCCGAAATAACATCGAATATGATACCCCATATGCCTATATTCTGAAAAACATCGAAAAACCGAACTCTTACACCCATTTTTTACCCATAGTCACCCGCATGTACTCGCACGGCTGTGCGACCCATATCAATCGATTCAGCGCTCAAAATTACATGGAAAATGATACCCCACATGCCCATGAAAAAGTTTCACAGGCACTGAAAAAATTGAAACTGCAGCACTCGCGTGTGAGAGTTTTTTTCACAATTCAGCACTAACGTAAACAAATACCTCCTTCCGAAGCCTAGAGGTGACTGACTTAGACTGTAGGGTATGTCCTTCCCGTCCAGCTATACAAGGCCCCAACTTTCCCACCTGCGTGTACCCTAGGTAACACCATTTCATCCAGACATGTGAGAGAAAATCTCATGCAGCGAGTACTGGTGGGTTAAGGCAATTTACGCCTGGAATACCAGCTCAGTGTACAAACCAGACGAAGTGATTATGCTTTAATGCTCTCGTAAACCTCCGGAGCTGTACTCATCGTATCGTCCAATTTTTTACTACTTCCAGTCATGTCGAAAATTCTTGAACAATTACTACTAAAACACAACAATTATCGGGGCAGTGATATTCCGAATAATTCGGTTTTCGAAGCAAACATTACAGACCGATTACGTCGTGTCGTTGATATTCTATTGCGCTAACGTTTAATTGTTCGGCTACATTTTTCAGTGTTGCGAAGTATCGACAAAAGAATGAAGGTTTACTCTATATAAATTGAATGATATGCTTCGGTGAAATTTCAAAAATAGCCATTACGTCCTCTATGTATAAATTTGACTGATATTTTTAGTCCCATCTTGTATTTAATTTTCAACGGAACACCAATGATTACTTGCAATAAGAAATACGGAACAGAATGCTTCGGTAGCCGGTTGCACAGCAAGATGAAAGATTAAACCCAATGAAGCTAAATCAATTTTGTGGAGGAAAAGGAAGCAAATACTCTTTTTATTAACAATTAACAATCTCACAATTCCCAAGTCTTGCTGCGCCAATTACTTGGACTTGCATATTCAGTTTAGTAACCGCATGTTAAAATGGAGAGGACAAACAATTTGCACTAATCACTAGAAATCCCGACTCAGTTTGGTAAATAACCGTCTAATCCGTTTCGAAATCCGACCTGCATGAATGTATGGAACGCAGCTATATAGGAATGCGTGAAATCATCACACACAAAACCGGATTCGGATCGCCCAGAACAAGTTGCTTCATACGATAACGGATACACCGTGGTACACTAGAAACGGCTTCTTCTTCTTTCGGTGCCATGACCGTTCTCGAACTTAGGCTCACCTGATGGCAAGCTTGATTAATTCTTTGTAGTCGCCCCTATCCTTTGCTGTGTGGAACAGTTCTTCAACACTACAACCTGTCCATGTCTGTAGGTTCTTGAACCAAGATAATCTTGTTCGTCCAACTCTTCTTTTTCCTTCCAACTTTCCCATCAATATATTCTGCAGTAATGTGTACTTCGGCCCACGCATCACATGACCCAAGTATTCTATTTTTCTTCTTTTGACAGTGTCGATCAGCTCCTTTTCTTTTCTCATCGGCTGTAGTACCTCTGCGTTTGTCTTCTTTTCGATCCAAGGGATCCTCAGTAAGCGTCTATAACACCAAAAAACTCGAAGGCTTCTAATCCGTGGAACGTTCTGGACGTCAATGTCCACGTTTCAACACCATATAGTAATACCGACGAGACATAGCATTTCAGAGTTCCGAATCTTAAATCAAGGTCCAAGTCATGAGCTGTGAGTGTCTTCTTCATTTTCATAAAGGCAGAACGCGCTTGCTCAAAGCGATATCTAATTTCTCCGTCTGGGTCATCATATTTATTAATCCAGGCCCCGAGGTATTTGTATTTATCGACGTGTTCTGGTCTGCCATTGTTTATCACTATGTCGATAGGGTACGCACTCTGCAGAATATTCTGCAAGTGGACATATCCCGACATCGCTATAGCGAATTCGGCAATGCCTCAACGGCTCGATAAAAGTAGTGAAGTTACCCGGCTAAAGCTCCTAAAACCTTTTCGGCTGTGTTACATAGCTAATATTTTACTTTCATTTTGTTAAGTTAATGACTCGCATGGGCACATTGATAAAAGTACTACTTCTACTTTGTGTTTGTTTTGCTTATGCATATTAATTATTAAAATTATTGGTTAATATCCAAAAAAGACTAGTAAAACAAGTTCCACACTTAATATTTTTCTAGAATACAGCATATATCCAGGCTTATCGCAGCGCTAATACTGAATATTTCAATATCCGCATTATAACTACCCTTTTTGTTTTTGAAGAATACACATACTTCTCTCTCAGCATCGAAGACAATTTATTAAATACATCCTGATATATTAATAAATTATTCATTTTTACCACCTGATCAAACACTTAAAAAATATCTACCTATACGTTTTTTAATCTTACAATTATTTCAATAATCTCAAATTTGTATATTTATCTACGTATGTATGCATATATATATATATATATTGATATGGATTCGGTATTTGCAGCGCTATTTTTTTGACGATGTCCGAGTTATAAAAATGCTCCCCGAAACGTCATTAATTCACGATCTGACGGACATCGTTCTTTTTAGCCGTCGCTTTGCCTTGTCAAGTATGCTTACTCGGCCAAAACGGAAAATCCCGTGCCTGTTCGTTCGATCAGTTGTACCGGGACGATACACTACACTAGTGTCTGTGTAGTAGTAGTGGTCGAGGACTTAGGCAGTGACATGTGCTTGCGGCGAAAGCGCGCATCCGTACTGCGTGTCGAATGACCTTGAGCCAAAGCAGAGATTTCAAATGTATTCCGCCAAAAGTCAGGCAGGGTAGTTAGTGGGGGGGATCTACGCAGAAGTTTCTGTAAGAACACTTCTGCATAGCCTTTGGTTACAGTTTTAGTTTTTAGTTAATCGTCGATCGTTCGGTGTTCGTGACATATCTGGTCGCTGTCGCACGTGTATCGAAATGAATACGCGCCATGCCGCTTAATTTATTTTTTTGTTGATTTTGTTAAAAGTTAAATTTTCTGTTATTTTTTTCTATCGTGGCCGAGTACATGTATCAGGATCGCCGTCCTGTCAGTTTTTTTTGTGAACTTTTCCGTCAATTATAAGTTTATTTCTTGGTAAAAGTTTTGGTTATTGAACACGTGGTATCGACTTCGTGATATCTCTAGCGGAGAGAATCCCGCCGCTTCGGGGCGGGATCGAAAACGAATTGTTGTTTATATTTTTTATTCTACTTCTATTTTCTATTTTAAATTACTTTCGATAAAATAAAAGCCTAATGCTCGTATAAAAAAAAAAAAAAAAAAAGAGAAGAATCTCGTATGAAAAGAACTTATAAAATGCAATCACGATAAACTATTTCACTAACGGGAAAATAATAAAAAATCATTTCATCAACATAAACCGTATCAAGTGAACCCCGTAACAGGGACGAAGTCGTAAGTCGTATCAATGGCGCTCCGAAAGAGGGACTCGAAGTAGCAATTCGTATCAATATATATATACATATATATATATATATATTAGGGGATTGGTCACGATTCTAGCGATTCTATTACATTATTTAAAAAGAGGAATAACCCTCTAGCTACCATGGAAAGGGCTGTGGACTTTTTTTCAGTTTCCAATTTTACCATTTCAGCGTGTATCTTCCCAAATTTTGGTCCCTAAATATCAAAATATTTCGAATTTGTAAATTTTTCCTGTATTTTGGAAACCTTAGTGTGCAGGTTAAGAAGAAAACCAATACCGTAACACATATAGATCCGGCTAAAGAATTTAAAAAAAAAAATTTTCTTGAAACTTGATTTTAAAATTTTTCAAAATTTGGGCAAATTAATTTTTGAAGTTTTGGGGCCTTGTATTTTTCCTATATTTTAGCGACTGAAATACATCATTTAAAAAAAAAGATGAGTTCCCAAATACTATGGAAAGACCTATGGACTTTTTTTTAATTTCGGGGTTACCGCTTTAAGTGTGTATTTTCAAAAATTACGGTTCCTTAATATCAAAATCTTTAGAATTCTTTATTTTTCTTGTTTTCTAGAGACCTTAGTATGCAGCTTTAAAGGAAAATTAAAACCATAACTCATATAGATCCGGCGGAGGAATTCTTTAAAAATTATAATATATAATAAAATAAACTTTAATAACAAACAATATAGAACAATAAATTAGATAAATACCTATTTAGAAACGTTTTCGGGCATGTTTTAAGTTTCCTTTAAGTTAGTGTTAGCTGATGATGGGTTATGCCCGAAAACGTTTCTAAATAGGTATTTATCTAATTTATTGTTCTATATTGTTTGTTATTAAAGTTTATTTTATTATACCATTTTAACAAACAGGATGTATTCACCTACATCTTTAAAAATTCTTTTCTTGAAACTTGATTTTTACATTTTTCAAAATTTTGGTCTTTTGATTTAAAAATTATTGGGATCTCGAATTTTTCCTATATTTTAGAGATTGAAATACATCATTTAAAACAAAAAAAATCACCTTCCAGCTACTATGGAAAGGTCTGTGGACTTTTTTTTAGTTTCCGAGGTTACCGATTTAAGCGTGCATTTTCACAAATTTTGGTCCCTAAATATCAAAATTATGGGCGTTTCTTATTTTTCCTGTATTCTGAAGACCTTAGTATGCAATTTAAAATGAAAATCAATACCGTAACTCATATAGATCTGGCGGAGGAATGTTTTAAAAATTTTTTTTTTGAAACTTGATTTTCACATTTATTAAAATTTGGGTCCTTTGATTTAAAAATTTTTGGGATTTCGTATTCCGGGAAGAAGAAATACCGCTTGGATGGATAATATAAAAAAATAGACCGGAATTAAGAAAACAGAAAATCTAGTCAGAATAGCAAAAGATCGAAATCAATTCCAACAGATAATCCAATCCATACATGATGATTAAGCAATACCCGAATCGGGTGGCACGAGAAGAAGAAGAAGATTTTTCCTATATTCTAACGATTGAAATACATCATTTAAAAAAAAAGAGTGACCTTCCAGCTACTATGGAAAAGGCTGTGGACTGTTTTTTAGTTTCCGGGGTGACCGATTTAAGCGTACATTTTCACAAATTTTGGTCCCTGAATATCAAAATTTTTCGAATTCTTTATTTTTCCTGTTTTCTGGAGACCTTAGTGTGCAGCTTAAAAAGAAAATTAAAACCATAACTCATATTTTATGGCCTGGCGAAGAAAATACGTCAATTAAAAAAGTGAAATTAGATTAAAATATCTGAACAATTGAAACCGCTGACAGGGTAATACATATGAGAAGAATATATTAATTTTAATTCTTTTTAAAGTAAGGCATTAACCATATTTATTTTTTTAAATACAATGATGAAATTTGTTTTTTTTATTAAAATCTAAGCAATAATATATTAAGTCACTGTTGAACATCATTCCAATCATTTCAGAATTTGTATCCTTAAAGTATTTTTCAAAATTTGGGCCCTTTCATTTTAAAATTTTGGGGGTCTCGAATTTTTCCTATATTCTAACGATTGAAATACATCATTTAAAAAAAATTGACCCTCCAGCTACCATGAGAATAGATGTTGACTTTTTTTAAATTTCCAGTCTTACCGCTTTGAGCGTGTATCTTCTCAAATTTTGGTCCCTAAATAACAAGAAAATCAATATCGTAGCTCACATAGATCTGGCTGAGGATTTTTGTTTTAAATTTTGTTCTTAAAATTCGATTTTCACATTTTTCAAAATTATTTTAAAATTTTGAAGGTCTTATAATTTTCTTATGATCTGACGAAAAAAATACGTCAATTGGGAAAAAAACTCTCCTCTAGCTATTATAGAACGGTCTATACGATTTTTTTTTTCTTGCAGTTTTATATAATAGATATATAGGAGTATATATATATATATATATATTCCTTAATAAGTTAATTAGAAGTCACGTAGTATTGTTCAATGGTAATACGAATTGATAAAATGATTTTCAATACTTTTTGAAGCGCTTAGATACTCAAGTTATTAGAATTCGACGGGAACATGTGATATTCCATTTTCACACGTATGCTCTTTAAGAACATAAGATAATTCATATTATAGTATGAGGGTTAAGAATTGAAATACTGCATGCAGATTGCGATGTAATGGTCATATATGTGCTAGAGAAAAAATTCGGGAAATTACTTCAACCGTTTAATGAGCGACTGCGGGATACGCAAGAATTGTGGATAAATCTATTTTGGCGAAATTTCTCGTTGCACCACAGTAAATCTCGGTCGAAATAAGCAGATTGTAACAACGGCAAAAATATTTAGATTGGCCAGTCGTAAAAGTTGATCGAGTTTGTCCAAGTAGCAGTCGAATCCAAAAAAGAGGGATTACTAGTTTGTTATACGCACAAATTACATACAGTAAAAACTTGTTTAATCGTCACCCTTTTATCCGTCACTATAAAAATTGCTAATTTGTGATTTTTTTAAGAAAATTACCGATTCTTTTTAAGATGTGAACAATTTGACGTAGAGAAATACTTTACCTAGGTGTACAGTGCTATAATGTACTATGTTATACTAAATTTGTAAATAAAAATACCGCATTCTAAACGTTATCCAATTAAACATTTTTTTTTTTTTTCATTTCTTTTCCAAATTATTTAAAATCTAGTGTACAGTACTATATATGTAACTGTGCAGGTTTGTTATGGAATTTCTGTAATGCGTCATAGGCCCGGTTCTGAGGGTGACGGATAAAAGAGGTTCTCCTGTGTATATGTATTTCTTAAAAACTCTTGTAATGGACTATTTTTTTTTTTTTTTTTTTTTTTTTTATGCAAAATTGATCTTTTCATGCGATTTGTTTAGTGCAATACAAAAATCGGCCGAAGAAATTGATCGGAGATTAGTTTGGCAAATGAATTAACGTAAGTTTATGTCGTCGCTTTTTACCTGTCTGATTCTACAACGGAGATTGCTTATTAAAACTGATTAGTTAAACGAACTGATACATAAAGGAGCACGGGTAGCAGCGAGGTGGCAGCGTAAAAACTCTTTTAAGTTGTTGTCCTCTTGCGGCGTTGTGCAGCGAGCTTTGAAAGGAGGAATTAAATGTTTTCCTTTTTTTAACTTGTTCGCTTCTTTTCTTCTTTTCCTTTTTCGCCTGTTAAAATGACGAAAATCGCGCCAATTTTCCGTGTGAAACTCGAACGTCCGTCGGCATTTGTGTTACAGTGAGAGCCGGAAAGGTCGACGCTTGGGAAATTATACGAAGAAATGGCAAGGAAAAATTTTCGCGATAAAATTTTTTCTCGACGAAAAAAAAAGGCAAACGTTTACGGCGAGTATTTCATAAATCGAGTTGCGCGAACGGTTTATTAATAAAAAAAAGTATTGAAATAAAATAAAAAATAAAAAAGGTAGTAGCAGTACGGAGTTTGAAGTGGTTCGTTAGCCGGTGAAGTTGCGTTCTGCTATTCATCAGGAAAAGCTTTTATATTGCTTAAGCAAAAAAATTAAGCCTGAACTTTTCAAAAGCTCTATGATCATATTACTGGTTCGAATTTTCTTTTCGCTGACCTTTTTAAGTACTTTCCTCTATTTCCCCTTTTTACGTCTGTTAACGAAATAGAAGGTTCATACAAAAAGGCAACCTTTGCATATTGCACAATATTTACGTGAACTGCGTGCGCGGAACTTTAAATGGTTTGAAAAGTAAGTGGTTTTCGCATCCGCGTACCAAGAAACGAACGAAATAACTAAAGTGTAAAAAAGTACCTTCGTAAACTATAATCTACACTTTAGCTGCGTAAATCATTCGTAATTAGAAAAAAAGAGAAAAAATTAGAATGACTGAGCCAGACTCTCTCGGTAGAGTGAAAATATTATTTTCTTTTGCGCGTTTTGTATTAAATCGCTATAAAAATATTGTCTTTAAAGACTTTAAAAATTGAATAAATAATTTTCTCACTGGATACAGACAGCCGTTACACAACCATTGGTTCCTTTATTTCAGCTATTTCTGATCGAATTAAGTTCTAATTAGTTGACTCTTCTTTCCATTGTTTCCGGCTAGAGGGCCCTGGTTGACGAGCCCCCCCCCCAAAAAGAAAAAAAAACATTACACATTTGCGTTTATAAAGCGGGAAGAAGTGTAGCATTTATAATTACAGCCGCAGACTAATCATGATATCTCGCCACAGTATATGCCACCAACACACGGTGGCCCTAATTTCGATTTTAACGTAAATTATTAAAAAAATAATATTATAAATTCGCAGATTTAAAAATATACATAAAAATCGGTTAGAACTAACATCTCTGTTATCGCAAATACACGTGCGCGGTTACGTATGACAAACTGTATTTACATTAATAAAGTCTACGATCAGTCTCTTTCGTCTGTACCTTCCAACCATTTCGAATATTCAATATTATAGCAATGCTGTAATTTAGAGTGCCGGTTGTTCGGTATTTGGCGCTAGGCTATGCGTGATGTCTTAGCATCATTCGGGCTCTAGTCTCTGTATTATATTTATATTATCCGCGCAATACTCGTTATCGAATGCACTTGATGACGATGATAATCACGGCGTCCATCTCTGTTGATGTTAACTTCGAAATTTTAACTCTTGTTTTTTCAAAGTTAATTCTTCAAGTTACGTGAATGTTCCGTTCGGGAGAAATTTTTAAGCCTATATAAAAACACGGCGGATAAATTGGCGCATGTTCTATTACGATATAATTTTAGCACTTCTGGATGAAGCAATATATCTAGGAGGTAGAAGTAGGCAGCAAATATGAAGAAGTATACCTAGCGTAGACCTGGCTCGCTTTTTCTCCTACCGTCATTCCATTGACTCATAGCGACACATACTCTAGTACTGAGGCCGGATTAATTGCAGCGGAGTAGCAGTGGCAGATTGACGTATAGTCGTTATTTTGATTTTGAACTAAATTCTACCAAACTGGCTCTACGTGTAATTAATTACTCGGAGAAGGAGTTTGCTTCGATGCATAAAACAATTACAGTCGGTTTTAGTCTCGTATCTATTCGTTTTGGTTACAGAACATGAACAGTATCTGCCATATGTTCGACAAGTGTGTACGAACAGGTAATCGCAATCCCCGGAGTCAAGCAACGTTACTGAGTGTTTTACCAACGTCAGCCAGGTTGAAAAAGTAGGTACAGCTTCCGGTTAACCAGCAGTTTGCATATTAATTAGTTTCACTTTGGTAGAATGAAAGCGTGGCGTTTTAATAGAAGATTTTTCACTTAAAAATCAAAATTACAAAAAATCCTATACCGTACGTAATCATACTGCAATAAGAGCCTTCGCTTGTCGTTGTAGCTTGGTTGAACCCTCTCCATCTATGTCTAACTTGTGACACGTTTTTCCCCATACGTCACTTTTGTTCTCATTTTTATCTGATCCATGTAAGCTTTTCCTTCTTTTCCTTCCATTTCTTCCAATTTACTTTCAATGATGCTAGTTATAAATCGAGAGGCAGTCTGTGTTTCAAAATTCGGTATCCCCCTTGTTGCATTCCTCTTTCATTCGTTTCTATAATTTGCAGAATTTTTTATTCTGCGCCCGAATCATGCGACGGCATCCTTGTATTTTGAGGATTTTAATAATCGTATTTCCAAATTAGCACACTGCATACGTGCATCTATTGTATATATATATATATACATATATTTTTTTTTTTATCAATAAGCAACATTGATATATTATTTTTACTTTATTATATACTATATATATATAATGCTACCCGATGGTGGCTTTCTCTTTTTGTGTGTAGAGTATACAATAAGCCAAAATTGTAATTTTAGGTCGACTTTTCGATTTATTCAAAATACATCTATTAAAGCGCCTGAAGTATTATCGATAAGATCGGCTGCTGACCGATTAACATATTGTTGTAATCGTTGGATATATCTAAAACTACGTTTTTTTGTTGTGACATTTACAGCAGACGTATGAAGATCATTATGTAGATCATCGTTTCGAAGATACCTCAGTGCTCAACAGCTATACATCGTAAAACGTTTGCCAGAAATCGCTGGATGATTTTTAGGATTCCGTACACATTATAATGTACGGTGTACGGAATCCTATTAAGATGGTTCGGAAAGCATAAAAATATCAAATAAACATCAGTAACTTGCAAACGGTTTGACTTATAAACTTCAAATTTAGAATATAAATTACATTTAAAACTCTCTTTAAAACCATATCTATAACTTTAAACTAACCGATTACCTTGGACAGAAATAAAACCAAAAAGTCCGTCAAGAATATGTAATATGGCATTTAAAACGACTTCAAAAATTACTTCAAAAATCATAACTCGTCACCAGATAAACCTACAAAGATGAAATTCAAAATATAAAATATAATGCAGGATTTCGTCTATAAAATCAAAAAATTACGGTAAAAAATTATTTAAAACAACTCCCCTTTTGGGCCAAAAAAAGCAAAAAAAAAGGAAGTTCACGTAAGTATTAGCCCGAGTAAAAACGTTGGAGAAACCAAAACGTATTTCAAATATATGCGTAAAGGACAGCTCCATAGGAAAAATATAGCTGAGCTTACAACCAGACCCTTGAAGCGCCGAAAGCTTAAAAATTTTGGAAAAAATATTTTTTCCTCGGGCATGTGATATTATATCGATTGAAAGATCGCTATTTGTCGGGAACGAAACCATATTTCATTTTCTTAACGAATCATTGGAAGTTTACTAAAAGTTCAAAAAAGTGCGAAAAATGACGTGCAGGCTCCGCTTACTATTCAGATATTATAGCTAAAAATTCCTTCTATATATTTCTTTACTTTCAACCACGAAGGTTTCCAACATAAAAATCAGGCTCCGGGTGCGCGGATACTCGAAATTTTTGAAACGAAAAAAAATGTCTTCTCGGTCATGTGATGTATCGATTGAGAGATCGCTGTTTGTCGGCTAAAGGAAACTATATTTCATTTTCTTAACGAAATTTTCGGGAAAGCGACGATTTCAAAAAATCGTAAAAAGTTACGTTCCTCTTCCTGTTTGCAGCGGAAAAATCAAATTCATTCGAATTTGGCATTATGTAAACGTAAATATTATAGTTATCTATAAATTAATATAAGCAGTAGCCCTGAGCGCATGAAACATTATGCTTGACTGAATTTGTTATATTTTGAATTAGCTACTCCTCAGATTTCAACACCGTTTGTCCACATTGGTGATTTTATTTTAGTTTTGTATAATAAGATTTTATTTTCGTTTGACAAAGAGAAGAGTATTCGTTTATTAACAGATTCGTGTTTCGGTATTTACGATCTAATCGCTTTCTTTCTGTCAGGATATGATTTTTCCAGGTTGGTCGTTGATCTAAGTCAGTGTCTTTCAAAGTGTGGGTCGTGAACGAAACATAAGGGGGTCGCCGATTACAAATAAATTGAAAAAAAAACACGAATAAAATTGAATTATTAAAAATTAAAAACAACACAAAATCAAGTATGAAATGTTTTTAGTTACTTATCGTTAATTAATCATTAGTGAGATGGATGTGCCTGTTTTGCTTTTACTAATTTGTTAAAACGTAGTTGTATTTTTGATATGCAAACGATTAAGTCCTTTTCCAATTCCATTCTGTTTTTGTATTTATTTATTAAATGTACCATTGATGAGAACGTTAATTCACACATGTAGGATGTCGCAAATGATACTATTAAACTCAGAGCTTCCCTAGCAAGTGTTGGGTATTTTTCTTTTCGTCTCATACGGAATTCGTCAATCTTCTGTGAATTAAATTCCATTTTAGGCATCCCATCAGACGCAAAATCTATGTGTTTTTCTTTCATCGTTGTAGTAAGTTTAGCTAGTTCTAACGGCTTTTCCATAAAGGGGTTAAGGATCCATCTTTGTCCATTATCATCTTCAGATTTGGTTTCTGGAAAGTAATTTAATAGTTGGTCTTTAAAATTTTGCCATCCTACAGTTATATTAAAAATTTCAACGTCAATTTTCACCGATTGATCACTTGAGATCTCTTCAATAATTTGCTCAACACAAGGAAATGACTCAAACGCGTTTTTCTTCATGCAAGTTATCCATAAACGAATTTTTTAAACGAACACACTGATTTTATCCTTTGCTGTTCGAATTATGTGTGCTATAATCGTGTTTATGAACTCACTAAACACACAGAGACACAAGGGCGCATGTGGCGTGATGTTTTTCTCCCTTGTTGTGATGTTATTGATTTTGTTGTTATTCTAATCAACATTTCTGATAATTTATGAATCTGTTTTTGGAATTTTTATTAATACTGGCACGTTTTTGAAACTGAAAACTATCTTCTCTGATGCAATTATTTTTGTGTTTGTAAATCTCCGTTGGTTCTCTGATAAGTCGTCTGGAGGTCTTACTTTCTGCACTTGGAATATTTGCATTTTCCTAATCGATTAATTTCTTTCAATTTTCTACATTTAAGATCCAGTTTGTTGTGGGTACGCTGGTGAAAAGTGATATCACATGAAAACTCACCCATTGTCAGTTGTTCAATTGCAGTGATATGAGTTCTTGACAAAAAATGCAGTACCACCTACGATTCAACTTACAAGGAAATTTTTCAAAAATTGTCTTTCAATTAAAAACCATTTGTTCATATTTTTTAAATATTGGGCGATAGTTTAAGACGCATGAATTAATTATCAATCTCATATATTACGTTTTCTCACTTTTTTGGAACTATTAAAAAGATAACTTTTCTTCAAAAACGGTTAAAACGCTTATAACATCAAAATTATGGCTTTTAATTTTATACTTGACCACCATTACATTTTAAGCGAATGTTTTATAATGACAAAATATCGATTAACGAAAATTTGGTATATAACTTGTTATTTTTTAACATGCTGAATGATTATTCTTAATTGTTACATTTTAAAGAAATAAATAAAAAGCAACTTAAATATTATCTTCGTTCAAAACCAAACGTACAATATAATGTTCTGTACGCACTACCGAAAGAAGGTTCCTTTTTTTTTTTTTTTTTTTTTTTTTTGTAAAAAAATACGACGGCCTTACCTTTTTAATAATTAGATGATGGATTATGATTATGTCAATTGTGCCATGATTAATTTTTACGAAATAACTAAATTACTGTTTCCCATATTTTCCTAAATTACTGAAAAAAAAATAAAATAAAAACCTAAACCAAATTTGTTGTAAATTTACTGTTTATAAATATAAATAGGAATGGCATGACTTGAAACAGACACGTAAATAGTATTATTTGTTTAACGCAAAAGTGTGAACTTTGTCCGTTGCCTATATTAGTACATATGTATACGCGTTCACAACATAACTCCTCACTTCTTCTTTTTCTCCTTCTTTTTCTTCTCGTGCCACCCCATTATTCTTTCGGGTATTGCTTAATCACCTTGCATGGATTGGACTATCTGATGTAATAAGTCCCGGTCTCTTGCTGTTCTGAATAAAACTTCTGCTCTCTTTTTTTTTTTTTTTTTTTTTTTTTTTTTACTTTTTTATTGGGCTTGTCAGCTACGGACGATTACCCATCAAGAAGGAAGAACGTAAGACAAAAGGAAACTGAGGACACTAAGAAAGTTATTTGGGGAAGGTGGAGACGGCCAGAACTACTATGGAGAGACAGCAAGGGAGTCAAAAAAGATCGGTACTAGAACTCGTGATATTAGCAATCCGAAGGGAAATAAATTTGTAGACGAAAAAATATACAGGATACCTTAAAGGAAAGGAAAGCTCTCATGTCTTGTTAGCCGTTGTACCTGATTATAATATATTATATATATTTAAACTAAATGCGCGGTTGACCAGCATAAAAAGAAAGTATTTTTATCCATGTCTGCGATTGTTAGGCAGCGCCCACAAAAAGATCCTCATCAACAATATGGCCGCAATTGCAATGCTTCTGCTCTCTTAATTCTGTTTTGTTTTTCGATATTATCTAAGATCTTTCTTCTTCCCGGATTTTTCTTCCTTCTGTCATACCCGTTATCATTGTCTGTAATAATTTGTAGTTTTCACCTCTCATGAAGTGTTTGAAAAAATTTGTCTTCCATTTTTGTATTATTGCTATTAATACCGCCAATCTTTTTTTTTTTTTTTTTTTTAACTTTTTTATTGGGCTTGTATACCGCCAATCAATTTCCATTCGTTCTAGCACTTTTTCATTATTCATCTTTTTCGTTCACCGGTACTTTCACACTCTTCGGTAACGCTACCTTTCGAACGATGAGATACGCTTCTTCCTATTCACCTTTAGTGAACTTCGTACGCGTTTAATTAATATATATACGAGTATATTTATATTTTAACGGAACCCCTGCTGTAAATTTTTTCCACATTCATTGGAGCTTTTCTACATATTAGAAGTTGATGTAACTGTACACAGTTTCTACCCTATTCACGTTACAAATTAGGTCAAGTTATAACACCGTTTAAAAATTAGTACTAATTTATTCACTGAAATAAGATTGTACTGAAATATCCCTGTAAAGAAGAAAAAAAATTAAAGATTCATAGGAATATCGATAAAACGATGATAAGCCGAACAACACCAAAACACGTTGATATCTCAAGAATTTAAAAAAGAATAAAAGTATTTATATATTTGAACACTATGTAGCAAGACCGTACCTATGGGGGGCTTTCCGGGTTCACCCCCCACCGAAATAATAATAACTGCTTGAATTAAATAGACTGAAATTCCGAATATATTTATTTCTTTTCAATTTTTGATAAAAGAAAAGGCAATTAAAATTTTTATGAATTCTATGGAACCAACTATTTTTTATTTGTTTTTATTGTAGTGTTTAAATATTGCATATACAATAATTGACTACAAGGCTTTAGTGTACCATTTATGAATGAATATATTTCATAATAACACAGACACACACACACACACATATATTTATAAAAATATTTTCGTAACCTCCTCGTGAAATTTTGGTTTAGATATAGCTCTGCTGTGTAGTACTTTAAAATACAAACCACGAAAAAAACTTCCTTTCCGATATTTCTGCATTTTTTATTGTTGGTCTGTTTTCGTTTTACGCAATATATGTAGTTCGTTTTCAAAGCTTTACACATTGCTCTACTAATTTCAACATGTCGATGGGTAGATTTTCGGTTTGTGTGAACTACTATATCCGTTCAAGTTGGGAACATCTGTTTTTTGTCCTTTTGTAGCACCGTCTGGGCGAATAAAATCTTTTTATTTACCGTTGTTGCGCGGAGTACGTTTTTTAAATAAATTCGTGCCAATTTATCTACCGCAATAAACTACATTTTTGAAATCATCTGCGAACTTTCAAATTTCTATAATTTGATTAATTTGTACTATTGGACTACTATCTTTTTCTCTTATTTCTATTCGCTCTGCGAGTATGGTTCTCTATACGTAACCGAAACCAGTCGACGTATTTTAATTGTTAATTGTGTAATTCGTGAATTCGTTTTACAATTTATTAATTAAACTATTATTACGATACTTTCCCGAAGCAAAGTAAAACGAAAAAAGTAGTTTCACTGTTATTTTTATAAAGAATTACGCATGCTAATCCGTATTGGACTATTTCTTGAAAGGCACCCGTCGTTTTTCGCATTCATCTATCTGGTCAATGAGGAACGAACGAATAAAGCTTAAAAAAAAGTACCTAATTATTTATGTACTTACATCATTCGTAATTAGAATGAAAAAAGAAAACAGATGGACGACCGAGATTTTGCAATAGTTTGCGGCAGAGTAAAAATAGGACTTTTTTTCAGGGTTTTATATTGAAAAAGAAGAAAAAAGTTTCAACGAAATTAACTTAGCGCTATATAATTACGGCAGCAGCTGACCGTGATAGCTGATTTGCTGCTCTCTCGACTACCAACGCGGTGGTTTTAAACGAAAATTATTAAAAAAAGTAATAAAAAAATCATTAGAAACTCACAGATTTATACATGTACACAAAAATAGATTAGGCCTAATATAACCGTTCTGTTTTGTTTTTTTTTAAATGGGCTCGGTGTTAACACTGACCCAACTACATGGACTTAGATCACTTACAATTAGTCAGATTCTGAGGCGATCGGAGATAGAAAGTATAAAGGAAAGAAGGAGGGGAATAACGGCTGGAGATGGGAAGGAAAGGATAAAGGAATCATTGAAAGGGGTAGGAAGATCCAACGCCAAAAGTTCGATGTATAGATGAGACCACTCAGGAAAAAGAGCAGAGCATTCAAAGAGGATATGGTTGGGGTTCTGTTTAATATCGTAAAATCTTGTGTGCTACCGGATACAGATGACAAACTGCATTTATTTTACAAACGTCTCCAGTCAGTCTCCGGTGATGGTACTACTAACCGATTCGAAATACTCGCAGCAATGCTCCAACCGCAGTGATTTGTGTCGCTGTGCTACACACGATAGCCTACGGGATCAACTACTTTTCGTTCCTCTTTTAAAATAAAATTCATATATGTGGTGACAGGTATTTTACTATTTTGCAATTATCGAAATTTTGGGTTTAAGGCTGAAACTATTACGGGGCCACTAGAAATTTAAAATGTTTTCACTCAAAGCTACCCCCAGACGTTAAACGGATGAACAGAGACTAGAACTGATAATCAGATACACTCCGTACATGAAAAGGGCAATCTAAGGTGTGAAAAAGGACATATCCTGTATATATTTTCTAAAGAATGAATTTTTTGTCCAAATTCGGAGAAATTTGTTGAAAAATTTAGCGAGGACAGCAGTAGTGCGGTTCAGCAAAATGTAAAAAAATTGTGACAAAAGCGATTGAGAATTTTTTTTTTCAACGTAATAACAAAGATCCCTACGCCCAGAATATGGAGGAGGAGAAAAAATGGTTAAATAGAAAGTCGGTCAGAAATAGATAATATAAAAGAACTAGGTAGAATAATGACGGACTAAGAAGGAAATGACAAGATATGCGAAACACAGTAAGGAGGGGGATGGTCAGGAACTAGGAATTGGTAAAAAATAGAACGTTCATTTGAGAGGGATGAACACTGAAAAGGATTATTGTTAAAATCGCAGAGAGCCCCATGAACGGTTAAGACTTAAATGACGGAAACAATGGCAGAACGCCGTAATAAGCGGGGAAATCAAAGAGCCGCGGGTTGGAAAGAAGCGTAAGTTGAGTAGTCAGGTAGTGAAGTAGATTATTAGAAAAGAATAGAACATAGATGTTAGAAAAACCTACGGTGTCGTGTCTAATGTTTTCGATTTTATCTTTTGGTCTTTACGGGTGGTTTTGTTTTGTTTTTTTTTTTTTTTGCCAAGCGTAATTGTTCGTTTTCTTTCTTTGCTACGTGTTGATGTTTGATCCTTCGCAGTGAGACATTTGAGAACGGCGAAACAGTTACCGCCGATTGGAACGAGCATCGGATAATAACTCTATGAGCGATCGGTTAATAATCGTCAATCTAAACAAGATTGGTTGTTGATTTATCGGCTTTAAATGAGAATATGCGATCCGTATGCAATGCGTTCTCGCATGCCATTTCCGTACTGGAATTTAGATTAGGTATTTTTCAGTCTGCCAGAGAATTGTCCGCGTAGCTTTTTTGGTCTATGCAGATTGTACGTTATGCGACGACACATGAAATTGTGGACCTACCTAATTGTAGATGCTAGTTTTCCAAGACTTTGAATTTTCATCGGAAACTGGACACGTCAATTGTCTACACTTCCCCACAGATAGGGAGAAATAGTGATTTATTCAATGATGGTTTTAACTGTTTACCTCCAAAAACTGAAAACGCCAAGTAACCAACAGTTAAAATTATTCATTCGCAGCATTCCGATATTTTCTATTAATATCTTTATTATTTTGCGGAATGAATTCGTGGACGAGTTGTTTTCGCTCATTAAATTCTGCATAATACGGATAAGGCAATAGGCTCGGTGGCTGATATTAAATTCTCGAAAACCGGTGCGTAGCCGCTACCCGCACACACGCCGTCCGCAAATGTAGCTGGAGTGTGATTTAAACCAGCATCGGCATTATACGCGTAATGTGTAAAAGTCACAAAGAAAATGAAACTGTGTATATAAAGCATCTGGAACACGCTTCAAAAAAGTATAAAAAATAATGACACAAACGCAGCAAAACAAATGCAAGAAATTGAAATGAAAGAAAAATTACTTCTAGGACCGAAACAGGAAAACGGAATGTTGCAATTGAGAAGCAATAAAGAAGTTTATGAAAACATTGAAAAAATAGTCGTGGTGACACCGCGCGGATAAGAAGAGTGAAACCGTTCCGACATTTGAAAAGAATGGACGGAAAAATGATGACGAAGAAACTGTTCGACTATTTCGACAAACTACACGAACACAAAGCTGAACTGGTTCCGGGAGGTGAAAAGTGACCTTGCAGAAATGGGAATAAACGAAGAAGAAATAAAAGATAGAAAGGAATTTCGAACAAAGGTACAGGATTGGAACATGGTAAAGGAAAACGGAAGAACCGGAGCAGTTTGGACAAGTGAAAGAAAGATCCGGCACGGGAAGCTGATGAAGATGTACTGGAAGGAGCGGAGAAGAAATGACAGGATGCATTATAATACGCGGTCCAAAGACGGTCAAAATCGCCGCCATCAGATTGAGCCTTAACCGGCGGACGTTCGATAATAGCAAAACAAAATATAGGCGATAAGAATTAGCAATATTATGTTACACGCGTTCGACATGTTACGGAAACTCTGCACCAAGCTGCACTGCACGTGAAGTGTGTTCAAATAACAATAAATCCTTTAGAATGTAAGAAACACGGAAATCAACGAAATCTTTGCAAACAATCGAATACTGAAAACAACAATACACGATGGCGACCTGAAAAAAAAAAGGGGGGTAAAAAGGATATTAAAATGTCTTATGGTTAATGTGGTATACAATTCAACTCACAGACACGCAAAAATGATCTTGCTAAGTCTAGAAGAGGGAATACCACAGCGTACCCCTTTGTGTGCGTTTGCGCTGCGCTGATGAAAGATATTTACCCTGTTCGGAAATAAGAAACGATATTGGTGGTTCAGTTCGAGGAAAGAGTCCGAGAAAACGCAATGGAATAAGCGATGAGATGGCGTACGCGACTTGAGTAATTGAGAATTACTTTTTTAGACACATTTCGAATGGCCTGCCGAGTCAATGTGCCTTCCATTCGGCACCATTACGTAATGCGTCCGGCGAAATGGTCGGTGGAAGAAGAAAAATTAAGGAAAAAGCTACAAGCGCGTAATAATTGCAGGAAAATAACGCGAACCGGATTGAAAAGTTCGGAGTGAAGTTCGATTTTTTATTTCGAAAAAAAAAATGGCAAAGAGCGAATTGAAAGCGAACAATGGAGAATTCGGGAGTGCCGAATTTGCTAAATTACATTTCGAACCGCGGTTGTTTCCTTCGGAATATTCAAGAATAGTTTGAAGGCCCCCCCGGAGGACTAATTTTTTCAGCTGCTCATTTCATTAAGGCAACTCGGGCCATCTTTTCCATTTCGGAGCGCATTCGTCGCAAATGCGGCACACTGAAAACTATCTATACGCTCTCTTTCTCCATCTTTAGTTAAGAGCCGTCAAATATGAAATCGGCCTAGTTAGAATAGCTTTCGTTTCCATTAGGCCGCAGGAAATTTTTATTTCCTCGGGAGCGTCTGCGAAAATCCAATTTTCCGTTTACGCTTATTAGAAGTAAATCAAGAAAGTTGCAATGAAAAAACGTGGCGAATTCGTGGTTGCTCTGCTTACGGCATCGTCAGCGGATTATCTCGGCTTATTATCAGTGGCGGCGAAAGACGCGGCGATAACCGAGACAGCTTCTTTGAACGTGTAAGAAGCCTCTAAGCTTTCCAGATTTAATCACTGTTTTTCGAACAGACTTCGAATCGGAATCTGCGACTTTCCGCGTGCTCCTCTTTCCAGCCGATTTCATATCCACATCCTTTCCAGCGCCACGCATAATCTTCTTACCTAACATTTCCGACTATTTTCCAGACCTCGCCGTTTCATTCGGTTCCGAGTTCGTCGACACTAACCGGGCCGTACCGTATTTTCGCGCTACCGTTCCAGCTTATCCTTTTCGTTGACGGCCATTTCGACGCCGCGTTGCCGTCCTTTATTCGCAACACGTCCTAATAAACCTATGAAGGATTTAACGTACTGTTCTCATTCAGCGCTTATACACCCTGTCAAGAAAGTATCGGGAATTGTCAATTTAAATCTCCCGGGTAATAGCTAGGCAGATAATTTTTTTTTTCCAGGTTGGTACAACTGTTTTGTATTATGATGCCTATTTTTAGCGCGATCTGTCAACCAGTGTGTTTACAGCAGCTGTTAAAATCAGTCGACCTTGAAGGTTTTGTCGAAGTTTTACAATGAGTGAAAATATTGAACAACGTACTTGTGTTAAATTCTGTGTTTCGAACGAAATTTCTTGTGCCGATACACTGAAAATGTTACAGAAGGCTTTTGGTGAATCTGCTTTATCAAAAACGCGGGTTTACGAGTGGTACAGAGCGTTCAAGGATGGTCGGGAGACGGTCGAAGACATGCCTCGCTCTGGACGGCCTTCAACGAGTGTGACCGATGATAACGTCGATAAAATCAAGGAAATCGTTGCTGAAAATTGTCATGTGAGCTTGAGAGAGATGGCTCATGGATTGGGCATGTCACACGAGAGCGTACGTACGATTGTGCACGAAAAATTGGGTATGCAACGCGTTGCGGCTCGGCTTGTTCCGAAAGACCTGAATTTCTTTCAAAAAAAGTACCGAGAACAGGTAGCTGCAGACATGCTGGATCGAGCCAATTTGGATCCTACCTTCTTGGAAAAGATAATTACTGGTGACGAGACATGGGTGTACGAGTACGACACGCTTACGAACCAGCAATCGTCCGAATGGCGGCCAATTGGCGCGCCAAAGCCGAAAAAACCTCGCCAAAGCCGATCGAAAGTGAAGATCATGTTGATTGTTTTCTTCGATATTCGAGGCGTGGTACACTATGAATATGTGCCAGCCGGACAGACAGTCACCAAAGAGTTTTACTTAAGTGTTTTGAGACGTTTGAGAGAGGCTATCCGTCGTAAACGTAACGATTTGTGGGTCGACAATTCTTGGATTCTCCATCACGATAATGCGCCGTCTCACAAAGCCATAATTGTGAATGAGTTTTTGGCCAAACACTCGGTAAATATCATCGAACAACCGCCGTATTCACCAGATTTAGCACCCTGCGACTTCTTCCTATTCTCAAAACTCAAATTTCCGCTACGGGGAATGCGCTTCGAATCGATTGATGACATCAAGACGAATGCGACGCGAGAGCTAAAGGCCATCCCGGAAACCGCCTATCAGAAGTGCTTTGCCGAGTGGAAAAAGCGTTGGCATATGTGCATCGCTTCGAATGGATGTTATTTTGAAGGTGACAAAATAAATTTGGATGAAAATTAAAAATTGTTCGTTTTATTTAACAATTCCCGATACTTTCTTGACAGGGTGTATATCTCTGTTCATTCGCCTTGAACATTCACAAGTTTCCAACTTTGCGACACTTTCCGCTGCAACGTTCAGCGGCGCTGTTTCGAGACATAGACTTCGTCTATTTAAAACTGGTTTGAAAGCGGATCCGAATGTGTTTTCATGATAAAACGGCGAAATCGTTTTGAAAATAATTAATGCAGGGCGCTTTTCTCTTTTGATTTTTCTTCTTTTTGAAAAAAACCCATTGAAAAGGTGCGTTATTTAAGAGGAAAAATAATCGAAACCGAATAAATCTGCATTGATGTTTTTGTGCCATCAGTAATAAAGGCAGATATGTCAAAATAAAAGTAAAAAAAAAAACAACTAAGTTTAAATCTGAAAAATTTATCAAAATTCGCTAAAAACTAAAAAAATAATTACTCGCTAAAAGATAATATACATGCTATGCAGTAAAAGGACGCTCAATAAATAACGTGACATGTCTTCGAAAATGACCTTCCCGGCATCCAAAAATTATGAAAAAAATCATCAAATAAATTAAAAGAAATATTTTATTTTTCGACATAAAACATTAAGGCATTTATCATAGCGGGCCGTCACGAGTTTATCGATACCGTCGTGGTAAAACTGGGCGGTGCATTTAGCGAAAAACTGTGTGACCTCCCCGTCTGTTATGAAACGTTTCGCACCCAGATCGCGTTTAAAATGGAGATAAACGTGAAAATCCGAAGGTGCCACATCGGGCGAGTAGGGTGAAGGTGGAAATTCGTCCCAATTCGGGCTCTTAATTAAAGCGCGGACGAGCACAGACGTGTGCGGTCGCGCATTGTCGTGCATAAGCACTACTCCTCTAGCTGGCGGGCTATGTCTTTTCCGTTTAATCGCTCGATGAAGTCCCACCACAGTGTCAAGTGTACTACCGCATCCATTCGGCTTACGAAATTGCAACAGTAGGAATCCGTACCGGTCTCAGAAGACGATTGCACGAACCTTCCGGCAGAGCATTCAGTTTTGGCTTCCGGTGGACCTGGTTGACCTTTCATTATCCACACTTTATTCGCTTCTTCCGACTCATCATGCCGCAATACTGTCGAAAAACTCGTAACCATATATTGCTTGTAACGCAAACAGAAATTCGACCACAGACGCCATACGTTAAATTCGGCTCTTGGCTTACGATTGTACGGATAGTTGTGCGTCTGAAGTCGTCTATCAGGTGATGTTGGAGTATTAAATGATGCAAATCATCGAGCGTATACTTTTTTTCTCTTCCAAAAGTCGTTGTGTACACATGTAATCGTAACGCTCGTCAGTATTCAGCCGGCCGCTTCCTTTATCGTCATATGTGTTCGTTCTTTCTTCTTTAAATATCGTGATGTACACGCACTTCATTTGGTCGCGCCATATACTACGTACAATCTGTGATAAATTTTTGCATTTGCAACTCCTTCAGAAATTTGATGGCCGCGCGTATCGCGCAACTCAGAAACGTTCACTGACATGTTTCACAGGTGCGTCTAGAAGTTCTTCACGTAACATCTGTATCTATCACTCAGCAAAACAATAATGTATCGTTCGCACGTCTGTGAAGTCGTTCATTCCGTACCGTACACAATTTTAGAAAAATTTCGAAGTTTTGTTTTCAAAAATCTGTTGTGTAGTGTGTAATGTTATCGCATCTCACTGTTAAAACAAGGTAAGTTTGTATAATATCAAACTTCAGTCACCGATTTTCATTTGATATTATTAAATTGATAATTCGGCAGACAGGCGTTTAGAAATCACCGCCGAGAGTTTGCATTTTTAATACATCGCGATCAACAGACGCGGCGACGTGACTTTGAGACTTACAATATAAAGATATTTTTATCCTTTTTATAAGCACTATTGATGCAAAACCTAATTAACACTGCGGTGGTCGCGCGGACTAGAATTTTTGTTTTGTCAGCTATTTTGAAGTTTCGTGAATTTGAGTGATGAGGTTTTTGTTACCTTCCTGTTAGAGTGTGACGCATAACACGTCGTTGTTTTTGTTAACAGTTTCCCCATACTTCTTAAGTTATTTCACATTTTTTCCCACGGTCTACAATAGTAGTCCGCGCGACCAGTAACGTGATAGTAGTTGACATGTAATGTTAGTATTTTTTGTATTATGCGGCGAATGTTACTGTAATTTTTGCCCGAAGCCATATGAAGTTATGATTTTGTTTTATCATATTATTATTTTTCTAGTCGCTTAATAAAAAATAATTAAAATTTTTGAGTTATTTTGTATTTTTTCTTGTCATTTTTTTGTACTTTGTGTAGTGAACAAGTGAATTTTGTTTTTTTAATCGTTGCAAAAGACACAATTACCCGGGTCGCGGTGATGAGAAGATCTCACTCTGCTTTAATACGTTTTTTTTGTTTGTTTTTTCTTATTCTAATACAAAATATGAGTTATACACTTGATAAAGTACACAAGTTTCCTATGTTCCAAGCAAGAATAAATCAGTTATTTCTGCTGATATCATCAATGCATTTCGACAAAAATATCGATCAATCTACAAACGAACAAAAAAAACCTGAAATCGTCACAACCTACAATGAAACTAAACACGATATTGATCTGTTTATGATGTATCTAGAAACTCCCGTCGTTTGCCACTAACAGTATTTTTCAATCTCTTGAATATCGGTGGAATAATGCTCTCAATATATGCACAGATAATAATACTAGTAACATTACAAACCGAAGACATTTTTTAAAAGCGTTAGCTTTCGAATTGATGAAACTAGCTGTTAAAGAACGAATTAACCAGCAGATGATACCGAGGCAAATCAAAGAACGTGGTTAGCAACTGCTGGAGCTTGATAAAAATGAATATACTACTCCTGAGGCAAAGGGAAGAACACCGGGTCGTGGTTATTTATGTAGTCGAGCTAAAAAAAATCAATCAGAAAATCGTGTCATAAATGTGCAAAATATGTAATGACCACTGCCAAATGGTGTGTAATACATGTCTTCTCTAAATTAGAAGATAAGTTTTTTCACGTTTATTCAATTTTTGTATATTTTCACTATACCTTTAGTATTTATAAATTAAATACGGGTTATATTGTTAAAAACTTCTAAAATATGATAAACACAAAAAATCAATAAAAATCACTTTAAAATCACTAAAAAAAATGAATAATTGTGGTGGACTACAATAGTAGTCCCCGCGCGACCACTGTAGTGTTAAAATTACTACTACAACATCGTTACAATAATATAAAATGGTTTAGCGATGATAAATTTAATCTTTAATATGAAAGAAGTAGTACGCATTTTCAAATTTGGTTTGATCTGCTGTTCCAAGGTTACTTCAGCTAATTATTTTTGTAGTGATATGTAGCATCCGAAGTGAATACTGTTCGTTATAATATTAAATTATAGAATAATCGTATATTAAGAAAACTAACAATTTAAAATTACAAAATTTTATGTAAAAAATTCTTGTTACATAAATGGTTGCATAAAGATTTTTAAAAACCTACATTTTTAAAAATCTTCATGAAACTATTACATCGGTGTTTTATGTATCATGTAACATAAGACACCGGACAAATAACTATAAAAATATAATAATAAGAATAACTTACAAAAATGTTCTCGAAAAAAATGATTTCTATTGGAATAAACTCATTTGACTTTGCACAGATGGCGCTCCTACAATGATGGGTGTACGATCGGGTATAGAACAAAAACTCAAGCAAAAGAATCCCGCGATATTGTGTACTAATTGTACTATTCATCGACAATTTTTGGCTCCCGAAACATTGCTACAGTAATTATGCCACACTTTGAACTCAGCTATAAAGATCGTAAACTACATTAAGAGCAGCGCTTTGAACAGTCGATTGTTTAGTTTACTTTATGAGGATCTCGATTCTGATCACAGAATATGATTCTACACAGAAGTATGCTGGTTGTCTACGGGCAACATATTGGCTCGCCTTTATGAATTGAAAGAAGAGGTCATCCTCTTTTTAGAGTTCAAAAAAAAAGAAATAAAATATTATTTGCAAATGTTCAACAATGAACAATTGCAAGCGATGGAAGGCGAATTTCACCGATACTATCGAGACATTAATTCAGAGTAACCAATACGGCGCATGAGATCAGAAACCCATTTGCTGTCGATGTCTTAGAATTATCAGAAGAAGTCGGGAAGAATTTCTAGAAATAAAGGCCGATTCGACCACGAAAGGAGACTCCCCCATCTCTTAACATTGAAGAAATTTTGGATCAAACGATTCCTTGTTAATTCGAAAGTTGCCTCTCTTGCTTTGGGAACATTTGTTCCTTTTTCTTCGACTTACTTATGTGAAACGATGTTTTCAGCTCTGGTTTTAATTAAAACTAAGCAGCGAAATCGTCTTGCTGTCGATAACGACCTGGCAAAAGCTGAATCTAAAATCAACCAACAGGTGCAAGATATGCAAGTTCAAGTATCTCATCAGTACTCTAATTATAGTAAATTATTTCGATTAAAAACGTTTTAAATTTGGTTAAAATTTATTTTCTATAACTTAGAATTAAAATAGATAAATGCCGTTAAAATAATGCACGTTTTTTTTTATTGAAAAATTAAAAGGAGGCTTGAAAATGTTATTTATAATCCGGGTAGGCTTGGCGAAAAAAAGGTTAGGGAACCCTGCCTTAGATGTAGGTGCACCTAATACCTCAAACGCACCGAATACCTTACTAATACCTTAGATATACCTAATACCTCAGATACACCTAATACCTTAAAAAAAAGTAAGTCCCATACCCTTGATAGGGCGTCGGGATCATAAAGTTAAGGTTCACAATGTACTAAGCCCAACGGCGCTAATGAGAGTAAGAGGGGGCCAATTCCTTTTACTCGGCCGCCTTTACTTTCGCAGATTTCTCTGGTATCTAATTATTGCAGGCTGGGTAAACTTAGGAGCGACTTGGATCTGGGACGAGATAAGTCACGAACCCGTGACCTCTGATTTGAGATACGCCTAATTCCTTAGATACGCGTAATTTCTTAGATACACCTAATACCTTAGATACACCAAATTCGAATTGCTATAGTAATTAGAAACTAAATTAAATGTGCATAACAGCACAGTCGTTTGTATGAGCCAAGTGTGTTGGTAACATCGGTAATCTCTTCATTGTGGTTTCCGGTTACTTTTACAATTTGAATTCGGTGTCGACTTCAAATAAGCTTATTGTTATTTAAGAATTGACATAGTATTATCTCCTTACGAATATTTTACTGTAAAGTGTAATATTTTTATCGAGTAATTATTTTGTACCTCTATTAGCGTACTTTTATTACAGTTAAGAACCAATCTTGAAGTTGGATTTTTAAAAACTTTTTTCATAATGTGCAGTTGAAATAAATAGCATCTCAATAAAATTTTTACTTAATTTAGGGATCCACGAAAGAAGATGTGTAAATATCAAATGGGCCAAAAAATAAATAAAAAAAAAAAAAAAAAAAACGTATCAGAACTCTGTGTTTTAGTTTGGATACGGCATTTCCATCAGCAGAGTCATACGGCTTATCAATCATAAACATTTCAACGAATGATTTTTGTGCAAAAAAATTACACGTTTTTATTCTTCTTTTTTTTTTAAACATATGTTTCATCTGAAATACGAAGGTTTCGTTGTGGTGTTTTGCAGTTTTCGATTTTCCTGCTCAAAAAATGAAGTAATCGCTGCTTGTACCTTCAAAAATTGAACGGAACTCGATCAAATTTTATAGCTAGAGTTATGCATAGAATACGGGAAAATGTATAAAAGTAATTACGAACTTCATATATAAAAACTTTCACAATAATGAAAAAAGTATCTAAAAAAAAAAAAAAAGCATTAAAAAAAATTTGTGTGTTCTTATGACCACACGATAATTTTTCAATTTTAAAAAATTTATATAATTACATTTATGTTATATAATGAATCAGTTCGGTGAATCAACAACAAAGTGATATTAATATTGTTATATAAAATTGATTTATTTTTACCTCTGTACCCGTGAAGTAATATTAGTAACAAAATAAACAATTATATTTGTGAATTAATTATAATATATTGTGGAATTTTGCCCTAATTGGAATTCTTCATTGCTATTATATTCTAAGAATGAAACAATAAGCTTATGGAAGCTAAAATATGTTATAAATACTTTCGATTCAAGTTTATTTAAATATCTAAAAAAAAAACACCGCCAAGCGTTGTTCCATATTTCGTCGTACTATTCTTCTCATTTGGATCATTTGACATAATTAAATAAAAATTTTGGTTTCAAAAATCAAAAATATTTCGCCATTAGTGAAATTCAGCACAAATTGTAAGCACTTTAAATATTGCACAGATTCCCGAAGTCGCTCCCAGGTTTATACCTAATCTGAAATTGAATTGGGTACCAGAGAAATCCGGGAAGATAAAGGCGGATTCCAAGTAGAAAGGAACTGGACCCTCTATTCTCTTTAGATCCCTTAGAACCTTAAGTACATTGTGATCCTTAACTTCACAATCCGTGATACCTTATCAAGGGTATGGGACTTACTTTACTTTTTACTTTTACATATACAATAAGACACGCGTATTATATTATAGTACTACACTGATTACATGTAAAACGTGGCTGATGACGACTGTAGCCGAGTGTACATGATTCAGTGCGTCACCGACCCGAGCGCACTTGGTGTCGAGCGGAGTCGAGTAAACCAGATTCAGCGACACGGGGACGTGACGGTTCACTTACGTTCACTCCTCAGCAAAACGCGCCTAAATTAGTTTTCACTTGAAATAATATTAACCGCAGCCGTAAAAATAAAATAAAATATTACGAATCGATCAGAATAGGGCTAAAAACGTACCTCGTAAATGGTGGATCTAAGAGTCAACAGACATTTTTACTTGCTTTTTTAGTCAGTCAATACATAAAGCGGAGAACGAAAAAAACCTGAAAAGCTGTTTGACCGATCAGAAGGTAATTTAGAAGAGCATTACAAAAAATAGCTCTCAAAAATGGAGTAATACGCTCTTTCACAATATGCCTCTGGCGACGTTAATTTCGTGTTTCTAGCTTTATTGAAGGTGAATATTTTTTTTTTTATTTTTCAATATTTCTGTCAGTTCAGGCGTGCGAGTACTGAAACGAAAATTTGAAACAATATTTTTTTATGTATTTCAGTAAGCTCTTTATGAAGTCGCTTTATTAAAGCTTTAGCATTTTAACGATATTATAAGTAACATTTAAATTCAAAATAGATTCTCGATATCGTTTACGAAAGATTCTTATTTTTGACTTTAAAAGTGATTAAAGCTTCGGAAAAAGCGAAAGTTTAAGTTTTGAACGTTTTTCTTTTTCAAGAGATTACGAATAAATTGTTACAAAGAAAAACCCTTTTGCCAAATCATTTTTTCACCGTGCATTTGATCTTCTTCCGAATGATAAGAATAACGTAGGCGGCTCGAAGAACTAACAAAAACCGTCGATAGAGCAATCGAAATGAATTTAAAAGAACCGTATTTTTTTCTTTTCTCCTAACATTCATAAAAGAACACTACTTGGCAAAATGAACTTGAAAATCTCGTCATTTGAGGAAAAAAGGATATCAAAGAAGTGTTCGGAACGGAAAATTAACCTAATGTCAAAATTAACCAGTCGAGTATTCGTCGAAAGCTGAAGGAAAAGGTGAAAATTCCGGTTAACCATCATTTATCAAGATCAAAAATTGGCAAGTCAAGAGAGAGGAGTACAGAAAGCAATGGGAGCCTAATCAGAACCGAGCTATTTGCGTATAAGATATGATATGGTGGTCCTCCGTAAGTGTCATCTGAACGAGGAACTATTTTTCCAAAAATAGACGAATAAAATAAAAGTAATGTGATTGGCAATTAATAACAGCATTTCTTTTTTACGTGTACTCTGCAACCGTATCTAGAAACATTTTTTAAGCTACATAAAGGCTAAAAACTGTCGTTCAGTTTCCATTAAACTAATTATGGCGGTAGAAATTTTTCCACATTTCCTGCCGAATCGATTTCTCCAGCCAACGGAAAAAACGCGACATGTTTACACTAATAACTCCATTAAATTGAATCTTCGGCCAGCCTCGTTCAGAATGCTAGTGGCGGTTCCGTATGCACGCGATAACCGATATGGCGATATGGTAAAATGGTTTTCTTCAGGGGAATATCAGAAATTACTTTAAACACATTTATCGTGGCCCGTTGGCTACAGGTTTAATTTTTCACTATGATGTTTTTGAAATCAAAAATGAGAAAAACAAGGTTGCAATACACTCGGGTTTCCTGCTCTAGAATTCAAATGATAAACAGCGCTCTGTTTACAAAATGATTAATAGTTAATGAATTACAACATGGTTAATAGTTCATGATTTACAAAATGTTGTTTACGAAAAAACCGTTACTGAATATTTTTTTCGTTCGCATCGGCTTCAAGCTAATGCATTCGCTTAATTTTTCCAGACGAAATTTTTATTTATTTTTTTTAATTATTCCACTGTTGGTAATTTGGTAGTTTATAGATTTAATTTTATTCTTTTTTCTTAGGATTTTTCGAGAGAAAAAATATTTTTTGTTCCGAAATTTACAAAAAATTTCTTTTTCCGCTATCGTATAGCTGCTGTTTCGTTAAAAAGAAATCTAAAAAACAAAAAAAGAAGAAAAGGAAAAAAAACATAATAAACTGAAATAATTACCTTAGTTGTACAAACGACGTTACATTCAGAGAGGCAACTAAGGGCAATAGGCATGTGTGTGGCCTGACTCTTTACAGTTATCTTACGTCTTGACTGTTTCCAGCTAGATATTCGTTTTGCTTCTTTTCTCGCTGAAAGAAATTCTGCCTGTCGAATAAGTACAGTGAAACTTTAACATTTTCAAAGGGTAAGTTCCATAAATTGTTTCGAAAATGTTAAATTCGCGAGTAATAAGTCTACTTTTCTGCGGGTTATATAATGAGACCGTGGTGAACACATTTTTCTTCCGTAAGATGTAAATTACTTTTTAAAAAGGGAAAAGAATATTAACTGAGTATTCTCGTGCGGTAGAATAACACGACGTATTCATTCTTCGGAAAATAGTAATAGGCCGGTTTTAAGGCCGCTGTTACAAAAAAAAAAAATGACGAGGTCGAATAAATATTTTAAGACCGGGCGCTGTTTTCTCCTTTGCGAATATAGACAAATCGTATTGTTGTAACTGATTCTCCAAAAAAAAAAAAAAAAAAAAAAAAAAAAAATGATTTACCAAATCGAATAACGTGACAAAAATTGTTTTCTGTCAAAATCCAGGTATAGAAAATAAACGACGAATTTAAACCGGGTATTTAGGAGGGGTTATTTTGATTCGATAATAAGTCGAAATGTACAAAGTACAGAAGTAAAGCGATTTAACTATTTTCATGAAATCTGATTAGTTACATTAATATGAAGTTGCTAGAACGCTTGACTTCCGTTACGGAAGTCTCGGATTCGATCCCGGTCGACGACAGAAATTATTACGGAAAATTAAATTAAAATACTTTCTAATAGAATCATATCGAAGGCAATGACAAACATGCATGCCATCATATGCGCGATAGTTAACACATAAAAGACAGATACGGGATTGCACTTGTAGCGCGATAAATCAAACATCTACAATCAGCTCCGAACGTAATCTTTCCTGCCGTGTTCTGTACACACCAGTGTTGCGTGTAATAATTTCCATAAGCTATTCTAAATAGCTAGAATGTACAAATAGGTAGTCACAAAAAATCGGTAGCGAGCAGTACGATTGGGGGGGGGGGGGGGGGGGATATTAATATAACGGAATAAAAAAGTAAATTTGTCAATTAGAACTTGAACGAATTTCGACTTGTTTTCGTTTAAAAATTTTATTGCAAAAACAAAAAAATCAAGTTTATCGATACAATGTGAAAAGAAATACTCCGAATTTTGGCGCAAAATAATTACAGAGACAAATAAAAAGGGGGCTGATGAAGGATGCGAATGATTTTTTTTTCCCCTATATTGTAGCCGACGATTTTCGCGAATATATTAAAACGAATTGTTACTTCACCGGTCTTTAGTTCTCGATGCCATTGAAACGAATTGTAATTTTTACCGTCAGATCCCTGTTCCGGAAAGCCACTGAAAACGACTCGTAATTTTACCTGTCCCTGGTTCGTGGCCACTACGACGAATCGCTAATTTATTGCTCTGTTCCGGACACCAGTGAGGATAGGCTTCCTCACACGCTTTGATCTTAATTTACGTTAACTTTTTATTTGTTTTTATTGACTAAAGCGAAAAGAAGACCGATATATTTAAGTATATATCGATTGAAACTAGCGAACATAATCTACGACCTCCGATATCTTGAAAAATCGAAATAGCCAGTGGACAAATAACGCAATCTACTCAGTTAACAAACAATTAAAAACAATAATTCCGTACATCGACGAGAAGACAAAGCAAAAGACTAGAACAATTGTTATGAGATAACAGATGGTTACAGTGATTATCGATGAGCAATTACCACCTCCCTGTCCGCGCTACTCATATATAAACTTCCCTCAGCTTGGCTCTGCTGACCACCACCGGGCAATACACACCCGCCGCAGACATGCGCTGTACCGCTGCCACTAGCCACAACCAAAAGACACTCACACGGCCACTATTAATGACCATGACAGAGACACTTCGACGATGCTCGAAAAACCAAAGAATAAATACACAACGTAGGCAACCAGAAGTAATTTCTAATTCGAGGATAGCCGAAAAATCGTGGCATAAATACAGAATCGGCATCAACATATGTTTTGCTCACTTTCGATTTATACATGCCTCTCCCTCGCCTCTTTCTCGCATCTACATATATAGCTTCCACCAGACAATGGTGGCTTGTTTTATGGAGTTTCGTCAGTAGCAACGTCGCTTAGAAATAATTTTCGCTCTTTTGCTCCAAACGAGTAGTGTTTAATTCGGTAGGTAATTTTATCAAGAAATTTGCAACACGTACGTTTAGTGTAAATGGGACACCAAACGGGTCCACCGAAGTTTATTTTGCTGAATCAGCCTGACCGTTATATATTATATGAAATTTTCTTGAAATACTGCATTTGTATTGCGCATTATTTAATAAAATATTATCTTGGAAATTACATCGTTTGCGGTTATTTGAAATTTTATACTCGTATGTGTCATTAGATGACAATTATGCGGACAAAAAAAAAAATACATGTATGACGTATCTGAGAGGACGGTTTCCAGGTTCAACCCCCCTCCCCCCGAAATGTTTGCGAAATCATAACTTTTTGAATTAAACAGACCGAAATTCAGAATAAATTTATTTCCTTTCAATTTTCGACAAAAGAAAAGAAAATTAAAATTTTTATGAATTCTATAGAAATGATTATTTTTTATTTGTTTTTATTGTAGTGTTCAAATATTGCATATACAATAATTGACTACAAAGCTTTAGTGCACCATTTATAAATAAATGTATTTCTTAAAATACTATCAATTTGTCCAATTACCATGGAAATGTAGCTTTTGATGTTTCTACCGTGGAAATCCAGTTCAAAATAAAGAAATCGATTTTTTGTAAGTACAAAGTATAGAGAATAATGCGAAAAAAAATTAATTTTTAACAAGAAAAAAATTAAAGTATAACGCTAAAAATTGTAAAATAAAATGTTTTTTTACAAAAAATAAATACCGACTTCGAGGTTTATTATGAAAATTTAAAAATGCACTAGAAAGAAAAAAATAATTATTCGATAAAAAATATGTATATCAGAGCGATATAACTTAAGGTGATATCGTAATTCTTATACAACATTAACTTTTTGTAGTTGGCATCAAATTCATATTAAAATAATAATTAAAAACTGCATTAAATGTTCATTAAATTGTTCCTAGATATTGTAATATGAATTAGATGCCGACTCCAAAAAGTTTTCCAGAATAAACTACGGGTCCCAGGCGTATTCGTCAGCCAGTCCTTCTTTACTTAAATTCCTTGATTCGATACACCACACGGCGCTCCGCACGATACTTGGCGCACATGGAACTTCCCCGTCTGTAAGTTTGTGTTCCTTGTTAGGCACTTCCCCACTAAAGTATTTCCGAACCTTTTATTACCACCGTGAGACCGTCGCTCTTTTCTCTAGTAAACGTTCCTTTTCTATTCACACAAATGAACTCCCCAACACGCCAGAGTTCCCTAATGACCCTCTCCCAGAAATCCTGGCCCTCCTATCGCAGCACAATGTGAGCGTAATCCCCTTCCCCGACCTAGCTCCTAACACCGTGATTCCGCCGTGGACCCCTTTAAACATTGATGTTAATTTTTCCCTGACGAAGTATAATGAACCCCTGCAGCCGAGTATCGTTCAGTTGACAGCAGCAATAATACAAAAATACCCCGACCACCTCATTTTCTTCACGGATGCTGCCAAGGCTATCCCAGAGGCTACTTCATCCCCAACCGTCTACTTATTAAGAGACAGTGCCCCGTATCTTTTCTGTGAGTGCCCAGTCATGCTTTGATTCCTGGAAATGAACTCATCGATACATCCGCACGAGCAGAAATATATTGCCCCTTGCCAAGTAATAGCCCTCTTCTACCTTATCTATCGAACATAATCTTCAATAATCTCACGTCCTCATGGAAAGCCTATTGGTCCTCGTGTCAGACTTTCTCAAAGTTAATTAAACCCTCAACCGGACCATGGTGGCCAGAAAAAATCATTTCCCGTAGAGATTTCTGTGCACACAGCTATGTCGCATAATTTTATTTTACAAAAAAACCCCACCTCCTATGAATTGCCCTTTCTGTAGCCAAGGTGTTGCTCCCTCAAAAAAAAAAAAAAATAAAAACTTTCCACATACTGTGCGACTGTCCAGCACTCTCACTCCACCGGCCCCCTTCTATTAATAACAAAACAGGTACTAATATTCTTGAGAATTCCCCTAATGCAATCTTATCTGTAACACAGTTTATCAGAACTAGCGGAATAAGCAGATATCTATAAAAACAAACTGCGCATCTTCGCACTGTAATAGTCACAGCAGTTAAACACGGTACATGATGTTGCTTTCAAAAAAAAAAAAAAAAAAAAAAAAAAAACTCCAAAAAGTTAATGTTATATAAGAATTACGATATCACCTTAAGAGTTATATTGCTCTGATATATATTTTTTATCGAATAATTATTTTTTACTTTTTAATCCATTTTTAAATTGTTATAATAAACCTTGAAGTCGGTATTTATTTTTTGCAAAAAAACACCAAGTGAACGTTTGAAAAGAAAAAAAATTCAGTTGTTTTTCTGATGATGAACGGCGTAATCTGTTTCGAAACGTTAGAGTTAATAATGAATTCTTTCAACGTGGTTTCTACCGAAAATGGACACGTGGATAGCTTTCACAACCACGAAATCCTTTCCTCCGTTAAATCAGTAAGAAAAATCATGACAATGAAACGAGTAATCCAGAATTTTTTGTGTGGAGCCGTATATACTTTTTCATTGGACAACATATTTTTGTTTTAACAACACTTCTAATTTTCCCTTTTGAGAGAAATTAATTAAATTAGAAAGAAGATCGACCAAATTCAAATTGTCGCAGTACTAAAAGGACATTTGGGATATTTTTGATTTTTATAATTCCATCGCTAAAACTTTTCAAAAATTTTTGTTTCCCGATTGTTTTGTTTTTTTTATTTATTTATATTTTATTAATATTTTTTTATGACTATTATTATTATTATTACTATTATTATCTATATTTAAAACCTTCGGCCTTAATACCAACGACTGGGTTACTACAATTAGAACTGTTATATAGAAATAATTTATTGTTATTCATAAATAAATACAGTACAAAATTTAATATCATAATGCGGTAAGGTAGCTCGAGGTCAGCATATGATTTCATAGCTGCTATTCCTAGATTTAATAAGCTTCATACAAGATTATAGACACAATATAAAGCAGCGATAATATATAATTTTTTCCCCTCAGATGTCAAGAAAATCATTTAAGGAATTGTAAAAAGCGGCATAGGCTTAAACTAATATGTAGTCGCTTCAGTTTTGTAATAAGATTAACGTTTTCCTATTAACTTACTAGTTCCATTTTCGTCCAGCACATTATATATAAATTTTTCCCTTCACCTTCCTCGATATTAACCTAATTATGTTTCCCCATCTTCATTATATATACACGATAATTGTTATACCCAAAAACTCTGTACAACAGATTACACCTTTAATTTTTCTTTTTAAATGTATTATCTAGAATGCGTTTTCTTTTTTTATTTTATCAAATTTCACGATTATATAAAGAAATGTTTACTTATTTTATTTACTTGTTTTTTTTTTTTTTTTGTTCTTGTTATATTTTTTGTTATATTCATTTATTTACTTATTTATTATTTTTTCAGTGCTTTATATTTTTAATCTGTAATCCATTACTCGCGCAACATTGCGTATAAATGGAAATTGGATAATAATAATAATAAAATAAATTACTTGATTTGATTATTATTATTATTATTATTATTATTTTAGTAATGTAAACAATTAAATTTTAATTTATAACACCGCCTCGACATATTTTGGTAAACGAGTTATCCGCGGTAAAAATTAACGTATTTCCGTATCATTTTAAAAATAATTTTCTTGACATTGTATACAGTCAGTTCTCTGGTATATATGTTTCGATGTGGCAGTTTAAATTTTTAATTGTTCACATTAAAAATTTCAGGTTGTCGTAAAATTCATTTTAATTACTTTCCGTTGCTATAATTGCAAGCGAAATTCCGATAGAACTTGTATGTCGATTTTTCTTTGAAGGTACTCGAAAAGAAAAAAAAACAAATCTGCGGAATAGGAAACTACGATATAATAAATTCGTCACTGTATCCAATTCATGGAATTTACTTATTCAAAATTATTGTGTTGACACATTTTATGTACTTTAGTTTGGTAATCGTAGCGATTTATTTCTTTTATTTCCCTCATTTTACCGTAAAACTCTCGGTCGATACTCTTTATCGTCTAGCGTGCAACTGGTCTTTTAACACGCGACAGCAGGACTGATACAGCTACGAATAAAGCTTAGAAACGCTACACAGTTCTGAAGCACTAATGGGGTAATCCTTTTCTAAGCACTTCTGAAACTGTATTGTATGGCGTAAATTCATTCGTTCTTTTCTACGATTGAATATAATTGTCCGGGAAAGGTCAAACGCAGTTAGCACAGTTGAATGAACACATTATCGAACGTTTTTCTTTCTTTTCTTTAACCGGTTTACTACGTAGACTGTTTCTGTAGCTAATTCTTATCTGTAGTAAAAAATTTCCATGCGTCGTACCGAGTTGAATAATCAGAAGATCACCAAAAAGCAGTATGCAATCGTAATGTATCAAGGTTTCATGATTGGAAAGTTGCGGCTAATCGCTTTGTGAAACTCTTTTCGATAGTTTGCCGTAAATCACGCGTCATTCCGAGACAGCTGTCTTGCCATTTTGAACTTCGGACCCCTTCTAGAAATAACACTTTCGATTTGGGCTCGCTTCGCTGAGGACCGGACCAGTAAGCGAAACGTGTGTAAGGTTGTGCAAGGGAAAATCACGGTCGATTTACAAATTCTGATTCGGTTACTCGAAGTAGACGCGTATAATAATGATATGGCCAAATTCTGGTTGTTTCGCATTATTAACATCTACTCGTGCAAGAAGAAATAGCAATATCCAGAGCAGAAAATCTGTGTGTTGCTGTACGGGGCGCGGCGCATCTACATCGTCTTTTGAACGAAACTATTTCCAAGGTATGTGTCTATGAGGAAATAGAAGATTGAACAATAACAATAGCACGATTCAGCATAGCGGGAAAGACATGTTAGTAGTTGAAAATTGAACCGAGCAACGACTTAATCAAGACACGACAAAAACATTTATATCCCGTTCTTCTATTATCTTCATTACCAGCCAGAACTTCGCCTTGGTTACATTCTACGCACGTCACAACCTCTAATAGACTGCCATTATCCTCGTCTATTACTCCGTCTTTATCTGCCTTTCCCGGCGGCTCCTGCACGCTGATTCCGACCTTTTCTTCTTTCTCCACGCGCACTGCATCCTTCCCCGTTGGAAAATAGCCGAAATATACACTCGCCGCTTGCAGACCCCTGGAATTATTCTGCACTCGCATCGTGCTCCAGTAATACATAAACTTCCCGTGTCTAGCGGAGCGCTCTGTATGATGCCACTACGACCGCAAAGAGAACTCTCGATGATCCTGCGAATCATCGTGTGCACTGCATTTTGTAATTCGTGTGTCGGCCGACTGCCCCTTTGTGGTAGTAGTAAATACGGTGGTCGATGGGTGTCGGCGGCGTATCTTCCTTATCAGACTATGTTATCCATCCCCGGATACCGCTACAATGCCGAAACGTCCCGCGACACGTGATTAAATATTTCTCCGCTCGGCTGCCGCGAGATCCCAATCCCGCTAACTCGCCCTTTAACGAACAAAGCAAAAACAATTCAATTTCACTCCGAAAATTATGAAATTCTATTTCCGTCGACTGACTCACGAAGAAAATGACGCACCGGTGTGTCTGTGTATTAGTTTTCAACAGTTTTCGTTATATTTTAACAACGAATTTGGCTTACTGCACCACGGAGAAGGACTAATTTAAGTTTTCTCTTTGCGCACGTGATCTATTTCAGATTTTTAATCGGTTTCGAAAATTTTCAAACGGAAAACTTTATTCATTTTTAGCTTACCGTGGATAATACTACAAAAAAATTACAGCATTTTTCAGAAATTTGGAATGGCGAAAATAATTGTTTTTTTTTGCTTTTTGTGGAAACCCTACAACCACCAATAATAGGCGTAATAAATTAATCTTTAACAAGAAAAAAAAATTATTTTTCTCTTCATCTATCTACTAGTCAGGGCAACGTTTATGTCTGCAATTGTTTTAAACACAAACTATATTTTAAATACTATGTAATAAAGTATATATCAACCTGTGTTATTCATCATATATCTCTGACTCTCTACCTTCAATAACACGTGCATTTTATTTTCATTACATTAAATAATAGAAGTACTCGCGAAATTAGTAAGAATAATGATAATTAAATTATGTTTATTATTATTACCATTATTATTACACAATTATACGACATGCGAATCAGAAATTCAATTTAATTTATAGAAAAATCGTAGGTTTAATAATTTGATCTCCTATGCCTAATAAGCAAAATTCTTCCGCTGCATCTAATGAACTATGAAAAATCGCACTATGAAATTTCTCGCGTCACTGCAAATTTTATAATTGAAAGGTGTGTGTCGCACAAGTTTTAATATTGTTCCACATTGAGAAGTTCAAAAATTATAGCTTCTAAAGTTACATAGCTCCTAAAGATTTGTCTTCTTTCAGTTATAATTATAAGCTGCAATTTATTCGCCTAAATTTTTCACTTGTAATGCTAATAATACAAATTAAATTTTTTTTGCACTCGCACTGACTTATTTTTATCTCACTCGAAGAATGAATATTAACCAAAAACCGCTCACTCTGGACTACAATAGCTTCTCTTTCCACTCTATAGATACATTCTATTAAATTGTAATGTATGTTAATTGTTGCCATTTCAAGTAGCCTATCGTGCTTACATAATGTGCAGTGCTATTTATTGCTAATGCAGGATGTTGAAGTGGGTAGAATGTCCGGCTCATTTATTTGATTTTATTTTTTTTTTCCGTTTTCCAATCGAAATCATCGTGGCAATATTAACTTATTAAGTAGACCGTTCGAGTTATTTATTTTTTTAAATTAATTCAATTTTTTTCAAATAATTCTTCACAATATGTATGTTATACAGTTGTATTGTAAAAGGAGGTGTAAGCAAATTATTTGTGCTGATTTGTGTGCTGCTAGTCATTGAGATGATTAGACACGTGTAGGTTATAAAACCAATTCATCCAGGCCTTTCTCTATTACAACAAAGTTAAATATGAAAATTAACCTTAAAAAAGATTTCATTAAGAGTTTAGATAGCATTGGAAAGGGAAAGTGCAGCAGAATGGCAAAAGTAATATGACTATGTGATAAAGGGTAGGAGAACACATCTGCCACCGAAACAAGACTGAAAAATATAAAACTGGATGCAAATTTTTCTTTTATACAACTTGCTACGGGGCACGAGAACTTTGCAGAATATCACACTAAATATAAGGTAACATGACGTTTGTAGGGGGAATGTAATGAGGCAGTCGACTTGCTCCAGCATACATTTGAAAACTGTAAAGAGTTCGAATCCATTATAGAAAAATACATTAAAGTTCACGAATTGTTTCAACTGTAAGGCACAACATGAAATAGCCTAAAAAAATACATTACAGAAATTCTAAAAAGTAAAATAAAAATTCATTAATAAAAACAATAATGACTCCGTTCAATCGATACAGCTTTTAAGATTAGGTATATCTCAGGAAAAACTATAAACTGGATTATCATATTTTTCTTAATTACAGGAAAAAAAAAAAAAAAAAAAAAAACGAAAAAAAACCATATTGTAATATTTTATTGCTCTGCGTGTTGTGTAATAGCCGTTGTAATTGTATGTGACACATGAGAATATAACTGAAGTTAGAAAAAAAAAAAAATACTCCTCGTGTATTACGGTGATAATTGCAATTTTTAAAAGCATTGCTACCTCTGAAAGCAACTTTAAAAGTTTGTTTTTTTTTGTGGGCGCGACAGCGGCATTGACCCAACAACAAGAAAACTAAGCTAAGAAATTAAATAACTAAGCGGTCCGAAATGGACGCAATAAAGGACAGCAGTGCGGACACCACAGAAGATGAAGGAAAGGAGAGGATAAAGGAGGAGTTATAGGGAGTAGGGAGACCTAATGACAAGAGCTGACTGTATAAAAGGGAGCGTTCGTTACGGTAAGAGCAGGACTCACGAAGAAGAAAATGTGATCAGCATCACATGTACGAGGAGAATCACAATCGTGAAGAGAACAATAAGGGGAGATGGCGATAGAGCAAATCGAAAGCGAGAGGAGGGGAGTAGACAATGATTTGGAGACGAATTAGGGAGCAATAGAAGAGCGACGACTGAAAGGAATAGAATAGAACCAAGGCAGGGAACGAGGAATTGGCTGAATGAAACGGTAATGAGAATGACGATTAAAAAATAGGGAGGGATAAATATCCTGCCAAAGTCTGGCGTGATTGGAGGTGGATAAGGAAAGGATATCTGAAGAAGGGAAATGGTTGAGGAATGAATCAAGGCGACCAGCAGAACGAGCTAAAGAATCTGCTGCATCATTGCCATCAATTCCGGAATAACTGGGGACCCATAGAAAAACTCTAAAAGTAAAATAAATGTTTATTCTGACTAATTAACTATCAGGTTTGAGGAAAATTAATGATAAAATAAATAAATAAATTATATTCTATAGAGCGTAATAAAGATGTGTGGTGAATTAAATGAAGATGGTGTAGTACAATTCAGATGGATTCTTCGACGTGAAGAAATTGAAGGAAATAATATAGCGGATGATTTAGAAAGACTGGTGACATTATCCTAATTAAAATTAAATATAACTGCAGTGAACTTAAATCTATGGTAAAAGATAATATATAATCGGAAATATGTTTAAGAATACTAATAAGTATTTGGCAAATATTATTATAATATTTGAAACAACTTTCAAATAAAACGACGCGGGGTTACATTCGCTATAAGATACAATTATTAAGAGCAGGTTATTTTTGCAAACATTTTCAGAATTTAAAATAATAGATTTATACTTGAACGAATGTGAAGAACTACCGGGTTTTTGTGGAACATGTGATTATACTGATAAGAATAAAATTTGTCAAAATTTGTTTTAGGTAAGAGTAAATGTAATAACTTTGTTCTTGCATAAAACTAATTTATTGAAGTTGTTAAAGAGTAGTTTTGGAAAAACTAGTTAAATGATTTGATCCAATGTTAAAGAAAAAAGAAGAAAAATTTAATTCTTATTCTCTTTTTGGGACCTGGTAATACAACTGAAAAAAAAGAATTTGCTCGATTTTTTCCGTTCCCTTTTTTTCGATCAAATAAACAAAGTATTAAAATTAGAGAGAGTAAAAGAAATAGAAAATACAGATGCAGCACTTTCATTTTTTTTTTTTCAGTGATGATTGAGGGCGAGCAGTTTATAATTTATCCTTTGACAAGTAGTTTAAACTTCGTTCTCATTGGAAAATTCTTCGCTGAAAGTGAAATTCTCTACGTATAAATGTTCTAAATTCATATTAATGAAATGGATTTCGTTTAATTGTTATTCTTGAAACAAAGAGATAAAAAATTCGAAAAACGTTCGAACAAAAAAGAAAAAGAAGAAGCCGAAACCAAAAGGAGATTAGGCAAAAAAGGAAAACAATTTATTATAATCTAGTTAAAAATCATTTCCAGTTTTGCGTTTTTCTTCTTTATAATAAACAACGGAATTAATCGAATTTGCTCGAATACGCAGCAGTCAAAATACCTTTTCATGCCCCCTCTTCAATATCCTCGGCTCTCCCTTGAAATTCAATCCAATCTTATACAACATTAATTATATTAACAACGTTCGTTCTACTTACTCCGATAAGCACACCGTGCGCCCGGACCACAAACCAACACCTGTGCCACTGGCTGTTTTAAATCAAATTTACTTTCTTATAACTACCTCCGCAGACATCATTATTTTTTGCCCCATCCCTTCAAGCTCCTTCAATAATTAAATATCGTCACCGGGGAAAAAGAACAACGAAATAAGCAATTTTTTACTTTTCACTTTTTTTCTTCTTCTGCGATCCACTTAAATACCAAACAAATTATATTTCTTCCATTGCAAAGCGTCACTTTGTTGTTTTTCTCCTTCTTGGCAAGTAAAAAGCTACCGTGTATTTTCGGTGTTAAACTCTGGTTAGTTAATTTGTTCAGTAGCAAGTGAGCCTTCTTCGTACACCTTCGACACTTGTTTTATAGAACGTTTTCTTATAATTAAAATCGCAACTTGCCGATAAACTTCTGCCGTAAAACGCTTAATAATTTAACAGTAATAGGTCATCCGATAGAGTTGCAGCCATTGTTATTAGCAGGACCTGCGTATTACAACTCACGAATCAAATTAGGAGAGATTTAAGCTTTAATATTTTTTTTTTTTTTTCGGTTGGGGGAATGAAAAATTATTTATAAATATTTCTTATTAATAATATTAGTGATAAGAATAATATTATCTGCTACAGTTTCTATTCTTTTCAATTGAAGGTTACTTAAGGGGGTTACGCCACCATGGCGTTCGGAAAAATAGGTATAAAAAAAAACTTTTTTTTTTTTAACGTAGTCATTAAATACAATAAAATAATCTTTATTTTACCCACATATGTAGTATTTTTATGAATAATTTGCAATGTTAAAAATTTTAAAAAATCGAAAAAAATTAAAAAATACCGGAGATATGAGTCGGCAAGTAGAGCCCTGTTTTAAAAATCCTCGCTGATGGTGTATTTCTCTGCTAGGCATTATCTAAAACACAAAAACAAACTTTTTTTCTTATTTAAAAGTGTAATAGTTATCCAGCTGTTTGAAAAAACAACTCAAATTTTCCTTGAAATTTTGAGTTTAAAACATTTATAACTTTTGAACATGACATGCAATCAAAAAAAAAAACCTACGTCACACTTTAGATAATATTATGAAAAATAACTGTTGTATATTTCAACCAAATCGGTTGAGTAGATCGGGAGATATCGTGTGTACACCGTTTTGAAAAGAGCAGTTTCGAGAAAAACGCAAAAGGGAAAATGTACGACGTCAGTGACGTAATAGACGAAGGTTCCTCCCTCCAAAACGACACATTGTTTACAACGTTAGAACAATTTGTTTTCGTGTTATAAGCGAAGGCCGGATACTTTCCGGACAGATCTCTCGTATTAAATTTCTATATTATTATACTATAGAATAGGGTACGCAAAGTTGAAACTAGTTTACATGAGACTTGGGAAATATTCATTCAGTTGGTTGTGTGATACAGTAGTGTACATATCGCCGAGTGTATATTACAGGAATCATATTTTTTTATTTTTTAATAGAAAATAATATTAAAATATCGAAACGAGTAGCTTTAAATGCAAAAGGTAGCCGAGAAGCAATTGGACGTCCTTGTCGGAGCAAGAAGAAACGACCGATAAATCGTTACGTAATGGAGATCGAGGAAGCTAGCACCGGTACATTAGCTAAAAATTAAAGAGCAGTGAAGCCGTTGATTTTAATGTGAATGCGTCTTTCGGGTATCGATTAATTAATTTTGTATCAGTTTTTTCTGCTATCAGTAAAGTGGTAAAGTGTAAAGAGAGCGGCAGTGATATAAACTTCGCTGAAACATCTCTTCGTGGGCTTGGTTTTAAACTGAAGGTAAATTGTACTAAACGTGAACCAGTTTTAATAAATTCATGTCCTCTTAGCGACGGTAAGGTATATAATGTGAACAGACGATTAGTTTTTGCGTTCAGATTGATTGGAGTCGGTTTAGCAGGAATAGAGAAATTCTGTAGAATCATGGACTTACCTAAACCAATTTTTCACTCGATTTATGATAAAGTTGTGAGTGATATTCACATTGCTATAAAAAACAGTTTGCAAATTATCCATCAAAAATGCTGTTGAAGAGGCAAACAAATTTAAAAAATCGGAACTCACCGTTTCGGAGGATGTAACTTAGATGAAACACGGTTACTAATCTCTTTTGGGCGTTTCTACTCTTACATCTTTTTATTCGGGGAAAGTTCTTGATTTTATCGTCAAATGCTCATACTGTAAATCGTGCGATTTTTGGAAAAATTTTGAAGGTACTGCGAAATATAATGAGTGGAGCCAAGAACACGAAGACAAATGTTCTGCTAATCACGAAGAAGGACCAGCTGGGAAAATGTAGAAATGTTCAAAAACAATTTATTATGGTTTTCCAATTAGAATACGTATAAATACATCAGTTGAAACCATGAAAAATACAATATGGGCAACTTATTACCATAAAATATCTACCGATGAGAAGTCACAACATGACAAGTGCCCATCCGGCGATGATACCTGGTGTTCGCATCAAAAAGCAAACGTTTCTTGAACGTTGGTTTCTCGTAGGCATAAAAATGCAATTCCTGTAGATGTTCAAAAAGTAATCGGTATAAAATAGATTAACTTATGCCGATTTATTAGAACGTTGTTTAGAAGGATACACTCGGAATAACAATGAAAGTCGGTCTATGGCTCCAAAAGTACATTACAGTGGTGCAAAAATTGTTGAAATAGCATCTTATATTGCAGCTAGTATATTTAATGATAGATATACTAGTGTATTACATATGATGCAATTATTAAACCTTGAAATTGGCCCAAGCGCGCTGAAATTTACTGAAAAATTAGATTCTCAACGAATATCCATAGCGAACATAAGAGCTCAACAGGAGACTAAAGAGGCCAAGAAATTGAAAAGAGCAGCTCAAAAGGAATCAGAGGACATCACAGCAACAATCGAAGATCTCACGTATGGTCCAGAAATCGCAGATTAAAGATAATTAAGAAAAAAATATTCGATTTTAACCCATGCATCGTGACTAAACCGGTCTCAGTAGCAGTTTCATGTTTTTTAGTACAGGTCTACGTCGCATTTCTCGTGTTACAAAAATGACGGAACGTGTCGACCAAGGAATTTGCATTTAATTTTGCTTTAATCGCAACAGAAACTATTACAGATTAAAAAGGCTTTTGAAGACTAAACCACGGGTAAGACACAAATAAAAGAATGGTTTAATCGATTTAAAAATGGTCGGGAGTCGGTCGAAAATAACCGATTACGGTTCAATCGGTACCTGAGTTTCGAGCCAACTCTGACGCGCTCACTTCTAATTACTATAACTTCACTAATATTGAGAATTTTTGAATTCTTAAAAGTATGTATAAACGATTTAATTATCAAAAAAAAAAAAAAAAAAAACAATTTTTTGAAAATTTCAAGAGTAAAAATTAATAGCTAACTTCTTAAGCCATGACTGGGATAAATATATTTTAAATGTAAAGCACTATTTTATAACTCATTTTGTAAGAAAACTGAAATAATAAATGTTAGAAATTTAAAAAATTTCGATAAGACTTGTATCTGGATTTCTTAAAAAATAATCACCTCATTATCATCGTTATTACCTTGAATTTTTCCTAACTTACAATAGATGTATGTTTCGATTAGACGACAAATATCAAAACAACAGCGACAAATATTTATAAAAAGCAGAAAAGGATGTTAAATATTCGGTTTGATTTGTTTGGGGCATGTTTTTAAATTTCGGTTTTATAGACCTCGTATTCATCTCACTTCATTTTCAGTTGTTTTTATAACAATAGAAGATACAAGAATTTCGGAAACGTTAATAATAAATATATTTCATACAATTACTTCTAAAAGTTGTTTTGTTATATCTTGATGTCTCACATCAAGCAAATCGGCATTAGGAGACTGAAAATTAAGTGTAGCTAAAGATAACAAAGTTGAAGACATATAATTTTGAAGAACTAATTGTTTTATATCCTTACCCAGAAACGCCGGTAAGCGAGGGTGAGTATACCTTTTTTCCTCCATCACTCCCGTCATTTAAAATTACTACTAAAAATTTAGTTAAGCGCAATTTAAATCAAACCAATAATATAAAAAGTAATAAAAATAAAATAAAACACAAAGTTCATATAGCTACTCTGAATGTAAGGTCACTTAAAAGTCCAGAAAGCTTAATTGAATTAGAAGAGGCATTTCAGAAATCTAATATTAAAATTTTAGGATTGTCCGAAGTAAGAAGACCTGGAGAGAAAATTATACGCACACAAAAGGGGAACCTTTTTTATTATATAGGTAATAACTCCGGACAAAAAGGAGTCGGTTTTATTATTAAAAATGAATATATAAGTAATGTAGTAGAGACAAAGGGGATTAACGACAGAATAGCAATTTTAAAAATAAAAATTAATAAAGTTATACTAACATGTATTCAAGTTTATGCTCCGACTACAGCTGCAGAAGATTGGGAAATAGAAAATTTCTACGAAAATTTAAGAAACATTTTAAATTCAATTAAAATAGAGAACAACAACTTAATAATTATGGAAGATTGGAGTAGCCAGATAGGGCAAAGAGAGAAAAGTGAAAAGCAAACAATGGGTTTGTACGGTTATGGGAAACGCAACGAAAGGGGTTGGATGCTCATAAGATTCTGTCAAGAATTCAATTTAAAAATAGTAAATAGTCTGTTTAAAAAAAGAACAGGAAATAGATGGTCATGGATATCTCCAAATCAACAGTATAAATCACTAATAGACTATATACTAGTACCTAGCATGAATCAGTCAATTATAAATTTCGAAATAAAAGGTTTGAATAAATTCAGCTTCTATACAGATCATAGACTGCTAATTATAACAATTGCAATTGATAAAGAAAAATACTATAAGAGAGTCATAAAAAATTTGAATACAGATAGGAAAGATAAACTTAAATAGAGATCAAGAGATTGACGAACTATATAACGTTTCATCCCTCGGATCATGACTGTGTTTGTGATGCAAATCATATCCTTTTTGAATGCTCTCTTCTTGTACAGCAGCGTTCCCTCCTCTACACTAAGCTCCTCCACCTAAAACTACCTACTCCTTTTTGTGCTTCCTACATACTTTCCTTTCCTTCACCAGATGTTGTTCCAATCTTAGCGGAGTTCATTTCCTCTATTTATTTATATATCAAAATTTAATCCTGTTTTCGTAATTCTTTGATGATGGGTCATTGCCCTTGGTTGGCGTTCCCAAAAAAGAAAAAAAAGAAAAAAAAAATAACGCCAGATCTCAAACAATAACGTCAACATTCATAATCACATCCAAGAAAAGAAGTGGAAATATCCCACAGATAAGCGAAGTAGACGACATTTACCAATTACATAAAAGAAGAATGGAAATTTTAAAAATCGTTAATAGGTCTCCAAAAGAAAAGATTGAATTAAATTTACCGTCTTTTTTTTTTTTTTTTTTTTTTTTTTTTTGAGCATGTCGGCTAAGGACGTTACTCACTTCAACGGTATGATGGTATTAATAATTATAAAGGAAAAATATTACAAATGGAACATACGAAAGAAGCTAACAAAGGAATAACCAAAGGAGACGGAAAAGAAAGGATGCTGTGAGCGCTGTAGGGCGTAGGGAGGCCAAGACGCAAAAGACCGGAATACAGTATCGCGCGTTCTGAAGAAATGGAAGGACATTCAAGGAAAATGTGGTTCGCATCACAAACGAAGTTTGCTTCTAACGGATCAAATGGACAAAGAGGAGACTGAGTAATGGAGAAACGAAAGAGCGAAGCAGGAAGCAAGCTGTGGTTTAACCGAAGTCTAATTATGGATGAAATAGTTGACCGCCTCATGTTGGGGAAATCAACAAACCACGGAAAAAGAGGAGGAGTGGGTTGTATGGATAAGTAAAAGGAAGCAGGATTGGAAAAAGAAGAAGGATAGAGATCAGACCAACAGTCACGATGGCAACGCGAGGAAAGAATAAGAAGACTTTGAGCTGGGAAATGCCTAATAAAGCGACCGTTTAAAACAGCCGAACGTGCCAACGAGTCGACTAACTCGTTGCCCGAAATTCCACAATGACTAGGAATCCACAATAGATCAATACGGACAGAACGGGAATGAAATAGATGTGAAATTAAGGAACGTATGTGAAGCACGATAGGATCAGCGGATGGTTTAGGAAAGGGAGTAGCAATGGCTTGTAAAACGCCTTTTGAATCAGAAGATAAGAGAACCTTGGATATGTTGTTAGAGGAGGCTATAAAAAGGATTGCCTGTAAGATCGCAATAGATTCGGCTAGGAATATGGAGGAGAACGAGGGGAGTTTGAACGACTCAGAATAGCCGAAATCCGGCAAAGTAAAAGCCGCTCCAACCCCCAAAGCTGACTTTGAGCCATCTGTAAAAATTAAGGTATACGAAGGAAAGAGCGAGGATAAAACATAGTTAAATTCGTTATGAGCAGCGGGAGAGGGAAGAGACTTGACATACGAAGGAAGAAAAAGTAAACTGGGTGAGTAAATAAAATCTAGGAAATTATAGGTAAAATAAGGGCATTTGTTGTAGGATAGAACAAAAGGAGAGAAGGCCCTGAGTCGTGAAGAAATCAAGGAAAGGATTGGGGTTTTACGAGGAGAGAAACGCCAGTTGTTGAATATAAACCAGTAGGAATTAAGTAAGTAGGAATTGGAAATATGAAGACGTTTAATCAGAAATCGTTCACCTAGATAAAGTCTTCGGATGAATAAAGGACAGGAACCAGTTTCTGCCAAAATGGCTGCAATAGGAGAGGAGTTCAAGGCACCGATACAAAGACGAAGACATATATTATGGATTTTATCAAGTTTAAGGAGAAGATATTTAGGAGCACTGGCGTAAAGGAACGAGCAATAATCGAATTTAGAAAGGATAGTGGCCCTGTATAGCATCAGAAGGATATAAGGATCCCCACCATTTACCGTCAAGAGCTATAAGAAATAAAATATGTAAGAGAAAGGGACCGAGCTTAAAAAAATGAAATTATTAATAATATTTTAGAAGGAAGTAAAAATATAAAACTGCTAAAAAAGAAACTCAGTATAGGTACACAATGGGCAACTCATTTTATGAACTTGAAAGGGGAGAAAATATGCGACAGAAAAGAAATAAATAACTTCATAACTGAATATTATAAAAAATTGTATGACATAGATAACGATCACGGTATAAGCGATTCTGTTGAAAATAGTTTTACAGTAGAACTAGAATTTCTGAATGAAGAAGTAGAGGAGATAGTAAAAAGATTGAGACGCAACAAAAGCCCAGGCGATGACAAAATAATGAACGAACACATAAAATTGGGAGGTTTACAATTAATAAAAATCTTAACGATCCTATTTAATAGAATTTTAAAAACAGGCATTATTCCCTGTAAATGGAAGAACTCTGATATAATATTGTTGTTTAAAAAGGGGGATCGACACAAAATTGAAAACTGTCGTCCAATATCTTTAAGTTTGACTATTTCAAAAATGTTTTCAAAGTTGTTAGAAAATAGAATACAGCCTATTATAAGAGTCGAACAACCTGTAGAACAAGCTGGTTTCAGAAGGTCGTTCGCTACAATAGATCACCTACATATCATGAACCAAGTCATTGAGAAATGTATAGAATATCAAATCGAAATATATATGGCTCTAATTGACTATAATAAAGCTTTTGACTCTTTAAAAAATCAGTACTTATTTGCATCACTTAAAAGTCAAGGAGTTCCAGAAAATTACATAATATTAATAAAAAACATGTATAAAGACCTTAGAGCCAGAATATTAACAGATGTAGAGGGTCGGTACTTTGATATTAAGAAAGGGGTTAGACAGGGAGACCCATTATCACCGGTTTTGTTTAACTGTGCTTTGGAAGATATTTTTAGGAATTTGCACTGGGATAACAAAAGGTTTAAACATAAATGGAAAAAGAATTTCCAATTTAAGATTTGCGGATGACGTGGTTCTCTTGTCAAATTCCTTGGAAGAACTAAAAACTATGATAACAGAATTAGACGATGTGGGAAAAAAAGCCGGGCTTTCCATAAATATCGGAAAAACCAAAATATTTACAGAAAACCGAAACGCTAAAATAGTACAAGTAAACGGAATGGTTATAGAAATAATAAATCAAGTAACGTACCTGGATCAGCAATTATCTTTTGAAAATCGTACTGAAACGGAGGTAAATACTAGAATAACGAAAGCTTGAAACAAGTATTGGACACTAAAATATATTTTTAAAGGCTCTTTTAACAATTACCGCAAGAGTATAATTTTCAACGCCACAAATTATACCCAGTTTAACATACGGCAGTCAAACCTGGTGTCTGACTTCAAAAATTATTAATAAAATAAAGGTAACACAAAATACAATTGAACAGTCTATTTTAAATATTAAGAAAAAAGATAAAGTACCACTCAAACTGATAAAACAAAAATTAAAAAATAACATAGATGCAATCAGATATGTTAGAAGACAAAAATGGGCTTGGGCTGGTCATGTAGCGAGAATGAAGGATGACAGATGGACATATAGAGCCACTTTCTGGTTTCTTGCACATTATAAAAGAAGAAGGGGGCATCAGTTGACAAGGTGGAGGGACGATTTTAGTAATTTTTTATTGAACAAAAATTTTCAAAGAGTAGCCATAGATAGAATTGAATGGGAGAGATTACAGGAAACCTTTGCTCATCATGGGCCGAGGAAATTTAATATTTAGTTTTTTCTATATCAAATTTATACTATTCATGTTTGTTATATAGTTTAAGAATATCCTCAATAAAGGTTTATTATTATTATTATTATTATTATTATAATTGTTTTATAATGGTACATTGGATACATTAGACAAACGATTGGTTTCACTCAGGATTCCTTTTGTGAAAATTTCGTCTTATGTAAATTAGATTATCTAGTTATATCAAGAAATCTACAGTTAAAGAACTGTTACGTTATTTAGTCCATAAATCATTGCATAAAGTTAACAACATTTTTTCTGATCCCTACTTAGATTTTTTTCTATATAATTTACTATGACCGCTATTTTTAATATTTTACATAGTGGGCAACTTCCACAGCCTTAGAGCCAACAAAAATTCATTAGAGGGTATGTTAGACATTCATACTATTAATGTTGCTCTTATTTCTGAAACGCGGCTACGGTCCGATTCGAATATTAATTTTCGAGGGTACAAAATAATCAGATGCGACCGTGATGATAGTTATGGTAGATCTGCTATTCTTATTAGGAACGGTATTCTCTTTCAGTCTCACGATGTTTCCTTTAATACTCCTTCTAGTCCTAATCAGCCTAATATTGTACACGCTTCCATCCCTTCCAACTTAATTTTCATCTATGTTCCTTCTTTTGTCACTATCCCCTTATTCCGTTTCTCATTTACCACTGGCGGTGACTGAAATGCTCAGTTTCCCTCATGGGGTTGCTCAAACCATAAAAACAACGGTACTGTTCTTGAAAATCTCATTCTTTCTGGCGATATAGTCCTCCTCAATGATCCCTCTTTCTACCTAATACAAGAGCCCAGCTAGTTATAGTTCCCTCGATTTAAAATTTTCATCTCCTTATATTGGTTTTGACTACAATTAGTCAACCTATGTGGGCTTCTATGGTAGCGATCATATTCATATTCTAATTACCCCCAGAATCTTCCCTCTCCTTCCTATTTCAGACATCTCCGTTACCCCCGATGGAATTTATCCGAAACTTAATGGGCTCTTTTCGGTACCTAATTGATAATACGCTTCCTAACCTTCTAGATGGCTTTCGTACGGAATGTCCCACTATCATCTGTTTCTAAATTCTATTAAAAATGCTCTTTTGATCTCTTCTCCTCTCCATAAAACGTCATCAGCCAAACAGGCGGAGCAAGGAATATAATGCTACTTTCGATCACAGTAGCGCTACCTTTAGAATTTTCCAGTCAAATCCTACACGTCAGAATTGCCTCGGCCACAAAAGGGTTAATGCAAAAGTTAACAACCTTAACTCTTTTAACAAATCTTCTTGGATAACTTCTATTCTTTCTTTTCAAAAACCGTTCTACTTAACTATATTTGGAAAATGGCCAGATCTTTTAAATTCCCTTTTTCGCTTATGCAGTCCTTTTCCGTTCACAGAAGACTCCGACTCTCACTTCCTTACCTCTGCTTTCAATATTAATGAATTAAAATTTATTTTTGAAAAATCTTCTAGCCTTACCCCGAGTCTTGATGGTATCCTTTTCTTATTCTTAAAAATCTTATCAGACCAAGCTCTTCAAACTGCTCTCTGTATATTTAACTTCTTTCTGTCTAGACTAGACACACCTTCATTGTCATTCCTATCAAAAAAAAAAACTCCTCCTTTCGTTTGTGTCTCAGAAAATTATTTAGGGGCATGCTTAACAAGCGCCTGGTCTGGTGGCTCAAACACAATAATCTTTTTCCTTCCAGTATGTTTGGTTTCCGTCCAGGCTTAGGTCTTGCTGACTGCATCAGTCTGTTTGCCTTTCCTCTCTACAAATCATTCATAGATAAACAGCATACATTAACTACTTGTATTGATCTTTCCGGTGATTTTGATAATATTCATCTCCTTACTCTCTTGGAGATAGAATGATAGCAATTAACGTCCCAACGCATTTCTCTTCTCTCATTATCAATTTTTATGTTATCTTGTGTAATTTTCTTGTTTTCTGCATTGTTCCAGGCAACAATAATTGTTTCACGTGGTCTTCCTCTTCTGCTGCTTTTCTTTCTACAAACTTCTTTTCCTTATTCTTTTCTGATAACATTCTTCTCTTGTTCTTGTTCCATGATATTGTAGTCGTGAACAAAAACGTCAATTCGCATCCTCGGCTACATGGAAAAATTCTCTTTCTTCTTTGCACCTCTCTATTTGTTCTTCAAAATCTTCATGTATTGTCTTTTCTTTTCGTCCATTCAATCCCGCTTTAGTCCATGTTTCCTTTAACTCCGTACTTATCCCTCGTAAAGATTGTTTCTGCTATCTCGGATTACTCTTTTCTCAACAAAATAGGAAAGCTATCTTCTTCTCCTCACTTCTCTGTATAAATCCATTATCCGTTCTAAATTTGATTACTGCTCTCCTTCGCCCACAGCTATACTCCAAAATCACTTCTTTCCAAGTTTGATATAATCCAAAATTCCGGTATTAGTCTCTGCCCCGGTGCTCTTAGATCATCTTCACTACCGGCAGCTCTCGTTGAGTCAAACTCGCCTCCTTTCTTCATCAACAGATCTTATTTAAGATAACGTTTCCTGTTTAAACGTCTACCGTCATCATTCTCTAGACTTCTTCTTTTTTATCTTTCTATTCTGCGAAACTGGCGCTTTACTCCCAAGAAAATTTCTATCCTAGCCCACGTTGCTTTAACACTAAATTATGTTTTTTCACTCTATACAATTTCTTATAATAATCTTCCCTACTTTTCCTTTAATTTTGCAGATCTTTACAATTCACTTAATGTACTTTTTTTTCCTCTTTCCCCCGAATCCTTACCTATTACAACAGTTCTGCAGGAATTCCAGAGCTTTATAAAATCACGATTCCCTTCTCACAAGACCATTTTTACGGATAGTTCGAAGGGGCATAATGAAGTTAGGTAATTTTTCATCGTACTGGACATAAAGTTCTCGGAGTTTTTTTGTCTCGTTTCCTGCTCTTACTATTTTTACCGCTGAGTTAATGACTATCTTATGTTCCATAATTTATCTCCTTTCATCAATTTGTTCCAAATATTTGATTATCTCTATGTGTACTCTAAAAACTATTTTCTCACATTTCTCCTCTCACTTCTCCGATTTGTTTATCCTCCTATCCTCCGTATCCGCTTTCTTATTCACGCTTTTCTCACATTTCATTTTGTACACATCGATTTACTAAGAATCCCTAGCCACATGGGAATAGAGGGTAATGACAGATCCCTTAATTCCGATTTCTGCGTCTTCTCTCGATTTTATTTCTTAAAAATTCCTGCGTCTAATTTGCTTACACCGTGTAAAAAGTTTCATACTAGATTTTGATCCGATATTGATGGCTCTTCCTTTCTCAGACAAAATTCCTTCTATCTATCCATCCAACCTAATCTTCCTACACTATCTTGGTTTTACGATTTTCTTTCGCTTCAACGTTCCGCTATTGTTACCATTATTCATTTATGTCCGAATCATACTCTCATTCCTTCCTCACGTTTTCGTTTTCTTTTGACACTTTCCCCTAACTTTCTTCTCCATTCTAACGAAAAAGCCGTCTGCGATCTTAACCACGTCTTTTTCGAATGTCCCTTCCTCTTGAATATGCGTTCCGCTCTATATTCTGGTCTCTTGTCACTTAGAACTTCCTATATCTTATAAATGCCGTCGATCTCCATTGTTTCGATGGTTAGTTGTTTTATTTTATTAATTATTGACCGTGTCTATATATCTAATTGATTCTTCTCCAATATATTGTTTTTGGGTTTAGGTCCGCTAAAGACGTACTCAAGTTCAGAAAAAAAAAAAAACAACATTAAATGTTGAGAATACGTTTATAATGAAAATAAATTTGTTTCAATCTAAGATGATAATGTTAATTCCTCCTTCTTCTTCTTACGAGTGTCTTTCTCAGTTCCTGAGCGTTGACGATCACTATCATTACAGCGCTTTCTTCTTCCGCTCTTCTAATCAATTCATTGAGATTCTTCAGTCCAGCCCAGTTCTTTTTTTTTTTTTTTTTTTTTTTTTTACGAGTATTTAATGCCTTGTGGCTATTACTCGATGATTAATTATACACTAATTACTAAATACTATTAATAATTTTAGTTTTATTCAAAAAGTCTGTAATGCTCTTCAGGTTGTAAACATCTGGGATAACCGCATTTGTCTGCTTGGAACGGTATTGGGCGTACTTTTGACAAGCTGTGACAATATGGTGGACCGTTAGCGGAGCTTGACATATGTCGCATACTGGTGGTAGCTGATTGCTGTGTAAGTACGAGTGAGTGGCGAGAGTATGTCCTACTTACAGCTGTTTCCAATCTTGTTAAGCAGGCCTTTCCAATGAGTTTGGGCCATGCCGAGTGGTCTTTTTTGGTGTTTCCCAGAATACTTGGTCGCGCATGGAATGATCGACTCCACGAACTTACAATGTTCTGGATAGAGAACTGTACATAGTCTCCATTCCTATAGTTATCGGTAAGCAAGTCTGCGATGGCCATCGAGCCGCACGATGAACAGCGTCATGGGAAGAAATACCTCGATGGCTTGGGATCCAAACAAAGGTAATTTTAGTATTAAGATTATATAACTGCAGTAAGGAAAACAAGATATGATCAACAACTGCTTCTTTGGAGTTTAAAGCCTCTATATGTTTTAAAGCCAACGATGAGTCTGAGCAAATTACGTAGTGATTAGACGGAAGATCAGCGATCTGCACTGAAGCAAAGTCACTAGCTCAGCCGAAAGGACTGACAGCACATGGATGGAAGGTTGAAGGACTGGATGTTGTTTTGGATGGAATAAGCTCCACCTACATGTGATGTTGTTTTGGATGCATCTGTGTAACATATGATCGAATCCGGTAGCCGATGTATTATCTTTCTTAAGATCTCTTGTATCTCGTGGTTTGGTTTACTTTTGATGTCTGCTGAAGAAAGGTCCCAACAGACATCAGATCTTAACTGACTCCATGGCGGGAGGATTGTTGGAATTCTTTTTATAATGTCACGTTGAATTTTTAATGGGAACTGGAGTCCGAACGATTTTGCGAGTTCATTGATGTGGGCTTGATTTGGATCGAGTTGGTGGCTGGCAACAGTTACTGCATATTTAATGGAAAGTAATTTCCGCCTGTAGTAAAGCGGTGGAGTGTCACTGAAGTAATGGAAGCCCAGTCCTTAATATTGTCCAACCATTCTGTTTTTCTTTTTCCGATGAACCAATTATAGAACAGTGCCCGGAGTTAGTTTTTTTCCCCCCGGCCTCGGTATTATCCATTTAACCAGTTTTCTTAATTGAAGTATAATATTTTTATACTTAAAATTTAAATTTATACAACAAGATTGTTTTTTAAAAACTGGTATAATTCTACAGCTGCTTTTAATATTGGTTCACTGATTATTTGATTAGTATAAATTGGCAGTGTATTATATGTTCGAACGATTTCTTTAAACTATCTTTCCCTTCTTTTATTTTTCGATGTGTACCAAACCATATGTTCAATATATCTTTCTTGGCTTTTTCATTCTCATAAGGTAACATTACTCGCTAAATAACATACAAATATATTAATGTGGTCAGAAAAAAATGATCTTTCGTTAACGCCAGGAATGGAGTAAACAACAATAAGTTTTGATGAACATGTTGAAGAATTCCCGTTTCCTAGCATTTATCTCGGCGAACCACCTAAGTTTAAAATCGATCATGTTACGCCCTAGGGGAGGCTATGAGTGAAATCCGCAGACGAGATAGACGTAGAGTAAAACCAAAAAGCATACAGCTATGCAAATTATACACATGAAACTTACTGTACTGTACATGTAAAATTATGACAGGCAATGCAAACTTTCTCTCTGTAGTTATTTTATCGAAAATAGCATAGAGCTCAATCTTTCGTTCCTTAAATGTATACTCAATTGGGTGTTGATCGCAGAAAAAAACCAGATGTATTCGTGTTTTCTATGATTCATCAACTTGGTATACCAACAATATTTCTTATATTGAATGCTTCTGAACGAAGATGCTATTATATCAACTTGAATATAGAGTAGAATGGCATAGTGATGAGGATTTAGAAATGAACTCTGATTTACGTATATCGCTTATCAATGAAAATCCAGTAACATCGTATACATCAATAAACTTGTTGAATGTATAATGTTCTTGCTGCGATCACCTCGGTGTAGTCCATTTAGACACTCTACAGAGTAATCGATAGTTTTAAACGGACACAATTTCAACAACGTGGCAGTCATTCTTTGTCAGATTCGATTCCTTGCAACTCCTTATTACTTTTACTTACTCGTGTTGATGGGTAATCGTCTATTATCGGCAAGCCCAGGGAAAAACTCAAACAAGAAAAAAAATAAAAAAAAAATAAATAGGCAACGAGAGTATGATGAAGAAGATTAATAGCTGTCTGTGCTTCAAAAGAAGATATTATTATTAATCGACGCATATTGGTGCTGCTGGTCAACTCAATTAAATTAATTCTCGATTACATGACTATGAGCGTCTGTTTTCTGATACGAATATGTTACGATATCACCTTCCACAATGCAGACATCAATTTTTAGACTCTGTAAATTAAATTTCGCTGCAGATGCGACAATCAGTATCTACTCGTTCAAATTGTGAGACAGGAGCCGAAGTTGTATTATTAATCAATATTGAGGATGGAGAGCATTTGAATGCAGGAAAAAAAGAAGTAATGGAGAGCCGATTAGTTACAAAACGGTATCCCGAATCTGTGCGGCTGTTCTTTCGCACTACAAACGTTGTAGCGCACACGCGGGGGGATTACAAATTTGTTTCTGACGGGTGCTATCATCGGAAATCTTTTATATCTCTTCTATATCTTTGTCGGCTGCGCGACGTTAAACTTGATCGCAAAATAACAACGTCTACATAGCTCTGTCGTTTCCAGCACGCACTGCAAGCCGCTAGCGGAATTAGTTGTAAATAAAAATGCGCGCATCATCTGCCGGAGCGGATAGGAATGTAGCGCGCTCCCGAAATTATTATTGCTCTATTATCGTCGGTTGTCGGAAATAGAAAAGATCGAGGAAAATGCGCGAAAAACGCTTACCGCAGCAAAAAAACTAAGACCAGATGATAATGGCTGGAGAATAGCCGCGCGGTAAAAAGAATGGGTCTGGTTTTCCACTGGCTGGACATCTATTTTATCGTACTGTATTATATATAGTACTGTATTATATCCAGTACTGTATTATAAATAGCCGTTAAGCAGAGCCTATCTAGCCCTCTCTATATGTAATGGGCGCGCGTTGTGTGTATTAACATATTTCGTCTGACGCACTTTCTGTTTCAACCGTTCGCTTTGGAGGCGGTAAAATTTCGCAGGGTCCACAGAATTTATATGTGGCCAACACAGGAACACGGGCATAGCTCGCACGCACAGATTCCGTTCTGCATCTCTCAGCTCGGTCGGAGCGGTATAAATCTAAGTCGGGCACAATAATATATTCGTGAGCGGGCATCGGGGCAGGAAGTGTTGTTTTATTAGGTGATCATTTCGTTATTAGTCCGCGTTCTGAGCCGAAAACCGGCATATCAGTTCAGATTTCTCTGGCATTTTTCTCTATTCTTGCCGCCTCGAATGCGGCACGCAATTGTACGGTAGCGACCATTTTCGCTACATAAAATCCATCAATTCCGCTTTATTAACCGCAAGCAATACTGCACCGCTGTCTTCGGAATTTCTCCATTGATAGATGAGACTAACCGATAACCGGCTTTCATATTTCCCGTCATATTATTACCAGACCTGCTCCGTTCCACACCCCTTACCGCCACCGTTCGAATTCGCTTCAGTTTTTTGGCCAAAGGCCAACCGTGCGCGATGGGTGGCACACGCAGATTCCGCTGCAAAGATTTAATCCTCATTATTCAAAATATGAAAATTCATCTCTCCGGCAATGCCGTTTCTAATTCTCGTACTAATAGCCGCGTACTCTTGGACTTTATGTGTGTTTCTGAATTACGTAACCCTCCCGCCATACGCAGAAGTGTATACGTGATAATTTTCTAAACAAGAAATGCCCCTACCACATTACGCGCGCGATGTAAATAGCACGCGTCGGAAAACTGCGCTCAACGTTCGCGTTCAGCAATATCAGACTGTCGGCAACTGTAAAAGTGCAATTAGCACATTGCTTAGTATCCGGTTCTGACCTATCAGATCGGATTCGTAAATGTAACGAATACAAGTGCGCTGTAATCGTTGCGAAAATCGCACTGGCCGGCAACAAATTTCGATTCCAGTTTGCGCAGCGAGTGGAACTTATTAAAAGTTATATCTTACTAACAGAGAAGCCGTGTTCTGTTAAGCATATGTAGGTTGATGCAGATGCACATACACTTGACTCTAAATGCGGCACATACACACGTTATGGAATGTCGCCCTGCGCAATAAAGTAAATATAAAATAAGTCCCATATTCTTGACATGACGGCAGCGATTGCGGAATTAAGCTTTTCATAATATATGATTGAATCGAATAATTTCCTGAATTAATAAAGCGAAAATAACTAACTAAAATAACGGATAAATAAAAAAAGAGAAATAAGATAGTGAATGGTCTCACGTCTTAAAAAGGACTGTGAAGGAACTCGCACATGTCGAAATATTTCCATCTGTTTGGAACATGATGCTGAGACATCACTCCGATCAAAACAGGCGCTAAGACATTAAATCGGTATGAGACGTAGGCAACAATAGAAAGCGAAATAAACTGTTCTTCTCTGTTCAATATTGAAAATAAATTAATCACTCGCCGATTCAGTTAGATCGAAGTTGTGGATATACGTGTGTTCGGTGGTAGTTATATTACCAGCTCCGCTGAAGCGTGTGGAGGAATGCCTCTGGACCTACTTACACAGTTAGTAGCAGAGACGAAATCGAGCGGTATGCGCAATGATTGTCGTATGTTCACAGTTAAATCAGACTGATTAAGACACACGTACTTAAGATTATTTTAAATACTTGATGCCAAAAATTTCCTTGATCTTCGAAGCATTACGTGAGTTCATGTGTAAACACATTTAGACGCTTTTGAAAATATGGCAAACTATAAATTTGAAAGACAAAACGATGAACGATACAAAATGCAAATTGTGTCCAAAGCGAAGACGACCGATTTTAGAATGGACGCCGCATAGAGGAAAAATTAGAAAACCAGGGATTACATTAGGCTGAATAGAGACAGATAAAAGAAATCAGGACTTGAGAATGACGAGAAATACGACGTAGATCGAAGTGAGCAGCTGCTGAGATTCAATACTGAGGAGTGAAAATACGCTGAGAAATTTACCGCTAGAAGGTGATGAGCGCGCGCTGGTTACGAGTATATCAGCTAAGTCATTACCTAGAACGTCCCGGAATCTGTAATAAATCGATTTGGATAGAATGAGAAGCATTGCGGATGGCGGAGCGTATGAGAAAGAGAAGAAAGAGGAGATGACATAGATTGTAGGACACTATGGGAACTAGATATAAGGAGAACTTTATGAGAAACTAGAGAAGATATGATAAACTACCCTAAGGATAGCAGATTTTGCATAGAAAATAGAAAAAAAAGAAAATTGAAATGTTCCAGAATTATTCAGGAATGGATAGAAACTTCATCGTGTCTTTTAAACGTATCAATAAAATCGTAAAGTGTTTAGGAAAAGAGAGTCTATTTGAAAAATCTGATTCAACGACATGTTTAGGGATAGGTTTTGATAGGCATGGTCAGGTAAAAGCAACTAATAGGATTTAGAAGATGGAAAAATTGAAAGAAAAGTATGGCGGCTTCTCGAGAAAATAAGTATCTGGAGAACACCGAGAGAGGCAAATTTTGAGAGACAGTGTTAGAATTTTGTTGGCAGAAAAACGCCGGTTTTTGGTCAATAAATGAGTTGACAAAAGTGGAGGAGGAAATAAGTAGGCGGATGATTAGATAACGATAGCGCAGGTATGACCTTCGAAAGAAAAGTGGAGGGACGAGAAATTATTAGGCGCTAGCTCTCAGACGGAAGTGAAAGCAAAAATATTTTGGACACGATCGAGTTTGGAGAATTAGATAAAACAACAGTAATTTAGGATGAAACGGATAAAATATTTGTAAAACATTGGTAAGATGCAAAACTTCTCTCACTTAGTATGGAAAAGTTTTTTATATTGAGCTTTGTCAGTGAGGACAAGTGAGGGTGGTTGATGTGATTATGAAACACCAGGTGACTGTCGTCCAGAAAAATGCCGAAATAGCGAAATGAAAAGAAAGAGGATCGGATCATTATTTAAGGTAAGAGTAGTTCAAGAAGAGTCAATAAGAAGAAGAGTAAAGACAACAACAGAGGATTTAGCGGGTGGAAAGATGGTTATTTGATAAGGAATCTTTTAATGTTATTACAGAGTTTTGTATCTCCGAGCTAGCGGAAGATATACTGCGAAGGAAAGAGAATTAAGAGGCAATTGATTTCGAAGTAGATTTTGAGTAGAGTTAGCCCCAAAAACGTTGCGGTAATCTGCAGAATATTAAACTAGTGGTGGTGTTGAAAGGAATAAAGAGAATGGTGGTCTCGCAATTGAAAAGGTTACTGTCAAGGAAAGAAAAGTGAGCCAGTATGTTGAAGCAAGAGCATTCTATCAAGCAGAGTAGGATTTTTATTGTTAAGTGACAAGTAAACGTCTGCTAAAAACGTACTAATACAATGGGGGGTCTGGGCGGAAACCAAACACATAATGGCTTTACGAATTGTTCTGTTCAAGCAACCAAATAAGACGTCTATTAACTAAATTTTCGAAAAGCTTTCTAGGAAGCAAAAGAGATCGGACGAAGCGCAGAAGATTTGAATTTAGCGGACTGACGAAAAGGTATTCCAAAGGGAAGGAGCGGAAGAGAACCGAAGAAGGAAGTTTCAAATAAGTTCAAAAGGGACTGAAGAGAATAATTGGAGATGTTTTTAAGAATAGGAAAGGAAATTCTATCAGTTTCAGGAGAGGAGTTTGGAGAATCATATAAAGAGGCTTCCAGTTTGGTAAGGATAAAAAGAAAACCGTATTATCGTTTGGAGATGATTCAGTTGATTTTAGGAGATGGAATAGTTGAAAGGAATGAGGAAAACCGAAATGGTGGCCTATGGCACCAGTACTAGCAGATCTGATTGGAATAGTATCCATCAAGGCAATTTTAAGATTACAAACTGGAATAATACTTTTGAGTCAGTATTCGAATGTAAGAGGAAGAATAACTGATCGTTTTTTTCTGGGCTACAGGGGCATTGTGAAGAGGGATAACTGTCGGCGCATGAATAGCAAACAATTTTACTACGACAGGAAAAACTGAAGTTGTCCAAATGGAAGCAGTTGCGGCACAATTTACGGGTCATTGGTTCAACCTTTAATAGGCATTGGAAAAATAAATGACAGGAGGAAGCATGGTGTCTGAGAATTTCATTTCGACAACTGGAATAATAGGAATGTACACGGTATCTAAGGTTCGTTTTTCTATTCCTCGGATATTGGAGATCGATATCTCGGGTGAACAATTTGTCGGAGAAGCTCGTCGATAGATAAATCGGAAGGAATGTCTCGGATTATTCCCGAATTTTAAACTCTTTATGTATTTCATCTGCAAACGGGATGACATCTCTCGTAGATGTAATGTTTAATCTGATTAAATTATTTTCTGATTGAATAATTAACAAAAAAACCAGTAACTTTATTGTAAAACAATCTGACCCAAAACATCAAATGGAGTTTCTTATTTTCCTAGCTTTCCATTTGTACGACAATTTTCTCTGCATAATGACCAATAATATGGTATTACATTCGTTTACGTTATCAGAATTATTTCAATTAGGCAGGTTAGTGTCCATTTTGTTTTGATTATCATTAGCTACTATAGAAATATTGTTATTTGAAATAGCCGAGAGAATGTTAGAACAAGCAGGTCGTCGGAAAAGATACGCGTTGAGATGGCAGAGATTTCATGCCGTTAACTGCACTTTTAATCGACGATCGCAGACATGGCTGCTGCTGTTTAAATGAAAACATGAAAATGGCAAAAGCATACTGTGACCTTTGGATATAGAAACATGCGATCATCATTACACTTGGGCTAGAAAAGTTAAAAATTACAATAGTAATTGCACGTTAAAAAAGATGTTTTTCTTTAGAATATGGAAATTAAATTTTCGTGTTTATTTGAAAAATTAAATTATCACGAAATCACTCAGCTGCTTCTCTTCCCGTTGCCTGTACATATTTCCTCGGCAATTGCTAAAATAGTGGAACACTAATTGCCAACCATTTAAGAGATTACCTAGAGAGAAATGAAATTCTATACCCACTGCAATTTGGCTTCAGGAGAAAGAAATCGACAGCAGAGTTGCTAAAAATTTTCGTTAACAATATATATGCGAAGGTCTAGCCAAAGGTAATCAATTTCTAGTGATTTTCATCGATCTAAATAAAGCTTTTGATACTGTCAGCCATGATAAATTAATAAGTGAACTGCGGAACATCGGCATTGCTAACAATCAAAACAAGTGGTTTGCGGACTATTTAAAAAATCGGAAGTTAAGGGTAAAAATAAATGATAGTTTCAGTACCGAGGGGGATTTAACCGCGGGCGTAGGACAAGGAACAGTACTGGCACCTTTATTATTTCTGATATATACAAATTCACTCTATAAATATATAAAATACGCGAAAGTATTTGCTTTCGCTGATGATATTGCGTTGGTGATGGAAAATTCTGATATAAAAAAAGCGGAGGACTTATTGCAAAAAGATTTAAACTCTTCTGTAATTTGGGCGCATAGTCAAGGCTTTTCGATTAATACGGATAAATCCAAAATGATGTACATAAGAACACCGAGCCGTTACAGAACTTTCATTCCAAAAGTTCTAATCAAATGTCACAATTGTAGTCATGCGAATAACTCTAATTATTGTAGTGATGATTGTATGATGTTAGAAAATGTGCAAAAAATCAAATACTTAGGGGTAACGATTGATAATACGGTAAGTTGGAAACAGCATATATTGGAACTAATAAAAAAGATCAGGCAAGCCTTACCGGCGATTTATAGACTTAGGCCATTGTTACCGCCAAAAATTCTAAAACAATACTATAATGCTCTGATAACATCAAGGATATCTTACGCTATACAAGCATGGGGAGGAGCAAAGAAATCTGAACATAAAAAAATAAATGCTATTCATAAAAAAAAAGCTTAAAACTCATAGTAAGAAAGGATTTAAGTCAATGGAAGGGTAATCTTAATTGGTGGAAGGAAATGGAAGAATTACCGGCTAAACTGAGGGGTATTATTTATTTATTTTACATGATTATAAGCTGCACCCTCCCGACCTTAAGACTAGGAATATAGTGAAGATAACTAGAGCTTCGTCAAAAATTACATATATTAAGCCTAAAGGTATAAATAATTATATTGATAGAACAAAGGACGCTGTACTGATTGACTTGTTAGGGAAAATTCCGACGGATATTATAAAAATAAAGAATAAAAAAAATTGCCTCTTAGAAATTAAAAATTGGCTGTTGAGCAACTACAATGATTGCAACTAAAAGAGGTGGAAGGAGTATGTGATAAGTGATCTTTTCTTTTTTTTTTTTTATCTTTTCCCAGATATTTATATATATATATATATATATACATATATATATATATATATATATATATTTTTATTTTACATTTTTCTTGCATTGGGTTTCTATACGAATTGCTATTATGTTTTGCCTTATTTTGTTTAGATTTTGAATTATGCGTTATGCTGTTATTTTTAGTGGAAATTTATATTACGTTGGTTTTTACGTTTGTTTTGTGACACATTTGTTAGTTAAGTGGTTAATTGTATATAATCGATTGTAACTTTATTACAAATAAACGTTGTAACTGTGATGAGAACCTACAGACGGGCGGTTGCCTTGTGAAGGGTTCTCCATATGCTATTTAATAATAAAAAAAAAAAAAAAAAAAAAAAAATATATTTCTATCTGCGTACACACTCATAATTACACAGTTTGATTAACTTTTAAAGAACTAAAAGGGGGAAACTATATTCTCTTTAACAGAAAATCTAATAAAAAACCACTAAATTTAACGAGGTTTGGTTTAAATGTCAGATACACAAATCAGATCAGATATTTAGGCGTTATTATAGATAATAACTTCAAATTTTACAATCATTTTAGTTTCATCAGAAATAAAATCAACAAATTTTACCGATTTTAAATAAACTATACAACAACAGCGACCGGATAAATTATAAAAAAGGAATATTATTGTATAAGTGTATAATTTTACCCAATATTATATATATGATAGTACGATACTCTCATTAGTGCCGTTGTGCTTAGTACCATTATGGAAAACTTAACTTCACAATCCATGATACCTTATCAAGAATATGGGACTTACTTTACTTTACTTTTAGTATTATTTATGTCCATATGTTAAAGACAAAGAGATTTCAGAATCAACTTAAATGTTTGCAAAAAATTAAGCTTATTGAAGCATATAGAACGATCAGTTATATGACTGCAATAGTTATCACTAGTATCATGCCCATTGAATACGAATTGCAAAAATACATAAATATGTTTTTAATTAAAAATATAGTTAAAATCAATCACAATTTAAGTAACGTAATTTATAGACATCCTTGTTACATTTATGAAAATAAAGTGCTTAATGTAAAACAGTTTAAAGTAATTTTAAATGAACATTATACGAATAAACATGAAAATAATGGGCTAGCGAAACAATATTTTCCAAATATCATAGAACGAATAAATAATAAAGACTTTGTGCCAAATTTCTTTTTAACGTACAATTCATATCCGGACATGGTATATTTAGAGTACACTCGTGTTTATATAAGTTTAAAATTATAGATATTGAAAATTGCAAAAGATGTAACTTTTTAGATGATATTGGGCACATATTAAACGGATATAACCGTAGCGATATTTTATTCGAATAATAATTTATACGCTGCAGAATTAGTTACAATCTGTTTAAAGAGTTCAATGAATTTGTCGTGAAAGAAATTATGTATCGTAAAAAAAATTCAATTATATAATAATATAAGATATACTTAATTAAGTTTAAAACTAGTATTTAAGTTCAGGAAAATATTAATTTTATACGATTGTAAAATGGGATTACAGGAAATCAAAAACATAATTTGATGGTGCCTATAACGAACATTATAGTAAAAATTGTAAATTAAACAAATAAACAGCCCTACTCAAAGTTATTAGGAATAGGGGTAAAAACAAGGGGGTAAGATTGTGGTTCGATATTATTATCTTTAACTACTGGCAAACTGGCTAAGCATTTTTTAGCCCTACATTCCCTCGTTATTTCATGCGCTATCTTAAATTTAACAAACTGCATGTGTAAGAACTTGGATCATATTCTATCCTAGTTAACTGTTAAATAGAACGAAAGGTCTTCTTAACGGGAACGTGAACAATATTTGATTTGGTCGCCAAACGATTGTAAAGAAAATTCGCTTTCAAGTAAAACATAATGTCGTTAAAGCTTTTGGACTTTATGAAGGATGTTTTAAGCTAGCGCCGTCAAGAAGGTTAAATCCGTAGAATGCTTTATTTCGATAACGAAAAGTCTTGTTTTAACGATGTAAACTATTATACGGAAAGATGGCGATAAGCAATAAAAAGACCGGCAGAGAATCTGGTTAGAAAAAGTCTATAATGTGGAGAGATCGCCTTTTCATTGTAAGTGTGGCCAGGTGATAAGAAACTGACTCCTCATCTTCGCTACTAGAAGTCTCCGAAACAGTTTGCTGGAACTTATGAACATAGTTTCGTGGAAAAACCCCATTCTTTCTTCACTAAATTTTCAAACGGTGCAAAGGAGAATGCAACCAAATTAGTAGATATTATGGCTGAATAAAGGGGTTAACGTACTACATTCCGTTTTCGAAAGTACTAGAATGACCTAACACAGCCGTAAAACCCGAATATTAATAGCTTTTGTTTAAAACCAAGTTTTAGATGAGGTTTTAATGCCAGGACCACGATAATATTTAACTTTTACTTTTTATGATTTTTCTTTCTAGCATATATATTGTTTTTAATACATTTTTATGATTTTCCATTCATTTTTTTTTCTCTTTTTTCTGGCACCTAGAATATTATTGTGTGTTTCTTTTACTTTAAAAAAAACAAACAAAAAACCCTTCATATCATTGGCATATATTAAAGTCGCTGGCTTTTGGATCGAATTCAGTTGAAAAAAAAAACTATATATCTATCAGCTGAAAACAAATACTAAAAACAGAAATACATTTGAATAACATATTTAAATAAACTTTACAATAAGTACGTTGTAGCGCGATAACAAGCGGCTACTATCAGTTCCGAATGTAGTCTTGCGTGTGAACACCTGCATTGCATATAATAATTGCCTGGTACACAGCCTATATCGGTACAGCTAAAAATGTACGAATAGGTTGCGCCAACGCGCTATGTAGCGTACGGCACCTGAAGAAGAAGAAGTACGCTGTATTTCGAAATAGCTGTGCAGGCACACGTTGATTTACTGCTATCGATTTCGTTTAGAGATTCATTTCCATTTTATGTGTCAAATGATATAAATTAGCTAACTCGTAAATCACACGTACGCCACGCGTAATAATATTAATTTGAAACGGAGCATTCTTATTTACCGACCAAAACACCATCTACAGGACAATATTTACAATTTTTTTTCCCATATATACTTGACTTCTTGATACGTGTTGTATTTTTTCATTTTCTTATATTTGTTAACAAAAGAGTTGGTCTGTAAGAATTTTGGTGTATTCTTTACGAAGAGAGTTTCGGTCGACTTTAAGGCATTTAATTGTTCAACTTTTTTTATTATGGAGGTATTTTAATGAAACTCAATTTACACGGATTCATATTCACGCTTTTCTGGGTGGTCATTTATTAAAAGCGTCCGGCGCATATAAGAACAATGTTTTACGCAATAATGAAGATAGGGTAAATGGAAATATAAGTTAAATAAAACGACGCTGTTAGAAATTACGAATTATTTTATTGTTTTAATTTTGTTTATTTTATTGTTCTAATTGTTAGCAATGATTTAAAGTTAAAAATGGAATATCGCAAAATATCATTAAAAGTGCAAAAACTTCGTGAAATATCATTTTATTACATGATATTTCGCAAAATATTCAGTACATAAAGTTATAGAGCGTTTATTACGGGGAAACATTTTTGGTTTTCTCTCACAATATTTTAACTCACCCTTCTTCACTTGTTACGTTTTTTCTTTTATAATACGGCATTTGTTGTCATATTTTACAATTAGTTGTGAAACTGTCGTCCAGACTATAAGCTTCTTTCTGCTTCGGTTTTCAGGTGTGTAACATTTTTTATTGTAATACCGTTACTTTACAAATGTTACTACATACGAGTATATAGTCTAAAACGGGCCCGGCCACACCCGGCTCGCCAGGCGATTTCACATTTTTGTTGAAACTTCTATTTCTGGTTGTATACGTATAGATCAAATATGAAATAAATGAAAATTACAACATGTCGTTCTAATAGTGCTACTACGAACTGTAGTTCAATCTTTGATAGCCAGGAACGACAAATGTTACTGAAGGAATCGGTTTCGTTAGTTTCGTTCAATGTAGAAGACTGGAATGATGACGTTTAGCGCTGGGTGGCGGGTTGTCTGTGAGGAACGAATGCGCTGCTTTGTGAATCAGAGTGGTGCACTACTATACAGGGAAATGTGAATTGGAGGACATGTGTTGTTCTCAGAAAATTGAGAACGAACGAATTCTTTCATCTGTAACAGTTTGTTATTTTTTGCCACCCAAACACCCGAAAACCACTATGCACACGCTTCGGCCCGTTATCGTGCCGTTGTCCACTGCACGAACCAAGTTCTTATTATTTCAAATGAATTTCTGTTTACGTCAGGTTTTTTTTTTGGCTTACTGACCTGTTTATTAAGTTTTTGTATGTTGTGTCGATAGTTTAAAAGCAGCGACATCTACATGGGTTTTGTTTTTCAAAAAAAATTTTGAAATTTACTCAAGTTAGTATATAAAATATGAGCGTAAAAATTTTATATATATATATATACATGTAACCGGGTTCTGGAAAACGGCTTTAATAATTTTGATGAAATCCATGAACTAAGTAAACTAAATTTGTTCGCATGCTCTTCAGCGTCGAAAATTCGAAGAATTCCTTAATGAATTATTTTCTGAATATGTGATGATATCGTATATTTTACCAATATTAGATGAAGTTAGTCTTGGAAAATTTTTACAAAAATTATTTTATTTACAAAAATTTTTTAATTTACAAGAGGAAACGATTTGTTTTAGAAACATAAATCCTGTATTAAATGATAACGATTGCTTGTTAGATCTAGTGTTTTTTTTAGTGTATATAACAGAAAAATTTCATTAGCTAAATGAAGACTCACAGGGCCAGGATAACTTAATAATCAATGCTTATAATTTCATCAAAAGCTTTTAATAGAAAATTGTTGTTATTTCAGTTCCAGTTTAGAAGTAATAACGCATAATACTTTCCGCTGTTAAATAAAAAGTTAAGAATTCCTCGAACAATGCTAAATTGAAATAAAGAGACTCATAAAACTGAATTCAATAGTCGTTTCTCAAAAGTAGAAAAGTAACATAAAATGTTTTTGAAATACATTTTCGTGGTGATTTCATGTCGACCTGAACAGTGTTTCTTGAAAATCTACAAATGGAGTTAATTTACAGTGCAATAATGAAATGAAACAGATTTAATTTTGCGTCCGCATCAAAAGTTAATTTTTACAATACTTACATTAACATCCGCGAGATATTCCAACTTAAGATCTTTTGCGTAACGAGTTGTAAGTACTTTTGAACGATACGCATGTGTTTGTGAAACATTTTCTTCGAAAATGAAACTTACAAATAGTTATCTTCACGTGTTTCATTAGGGGTTGTCGATTTAGAAAACCAGTTAAGATGTGCAACATCGAACATATGTACAGATATACAAAAATGATGTGAAATGAAGTACAAACAAATAATTAAAAAGAACCGAGAATTAATTATACCGAATCATCGTGCGACGATAAAGTTTTATTTATTTTGTATTTGTACTGCATGTTTCTCAAAAGCACGTTTACTTAAAGTGCGGCTTGCCGTGTAATGTTATACGTTATCAAAGTATCCCGTGAATCCACTTGACAAATTGTCACGTCAATCATCCTTGTGAAAAGATTCTGATGACTAAAATTATCTATTTTACCTGCCAAGACTCGATCCAAAAAATATTAAAAATTCTCTGAAAATCTGGAGCAAATGCAAAAATTTACTTCATTATCCCTTCCGGAACATAATTTCTGAAAAAAGTTGTTGGAAAACTCTCACCGGACTTGAAAATTTCCTTTTAAAATTGTGTAATTTAACTGATATCGTAATTCCCCTTTTTGTGGCTATAAATAAGTATTTTAGCTGATACATTTCTTTTACACGCCTTTATAAGTAACTAGATGGTTTATTCAGTCACCTTTTCAGCGCTTACACTTCAACAGTTCCAGCCATGTGTTATGTGCTAATTATATAAATCGTTAACTTACTATTCGTTAGCTATAGCATCTGTGGTAGTCGGTATTTTTACGTTTCCCAAGCAATATTAAGCGAGGTTATCCAAAAATTTGTTCGAATTCGTTTTACTTATATGCATATTTTTTTCCATATCGTTTTTCTTTATTTTACTCATTATAGTTTTTTATCCGCTTCTACACTTCCCGTTCTCGTCTCTCGCCCGTTTGATTGCTACTCCGATCGCATCTTCTAAATAGCTCTCTTTTAAGGGCTTCGAATTTATTCACGTTTTCCCATTCATTGTTTCAAGGAAATAAATAAACCGGTGATTTCTTTGCGTTCTTTTTTGTTTCAACAGCGTATGTTAATTATTTGGTATTAATCGTCAAATAATAATGAAACACTAATCTTAAGGGAATGATTAGCAATATCCTCTTCGTCAGTCAGTTCATCAACATCGGGAGATAAATAGCAGTAATATACCTTGCTCAGTGCGATATAAAAAAAGATTACGTTTTCCCCATCTTTTTATGTTTGCCAGAATAGAAAAATGGCGACGCTAAAGATTAGAGAAAAAACAAATGAGACAATGCAGCTAAACGCCCAAAATTTAAGGGTAGCAAATCGTAATAAGAAATAGGAAATGATAAATTACTGTTTTCCAGGTTAGGAGCGGCTGAATTTGAACTCTGGTATTTGCAATCTCAGTTTTAATGTTGAATTGGCTTGTGCCAATTCCACATGATAACTTTTCATATGTGCATATCCAAAACGAACTATTCCAGGGGATAACCTAGTAAAGAAATCCTCCGTCACTAAAGGTGACGTCACTGGGCGATTATTTTCTGGAGTGCCAGACCAACTTGCAAAATGAAACCAGCGACAAAACCAAAACCAAAAAAGAAGTTAATTCGATGCTAAGATAAGTTAAAACAACTCATCAAAGTATAGGATGAAACGAAAATCCAAGCACTGGCGTTGCAAGAAACACGATTTACTGATGAAGATGTAATGAAATCGGGGGAAAATAGAATTTTCAAACGGAAGAGAGGTTGGAATCCAACGAGAAAGGAAATTCTACATCTTGGAACCTCATTTATTGTAAATAGAAGTATATTAAGCGCAGTCACAAAATTTTATTCTCCGAATGAGCGGTTATCCCTTTTAACTCTACGGTGTGTTAATAAAGTATATACGGTGATTAATTGTCATGGGCCTATCAATGAAGATAACAGGAATAATTCAGACAAAGTAGAACAACTTTGGGAAGAGTTAGAAAATGAAGTGTCAACAAAACAATTTGAAAAAGACAATTCGGGACAGAAATTTGGAAGATCTAATCCACCAGCGGCAGAAGAAATCCGAGAAATAATTAAAAATTTGAAGAATAATCCAGCTCTAGGAGAGGATGGAATAATCGCGGGAATATAGAAGAATGTAATCAAACTTTAGAAGTTAATTCGGGGTATACGGGAATCGGAAGAAATTCCACGCGATTGGAAAACCGCCATTATCCATCCACTCTACAAAAACGGCAATATAACGGACATTAACAACTATAGAGGAATATCACTTTTACCAGTGACATATAGAGTACTTTCGAAAGTCCTACAAAACAGACTAGAAAAGCAGATAGATGAAAAACTGGGCGAATATCAAGCAAGATTTAGAAATGGAAGATCTTGTATTGAGCAAGTATGGAATCTAAAGTTAATAATTAAGTATAGGAGAATAAGAGCTAAAAATTTTTTCGTAACATTCATCGATTTTAAAAAAGCGCATGATTCGGTTCACAGAGGAACACAGTTTGATACTCTCGAAGAATTTGGAGTAGACGGTAAACTAATCGCAGTAATAAGACAAACATTACACGGTACAAAGTCGAAATTAAAATTTCGAGGGGAATTATCGCATGTGTTCCAAATTGAAACAGGCATGAGACAAGGAGACGGATTATCTCCATTGCTGTTTAACTGTATTTTAGAAAAGGTTATAACGGTGGAAGAATTTACATGGAAAAGGTATTAAAAAGATTCAAATAGGTAGAAAGAAGGATAACATAGAAGTTGATTGCCTAGCATTTTATCGGAGAACATAGGCGATTCAATCGAACAAATAAATATCCTTAAAGAGGTGATAGAAAAAGCGCGACTAAAAATATTCTCTGAAAAAACGAAATATATGACAGATGTAAAAAACGCTCCTCGATTTATGGTCACCAAATACGGACGTATAAAAAGAGTCAGCATATTCAAATGCCTAATGGAATTTATATAAACAAACTCGTTAGATAAAATAGCTAACCAAGAAAGAACAAGGAAAATGGAGTTAGCTTTCCAATTGACAAGAAATATAATAAAAAATCAATGTCCATAAAATCAAAATTAAGACATTATAGCGCGGTAATTAAATCAGAATGTCTGTATGCATCGGAGTGCCTAGCAGTGGATGTAGGTAAAGAAATGGAACAAATCAGAATGAAGGAAAGAAATACTTCGTTCCTACCGCGTGTCTCCCTCTAGACAACACTTCTCTTTTTTTATTATACTGACAAGGAGAGGTCACGACCTGCGGGTCACCGATTTTGATGAAAGACCATGGGTATATTAACTGTATAAAATATTAGAATGCACCTTTTTGATTTACTCGAAAAATTTAAATTTTCAACAGCCGCATTTAACGGATAATATACACAGCCGTTTAGACAAAACTATGCAATAAATTCCAGATTATGTTCATTTACCTTGTGCGAATGGTTCGGAAGACTGATTAAACAAAAAAATTATTAAAAAGTAATAAAATAATTTTAAAGCAATCAATTCTTAATTTAATAAACATTTAAATACGTTATTTATTATATTTATATAGTATAAAAAAAAAAAAAAAAAATTTGTTTCGTGGTATAGTGAAGCGTATTTGTACAACTTGAAAATAAGGTTTGGGTTCGAATCCCTCCCAATGCCACGTAAAATTTTCGACTTTATATTTTTAATTATTAATTCTTATTATCTAACTATTTTAATTCGTTATACATAATTATATAAATATAATAAGGCGAAAGCCAGGTTAATAAAATAAAAAATATATAAATACAATAAATATTTTCAATGTTTTACTATTTACATCTCTATAAACGATAAACATGTGATTTGGATGTATATATATATCCTTACTAATATTATAAATGCGAAAGTAACTGTCTGTCTGTCTGTCTGTCTGTCTATCTGTCTGTCTGTCTGTTACCTTTTCACGCTTAAACCGCTGAACCAATTTAGATGAAATTTTGTATGGAGATAGTTTGAGGTCAAGGAAAGAACATAGGATAATTTTTATTCTGGAAATATTATATTAATTTTATTATTTCTTACGTATTCGTTCGTTAGTGTATGTTATTTTATTCAGCCAGATGTTTTTGTTCGGAAATTCTAAGAAACATCAGAACGCCAGAAATCGGTTTCGTTATGTAAACAAAATTACTAGCTAGCTTTTATTAACGTGTTGTTCATCTTCGATAGTCGCCATTCGTTCGTCCGTTCCTAGCTTTTACCCGCGACGACATTGTCCGCAGAAAATTATTATTTCAAGTAAGCTGTTTCGACATCAATATAAATATAAATGAAAGAGGTTTTATTATTAAATCATAAATAGTTATATAGGTACTTAGTGAGTAGGCCTAAAACATTTACATAACCGTATTATATTTTCATTTAAAAAAAAAAATTCTTATTATTTTTACTGTCAATATGCCTCGCAGGCGTAAATCTGATCTAGCGCGTAACTCTAACAGAGCTCGAGCTGCGAAAGTAGCTAGAACTGAGGAATCTCAAGAGCAGACACAGACCAGACAGATTTTAGATGCCGAGCGTCACTCCTCTCAAAAGGTTTCAGAGACCTTAGAACAGACTCAGGCACGGCAAGCTTTAGACGCTGAGTGTCACGCCTCTCAAAGGGCTGCCGAGATTATAAATGCGAAAGTAACTCTGTGTGTCTGTCTGTCTGTCTATCTGTTACCTTTTCACGCTTAAACCGCTTAACTGATTTTTTTACGACAAAGCTTTTCATTGTAATATAAAGGCCATCCATTTGAGATATATATATATTTAATAGTAAATGAATATACACTGGCAGGACAACGCCTGAAAAACGTTGTTTACAAAAATGTGCTGAGTTAAAATTTTACTACTGTAATTGTAAATAAACAAAAATAATTACATAAAAGTAAATAATAAAAAAAATATATAGAAGTAAATACCTAATAAAAAAAAAACAATAATAATAAAAAAAAAAAACCTATAGTTATAATTTAATAATAAAATCTCTTTCATTTATATTTGTTTTCACGTCGAAACAGCTTACTTGAAATAATAATTCTCCGCGGACAACGTCACGGGTTAAAAGCTAGTATATATATATATATGTGTATATAAATATAAATATAAATAAAAAATATATATATAAACAAATATACTCATTTATATATAAAATAAGAGTTTTAATGAATATTAATTATAATTAAAATGCTACAAACCTAATCATTATTTACATAACTTGAAGTGGATACAAATCATAAAAATAAATAAAACAGCAATTCCTGCGACATTTACTACAACATATAAATGAATTATTACCGCAAGTGCAAAGTTTTTTAAATTTTTCATTTGAAGAACAAACTTCGTTTACGTCTGAAAATATTTCGTGTTTATCTGAAAGTCTAGAGGAAAACCACGCATATTTTAGTACCACAGGGAGGGTAGGTGATGATAATCGATGGTGTCCAAGAGAGTGGATTAGTTAAAAAGATCCTTTCCTATTAATTTTGCTTCTGACGAAATTACAGTTAGTTTATTTTCCTGCAATAAGATTTTGCTGCAAACCACTACTAGATATATTAAAGGCACAGTTGAATTTAATGTTTATTAATAATTTTTTATATTATTAAAAAAAAGTTTAAAAAAAGTCTTTAAATAATTGAAATGTTTAAAAGTTATTATTATGTTTATATAGTTATGTTTAAAGAGTTAAAATAATTATATAATAAGAATTAACGATTAAAAATATAAGGGCAAAAATTTTACGTGGCATTGGGAGGAATTTGACCCAAAACTTATTTTCAAATTGTACAAATAGACATCACTTTACCACTACACCACGAAATAAATTGTTTTTTTTTTTTTTTTTTTTACACTATATAAATATAATAAATAACGTATTAAAATTTTTATTTAATTAAAAATTGGTTGTATTAAAATTATTTTATTACTTTTTAATAATTTTTTTGTTTTATATATTTCATTTTGGAATAATCAGTCTTCCGAACCATTTGCACAAGGTAAATGAACATAATCTGGAATTTATTGCATATTTTTTGTCTAAACGGCTATGTATATTATCCGTTAAATGCGGCTGCTAAAAATAAAAGGCTGTAGTCTAATATTTTACACAGTTCATATACTCACGGTCTTCTATCGACCTGAAAAATTTCATCAAAATCGGTGACCTGCATGTCGTGACCTCTACTTGTGAGATAAAGAAAAAGACTCAGTACACGGAAAACAAAATTCACAGAAGTTTTTGAGTGAAAATTAAACATAATAAAATATGTTCCTAGCTTCAGTGGAGTGCAAACGTACACGACGTTGTAAATAATAATAAAAGAATTAAGAAAATTCCTGGACTTACGTAAAACCATCAAATTAGACCGCTGAACGCCAACCAGTTAAATCCAGCATATATCGACTACAAATTCAACTCAGAGTCTGTAACCTGATTTCCCTGATTTTGGTCAGGTGAATGATTTTCGATGCATTAAGCTAGAGCGTGTTAAGGGAACGTATTTCCTACACATTACTTTATTTCGTGGCAAAAGAATCCGAGCAAAGTATTCTTTCTAGGCAGTAGACTGAAATCTATTAGAAAAACTCAGAAATGTGGTGAAAACGATGACGTTGCATTCATTGTCGATTAACGCAGTCATCTTTCAGTCGCGAAAATTCTATGGTGACGCGATGTGCCTCTTTCAGACAATTTTAAAAATTCCTACATAACGGTCCTCCGTTAGATTCTTATTTTGTTAAAAGTGTCTAACATCCTTTTTCGCGAATAGAACGAGAAAAAAACCCCTACAACTGTCTGCTGATAATAATGATAACGATGTTACAGATGTGAGTGAACTCGCTTGCACCGGTGTGACGGATCTGTTACAGCCAGCATTGCCATTCTTCGCCGCTGTTGAATGAAATAAAAGTAGGTAATTTTACGAGATAAAAGATTACAATGTAAGACTGGGGCAAGTTCTTTGCCGAAACTGCACACTTCCCCGCCTACAACGCAATATACCGCTGCTAGCTGTTTTCCTCCTATCTTTATTCCGGCACGAGAGCTTTTATTGCGATTTGTCATCAGCGCGATACCACCGCCCCATTTGTTTGTATTTGAAGTTTTTTCTAGTACATTCCAGTTTTTTCCAGTTTTTTTCCAGTATAACGTCGTCGAGTTGCTCGAAAATATCTTTTTATCCGTATATACTTCTAGCTGGCGTCTAAATAACCCGCAATTTTCCTCAATTTTTATTTTTTCCCCCGTCAGCTATAGCACGTTTTTATATCATCCCGGTTTCAATTTCGTTAGCACCTTCGTTCATTTTCGACATTTCGAAGGAAGCGATTCGCTGCTCGCACATTTTGCCCTGGAAATGCTTATCATTTAACACGGTCATCTTGTTGCAAAAAAAGTGACCGGTTAATTTTGTAATTTAGCCTAGATTATCGAAATCTGATCGCAACAAATATCGAATTAGTATACACCTCTCTCTCTAATCACCTTCCTATAAATTTTGGCATTATTTAAATATTACCGCTGTTATCCGGGTATGTTGCGTTGCAACAGAACATTTAATTTCTTCTTAGCCACCAAGCAGATTGTAAGGTCAACACATAACAATAGCAGAATTCGCTAGCTCTCTAAATAAAATGAGTCCAACGGAAGCCGGTTCAGAAGGCATACGTATGATCAAATACCTAAATTCCAAATCCGGACGCACCATTCGCTTCCTTATCACATCATGGAAAAATGAAAAGTCCCATCTAAATCCCACCTTGAATATACATAAAAACGCGCCAGAATTTGCTGACTTTAGGTTAATCACGCAAACACAAAATATAAATTGTCCAAAAGAATAATAAATAGTCTGGCAACTAGAACACGCACCTACTGGACTGCTTTAAATTCCAATTTAGAAAACACAGGAGCACTCAGTTGATTTTTTTTTTTTTATTATATTTCAAGTTGGCCCCTTGCGCTATGTGAAACTTTATCGGCTGTTATAGCAAGAACGGTACTGTTTGTTTTTCTGTATGACATGGTTCAGACTGAAGCAAGCAATTGAGGGACAGTTTTATTCAATGTGATGTTTAGGTTTAAGGATGAACAGGATAAGTTTAGGATATAAAATGTGATAGCTAGACGCATAATATGGCTGATGACGTGAAGGGAACGCTGTGAAAAATGTTATTATGGGACGGAATATGTGACCGATTTCTAAACGATGTACTATTAAAAAGTCTTGATCTGGAGGCACCAAAACTGAAATCAGAACCAGTGAACACTGATAAAATGCAAAAGCGCTACTCTATCTTAAACTGAGATGCGCTCTGTAGATAGTGATGGAATTCCGGTTTTTAAATGATGCTCTAATGTATTAGCAATTTCGATAATAGTACGTCATCACAGTACGTGCCTTAGATTGTTTAGATGATATCAAAGTAGCTAAAGTTATACCAATGTTTCAACTGGCTGATAAAAAATTCCGAATAAACTATAGACAAATACTTACATGTTAAATGTTCCAGCTAAATTATCGGAATCAGTGTCACATAGAAAGAAATACGTGTATATATATATATATATATATATATATATATATATATATATATATAAATATATATGCATATTATATATTTTTTGAAAATGAATCAACTTTTACAAAGTTAAAATCTGCGGCTACAAATTTAGTGATCTGTTCAAAAATGATAGTCTCCTATGATAACAGTTGACAGGCTCTGTATATATATATGATGATGATGATATATATATATATATATATATATGTGGATTTTTCTCAAGGGTTTGATAAGGTTAATCATTATAGACTATTACAAAAAGTAATATGTTATAATATTAAAAGAATACCATGAATGTGGGATTGTGCTCCCGAAACATGTCCGTTATTTAGTTTTAAATTTATAAATAAATAAACAAATTTTTTAAAAATAGACTTTTATTTATGCACTAAAAAGAAGTACAAAATAACTTTACTAGTGTGCGATTACCAGATACGCGCATCTTAATATTAAAATCTGAACCTACGAAATATTCTGAAAAATAAAAACGGGGGCCGTAGTTACAAAAAAATTCGGTGTCTGTGGTATTGTGAGGCACAACAATGGAACAACATTAAATAGTGATTGTAGTTTTGGCTTAGGATGTATTATAATATTATTATTTAATTATTAATCTGCGGCCTCCGCTTTTATTTTTCAGAATATTTTGTAAGCTCAAATTTTAATGTTAAGATACGCGTATCTGGTAGTCGCACACTAATAAAGTTATTTTGTACTTCTTTTTAATGCATAAATAAAAGGCTATTTTTAAAAAAAAAAAAATATTTTTTTTATATTTTAGTCTGAACTTTTTACTATGTATTTCAATAAAAACAATAAATTTAGAATGGTATTTTATTTTTCTTTATTTTATTCAATATGCTATTTTTAAATTCCATCTCTGTTTTCTCGATTCCATTTATAATTTTAGGCTCGGTATTGAAAAAAAAAAACAAACTATTATGAACCTTAACTTTACAATCCGCAACGCCCTGTTGAGAGGGTATGGAACTCAGTTTATTTTACTTATTGGTGAAGAATAATACCGATAATTACGGAATTTGGCAATTGCGAAAAGAAATACGGAAAAAGCCCCATACCGTTATTTTTATAATAATAAAATAAAAGTGCACGAACTAAAACTTGCGAGAAGCGAAATGTGTTATCGAACAGGTGTGATTTTGCTTGAAATCGAAATGCATACAGAACGGTGCTCTAGACGCGTTACCTTTAGAGGAGTTTAAATATTTTTATTCTTTCGTGTAATCGGTCATTGTTATAAATTACGGATGTATTAATTTAAACAGCGATAACTGTTAACAAAAAATACAACGAACGCAGAAATAATATTTGCTATCAGAATTTTTGCAAGTTTCAGAGGAGGGAATTTCACCGCAACTATAGCAGATTGCGAATATTATAAGAAAATGTAAAATTGTCAATTGTTATTATAATAGACAATTACGGTGTTACTAATACTATTACTATCATTAATGAGCATTATATTCAGATGTATCAACTTTTCTCGATCGCTGAATTTAATTTTCCTTCTTTTCCGCAGCGGTTAAACGTTTCGCGGGAATCATGTAGACGATTAGTCATGTTTTTCTTTGGTTTTTTTTTCATTCTTAATGAACTTTTGCTTGTTGCCAATTTTATTTTCTCTAGCAACGTCCCTTTTCCGATTCTCGAGCGCCGCGAGGATCTGTCTTATTTCTCCGTTCAGCATACGAAATAATTTTCGAATGCAGTAATTCCTCTTTCTACGCTATTACGAATCAGCCCCATATTTACGTGCCACATTCTAATCGAAACACATTTCAAAACATGTTTAATTTTCTATCTTTCAACATCGTATTGAAATTGTGGAACGGTTTTTCACTATACTTCTAATATCCGATTCGATTTCTTTTCTTCCCCTATCTTTTTGGAATCACTTTAAAACGAACAATCCTCCCGAAAAAGATGAACAAAAAAAAAAGCAGTAAAACACTTAATTCCGAAGAAATGTATTTATACAAGCACCATCATCGTGTTTTCCAACGTTTTACTATAGGCTTTTATTATTATGCATAGAATTTATTTAAAATTTAAATCGAAAAAAAATTCTTATTTCTACATTTCTACTACAAGGAATTAGATGCAGCGGTTAGTAGCTTTATTTTTTTTTATCACTCCACATTTGAAAAAATGTCTGCGATTTCTTACGGTTATTTTATTTATTAAATGTAATGCAACAGTGAATTCTGATAAACGAAGAAAAGCCTAGAACAGCGTGAGAACTTTCCTAGAACTTGCACGTCTTTCTTTGTAATCTATAGATTATTGTTAATATCATTTCGCGCGCGCGTTAATGGGGATTTTGCGAGGCATTTTATTATCTCATCTTTCTCTCTCCGCAGAGTATGATAATTGTTACAAATTTGATACGCTTTCCGGAATTACAGAAATAAATTATTCAACGGCGAAACTAATGCGGAATACCAAGGGTGCGACGCTCAGGCCGAAAAATCGATACGTGTAACAACGCCGGAAATTTAATTTCTTTTTTGCAGTGTTCCCCCTAAATAATTTTTCCGTTTTTTCCTTCGGCCTATTAATTATTTTACAATAATTCCTGATCGCTCCTTTTTTCTTGTTTTGATCTCGTTCTATTTTCACTTCAAGAGGTGTAAAAATGATCAGGCATGTTGTCTGACGTACGATTTATTTCGCTCTTTTCAAATTACGCAACTATGACGTAACCTTTCTTGCAAAAACGAATAATTTTGTAAAATAATAAACACGGTAAAAATTTGCTAAGTGGCGAGTGATAAAGTCGAAAAACCGACAAGGTTAAAATTTATTATAATGCCAGGTAATTCGAACGGAAACAAAGTGACGTAGGATATAAAAAGGTTTGATTTGCGTATGGAAGTAGTTTGTCCGAAACAGTGTAAGGCTTACGGTTGCGTTAATGAAATTACCATTAAGCGAAATCGGCAGTTTCGTAGGTGCTACATTATTTTTATCCGTCTTTAGAGATTAGAACCATTCGGTCAATTCGTTTTGAAGTTCTATCGAAGTTACGAAAGTGACGCTCACGTCGATTTGTAAGGATTTTCAATTTTAAACAAAAACTGTTGACGGTCGCATGCGGTTGGCCTAGCTTTAGAAATACTCTAATTTACAAGAACAATATTGAAAGTATATTACATATATAGTCGGAATGGCAATTATTAGCGACGTGTTTCTTGAGGAAAAAGCAATCATCGCTCACCCTGTGACAGTCCTTCTCATTTCGTATAAATGAGCTGGTCGGCAAAGACTGCACATTATAAGCTAGAAAAAGGGACGCAAACTTGCGTATACAGGACGCACGCTTTTATAAAGAAAAACACAGAGCCAATAAAATTTTTCTAAGAATAATTGTTCATTCGGGGAATCTCAGAAGGGATAAGATGGTCACTGCGCGTGTCTGCTTGCCAGAATAATAAACTGTTCTCAGTGGACGAGACACGTCCTGCTAACCGCTCCTCCGTTCGTCGCTAAGTACTCGCGTTAAAATTAATCGCTCCCCGGAGACGCGGGCGTTAAAATTAAGCTTTGTCCAATGCTGAAATTCTTGAATGCATGCTGCAACTCGTTTCTTCCGATACGGAACGCGCTATGCGGAGCATCAGCATCTGAACGTTCGTGCGATTCTTATCCTTTACGGCGCAAAACCTTTTGAACGGAATGTGTCAGACGTACTCTTTAACCGATTAGTATTTTGCGCATACACTTTTATAAAATTGCCTTCCGAACTCACTCGCCGTTATCAGCATATGCGTCGATGGCATTTATTTTCTCGACACTTCGATATGTACCGCTTTCGGCCGTATACAACTGCAGGCACTGTACCCTATTGGTTTTTCTAAATGTTTCTGTAATTCTGCAATTACCGCTGCTTACGCTATTTCCATTATGGCAATATTGTGTAAATTTACGATTTTTTCATTTTTCTTTTGTCTAGAAAAGCATTACGGATTCGGAAAAAAAGCAAGAAACTTGCGGGCGTTGTGTACTTTTTCGGAATCCGTGATAACAAAATTTTTCCCTTTAAATATTATCGACGTTCTCCTCAGTAGCTCATTCAAAACTGCGGTTGTATTCATTCTCGAAATCCGAATACTTTTTACATCTCTCTTTATGCAGTCTAATCTGTCGTCTTATCTCCGGTTTTTCAATTATCCCTCCATACGGCGTTTAACTCTCACTCTCTGTAATCTGTCGTCTACGCTTTGGAAGCAGTTTGTATCATATATTTTTTGCTTCTCTCTAGCCCCTTCCTGTCGCAACTTTATAGGTGACTTTAATCGCATTTTTGATTTTAGTGCACCTGTATCGCTTCCGAACGTTCTTTTTTCTACTCTTCACTTCTGCTAATTGGTCTTCCAACTCCTCATTGTGCATCTTTTGTTCTCTCCTTGCCATCGCCTTTGATTATTGCTGTACTTGAGTCTTTTTTATCTGATTGCAGCTCACATCCTTTTCCCTTTTCTGGGGGTCAATGTCTATTTTGACGAACCCGTTAAAAAAAGAAATCATCAACACGCTTCGAAAGTTTCGTGTCCTTTAACACGAATGAACGTTTGTTTAATATTGTGGAATCGATGATTAAGAAAATCAATTTTTGTTTTTGCCCGCTTTTTAGAAAAACAATTATTTAAAATAATATATTTACCGGATAGCGATATAAATAGAATGATATTTATCCTCAGAAGCGTTTTCGGACAAGGCATTTCGGTTCTTCTGTGAATTTTTACTTTTTCCAATTGAAGCCATTTTGTTTCGCAAGATAAATATATTTCAATTTATATCTTTTTTCTTCTTGTTCGCTATCCATTAAATATACAGGTATTATTTTAAATAATTATTTCTAGCAAACAGGTACAAAAAGTAAATACTGCTTTCAAATATACCGATAAATCAGCTATCGCGGTGTTGTAGTTTTTAGCTCTAGTGACGTCGTCCCATTTGAGTAATATCTCCTGGTTCGAATTCCGCTGCTGCGCATTAAAAATATAGAAAAATTTCACTTCCGCCGAATTATCTTCTCTGGCGAGACTAAAGAAGAAGAAAATTCCGATATGTTTTATCTTTATTGTAATCATTCTACCGTTGATTTTTATTAAGAGTGGTTTATTAATATTTTACCGGATTTTTTACGAATTTTTCCGTTTTTTACTTTTATTGCACGGTTTTTCTCTGTTTATATAAATATCGCGTAAATTTTTTCTCAGAATTTTTTCAAATATGTTGTAGTCTGTTTAAATTCTCAATATATATTTTCGGTTCTATGTTTGTAAATTTTATTTTCCCAACTGAAGATGCGCTTTGCCCGACATTTTTTTTCTTATATATATATATAGTAAGTAAAAAAAGTATTTGCACACTACCAAAAACGGATGTATAAATCTAATCAGATGCAAGGGCGTAATAGAAAAATTATATCCTAAATTTGCATCGTCACACCCGTATCAACTCTTTGAATTATTAAAATCTTATTTAAGTGAAAGGTATTTTTCTGTTAAATACAGGGAAGCAGAATCGGAGCTCCACCGGATCCAAGCAGGTGTTCCGCAGGTCAGTATACCATACTTAACATACACTGCCGATATTCCTGTTCCAGAAGAAACAGAAATAGCCAATTTTGCAGATGACACTGCAATTTTATGTACAGGCACTTTAGTATAAACCATCAATAATACAATCTTCAATCAGCTGTCAATAGTTTGTCAACATGGTTCAAACGATGGTATATCAACGAAGATAAATCTGCGCATATAACGTTTACAAATAAGACAGACTGTAATATATCGGATATTTATATTAACAATAAGGTTATAGCTTAGTGAAGAAACAGTAAAATACCTCGGAGTTCACTTAGATAAGAAATTAACTTAAATGATTCACATGGAAAAGAAACTGAATGAAATGAACTTGAAATATAGAAACCTGGAAAGAAATCAGAACTGCCCCTGGAAAGCATAGTACTGCTATACAAATAAATACTGAAACAAATACTGAAACAAATCTGGGCATGCGGATGTCAACACTGGGGATGTGCTAAGCCGAATAACATTTCGGGGATAGAACGTTTTCAAAATAAAATTGTGAAAGAAATTACAGATGCTCATACGTCACCAATCATACATTACATACAGATCTGCATATAAGTACAATCAGTGAAGAAATCAAAAAAGTTACAAAACAATATGACCGAAAGCTAGGACGCCACACAAATAGCCTGACCGTTGTATTACTAGATAATTCCAATGAAATCATACGCTTGAAGCGGATAAAGCCAACGGACTTGCTGTAGGATTCAAATATATTAAACCGGATACCAGATGAAACTCATATCGCTGGACAAGAGTTTCCACAAATTACCATCACCCACACGCCAAGTGTTAAAGAGCCATAAAGAGCCAGTCGCACACTCACGGAAGAAAAGAGAAAAACAAATTTTTTACCTCTAGAAAGCACGTTTATTAAGAATTTGTATAAAATTTTAAAAATTTTAACCCGAGAGAGAGAGAGAGAGAGAGAGAGAGAGCGCGCGAGAAAGAGGAAAGAAAAATTCACGAATTTCCTCCTTAGCTACAACATCTTTTAGATAGTCAGCGATGTATTCGGCCGAATTGCATTATTTATTCGTAAAAAGCAAAAGATATTAACCGTTTTTATTTCTTTTGAATTTAGCTATCCACAAGTGTGTTATAATCTACGGCTATTAATAGATTTTGGATAATATTAATACATTAAATTACAGACATATTGCATATCGAATTAGAAAAAACCCCTTTTTGCCAGTGAACTCCGTATTAAAAGAAAATATAGATTGATGGCGAGTAATGGAATAAAACAATTTTCGCAAGAACCGAATTAAAAATATTCAGTATGAATTGTAAGATCTGGTCGACGGCGTTTCAAATGTTTAAGTGGAGCGACGAAATATCCAATTTGTTCGTATGAAAATAAACAAATTACGAACGCAAAACATATTCGAGGCAGTTACACTAGATATAAATGCCAACCACTTTCCGATAACATCGTCCAAAATCGTAATTTTCCGCCATTATGGATCAAGTTATCACTAGTCAGTATTTATTGATGTAATTGTTTTATTTTGTATGTTTTGAGTTTATGATTTTTATTTATTACCAAGTTGAAAGTTCATGCGTAAGCTTATTATTTAGTTTCACGATGTGTGCAAGTTTAATTCGAAATTAGCCTAATTGAACCAGTCACCGAGCTATATTAAACCAATCGAACTATACATCGATGCTACCGAAAATAGAGTTACTATTTCATTTTAGCAGCGGCATGAAAACATTTAAAGGATGGGTATATAAATTTAGTAAATAATAGTCTCAATTTAACAATGTATTAATACTTTAATTTTAACCGATGGTGCAAAGCGGCTGGTATAAGAAAATGATCCGAAGACGTGTACGCAAAGTGGCTCTAATAGTCGGACATTATTGCATCGCATTTATACCATTTGTTTAACATAAAAACTAAAACCGGTTAGAACCTCGACATGTAGTAAATCAAAGAGGAGACTAAATGCTAAACGGTTTTAAAATACGTAACGAACAGGTAGATAATTGTGGTTTGTATTATTTCGTTAAATCAGCACGAAAATAATTGATAACGACTTCAAAAATGGTATCACCGGTAATACGACTTCTCTATTTTTCGATAGAATTAAAAAGTTGATAGAAATCGAATCGGTTAACATCGAAAGCGACTCTGAAACAGTTTCAAAATGATAAGCAAAAATCGTTTCCTACACTTAAACTGGCCAATATAATTCATAATTAAATAGAACGATAGTTCGCAGAAATAATAATACCGGCAACAAATATAGCATGAAAATTAGAGCTAAGAAAACTGAAGTGATGAAATTCTCAGGAAATAGTAGCAGCAAAGCTACCGTAACAATTGGCCATCAAGAAATAGAAAATAAATACTGGCGGAAGAGACCATAAGGAAGTAAGAACGCGAATTGGAATGGCCGAAACAGCATTTAATAACTTGTACAAGGTGCCCGGAAATCAAAGCATGAGCCTAAATTTACGGAAAAAAGGTAATGAAATGTAACATGAACAGTACGAGCAGGCTGCGAAAAGAAAATAGCCGCTTTTGAGATGCTGTGTTACAGAAGGCTGATGAGGATATTGTGGACCAAGCACACAACAAATACCGCTGTATTGATAGAAATAGGAGAAAAAAAGAGAACACTGCTGGAAGATATCGAAAATATAAAATTGAAGTACCTAGCTCGTAAAATTCGAGAAAATGGAATCTTCATGATGACGATGCAAGGGAAAATTCTTGGAAAATCAATAAGAGGAAGAAGATGGTTAGAGAACTAATGACAACGAACTTACCAATAAATCCGCCGTGCAAGAACTTACAGAAGATAATAACCCTCTCTAGGGAACGTGTAGTATGAATGTACGAAATTTCCTGACTCAGAGGAAGCAACTACGGTGATGATAAATAGATTGTATGGGATTTTTAGGAAAACCGTCAAAGGGGCAACTTTTTCATTAATTACTAAAAACCGCTCGTGCTCGAATTGCTCCGGAAGAGGACATAGTGCCGTCCACGTAAATGTAAAAGTTGTGACATAAAACGCAAAAATTGAAAATTTCAGTAAATGTACTCAAATTGTTGGCACGTAACGTTTAACGTCCGGTCTGTATAAAAGCAGTTACCATCGACTGCAGTTATAAATGAAAGTATTTCATTTCTTACGGTAGACGTTGATGTTGATATCGGACAATTTTACGGAGGATTTTAGTAATCGTAATAGACAGCGGATCGCAGGCAACGATAATTTTTAACTCGCATGTTAGAAGATATCGGTCACTGATTCGAAAATCATTATTCTGAACATTTCTGATTATGAAATGACTGCACGATGACGATATAACGATTTTAGTTTACACATTTTGTCTGAGCTTGTACTTAGTACTTCTGCCACGTCCAATCGATAGGTATTGGAAAACGGGTCACCCACTTTCGGGCGTGATCGTTTAAGATTCTTTCGTTTGACCGATTATCATTGTTAATCATTTTCATCCGTGTCGTATTACTAATGATAACGGAACTCTTAAATTTACATCGCAGAAGTCTATTTGTATTTCACACTGAAGTCGTTATTGCAAAAAAATGAATAACCCAATAAAATGATGTAAAACATGTATTTTGTGATTTTCTATATATATATATATATATATATGTGTGTGTATGTATATGTAACATGCTATACACATGGGAAAACAAAATTGATAACGAAGATTTTTTGTGTGAAATTTCTGATAGCAGTAAATGGGTACTGTAGAAATAAATTTGGTAACTGTTTCTCACTAACAAAATTGATAACGTTTAACGGATGATACCTGAAAATCAACGCAGGTAGCGTGTAAAAAGGTCTGAGTAAAAACCCTCGTTCGCTACACCCAAACGATCCATACCCGAAAGATCTAGGTCCGAAAGAACTGGCCCCTTGGAAAATAACACCTTAAAGCTACGAGTAAACTTAATTTATTCAATTTTTATGTACGGAATATGTGAAAATTCCGCGTAAAAAAAATTTTATGACACAAATTTTTGTGATTCACCATTTGGTTAAAACCGGTGTGTGAGTGGAAAAGAGAAAAATAGCTCAACTACGAGTCGAAAAGTTCCTCATCTTCACTTTTTAGAAATTCAAAACATCAACTCAAAAACAGCAAAATTTTGAGCAGTGTCGAAAAAGAATCTAGCGGTAAAAAATGTGACCATCCGAAAAAGGTCACTTTTCGAATAAATACCGGGGAACAATTTTTCGGTTTTATTTCCATTCAAATCGGAATCGGTTTAATTTCGTAATCGGCGAATACATCAGAAAGAATGCAGTGGAGCGAGGACAGCTTCTTCAACAGCTTTTAAGAGCTTAATTGTTTTTTATCGCGCCGAGTTCTTCGAAAGAGTCGTATTCAATGCTGGTGCCAGATCTGTCGATGGTTTGTTAGTAAACGATGTTTGTTTTAAGTGCGATCTTTATTCAGTCGTGCGCGCAATGTTACATTTGTAGCCGACATAGAAAAAATGTGTCGCTAAAAATTTCCGAGCATTCTGACCATCAGTCGTTTGACTGCGCTGTGGCAAAAAAGATCGTATACGTAACTGTCAATGAACATTGGTTCAGTTTACTTGCGGAGCAGCATATTTGGCAATTAAATGCTCGAGCATATTAGCAGAGAACGTAGAAACCAAGGAATCTAGAAGCTGCGTAACATACATAGGCGGTACTTAATGAACGAATTCCTTGAAGTTTCTACTTCAAAAGAGGGACTATTCGGCTATGAGTAAAAAACCTTCCTTTTTCTGTAAGAAAATATCGGTTTAATTTCGGAACCATATAAAACGCTGTACTGAAATTGCGACAATCGCCGCCTATTAAAAATCCGTCGCCTGCATTAATGAAACAAGTTATTTTTTCGCATGTAGATTTGAACCGTTAGGTTTTTTCACTTGTCCGGTTATGTGTTAGTGGCAAGCTGATACTCGGGCGACCCCGTGCAATTTTTACGAGATTACCGTGCGTTTATTCGACGTTTGATTATGCTGGTTTTCCCGACGTTTTCAAACGTAGTTAAGCTGTCGCACTGATTATCTTAAAGTCTTCAAAATATTTCGCGCGCCAAAACACGCATAGCCTTGATTTTTAATATTTTACAATACTAGACACCTACATAGCTGGTGTGGTCATTGTAGCTCAGTTGTTAAGTTGAGTAACCGAATCAGTCTCCGGTAATTCCGTTCACCGATTCTCCCAAATGACTAAATTTTAAGGAGATCGTTCGTCCTAAGTAAGTTCGAAAAATTGTGTAAATCTCTCGTTATCGTTTAAATGTGAAAGTATGGACAGCTACTCTTCGGATTCTGCTTAACAATATGAACTTCGCCAAACTGCACAATATTAAATGCGACTGAGGCTACAAGATAGAAACGGTTGTTCGATATATATGTAAGTCCGTTATTACAAGCGTCTTTAACAGGCTCTAATTAACTAGTTTCCTCCTGGACTTGAATATTCACTTTATTTTCTATTTTTCCGATGAAGTATTCCACTTCGTATATTTTCATACATCTTATACAACACAAAGTTATACATAAATTATCTTGACCAGAAATGTATAACAACGCTGCGGCAATGTGATACTCGTAAGTCAAATTATGTTTCAAATTCCAAAACAATTTTTTATTTTCTTTTTTAAAAATAAGCTGTGCGTCTCATAGGACAAATATACCCGTTGTGTCGTTTATTCAAAAAATACAAAAATTACGAAAAAATTACAATCTTAACTTATTCCATAAATCACAATATTAGTAAACTTAGCGTTATATCTAAGTGTAAGTACATATACGCATGAAAATAAGTAACACGCGCCGTAATAAGCATCTGTAGACAGGTACATGCAGGCAGCGTAATATTTTAAAATCGAAAAAAAAATGATTTTCTTTGAGAACTTAATATCAAGGAAAGACACGAGGAAGTCAAAACAAAATACATAAAGAAAGAAGCATTATAAGGTAGAGAGATTTAGAACGTAACTTATTCTTCAATCGTTGTACCATTCCTTCAGCCATTTTCCATCTCCTTTTTCCACACGCTGATTGTTTTTAAATTTTAATACATATATGGTTAGGGATTGTACTTATTAATTTAATTAAAACTGAATCATCAGCGTTATCAATTCGTAGATTTACACCGCGGGTATAGATGTAATTTTGGTTTCTTGTTAAACGAATTTTTCACCTAGATGGTAATTTTATATTATTGACATTGAATTCTAGTAATCTACAATGGAAATAGTACATCTTGAGGGACATTTCATCGTTTTCCTTCCATACATAATTGATCCAAAGTCGTTTTACTTCCAGTGGGGTAGTATAAGTTTCAAACAACTTTTCTGCATTTTGCTTATTTTATTTATTTCCGTTTTCTTAGCCTCACATAATATAGTTGAATTCCATATAGAATTCTAGACATTATTATTGCATTGTAGTATATACGTAATGTTTTATAAGAAAGCACCTGCTTTATTTTAGTCTTAATTTTTGAATTTAAACTTTGAATGTGTTTTTTTCAGTTCAAGGATTTATCGATATATATATATATATATATATATATATATATATATATATATATATATATATAAAAATATATATATATATGTATACTCTAGGTATTTAAAGTCATTTATGTCGGTGGACAAAAACATAAATGGGTATCGACATGAAACTTATGTAGGAAATTGTTGTTATGAAGGACAATTTGCAGATCGCATATCTTATGTTTAGAACTGTTCCGTATGTGTAATACTTTTGATTTATTTACATACATAACCTCCTATCATGTGCCTATTTATTAAAAATATCTGTATCCTCTGTAATAATTTTTCCGCGATCTCTACATTTTTGTGCTCGATTATTAAAGCAATATCATCAGCAAAAGCGTACACCTTTGCATTTTTAATATGCTTGTATAACGAGTTGGTGTAAATGAGAAAAAGCATAGAGGCCAGTATGGCACCCTGACCTATAGTCTTATCATTACTTTTATTCCTTGCGATTTTGACCATTCTTTTCTTGATTGTTATTTTAAACCACTTAAGTTGAAAAACGGAAAATAATAAAAAAAACAATAACCGAAATACATAAAAAAAACTTTTTTAATATGATCAGCTTTGTCAATCATGTAATGAATAACAAAACAAAACACATCAACAACAAATAATAACAGTATCCTCATCGACGTGTACCCAGATTGACTTTCTTTGGATTCCAGGACATGCAGGCATTGATGGAAATGTAGCCGTCGACCTCCTTGCTAAAGCTGCTGTTTCCAATGGGAATTTTATTAGTAGGGTTCCAGCACACAATATTCTTCTTCCAACTAAATCCTGCCATCTTAGACTTTGGCATTCTGTTTATGTATCTCTTTTCGCTAATCCTAATTCCTTTTATCTCTTGATTAATCCTGTTCCTCCCCCTCGTCCTTGGTTCTATGAGTTTCCCAGTTTGCATCGGTCCATAATTACTAAATTATCTCGCCTCCGTTTTTCGCATAGTCTCCTTCCTTCTTCACTAAATCGCTTCTCTTTGGCTGATTCTCCTTTTTGTCCATTGGATCCTGAAGGTTCCCAGTATGTTTGCGATGCGAATCACGTGCTCTTCGAGTGCTCCGGTTTATCTCGCGAACGTGAGTTACTTTATTGTCATCTTTTAAAGCTTGGTCTTCCTGCTCCTTTCAACGCCTCTTATGTTCTTTCTCTACCTACTATCTCTGTTGTTCCTGTCCTAGGGGTGTTCCTTGATTCCATTGTCGACAGAATTAAAATATAATTTCTAGTCTATTCCATGTATCTATATTCCTTTTTTCTGGGCTAATGCTCTTTGCTAGCAAACCCAAGGAGGGGGTAAAAAAAAAAAAAAATAATAATAACAGTAACAATCAGAAACTCTGACTGAAAAACCGAAAGGTACAGCGGAGTAAATAAATAAATAAATAAAATAAAAAATAAAAAAAAACATTTAAGTTGATTATTTCTAATGCCTAGGTTTTCTAAGTCCTTTTCATGGTCAACTAAATCAAACGCTTTGGATAAGTCAATTAATGTAATAAAAAATTGGTTCCCCGTCGATAAGGTATTTTTATCTTATTTACAATCGTTCTCAGTAATGTTATCGTGGATCTTTTTTTTCCAAAACCGTGTTGATTTTCATAGAGAGTAGGTTGTTTTTTTTCTATGTAATTTCTTAAACTTGAAAACTTAAAAGACATTAAATATTTAGGAATGTATCGCGACACAAATCCTTGGGCTGGAAAAAACACGTTCAAGTCTTAAATTCGAAAATAAGACAGACAATTCCAGCTCTATACAAATTAAAGCAGGTACTTTCATATAAAACACTACGTATATACTACAATGCAATAATTATGGCTAGAATATTATATAGAAGCCAAATATGGGGGGAGGCTAAGAAAATGGAAATCAATAAAATAGGTAAAAATCAAAAAAGGTGTCTTAAAATTATACTACCCTATTGGAGGCGAAATGACTCCGGATCAACATGGTGGAGGGAAAATGATGAAATGTCACCAAAGATGTACTACTACAGGTGTTACTCGAATATAATATCAAGAATATAATGTTACCAACTAGGCCAAAAACTCGAATAACAAGAAATCAAAATAATATATACTACATATACCCTAGAGGGGCAAATCTACGAATTGATAACATAGATGATTCGGTTCTAATTAAATTAATGAGTAATATTCCCAATCACATTATAAACGAAAACAGTATAGGTGTGTGGAAAAAGGGGGTAGTGAAATGGCTGAAGGAGTGGTGCAAAGAATAAAAACAAACTGCATCCGAATTCCTCTCACCTAGACAGTTCAATCATGCAGCTACTGATTATATACGTATTTTGTGTTGTTATTGAGTCATTCCTTTTCCGTTTAACTTACTGTTTTAGAATTCATAAAGGCGATATTGTTTGCGAACGCTATCATTATACATATGTATATATGACTATTTTGAGTGAATTAATGTACGTGTATTGTTTTTTCTTTATTCTTTATACCTATATATAAGTTATATATGTATTTACTAGGACTAATATTAATTAAGGTTTATATAATATCGATGTGTATAATAAGTATGTATAAATTTGTAACGTGTACAACCTAAATAAACGATAATAAGAGAGTCGGGCACTCACACAACGGGCATACTTGCTCAGTGAGACCCATAAACTTATTTTAAAATTAAAAAAAAAAAACAAAAAAAATTAAAAATATTTATTAGTGTAGTAATCTAATATTTGAGTTATTACAGATGCTATTGTTATTGGATGGTAGTTTCCAAATTGATTTTGCATTCCTTTTTTATGTATCAGTCTAACAATACCTTTTGTAGGTCCATCAGGGGTGAGCTTCCTTTATAGAATAGTTGACCATGTTATTCAAAATAGGAATAAAAATATTCGAGTTTTGTTTGATATCTTTAACTCTAATTTTATCCCATCCAGGTGCCTTTTAAACTTTTAGATCGTTGATTATTGCTTTTATTTTGTTGAATTCTAGATAAATTTCATCTAAAAATGCAATCATTTTAAATGTTTTTACGAATCGATATTGCATCTGGCTGCCTATTAAATCGATGTTGGTTTTTTTTTGTTGTTGTATCGGAGTATTTTCAAATATGATAGACCCAACGTTTAAATTTGCCACATTTTAATTCTTATATAGCGGACGTATTTTTAAACAGAATTTTTAACAAACGATGTAATTCTTCTTTCGTATTACGATAGCATGCGATTCTCGGTCTAATTATCATGTTTATTGCGCTTTTATCGCGGCGGAATTGTCCCATCTAGAAATATGTATCTTAAAACGTTTATTACTGGATACTCGTTTTCTGAAATAGACCAGGAAACGTTTTCTGTTTTTGAATGGTAGCGGTTGAATTAATTGGACATCTTTTTTTTTTTTTTTTCCGTTTCCTATTCGGATTCGTTTTTTAAAAAGTGTTGCCGGAAAACTGGATGTGGGTATCACGCAGAAAGAAATAATAGCTATGATCAGGCAAGAAGAATTTAAAGTATAGAGGGCACAAGTGTCGGGTGATTATGTTCTAGCATATAAGGAGCGCCCAGCCAGTGCTCAGGAGCACCGCCACAAGTCGATTGCTTGGACCTCGAGAACTGAAAATACTTCAACGTGTGAGTTTAAACCAGAATCATTCATTTTCGAAAGTTAAAATTCGTTCCCGCCATACATCTCGGAAAATGCGACCCGAATTTCCAGATTTTTACCGTAGTATATTAACTTCAATCCTGCTCCTTTTGCCATACGCCTCCCAAAATCTGACACAAATTTTTCTTTTCGCTCTCTAAATGCCAGAGCAGTTTGGTTAAGTTTCGGTACAAGAAAGAATTTGAAAAATTGTTTGCGCGACGCAGAGCGAGCGAAAATGAAGCTAGAGGTCTTCGGTAGATGCGGCAATAGAACAATCGTTTAAAATGTAGTAGACGATGGGAGACCTTTATATTCGGAAAGTATCATTAAATTTGTATTAGATTCGATCAGGCAACAGAACACATTCCGTTCGTTCCGAAATATTATGGATACTTCGGAGGGTTTTATTTTAAATTACTTTTTTTAGTGTTCAAAATTATATGCATTTTTCGTAGGCCACACAGATTTCTTAAAATGGTTTACAAAAAAGTAATTTTTTTCTCCAAATATTTCTGTCTTTAATCATAATTACACACACATCAATAGTGTTATTTTAAAATACACTTAAAAGCCGAAGTTTATAAGAATTCAATTTCTTTCTTAATTATAATATTCAGAATTTTCAATACTGCTTTATTTCACTACAAGAACCCCACAAAGTTAACGATACTTTCCGAATAAAACGGCCCCCGTCTGTTACATTTTAGGTGCTCGCTGACAATAGATGGTGTGCGCACCTTTGCAAGTAGCTTTGACGTGTACGGTGTGTGTGTTCACAGGTGTATAGCAGCTTCTGTTCGCGCATAAGTGAGAACAATGCATGTTCATGGCGAGTCTTGCGACAGCGGCGGACTCAGGTTTAAATACAAATGATCGGCGAAAAGTAAATTGTATTTGTTGGAATAGTGCGTGCTCGCAGGCGTATAGCGGCTTCTGCTCGCGCAGAAATTGCATGCACATCGGGAATCTTACGACAGCGCGGTGGGCTTAGAAAAACAAATGATCTGCAAAAAAGAAAGAAAGGTCGTTTGTCAGATTTTTGGAAGTGTATGATGCGGAAGGAGTGAGTACTTTGGCGGCACGGCATAAGATAATATATCGGTAAATTTTGGTATTCGACTAGCACACTTAGGTGAAAAATTTAAATAAATCTCACTGTAGGAATGAGGAGGGATTTATTTTAGAAGTCTAGACGAAAAACATTTATGTCAGAGATTCTCGGCTTACCATATAGAGAAATGTATCTCATTCAATTATGAAAAAGAATTCATGTCAGATTTTCGGTGTTATGTATAACATGGTAGAATGCGGGCTGATGAGGAGTTTGTTCTGCCAGCAGAACATTCGGGTTAGATTTTGAAGAGGAATAACCCCAGTTTTAAGCACAGAAATCGGCGGAATAAAGTTAGATTCTACAGCCATTCCGGCATCTTGGGCGCTGATGGCATTCTTTGTGAGCCAGAATACGAACCGAATCATCCTACCGACGCAGCTCTGTACGTTACGGCCGTAATCTGCTTCAAAAGAGTTTTTTCCGGTCAACAACATGCATAGCAAGAAAGTAGAGCAGGCAAAATCAGCTACGTGGATATACATACAACTGGCCCGCGATATCATCCGTCAATCGATCTGTAAACGATCTATTAAAATCCAAAATGACTAATCGAAATGAGTACCGAGCCAGCTGTTTTTACCCTGAAAAAAAATTAATTTAAGTAAAAGTAAAGTGAAAGTACCTTTAGCAGGGCGTCGGGGATTGTGAAATTAAACTTTTCATAATGTAACTATGGAGAATATTAGTGCCAGTTCCTTTCTACTTTTGGATTATCCGCCTTTACTATTCGCAGATTTCTCTGGTATAACCAATATTCAATTTCAGATAAGGTATAAACCTAGAAGCGATTCGGATGTGGAACGAGATGACACTTTCGATTTAGTAGCCAAGCACCGTTTAATCATTACGCTACCACGCGCTACCTCAAGTACTAAGTAAATATGACAATTGATTAATTGGAAAAAAATAAATCCCTTTCCGTTTACAGATGATATTACACTATTTTTAAAGTGAAGAGCGGTAAAAACAAAACCAGACTGCACTGCTGGTTCAGAGTCACCGTTAACTCTACTTCATCTCGTGGCCTGCAGTCGATGCCGTTTTAGTTCAGGTGTTTTAGAGTACATGATGATCGGAGCATAGCTATAGAATGAAGCTGTGAAAAATCCTACTGTAAACAATAATAGCTTTGCGACAATAACACGTATACGAAGACGTATTCCAATTATCCGATTTTTTTTTCATATCAAAAAAAAGGTTCACTCTTTTTCAAAACGTATTTTTTAAATTCATGAAAAACAGATTGAACCACATAAAAATGATTTTAAATTTTCGTGGCTATTGTTGTTAACCATTTTATTTTACTTTTTTCACGTTCCGAGTTTTTTTTTTGTTTCTGTTAACGTTTCGAATAGCAGTGATTCATCATCAGAACCATAAACACAATATAACAACCTAGGGAAAATCCAGCCTTCTTTCTCCTTGCTTGTTTTATTGTGTTTACGGTTCTGATGACGAATCACTGCTATTCGAAACGTTAACAGAAACAAAAATACCTCGGACGTGGTTGTTCCCGAAAAAAGTAGAATTAGATTGAACCGCATTTTTACGGCTGGAAAACGTTTGCTGCCATTGATTTTTGCTTATATAGAAAATTCTTTTAGAAACAAAAATGAAACAACAGAAAAAGAGAATAGAAGGACTGGTAAGCATGAAGTCGTACTGAAAGAGTAACTGCAGCGGGGATGGTCACTTGCAAGAGGACAATATGGAGATGTTGTATTTTTGTTTAAGGTAGAGTATAAACGAAATGACGATGGGAAAGAATTTTAAGTTTTCGGTGGCTCGGGGGTGATTTGACACGCTTATTCGTCATTTGCATGACTATCGGTAATTATTATGCGAAAAACATATTCACGGTGAAGTGTGTACTTTTTCTCATCAATGGCGATGGAGGACTGCTGAACGTTTAATTTAGGCTGTTCGTTTGCCGCGCGTTTCTCAATTAATTCAAAGAGGAAATTACCGTAAATTAATCTGTCTGCTGCGCGAACAACGGACTTGACACGAGTAATTTCGTATCTGCGTAAAAACTTTGCCACCTTCTTCTTGAAAGTAAAAGATTAAATTTTTCACAGCTGATTTAGCGGCAAAGTGCAAACTCTCACCTCCGGCTGATTGCCGCGTTGCGGACTCCGTAGGAGCAGCGGTCAGTAAGTTTCCGTTTTTATTAATAATAATAAAAGCAGCGACGTAGCGAAAGTTTGCGACAATGTAATGTAGCATGGGCGGCGGGGCAGGCTGCGGATTCGGGGTTATGTGCTAGGAAAATCATCGGCGGTAGAGACAAATTAAATTCTTTTTACTGGGCGCCTTTTTTGGTTCCGTTTCCAGTCTAAAGTTTTATTTTGAAGTGAGAGCGGCGCGGACTGTCAAAGTGCGCGCAAACGTCAGCAAGCTACACATGTATATTTTCTGTTGCTTAGGGAACTTTCGCAGACACGGGAAAACTTATTTATACGGAGCATCGACAGAGGCGGCCTATTTGCCGAAACTGCCTACAAGCGACCGCACTTCGTCGTCTGCTTCCGTGCCAGCCGAGACGCGGCGGTTCCCATCGCCTTCTCTTCTCCCCGAGTCGATTCTCGCCCAATTGCCGTTCATTCGGCGAAAATGCAATCCCTCATCGGGGCGGTAAATCGCAAAATTGAGCGCGAACTAAGTTCACATTCTTCTGCTGCGATATTTCTTCGCTCTGTTTCTTTTCAAATTAGCTGTAAACTTTCCGACATGTGTTCAACTCTCATCGTTAAAATTGTTATTCGATTTAAAGTAAAATCTTTCAACTGACACAACAACTTGTACCAGCCCGTTCGCAGTTCGCTACTCCTATAAACATCCTCAACTTTTTTCTCGTTCTCTCTCTCTCTCCCTCTACACTTTTCTTTTTCTTCTTTCTGCCGCTTCTTCCTTGTTTTCTTCTTTCGATTTTTTTCCTCTCTTGACAGTTGCACAAACTTTCTTCAGAGAATTATGCTGCACTGTACACACTTATTCGCCAAACAACTACGTAGTAAAACTCAAATTGGACAAAGTATGCATAATTTATTTCGCACGAACGCAGCTTAAAGTTTTTTCAAATATGTGTCGATATTTTTAATTCTATTTTCCGCTCAATATATTCCTTCGAAGTGGTGTAGTTTATTCGGTCGAGATCGTATTCGTGGCAACCAGAACATTTTCTCGATTAAAATGTGACGAAGAATCCCAGTGCTACCGGTGTGGTCTCGGCATGTGGAGTGTCTATTATGCGGTTATTTCCCCCCCCCCCTTTTTTTTTTGGCGTTAAAAGTATCCAAATTATTCTCCTTTTATAGGGAAGTTTCTTCGTCTTCCGTATTTTATACATCAACCGCTGATGCATGTTTATACAGTGTTGTATGTCAATCTCTCTCTCTCTCTCTCTCTCTCTATTTGCCGACCTTATTAATAGGGTGGAATGTTTGCTCTCTGCTTTTCATCCGCCTTGAAGACGTCTTTAGTTCACCGAAAGGTTCTTACAGTATGGCCGGTCATTTCACCTCCGGCGCAATGTCGCAATGTGGTGACACTCGCTTTAAGATTTGCCCCCTTAAATTACTTTAATTTACGTATAAATCATTCCGCATCACATTTGAACGCGTGCTTTTAGATTGCCACAGAATCCGATAGAATTTTTTTTCTAAACTTTTCCGAATATTCCGATCTTGCTAACGTAGCGAAAGCGGAACTAGGAGAAAGGAGGACTCGTACATTTCGATTGAAATTCGACGACAGTTGATCCATGATGGGCTGTTGAAAATTTCGTAATTTTTAAATTGTAAATTTTCACGTAATTCATTTGAATCCGGTAACGTTCGTAAGAGTGCGTCTAATAAGGTAAGGGTGGCCGAGTTTCACGTGTTTTTATGTATGCTACTCGTGACGGAGTATTTATTAAAGCTTGAAAAATTATTCGACAAATAGTCGTAGTTGTGAAGTTCGAGCAGTGACAGTTCAGAACGCTTCAAGCATCGGTAAAATCGTTCATTGCACGAACTATTTCTAGTTTCCATAACACAATTTATCTTCCAGCAAAAATTTCCTCCTAGTTTTCTGATATTTAGCCTTTCAACCGAATACGATTTCACCAATACAGATTGTTTTTTTTGTACTAGTTGTTAATTTTGCTATTTTCGATCCATTTAAATTTAATGCCCTCCGCGAGTATTATTCATTATCTTACTCTCCATTCTAATCCAGCGAGAGAACTCTCAGTGAACTCAGATTTTTCTTAAACTTGTCCGATGTGCGCGCAAGTTACTCTCTCTCTCTCTCTCTCTCTCTCTCTCTCTCTGGGAGAGTCCAACTATTTAAACTATCTGTAAATGCTACAGATTTTTCCAGCTTGATTAAAAAGTGGTCTTTTATTTTTTCCTGTCACCGCGCTATTCTCCTTTAATTTTTTCCTGTCACCGCGCTATTCTCCTTTAATTTTTTCCCTGTTAATCTGAAAACTCGTTTAAAATTCCTCTTTCTATAATGCCTTTCTTAATTCGTCCAATGCTGTTCCTGACGAAGCTGCCGACATGTAAAATCTTCCCTGTTTATTTTGAAAATCCATTCGATAATGCATTTGCTGTTGCCTGTTGCACCCGTGACATTCCATCAATTTCTCCTTTCTTCAACTTTGCGCAAATTCTACTTACCGTAGTGTTTAGTTTTTAAGGAATATATATGTACTACTAATATTAAAGTCTTCATTTCACTTTCATGTAAAAATCATTATTGATGGTTCTGAAAATGATAACAGGGTAGGTGATGACAGCCCTCTTACTTGGTCACTCGGAATTTTTTCGACTCCCTACCTTTTGCACAGACTTTTCAGCTGGAAGGCAAGACTTTCCAGCTTGCTTCACTTTCCTCAATGGTCTATTCCTCGACAATTTTGCTGCCTCAGACATTTTGTTTCTGTCCTCGAGTAATCATTCCCGGCTCTAGTTAGACACCTGCCCCTTCTCCCTTCTCCTTCTTCAACCGTTCTTCTTATTAGCTCCGTCTGCAGCCCATTTCCAATTCTCAGCTTTAATTCCAAGTATTTTTCCCTTCTCGTCGCTTTGCTATTGTTTCGTAGATTCTGACTAAATCCTTCTCTTTTCTCTTCTTCAACGAATTTTTTTCTTTTATCTTCTCCGTTTTGTTTGCTCCACGCTACTGATCCTCGTCCTATACGCGACTCCAGTTATGTTCTCTTTTTGAATATACACCTCTCAACTCTTGGCGCCAGACCTTCCTGCTCCTTTCAATGACTCCTTTATCCTTTCATTTACAACTCTAATATTTATTCTTCCGTTACTTCCCTTTGTGTTTTCCATTTCTCATCGTATAATTAAACATTTAGGTAGTTGCTTTTGCCGTGTTAGGTCAAAGCCACTGGTGTATCTTACTTTAAGATTGGATCACCTAATTCATCTTCGAATACGTTCTGTGCATCCTACAATCCCAACGGTTCCATCCTTGAGAATGCCATCCTCTCTGATAATCTAGTTCTCCTCAACGATCTCTCCCCCACATTCTACAGGAATGCTTCCATTTCTAATTCCCTCGACCTAACCTATTATTCTTCGTCTATTGGTCTTAACTATAATTGGAAGACCCTTATGGGCTCTATCGGAAGTGACCATGTTCCTATCCTAATAACTCCTGTCAGTTTTCCTCCTCCTTCTGATTCCAAATATACCAATTCTTCAGGATGGAATCTTTCCAAAACTAGCTGGCCTCTATTTCTCTCCTTGGTTGACTCGTCTCTCTCTCTTCTTCAACCGGTTCACGATCCGGTACCTCTCTATAATTCCTTTTTATATTCCTTAACTTCTGCTCTTTCTTTATCTTCTCCGCCCCGCCATACGTCATCTTCTGTACATCGCAGTAAGGCTTCTTCACTTTGGTGGAACGAGGAATGCGACACTGCCTTTAATATCAGTCGCGAAACCTTTAGAACCTTCCGTTCTAACCCTACGACTGAAAATTTTCTCGCTCACAAACGGGCAAATGCGAGAGCTAAGTTTATATTGAAATCCACGAAGAAGTCCTCTTGCAAAAATTTCTGTGCCAAGTTCTCTAGAACTACTCCTCTTTCGCAGATTTGGAAAATGACCAGAGCTTTCAAATTCCCATCCTCTTCTCGCCCTTCCACCTTCAGTATCCCCAACGATAGCCTTTTTCCTTTTATTGATTCCGTCGCTCCAGCTTATCTTCCTTCTGTTGATGAATTATACTCTTCTTTTCCGGAAAATTCTCCTCCTCACTTCCTAACTTCGGCTTTCAATTTTAATGAATTAAAGTCTGTTCTCTCCAAATCGTCCAGCCCTACTCCAGGGCTTGACGGTATACCCTATCTCGCCCTTAAAAACCTTTCTGAACAATCCCTCAGTTTTCTTCTTAGTCTTTTCAATTCCTTCCTTTCAAAGGGTATAACTCCTCCCTCCTGGAATTCTTTTATCGTCATTCCCATTCCTAAGAAAAATTCTTCCCTACGTCCTATTTCCCTGGCATCATGTATTAGAAAACTATTTCAGGGTATGCTCAACAAGCGCCTTGTTTGGTGGCTTGAGCATAATAATATATTCCCTATTAATATGTTCGGCTTTCGGCCTGGTATTGGCCCTTCTGATTGTGTTAGTCTTTTCGTTTCTCACATATACAAATCTTTTATCCAAAAACATTTCACCCGAGCTTCCTTTATTGATGTTTCCTCTGCTTTTGATAATGTTCATCTTCCCACTCTAAGAGATAAAATGACGGGAATTATTATCCCAATTAAATTCTCTTCCCTTATTATTAATCTCATGTCAAATCGTTCTATCCACTTCTCCTCTCCATCCCTTAATGCTCCAAGAAAGGTTTTCCGAGGTCTTCCTCAGGGTTCCTCCTTCAGTCCTACTCTTTTTAACATCTATACTACTCGTATTAGTACAGCTTCTCTTCGTTTAAATTCCTATTCTTTATTCTTTGCGGACGACATTCTCCTGTTCTCCTCGTCTGAGGATGTTTTAGCAGCCTATGAAGCACTCAGTTCGTCGCTCATTGTGCTGGAACATTCTCTCTCCTTAATTAATCTTTCAATTTCTCCCTCTAAGTCTTCTTATACTATTTTTACCCTCCGTCCCTATAACCCTGCTTTGGTCAACCTATCCTTAAACAATGTATATCTTTCCAGTGTTAATTGCTTTTGTTATCTCGGTGTCTTTCTTGATAGTCGTTTGTCCTTCTCTGAACACATCAAATATCTTTCTACTTCCACTATTAAAAGGTTAAACTTGCTGAAAGCCCTGTCGCCAACTAAATGGGGTGGCGATCCCTATATTCTTATTTCCCTTTACAAATCTATTATCCGTTCCAAATTTGATTATTGTTCTTTTATTTATGGTAGTGCGTCCAAGACACGTCTTTCCAAACTAGATGTAATTCAAACTTCTTGCCTTCGTCTCTGCCTTGGCGCTCTTAAATCCTCTCCAAACCCTGCTATTCTTGCTGAATCCAATTCGTCACCCCTATCCATTCGTAGATCTTATTTAGGCTATCGTTTCCTTGTTAAACGTCTTCCTCTCGCATCCTCTACCCTTGTTCAGTCTTACCTTTCGATTTATAACAGCTGGCGCTTCACTCCCAGCAAAACCCCTATTCTGGCTTTTATTTCACATCGTCTCGGTTCATTTTGGCCGTATATTATCTCGTTCAATAATCTCCCTTATTTTTCCTTCGACTTCGCTGACATCTGCCATCCTCCTAAGGTATTTATCCTCCCCTCATTTGCAAAAAATCTCCCCCAAGCCGTAATTAAACAGGTATTTTACAGCACTATCAATTCCCTATTTCCCTCTCATGTTACCATTTACACGGATGGTTCGAGGGGGCCTGGTGGTGTTGGAGCTTTCTTCATCCATCCTTATTTTTACTTATCAGAAACTTTTCGTCTTTCTTATTTCTGTTTCACATTCATAAACGAATTATTGACTATCCCACGTTCTAATACTTTTATTTCCTCGAATCACTCTAAATTTTTAATTATCTCTGACTCTTTGAGCGCCCTTCAGGCCATATCCTCTCCCCTTCCTGATCATTCGTGTGACTTTGTTATCCTCCGTATACGTTCACTCATTCACAATCTTTCTAATCTCCATTCAGTCAATATTGATCTGCTGTGGGTACCTGGCCACTCGGGCATATTTGGCAATGAAGCGGCTGATATTCTTTGGTACTCGGGCTGCTGCTGCTTCCTCACGTCTTTTTTTAAAAAAAATTCCATCCGTTAACCTGCTATCAGTTTGTAAAAGCTTTCATATTCGATTTTGGTCGGATACCTATGTTTCTTCTTTTTCCAACAGTTGTTCCTTTTACCTGTCAGTTCAGCCTACTCTTCCGGCATATTCATGGTTTCTTTTGCATCCCTCCCTCCGTCGTTCTGATGTTGTTTCCATTGTTCGCATGCGCTTTGGCCATTCTTTGCTGCCATTATCTAAATTTAGTTTTTCCTTGATTTCTTCTCCACACTGTCCTCTCCATCCTGATGATGCAGTTATTTGCGACGCCGATCATGTGTTTTTCCAGTGTTCATCTCTCTTCGTGGAGCGTTCTGCCTTGTATTCTTATTTGCTGAAGCTCTTGGACTTCCTACTCCTTATTGTGATTCCTATATCCTGTACTTTCTTTCCCCACTAATTATTCCTGCTATTTGTTCCTTTTTAGATAAAATTTCTGATCGGATCAAAATATAACCGACTTCTTTCCTTACCTTTTGTTTCTGGGTAAAGGTCCTTGGTTGACGAGCCCAAAAAAAAAAAAAAAAAAAAAGTTATTTTCTATCGGTGAGGTTTTAACTTTTCTTTTTTCTTATATAACTGAATTACGAATCGTTATCTCATGTATATTTTTATTGTTTTCTTTAGATTCCAAATCATCAAAGAATAAAGGATAAGCGGTTATTTTCTTTTTCTCTTTTTTTTTTTCCATTGTCATCAGTCCAGTTTTTTAAACTACATTTAAGACCTACAGTAAACAGACTATTTTTGATTTTTCTGAATCAGTAGTGCGCTGAAGACTGCAAATTATTATGAGGTCATACGTCATTCAACGTATTCCATATGATGGACTATTTTCTTTGTAAATTAACTCTTGCTAAATAATTTTCATTACAGCAGTTATTAGCCACTAATGCATTGATTTTAACTTGATTATCAGCTGAAACTTAAATCTCTTCATTAGTTTGCGCACCGACGTTCTTAACATTACTTACAAGCATCGGCAGGGACATACTTATTTATTTTTATTTTTCTTTTTCCACCCACCATTGTGTATTATGGTTGAAACTGATTTTACTAAAAAACAATAAGGTAATATAAAAAAATTAACTTCAGATTTATTAAAAATTTAAATGCATCGTTTATTGTGTTCTGTGTAGGGTAGCGGTGAAATGGTAGTTGCCGCAACACTGATAATGGGCATAGTAAGTTTCAAGTCCTCTGTCAGCGTCCATAAATCTTTTTTTCATTTCACATTTTTTTGTTATTTATTCTCATTATTTAAATAATATAAACTTGTAAACGTTTCAATAATTTAATGATTTTTAATTTTTTTTATTAATATGTGTATTAAGTGTATGTGTGCATATATATATTATATATATATATATATATATATATATATATATATGTATATGTATTTATACAATAATAAAAAGGTATCATTAAACATTAATGCACTATCTTCAGTTGTGACATTGCTGCTGTGAATTTTGACAGGAAAATATAGTAAGAGTAATATACAAATAACGTCGTTTGTAAATTAATTTAGTAGATTTCGTTTGAAATTAATTTTTTAAAATAAATAAATTAACTTAAAAATATTTGAATTATAAACATTGGAAAAAAATTATGATACCGGTTTTGTGATGAAATTGCATCAAAATGAATTATCAAAAATTCATTTAAGGGATGTATTCGCGTATTATAAAAATCTTCTGTTACAGGAAGATTTCGTTGTAAAGCCAACTGTAATTTCCTCAGAAGCAAAGTCAATAAGAGATTATTTTTATAATTGCATTTTAGAATGTTATCAGGTAAAGTATCAGCCGAAGATGGTGATGTTATTTTGGCCGATGAAGAAAAAAAAAAATTTATTACATCATAATTTAAATGTAGACGTTAATAACTTATCCGAAAATTCTCGAATTGAATACAAACCAGAGAAGAAGAAAATTAAATTAACAATTTTTTATTTCATCAGAAAGTAAAATAAAAATATTAAAATTAACAGAAGAACATCCTTGTAGGAATTGAAAGCATTTACAAAAAACGGATCGTGTAATTTGAAAAGGATAGATCACTTGAAACTGTGGAAAAATGATGTAATAAGTTTTCAGTGCAATAATGGATAATATTATTGATTCATGAACAATGAGTAGTCTATAAATGCCAGAACTGGCGGTTCTGACGTCACAACCCCATAGCTGTGCCCACAGGTCGAAAAGTAACCCAAGTACATTGTTCAAATCCAAAAAGTAACCCCATTTCTTATTCCAAAGCTCAAAATTCACTCATGTTCCCCGAGATTCCCCTGTCCTATTTACCTACAGTCCCTCTAATCTGAACACGATCTGGTACACTATTACACTCTAGTAATTGGAACACCGTATTCCCTGGACAAGGGCCCCCGACCCCAATACAAAAAACATATCCTAAAGGACATTAAAGTTAATGACACAATTTTACCAGTAAATAAAAATGAATACGCAGTAGCTAATCATTTTAACAATTACTTTCTAAATGTTGTCGAAACAATGAAATTAAACACTAATTGTAATCTTAACTCGCACAGTGTATTTAGCCAAAATTGTAACTCATTTGGATTTGTGGATCTCTCAGAAAATGAAGTAAAGAGCATCATCTTGTCATTACGCAATAAGAGGTCCTTCGGTTTTGATGGTTTATCAATTATCCTAATAAAGGAAAACGTAACATTTTTGTAAAACCTCTAACCTATCTAATGAACGAATCTATTAAGGCGGGTAAATTTCCAAACATCCTAAAGATGGGAATTATAACGCCAGTACATAAGAATGGAAATGTTTCTGACATCTCAAATTATAGACTGATTTGCTTATTATCATCCTTCGCAAAAATTTTTGAAAAGTGTTTAAAAGAGAGAATAACAAGTGCAGACAAATTCAGTAAAGAATTCAAAAATGGCATAAAAAAACTAGAACACAAATGTAATAAAGTGCTATTAGAAAAAAGAGAAGAAGATGAAGTAAAAGTAAACATGTACTTACCTAAAGCAAACGTAGAACAGGTGGGGAAAATAATTGATGGATTAAAGGAAACAAAGGCCACCGGAATCGATGGAATAAGAATAAAAGATATAAAAACGGTAAAAATATATATAGTGAAGGAAATTACTAAGCTAATTAATCAGACGGTTAAGGAAGAGAAAATACCAAATGGGTTAAAAATATCGAAAACGAGACCAATATATAAAAAAGGAAAACACAGTGAATATGAAAACTATAGGCCATTTGCCGTAAGCAATGTAATTGCAACAATATTAGAAAAGTACGTAGCAAATAATCTAACGAAGTACCTACAAGAAAATAGATTAATTGACAAAACACAATACGGATTTCGAAAAGGAAAATCCACATCGAAAGCAATCGGTGAGCTTAATGAAAAAATAAGAGATAGCTTTGAAGAGGGGAAGAAAGCGTGGATAACGTTTATAGATCTTACTAGAGCATTTGAAACGGTTGATCATAAAATAATCATAAACGCATTAGAGGAAATAGGAATAACGAATAGTTTGAAAAAATGCCTTCAAAGTTATTTAACACAGAGGAAAACATGCGTAAATATCTTAAATGTGCAAAGTGAAAAAGAGGAGATGGATGTAGGAGTACCGCAGGGTAGCAACTTAGCGCCAATACTGTTTATTACATATACAAAGGTCTATATAAGAAATTAAGTTACAGTGAGGTAGCCTCGCACGCGGATGATATAGCAATAGTTACGTCACACAAAACTGTTAAAGAGGCAGAAATAAGGATGCAAAAAGATCTCATAACAATAAATAAATGGACACACAATAAAAGTCTAAGAATAAATGTAAAAAATACTAAAGCAATAGTACTGCGGAAAAAAAGAGACAGCTCTGATTTGCATTGTCCAAATATAATAATGCACTTAAATGAATGTGTACTCTCAATGGAGGAAAGACGCGAATGCGAAATGAAAAACTGTCAAAAGTTAGACCTAGTAACGCGGTATAAATATTTGGGAGTAATGATGGATCAACACTTAAGATGGGACATACATATGGAATACATTGTAAAGAAAATAAGAGCAGTTTTACCAGCTTTATATACATTAAAGAAGTATGCAACAAATGAAACATTAAAAGTAGTTTACTATGCGCTAGTAGAGTCGAGGATCAGATATGGAATTCAGGCATGGGGAATGGCGAGAAAAGCATACTTGGGGAAAATAAATAAACTGCAAATTAAATGCTTGAAATTAATAGCAAATCCTTAAAGAGAGAAAATGAAAATGAAATAATTAAAAAAGAAAACCTAATGAGCATAAGAGGAATGTACTTATTACTGAAGATATGGGAGTACATATCAGCAGAAAAGAAAATTGAATTGGAGAAAAGAATAAACACAGAATACGAGTTAGGGAAAAACTTTCGTTCCAACTGCCGTTAGCAAGAACAAAGGCGGGGGAGCAAACGGATAAATATAGTATAATTCAGATGTTGAATAAAATACCCAAAGAAATAATAGTGAAGGAAAAAATTGGGGAAAGAAAAAACAAATAAAGGAATTCAGGAATTCAGGAAATGTAAAATGAATAATAAACATAAAATAAAATGACAAAGCGCAACAAAAAACCATTGAACATAGAAGATAGAAATAGATTATTAACTATTGATAAGTAAAATAGATAGATTAAGACCAGTAAATATTACACGATTATGTATATGTATAAGTTAAGATATTAAAATGTTCAATAGGATAATTTGTCGACAAGCGTTTTAGCTTGACGAAAGTTTTGCATGTAAAAAATAATAAATACAAATATTTTTCAAAAAAAAAAAAAACAAAAAAAAAACTGTTTAATCTAATCACATTACAGCTATAGCGGACAGCTTAAAACACGACCGCGCTGTAGTGGCAATTTACTTTGATTTCTGCAAAGCGTTCAACGTGGTCGACCATAGTATGCTGTTGAGAAAATTATATGCGTGCGGCTTTCGTGGCTTCATTTATGAATGGTTCAATACGTACTTATCAGAGCGTAAATTTATCACAAAAATAAACAACACTTTTAGTGACAGTGTAATTCAGGAATATGGCGTGCCACAAGGCAGCATACTGGGTCCCATATTATTCTTAATCTATCGTCTCAAAGATATATAACTCACTACCGGTACCCTTAAACTCTAGTCTAAGAAATTATAAATATAAGCGCAAAATATTATGTGATTACTTGACAAATAATAGCATACAGGTATGATACGTAAGAAAGAAAACTCCATTGCTCTGCTTTGGCTCTCATTGCAAAGTTACCTTAAAAATTTGAGCAAAATGGTACAAAATGGAATGTAATAAAAATTACAATAAACAGAAACTAGGTTAATTATACCATTTATGTGATCAAAAACCTTTCACAAACTAGAGGAAAAAATCAAAACCCAACAGTAAGCAGGTAATTAAATATTACATAGATATACATTTTCATTTAATTATCATCTAACGTAACACTAATTTATTTTAAGTCATTTTAAGATATTATACTATTAATCTCAGTTCATAACGTCTAGCTTAATAGTCAAAGATACAATTATTAATATGTTAAAACTATAAACTTATTTTACAATATGATACTACTACCTAGTGAACTTATCTCACTTATTTAACATTAACGATAGATTTAACTTTACCTATAGCTTTATTATATAGCTTTACACATAAGCCTTCGACAATATATACTGTAACGGAGTTCCTGTATAGAGCCCAAGGGATAGGGGAATAAATGTGTTTAGATTAAATATCAATATACATACTATTGCGTTTAATCCCCTTAAGTAGGCTCCATGTGCAGTAATAGCCCCAGTAGTTAAACACGGCACATGGAAACCCTCATATACAATCTTATAAAAAAAAACAAATAAAAACAATATACATTTTTATAATTAAAAATCAAATAGGTAATTATATTTGCATCTGTTTAATTATTAAGAAAGTGCTGTAAACATGGACTAAATAAAACATTAACATAAAATAAATCTTTGGGTTAATAATACAAAAACTTATTAATTTTGCATAACACACATGTGGCACATGTACTTTTAATTATACTATCGTTACTCGCGCAACCATGCGCATAAACGGCATAAACCTAATAAATTGCAATAAATCGTAATAATCTTGTAAATTTTAGAAATTGTAAATAAATTGAATTGAATTGAATTGAATTAAATTAAATTATAACCCAATTTCCGGTCAGGGGATCCAAATTTCATCCAAACACTTACGCTTTAGGCTGGAGGCAGTCCGGAAATCCAAACACCATGACCCCTGGAAAAGTGTCCACAACCCAAGTCCCCTGGGCTGTTCAAGATCGATAACCCAAACACTGACCGATAAAAAAGGGCTCCCAGCATATATTTCAATATTTACTTACATGTATTTAAATTATAACCCCAATTTCCCGTCAGGGTACATCAATTTCACCTAAGTATACCTCCCCGCACTACATCCCGCTAATCCAAACACTAGCCCCCAGAAAGGACCCCCAACCCTTGCCCCGTGCATTCTGATTATCTACACCGTTTATAAATTAACCAATAAGTTATATTTAAAATATAAATATACCCTAGTGCTCTTTATCCATTCATCCCCCTTTTAGAGTCGTATTATAATATATAATTTAAATATTTTTCTGCAATCGCTACATTTTTTTAATTACTATTTTTCACATAATAACCCATGCTCCATTGTCTAAACCTATTCTGTATTCCAAACTGTTTAAAAATTAGCCAATAATTTAAATATATGGTCTGAAGCTAACCTTAGCCTCTTTTGCCAATTCAACTCTATTTACTGATCGACTATAGTATACATTATTTATTTTTTCTTGTGGACGCCTACCATCCAATCCTGCGTACGCGCAGCAACCACCGCCGTTTTTATATCTAATATATTGCGTTCTATTTGCTTTTACTGTGACCACCGAAGCCCCCAACGACTGCCCCGCTGGACTCGACGTTTCCTATTGAGCGGTAATTATTTTTTTTGAGTCCGACGCAAAAGTGCACCGTCGATTCCAGCGCATGTTTGTACACACCGCTGCGATAATCGGTAACAAAGCACGCCGTCCGTTCATATGCATATGTATACGCCGCTGTAATAGCCATCGCAAAAGCGCAAGGACCGTTCCAACGTACGCTTTAGCCACTAGTTTCCTATCGTTAATAATAATATTTTCCAACCTTAAGTATTATAAAATAAGCCTAAGTATATTTTTTACTTCCGATCGTTCATAATTTTTTTTTTTTTTTCCAGCTCTAAAAATAAATCCATCGATGTCTTGAACAGAACAAATGCGCACCGTATGCTCCCACGCACATGTATCTGCTGTCACTAGTTTCTCTACTGATCATAGTAATTTATTCCAAGTCTCCGGCTATGCTTTATTCTTTGATGATTTGGAATCAAAAGAAAACGATAAAAATATACATGAGGTAACAATTCGTAATGCAGTTAGAAAAAAGAAAAGTTATAACCTCACCGATAGAAAAGAACTGTTTGGAACATATACGAAGATGAATTAGCTGATTCAATCTTAAAGTAAGATACACCAGTGGCTTTGACCTAACACGGTAAAAGCAACTATCTAAAAGTTTAATTATACGATGAGGAATGGAAAGTACAAAAGTTCGTACGAGTGGAAAAGATAAAAGGTGTCGCCTGTTCTTCAATTCCCTCTGATCACCGTCTGATATTGTTAATCGTTTCTTTCGTTCATTCAGTTCTAAAACTTTCAGTCAGTTCTTTTAGTTACAATGGTTACTTCCCATTTCTGGGATACAAAAGTGACAGGAGTAACGAAGTAACGTAAATATGTGTTACCGATTGGAATTGAACGAACTGTTTCAGAGCAGGAACTAGTTTCTAGTTACGTTCCTCGTTACCCTACACATCACTAGTTCGAATTCTAATTTTCTAAAATTTCAATTGCACTCAGTTAATATCTATAATTGGCGCGTCCGAAATAAGAAATAATAGTAATAATTACAACGCTATTGCGTTGTTGTAAGAAATTGCAAAATCACACTTTACACTTTCGTTTAGGCAGAATTATTAGAAGTCTTATTTAAATTGTAACGATGTTTAATGTATAATGTTTAATGTAATTAAATGTAATTATAGATCGTATGACTTGATGTCGCTCACTGCAAAATTCGTTATATCAGTAAGATTAACGATCAATTTTTAACACGTCATTCTAATTCGCAGTTTATATGCGCCATTTTGCATAAAAAGTTTTACTTCAACCGTGTCTAACGGATTAGCTCGGTTTTTTTGAATCGCATTTTTCTGTATTTGACACGAATAATAAATTTTCTTCCCGGCTCATCGGCGTCAAATATTTCAGTAATGACAGAAATCTCATAGCGTTGCTAACATTTTTCGATTTTCGCTTCCGTTATGGCTATTATTTCATTTTTAATTCGTAAACTTCTATACCTGGTTCACTATTTTTTTTCTTCCATATTTATGGTCACTTTAAACGATTTCGATTTGATACTCTTTTTATTGGAGAACACTTCCAGTTATCTACGGAACCGTAGACATTTCTGTAAAATACTTTTTTTTTTTTTTTTTTTCTTTTTTGGCGAATTTGATGTAACAGAAAACGCTTACTACCTTTGTCGTCGGTTAGTCTGATTTGTCGGCGGACAATTCTGTTTCGTCATACTATATAAAATTTCATCAATAATGCGATTATTTCGGATTTGTCCAATATTTCAGCAGAGCGAAAAGATAATTGTATTATAATTTGAAATCTTTGCTTTCATTAAATTAGATTTTCCCTCTCCTCTAAAATTATCTAGCCTCAGCCATCTTTCACAAGTCGCTGCGCCGAAATTAACGCAGAGCCCCACACGATAAACTAATCAGGTAAACACAATTTGATAATGCAAAATTTAGTTTCAAACACAAATCAATGGACAAATTCTGAACTTTTACCGTATTATCAAAGCCAGCGGCTAATTCCGCTGCGGCGAAGGTAAATTTTATCATCTGTTAACAGACCTCTCCTAATAAACCAACTGCAACAGCAACAACAACAACTTGCCTATGTAACACAAGACAAACTAACTAAATTAGAAGAATAAAACAGTTCTTCACCGCCACTCGACGTTTCCCTTTCTTAATATTCTCCATCCTTCTTCGGAGCTTAATTATCACCGTCTACGTGTCAATATTCGCTACTTGCGTGGAAGCAGCAATGCCGTTGGCGCTACGAAAAGCAGCCCGTGTGCCGCAACTAACAATGCACAAATAAAACTGAACTGCGTTCTTTTGAAACACGTTAAACAATATTACCTGTTTCTAATCAAAGAAACCTGGTTTAATGAGCATCTGCCGGCGTAAAATTTACTTTTTCACTTTTACCGCTGCACACCGCATCATTTCAGCTTCCCGCCTAGATAACATAACATTCCTTTCTGTAGGCGAAATTTTTTGTATTACTGTGTGAGAAAAAAAAGAAAAATTGAAATTACACTAATTATTGTACATTTAGATAACCGCTGGAAGATGAACTGAAGCATCTTCACATTCCGTAGCTTTTAATTTCCTTATTTCAGTTACTGGAAATTTCAACATATTCAGCCTTCAAATTACACGCTGTTCAAAAATTGATTCATGAACGGTACAATTTTTACTTTCTTTTCGCTTTCCACTATCCGGACCATTCAAAGTTCCGGCGGTTAGTGATTCGATCTATTCTCCCTAGTTAAGTGAATTCTTATCTTTCACACAACTCCTTAAAGATTCTACATAAAGACCCTGATCACGTATGTGTTGCAAAACTAGCGATTCTGACACCAGACTGAACCTTGTTTGGAAATACCGGATCAGGATAATATCATTTGATAGCTTTTATAAGGCAACTCCATTCATCTCTACTTAAGCGCACCATTTTTATGGCACTACAAATACGAATTTAAATATATCAACCGATCAATCCTTTACTGGCTCCAATAATTGTACAGCCGTAGTATTACGCAAAGCGTACGTTGTACATTTAAGAAATTAAAAATTTTTCCATTATTACTCGATAAAACACTATCGAAAAATAAAAAAAAATAAAAAATGTAGAAAAAAAAATGAATTTACAATATAAATGACGTTAAATCGATTTTTATTAAATCTGTTATTACATTAATATATATATGCAAAAAAAAACAGCAGAATAAGTAGATCATAAATTCCTTTAAAATTCAATAGGTGTACGCGTAATTAACGCAAACGATTATTTTTTTAAGTTTGTATTTTTTTCAAGTAATAATTTGCCATTCTCCCTGCAAGACCGTTCTTAGGACCTACTGATAAAGAGTTAAGTAAATCCGGAATAAAGATAAAGATCGAAAATGTTGAAATAGACACAAAGTAAAGCAAAAAATCAAATTTTCTTAATTTTTCAGGAAAAGATTAATTTCATCTTCAGCCAAAGACAAAATATTTGTTACCGGCCAGGAAGTATGTGAGAATGAAACGCTAAGAGAAATCAGTGTGACAGCTTTCTGTGACGATTTTGAAGGAGCGGGTTAATTATTTCTCTTCTGTTGGTTTTTTTTTTGTTTCTTCTAAAATTGGTTTATGCAATATAAATTGTAAAAAATGTTGTCTTGTATGTTGTGACGAAGGCTAGAGAGTTTATACGCACATTAATAGGCGGCAGAACAACGACAAAATGGTACTTCGAATCGTTGATGTACTATTCGTATGATAATTAGAGTACAGAACGATTCTTATCATTTTCTAAACCGCACTCGATCAGTTTGAACGATTCGGTATTACTTCGAAAGAGCTGAGAAACTATACCGGCGTGCGGTTACGATAATTAGCGCCGGGCGCAGGTGAAGTGTTTATTAGCGCGGTGCGTATAATGGGTTAACATGAGAAATGGTGGAGTGTTATCAGATTTGTCTGTCTATCGGCGAATATCGCTGTTATTACAACTGTAAATTAGCAACTGCACACTATTTACCATCGCGAAGACTTTGATGAATATCATCGAACATCTCCGCTGAACATTAATTCGGCTAGCCTAATAAATTGAGTAAATAAATTGTTACATTTCAGTTATTATTCATCTAAAACCAGCGCGTATTGTTTTTGCCGCCGCCGCTGCCGTCGCCGTTGCTCTATATTTCGAACATTATACTGATCTTAATAGGTTGCAAGTTTGCCGGATTATGAACGTTAGGACAAAAAGTTTCCTGTTTATTTCATTTTACTATCGTTGCGGCCAGAGTGAAATTGTAAACCCGCTTAATATTTCAGTTTCCAGCAGATGAGTGATATTCGAAAGCAATATTAACGTGTCTCTATTACGATAGTGAAATATTATTCAATCCCTAATAGTTAATTTTTAAAGAATGCCTACTTTCAACAGAATAAATCTAAGACGGAAGTGGAAAAAGAAATCATTGATAAATATTAACGTCTAGTGATCGAGTTTCGAATCTCTCTATTTTGAACTTGCAAATCACGAAATATATTAATGGACTTCACAAAATTAGTTATCCGTTTTCATTAGTTACTAAATGAACGTATTACTTTTTACCGTATAGTACGTAGGTCTATTAAATAACTACTTACTTTTTTTGTGTAAATCGTAAAAATACAGTGATCGCTTATACAGGTCGTTCCGGTTTTAATATTGCTCGCTTTATAAGGGTCTTCCCTTAAAATAATTTTTTGGAAAAATGGGAAATTAACCCATCTAGAACAGAAGCTACACTTTTACTCGTAGATATCTTATTTCCCCAAGGCAACTGTGTGTATTAAAGGCACCAGAATTACATGGTCAAATCTTTGTTACTTAGGCGCAATTCTAGATAAGTGATTTTAAGGAAATACACGCTGAAGTGAAAAAAGAGTTAATGCGGCCTTTTATCTGATTATTAATCGAAAGTCTTACTTAAGTAGTACAGATAAACTTATTATTTGTAGAAGCATCATTAGAATATATTGGCTTACTCAAGTTTCATGCTCGATTTCAAACATGAATTTTTTCAACAAACTTAAGTTACTACAAAATAGACGTTGCCGTTTGTTAAGCATTAGTTCCCTGATATATCTGGTTGCAATTTCCGTATTTTTAAAAGCTGCTATAATTAACACAGCCGCAAAACATATATTTATCCATCAGTGCTTCTAACATAATAACTTAAAAAGGAATATAGGAGATTATTATTTCGAGCAACTAGCCAGGGGACGTACATTAGATATAATCATCGTAGGATTAAATATAATTTACTCATTGCCAGTGTTACCGTAGAGTTATCAGGTAATCTTCTTTATTAACATAATTGGCTGTAATTCTTGTCATTTAGCGGGATTTTTTTTTTTTTTTTTTTTTCATTTACTTTTTCTGCCCAGCTTACTTATTTTCGTTAAATATGTCCAAGCGTTCTACGTTATATCATTAAGGTGATGCGGTTAAGTCTCGTCAAGCTGGTATGCAGTTTTCACATAGTCTACAATTTTGTTTCATTTATTTTTATGTTTTTACGGATTTCAAGAACAAACTATAATTTTACTTTTAATTTCAGATATATATATATTGTCATTTACTTATTATTACTTTACATATGTGACGGTCGCTGAGAAAAGGTGCACAGTGTGTTAAAAATGCGGTTTTGACTTAATAACGGTTTCGGACACCTGAAAAAGCACATGCTCTTTATAAACGTGAGAAATCGGTCAACAAACTGGTGACAAAACAAATGTTTCCCGTTGTAAATCGTAATTGTAGGTTTAAAATTACCATCTTTAAAAGTGTATTATACTACGAAACTTTAAACGCGTTTTTCTCGATTAATTATTTTCTGACACTCTATGTGTAGCTTTTCTCAGCGACCGTCACACACATATATATATGAATTTACATAGGTTTTATAAATTTTAAATATGTATATACAAACATTATTAACTTTTAGCTTAGAATTTACATTCCGTTTGCTCATTAAAAAGAAGTGAAATTTGTTGGAAGTTATGCAGCAGCAAGGTTTGAACCGGTTGTTCTGCCCCAACAAAACATCGATAGCTGACCAACTACGCTACGGTAGCTGGCTCATTGAAGTCATAACGTAAACATCAATGAAACCTTTAAACCGAGATGAAAAAATACAGTAAGACGGTAGGTTGGGTACGGTTTAATTTTTTTTTTTTTTTTTTTTTTGGGCACGTCAACAGTGGAACTTACCCAACGCAAAGAATTGTACATTATATAAGGAAAAGATTAGAAATTGAGGAGATAAAGAAGGCCATAACTAGCTGTGAATCATTTCCAGCAACGACTTCGACAATAGCGAAAGTTAGGTAACATGTCCTGATGTGAAATCATTGCTGTCCAGACAAAGTTATTGAGACAAACTGATTGCAGAGAAACCCAAAAAAAGAAAAAAGACCAAAAAAAAAAAAAAAGAAAAACCTATTTTAATACTACTAATTAAAAATGAAAAATAGGTTAAGCGTTATTTCAATTTTGCTACTTAGCCTGCAAAGGCAGATTTTATCGGCGTTTCATCGCCAACAGCACCTCTACGCAGTATTTTTCGATTTAGGAAAAGCATTTGATCGCCTGTGGCGTCATGGCTGACTACTAAAACTGCGAACGGCGGGAATCGCCGGAAAATTGGGTAAATACCTATACAACTTCTTAGACAATAGAACGATCCAAGTTACGACTGGTTCGTCAACGTCTGAACTGATGCTGTTGGAAAATGGTGTGCCACAAGGCTCTGCTTTAAGCGCAACCTTGTTCATATATTATATCAATGACATAACTGACTGCCTTGCCGCCCCAGTAACGTCCCGGCTCTACGTTGATGACCTGAATATATCCTTATCGTCCAACCATCCTATAAACGCTCAAAATATCCTCCAAAAATCCATCGAAAATTTACAGCAGTGGTCCAATGATAACGGTCTGACCTTTTCCTTAACAAAAACAATATGTGTTGATTTCCACCGGGGACGCCAAAATCCACTTCCCAGCGTATTCCTGAGTCTAAATGGTTTTCCTATCCCGAATCGTCCATCAGTCAAGTTTCTAGGCCTAATATTTGATAAAAAACTTTCCTGCCGCTCTCACATAGCTGAGCTCAAAACCAAGTGCCTAAAATCCTTGTCTATCCTGAAATATCTATCAAATTACAGGTACAATGTAAACCCAGAATTACTTCTTACAATCTACAGATCGATTATCCTTTCACGAATCAATTACGGGTGCCAGGTGTACTCCTCAGCCGCTAAAAGTGTGCTAAGATCCTTAGATCCTATACATTCTGCTGCCCTCCGGTCTATCCTTTCTGCGCATCCCTCTTCTCCGGTTATAAGTTTGTATGCACTGGCAGGTTGTCCCCCGCTGTCCTACTATAGGAAGTACTATAACTTTAAAGCAATGAGCACCCTCCTTAGTAGTACCAAAACCCCGACAATATCTCCTAATATGAGGTTTGGGAATGACCCAGTGCCCGAACTTTTTTCGGTTATGGGTCGTTTCCAAATATCTTTTCAATCCCAAGAATTCTGCCAGACTTCGCAGCAACCGCACCACCTTGGAGTCAGCCAATCATAAACATCAACATATCGCTGACAAAATTTAACAAAGCACAAATAGCAACAAATATCGTAGCGAGCTACACAGACCATGCATGCCTCTACACAGATGGAGCGAAGGCAATAGGTTATCAGTCACCGGCGGCATGCTCCTCCGAAGTCTCAGGGGCAGCAGAGTCAGTTAGACTGCACGATTGCTGTACAGCACTGGGCGCTGAAATATACGCGATGGTCTTTTGCATCCAACACTATACCGATAGCAACCCCCAGTCCCAAAAGGCCCTAATCATAACTGACTCTCTAAACTCCCTTCAACTCATCTCGGGGATTAAATCCAACAACAACCTTCTGGTAAGGAAGGTCCATTACCTATCATACAGGTTATCACATTTAAACTCCGAAATGTCCTTCCTATGGGTGCCGGCTCATGTTGGGATTCCAGGCAATGAGCGTGTCAATCGAGCAGCTCAGGCGACATTGTTCTCTCCAATGCCACACAACCCCCCTCTTCCCCCTACATTGGCTCATTTATTTATGCAGCAAACTGGAGAAGAATGGCAACAGGAATGGAGATCTTCAAGTACGTTTCTCCGAAGCGTAAAAACAACCACGGAGCCTTGGTGGCCCACAGACGGAGTTTCCCGCAGAGATTTTTCTGTCCTGAATCGTCTCCGAATAGGGGACATACAACTCTCTGGCACGGCTACATATTCACGAGCCAGGTACCCCCAAATGTCTGCCCCTTTTGTAGTCAACCGAGCGCCCCATCCACCTATCACCTACTTCTCGAATGTCCCTCTTTTGCAGTACCACGATCCATGCACTTCACCACTTCCTCTAGTTCTACGATACTGTCAAATGCTCCGCCCGCGGTCGCAGCTGTATTAGCTTACATGCGGAGCAGCGATCTGTACTATCGCGTTTAATCCCCTTAAGTAAGCTCCATGTGCTGTAATAGCCCCAGTAGTTAAACACGGCACATGGAAACCCTCATATACAATCTTATAAAAAAAAAAAAAAAAAAAAATTTTTTTTGGGGGAAAAGCCGACTGTAATAAGATAGCTTAGATGAGTTAACTTTTATATATTTGCTAAGAGGCGCTAATGTTTAAGTGATATCTAGGTTAGTAACGTGTGTTCGGAATTTTTAGAGTTCGGAAGATAAAAATCCTTTGAATTTTTTTTTTTTTTTCGAATTCGTATTGTGGTATAAAAATGGTCTTCTAAACGATTTCGAAGTTTTTAAATATCCGGGACAATCCTTATAATCGGTGAGCCCCGGAAAAAAGAGAAAGAAAAAAACGCTTTTAAACATTATCTTTCCTCCCGGGCTTTTCTTTTATCACATAGTTCTTCTTAAACGTTACATTTTCATACGAATTTATATTGTCGCAATATATGATCTCAAATTTACGAGTAATTCGGAAAAAATTCGGGGCATAGTGCGCGCTAAAAGTAATTTTTTAAATTTAAATTTGCGGTTGCGTTTTTACTGCAATTAAATTCCGTTTGAATTTCCATGAATTTCCACGTATTGCTGTGATATGGGATAATTCGAATTAGTTCAAATGTAATTTGTTCAGCGCATATTTTGCGGTGCGCTTTCGACAGATATCGATTTTGGCAAACGCCACCATAAATTGTAATTTAACACGAGAAGTTTAAAAAGCGTGTTACAAACAGTACGAAATTGCCATGTTTACAGGGCAATTACTACTGCGACAATATTTGGCATCAGCAGATCTCGCGATATATAACCGCGCATCATCGGATATCAACGAGGAGACTCGTTCGACCGGTGCGATTTAGCACGCCTAGTCCGATTGCAGACGTTTTGGCATTGGTCCATAATTGAAAACGTCAAAAACTAATCCCCCCACGACAAAACCGGCTCATTTCTCTCGTACAGACCTTAAAGCTGAAAGTACCCGTCGAAAACGCTTACACATGTCTTTAATCTCGCTATTTAACTAGGATAATTCCCGAGGACAAGGATCGAAATCGTTTCTTTACAACTGGAGCCTGCAGCTACACGTAAGTTAACGACGTGATGTGTAATTTATTACGAGTCAGCTTAAAAATATTTTATCGGGCCAAAAATCAGGCAAGTGACAACAAAAAACTTTTAGAAGAATTACGCTCCTTCTGGTTGGTGAATTTCTGAGTAGCGCGGTTACAGGGACAAAAAGTGCGATTAAAACAATAATATTCCAAACTTTAGCCCAAACCGAAATTCTTTAAAGTGAATATAATAGAAAAGAACGTTTCTCGTACGCATCTCCAGCTTAATATTTTCGCCTTTTTTTGCTGTCACCCCTAATTTTGCCGTTTTTCTTGACGTTTACATACGCCCTTTGTGTTAAGCCAATTCGAAAAGTCTTCTTTTTATCGCTGCCTTTCAGTATTAAAAGTTAACTTATTAGTTTATTTTTGAATACAGGCTTTTGTTAATATCTCCTTGGAACGATGTCCTCTATATTTATACCTGCTAATTTACTAATCTGAAGATGTCCGCTTTGTCTGAAAAAACGTTTCTTTCTATTATTTATTTAAGAAGTTTCGATTATAAGGTATTGTAATATTATTTTAATTTTATTTGCTTTAATGCAACCCGCAGAAGGAGTTTTATACGTTAGCGAATCTGCAACGATGCTAGACAAAATTAAGGTTTTTGTATCGATGCGTTCGGATGTTGTATATTTAAAAAGAAATTCGTATACAAAGTAGAGGATTTTTTTTTTGGGGGGGGGCATTTAACGCAGCATTTTTTCTTTTTATTGTTCTCCTTTTCCGGCTAAAATTAAACGCGTACGAATTAATTTTAACTGACCAATAAATTTTCCAGAAATCAATAATTTCGAGAGGAAGCTACATATATAGAAGTCGTATGACAATTTCAATATTGAAAATAATTATTTTCGAATCGGTTACAAATTTAGTGGTTTGAAATGGCCACAAATAATTCGTCTTTCGGTTCAGCTTTTGCCATTTGGCTAATTTTTTCTTTTGTTTAACAATTTACGAAATTTCTATTTTGAAATGCTTTGGAAATTTATGTACTAGTAAAGTTAGATAATCGAATCTGCCAGAGTTATATTTGTTGAAAAAATATACAAATTCGATAGTATTTCTCTAATCCTAATTCAGATAGCAATACAATTAGTTTATATATAATAAATTAATAATATCGGAAGCTTCAGTTATGTCTAAGGTTAGTAAGCGCATACGTTGTGCGATTTTTGTTAATAACCCATTTAATGGATTGTAATACATTTAAATTCAGCCGATTTGTTTTCGAGAGCACTGTGCCGATTAGTGTCAAGTGTTAATTACGCGATTTCTACGATTAAATTCTTTAATTGACTTAATAGACATTTCTCAAAGATTTTTCGAAAATTTAAATACAGACAGCTTTATCCGAAGAATAGTTGCTTTATTTATTTTAGATAATATTACGTTTTAGATGTTTTTGCCCCGAAAAATTTGATTATTCTTAAACAACAAGTTCGGAATAGCTTGAGGAAATTTACAGTTAAAATGTTTTAAAAATCCATGGGAGTTATTATCTGAATCGGGTAAAGTTTCATTTTTAATCTTTTTTAATAGTTACGGTTATTTCAGTATTACGTGCCAAAGGAAAATTTCGCTGTGAATTTATTTTAAATGCGATTCAACAGATTTACTTTTTTTTCGCCATGCGCATTCATCTAATTTGGCTATTTGGAATGGCTTATTATTACGTAATACGATGTTACATTTTAACCCAAACACTGATTTTTCGTACAATAATTTTTTCCGGGTTTTCAGTTTTGCCTGTTTTAACTTGTGTCTATATTCTTTCAATTTTTTTTTATATGTAGTATAATAATAATTTACTTTTGAAATTTCTAATTTTTTCCGATACTGTAAGTCACTATTCCTCCAATAAACTGTAGCTTTTTTTTCAACGGTTTGATAATTTTATAATACTGTGTTAACATAAATTTGGAAACTAGATAGTCTCAGCTATTAATATCGACTGTTGAAGTATACTGCAGATTTAAGTCTATAAGAGAGGTATACGTAATATTTAAGTTCCATTTTTTACAATTTATCGCTATAATCAAGTTAATTGCAGTATTTCTCGTTACATTTGAAGTAAAGTAAATGTAAAAATGGCCACATTTAATTCTTTCCCGTTTATATCTACTAATTTCTGGTAACTACGAGTTACATAGGACATATTACATCAAAAATTAAAACGATTTCTGGAGCAACTTTTCGCGATGATTGTTATTATACCGTAGTCCTTTTATCACCATGTAACTCTGTATGTTTGATTGAAATAATGTGGTTTTATCGGTTTATAAACGGTTTAGCTAATTTATTATCTAAATTGAGTAAACTGAATTTTTATCGCATCGCCCGCATTTCTAAGTGTCACCGTAATTATCTGTATTTTTAAAAGACCATTAATGTTATCAGTGAATCTTTTTTTTTTTTTTTTCTTTTTGGGGCTAGTTAACCATGGATCTTACTCAGCAGTGAATCTTCTACTATAGACAAAGGATCTTTCTGATCACTTTACATATCTGTAAGCAAGTGATGAAATTGCTAAAGCTGATTGAATACCGTTTTCTCGCAGCGAAGATAGGTGCAATAATTTTTAAATCTTCTATTAGAGACCTAAAATTTACGATGGGTTTGGTGGCTAGTTCCTCACAAAACTCTAGTTATTCTAATTGTTATTCGTGTTCGCGTTAGCGGTGTTTTAAAGTTATGCTATCATTATTTATTCTATTCATTGAAGTTTTCTATTTCTAAAAGGGTGAATTGAATAAAGGTGATTAAGTTTGATGATTTCTTTGATGAACTATCTCGTTTGGTATAATGCAGAATGAATTATTTTACGCCAAATTGAAAATTGCAATTAAATATTTTCACTTTGAGTTCTGTCGAATTTCCAGAACCAAAAGATATTGCTCGCCAGAATGCCGTTAATGCGAATGTTATTGGGCAAATTTAAAGCATTTTCGGTATTGTTGTACGATTTGAATAATTATCCAGTAAAGAAATTCGTTAAACTGACACGCAATTTTTCTTTATTTATTACCCGCCTAATTTAAACGAAGCAATTTCCATCGGAGAATTCATTCATCACGTAAATTTTTTAATTTCTTATATTTCAGAAGTTTATCACTTTCTTTATTTTTAAGTTAAATTTTTATATCATTTTAGAAATAAGTCCTTTAAAAGAACATTTTCATTTTTGCTTTTCTTGTTTCTTTATCGACTTCAAAAGAAGAGGTTTAGGATCTGTTTTTTTTTTTTTTTTTATGTTTATTCGTGCATTTTGGTCGTGTGGTTTTATAACGATTCTCTTTGTCTATTCGAAAGTGTACCGGCTATGGTATTTCCATATGAGTAATGACAAGAGTAGTCAGTAAATCTTCGTTTTGGAAAGTCTGTCAAATTGTGTGTAGAGAGCAGAAAGTAACCTAAGTATTTCATTCGGGAGGCAAAATGTAACCCAATTTCTTGCACGGACGCTGAAAATTCACCCAAGTTTCCCCAAATTTCTCTAAATTTTCCACAAATTTCCTCCAAATTTTCACCGTACAGGTCCCGCGCATTTCCGATAGTTCGAACCGATTAAAAATTAACCCAAGTATAATATTTAAAGCCCGAAACTAACCCAAGTCCCCGCCCGCCCTATTTTTGTTTCTGAGAAAGAAAAATACGAAATAAATTTTATAAACTGCTCCGAGCAATTTAACGGAAATCAGAATCGCGCACGATGGCAGGACTGATGATGACGTGGTCTTCTTTCTATTGGAGCGCGTGTTGCCACACGAGCATATAAAACATGGAATACGGTAGCATATTTTATATAGATGTCCCTTTCGGGTACATTTTCATGCAAGACTTTTCGTCTATTTCTGCTGCGCGTGTCCTACCTCACTGCATTTACTATATTGTTCTTTTCGTTTCGGTACTCGTTTTTTGTTGGGGTAGAAAAATTTAAAGACGATGCCCGAAAATAAGATCCGGGCGCGCAGCCTTTAAAACGGTTTTATAGGTTCATTCATGTGTTACGTGTAAGCATCAGTGTAAATAAGTAATTCGTCAAGAGACGGAGAAAACGCCCCATTCTCAATTAGATACATTGGATTTGCCGTGGCGAATGGCTTCGTATTTTTATTTACTGGTTTATTCAACTTTATGCTGTTTAACCGGTATACGAATAAAACGGCGAAGAAGGTGTAAAAGATAGATAATTCTAATGATGATGATGACTCCCTGCGTTAGTTATCTTATTTTCACTTATTGAAAGAAATGAAAATATTATTTAAATAACTCGATTAATGTCCAAGTAAATATGTAAGATTTGTTGCCCAGGCTAATGATGATAGGGATAGTAGCAATTTAACATTTGCGCATTTCCTTACTTCTGCGAATTTGTCGTAATTTATTTCACACTGTAACTTTTATTTACTTGGTTACTTAGAGCTGAATATTTCTTTTTCCCATCGGGCATTTGCAGATGTGGTCAGATTGCTGGATGGGACTTATTCAGAAAAATTTAAGAAAATAAATAAATAATTATTTTCCACTGTTGAGTTTCATCGAGCACTGTGGGCACTGCTCCGCAGTTGTAGCCCTATTGCAGCATGGTGACTTACGTTAATTTTAATTTCCTTTTTTTTTTTGTTTTTTTATAAAATTTCATCGAGCATTGTAGGCACTACTCTGTAGCTGCAGTCATATTATGGGATGGAGTTTCCTTTTTTGTGGTTACTATTTAATATTTATAGGTAGTGCGTAAAATAGTTTAACAAGAAAAAAGGAAGTACTTTCTTTTTTTTTTTCCGTCCATTCAAAATCTAATTAGAACGTTAGCCTGCTGGCCAAATGAACTATATGGTTTAGTCAAACAAAAGAAAAAAAGGAAAAAAAGATTCCCAAATTTGAAAAGGTACGAATTTTCAGTCGAAGAGATGGTGGAGAAATAGCGTTCTTCTTTCTTCGTTATCGACACTTCGATGATTACAATTGACGTTTAGGTTCTAGCAACAATAACCACGTGACTCTTATAATCAGAACCAGACACAGATAGAGAACTTAATAGAATTAAAACGTTAGTCTTATACATATAGTAGTAATATTTATTAATTCTTTTTAATACATTCGGGCGCGCAATTTATTAATTAGGGTTCAATAAAAACGTAGATTTCATTAGTATGTTTAAGAAATTTATAGAAAAATCATTATCGAATCTCGCAACAGCAGTCAGTTTCAAGAAGTATCATTTTCATTCAAAAATGTAAACATGGTTTGCTGTGTTACGAAATGTATTTAAAGCTAGTTTTAATTATTACATTAGTAATATGCCCGAGAAAAATAATAAAAAAATCGGAATAATGAAATTGTCAATGAAAAGATATGGTTCTCTGTATAGAGAGGGGAATAAAACGAAAGCCATAAACAATGCCGGAAATCATCGCAGCCGATATATTATTAAGATTGAAAAATTTTACAATTACACATTCCCGATTTTCTGAAACGATTACATTTCTTTTGTAAATTGTTTTACAAATGGAAATTATTAAAATACCTCGCACAATGCTTCGATGAAAGAAATAAATTCGAAATGTACATTGTGAGATACTAAGGTATTAAATAAAAAATAATATAAATATAAATCATGAATTCAATAACATACAGTATCACCGACCTTACTTCATACACGAACAAAAATCGTTAACGCTTATACAGTTTAAACTTGGATAAGTACTCGTATTATAATAGTAAATTTCTCAGGCACCGTGTGACGAATATATAATGGTATAACTATACATTTTTTTTCAAACATAGATTTCATAGATTCTACATAATCTTACCGGACACGATCTATTTAAAAATTATTTACATAAACATAAAATTGTACACTCAAACAATAACTGTGTAAAATGTGTAGCTCACTGATAACATTAAGCATATCCCTTCCGGCTATTAATAACACAGATTTTAGCAATATTAGTCAATTAGAGTAAGTAAGCTATTTAAAATATTCAATAGTTTTACGATGGCTGAAAATGAAATGTTTATTACGGAATGCGTTCATTAAAATTATTAATTGAGAGTGCGGTACGTATTATTTTAATAAAAATAAATTGACGCGAAATAAATTATACAGTATTTACATACGGAAGTATACGATTAAAAATGTTACCATTCATTTAGTATGCTTACATTTCCTTAATGGATGTTCATATATTATTCAATATAATAAAAAAACCAACCATTGGAGAAATATGTGCCCCCCGCTGTGAATAACCATAGAGTTGCATAAAAGCAGTAAAATAGCGATGTCGCATTCACTGTCGACCCGAGTAATTTCCAGGAATTATGACAGCTATTACCGTGGAATTTTTTACAAATATGTACATAATAAAATTAAACAAAAATGTGCAGAAATGTTTTGTACCAGTATTAAGTAATTTAGTAACTATTCCGGGGTAATTTTCGTTTTTTCGACACCTGTTTATTATTCGTCACTGAATTCTCTTAATTCTATTCTGCAATTAAAACACTATTTTCTCCATGATTATCGGGATGTTGATGATGACAGGCTTAATGATTTTCGGAAAACTAAAAATGACACTGCGCCTCGAGTCTCTGTTGCTTCCCTTTAAAAGGACAACAAGAATAGCATGAAAAAATACTCGAGCCGAAATTTTTCTCGGCAAGACAAACAGAAATGCAGTAGGAATCGTGCAGTTCATTTGTCGTCTTCCTTCTATAATGTGTAAAGAGCTCTGTTTACACTCGGGTTTCGGTACAGCAGCAACCACGTCCTCCTATTATTCTCCGGACGCGAGTAAATTTAAAAAAACACAAACGAAAGGAGTTAGATTGTACATAGCCCCGAGGCATTCTGTGCTAAAGATTTTCGTGTAAATGCGCTTGATGCAACTAAATATGTAAATTAATCATTTTAATTAGTAAAATGCACTTTATACTCGATGTCTCGTTTATTGATCAATGATATAATATTTTTGAGTGCCGATATAGACCGTCTTCGTGTGCGATTATAGTATTACGTTATCGACACAATACTCACAATAGGGGGTTTAAGTCATGAAATATAATTTCTTGCTTGCTGGTGCAGAACATGATGAGTAAATATGACGTCGGTGGATGTATTCTTTCTAGTCGTTGAAACAGTTAGACCGATCGCTGACGAGTTATTAATTACCTTCGTTGGTGTTGAAAGTGGGTTTTTAAATTTCCATCAAGAATAATTCTCAGTAAATGGTATTCATTTTGTTTGGCAATTTCAAAAATATCAATCACTAGTTTTATACTGTATTTTGTCGTATTCAGTTTAATGAAATGTCTTATTTTACCATTGACCCTATCACAAGCGTAATCTGAAGTTAGTCCTCGTTTACTGTTATAATTGCGGCTTCTGACGCGCACGTACTTGTACTTCCCCTTTTCTCATCACCGATGTCATTTCTTGATCAAGTTAACACGGATATACATACGTTGTTCTGAATTCGAGATAATTGTAAAATTCGCGTCAACAAAAAACAGTCATCCGTAATTCTAAATTTGCTCGTTGAAGAGGTCAACGCTCATTATCTTATGTAACAAAAGCATATTCATTCGATTTCATTTCTCTGTCAATATTAAAAATTACTAGTACTAAAAAAAAAAAACTATAATAAGTTATCAATTACACCGCTGTTTACCGCTTTGCTTTATGTTATACCAAGTCACATGGAGTCAATAACCGAATACTATATGTTCGCAGTGTTTATGATATCGTTTGATATTGACAATTTAAGTTTATATTCTCGAGTGGTGAAAAAGGCGAAGACTATATGTCGCATAAGGAGAATATTTTCATTCGTTATTTCCTTCTTCTTTGAAATCCCAGGTCCGAATCTCCTCATCATCATCGAATCGTCTCAGGGGTATCGTGACCATGATGTGTCAGCCGGTTGATCAGACTGCGTCAACAATTCCGATCCCTTGCGATGCGTACACAATCCCGAAAGGTACGGCCAGCAGCTTTGTACATCGCGTCCGATCATCTAGTCGGCGCACAAGCTCGACTTCTCCTTCCATCGATGAGCAGCGTTTCCAAATTGTCCGCTCTGATCGCATTACCAAAATACCGCAGTATCCTGCTGAGCACCATAGATGATAGCCTTTTCGGGTTACCAATCTTATTTAGTATGGAGACATTGGTTCTTCTAGCCGGCCATCGGACACGCAGTATACGCCTCTAGAACCACATTTAGAGTGCGTCTATACGTTTTTTATCTGCGCTGGTCAGCGACCAGGTCTCCGCACCATATAAAAACGCTGAGAAGACGAGGGAGTTCACTAGCCGAATCTTTACACCTTTACTAGCAGCGGCATCAGCCCAAATTCTTTTTAAACGGCTCATTGCGTTGCGTGTAATCTGTGCTTTGTGGCGTATCTCGTTTTTACATCCGCCTCTGTTTTCTGTTATAGAGCCTAAATATGTAAAGCGCCTTACTACTTCAATACCCTCAATTTAACGTATTGTTGGACAGTTATTCTCTGGACGGTCGGTGATCATTATTTTGGTTTTGGCTTTGTTAACTTGGAGGCCATATTCTGCACTGATTTTTACCAGTCGATTCAGAATATATGACATTTCCTCCGCGTGTTTTGCTACTAACGTGGTGTCATCCGCATATCGGACATTAGAGATGTACATCCCACCAACCGAGATAGCTCCATCCCAGTTAATTGTATCATTTGTTGTATCAATTTGCAGCATTCTGCGAATTATGAATTCACCATACAAGTTAAAAAGTAGCGGTGAAAGGGTACAGTCCTAGCGTACAAAAACTTTTCCGAATAAATTACATTATTTATCCGGACTTTTGCTAAAGTTTTTTCATATAACTGCTTGATCAGCCATACTAAATGTGCTGGCGAGTCCATATCCATTAATATCGACCGCATTTTCGACTAATGCACACAGTCAAAAGCTTTTTTATAATCGACGAAAGCTGGGATATTATATTAATGCGCTTTTTCAATAAGTAATCTAAGATTGAGGGTTTGTTCTCTTGTTCCTCTTCCTTATGTAAGACCAGCCTGCTCTGGCGGGATCTGAGTGCGCATCAGAGAATACAAACGATCATATATAATTTTGATCATCACTTTGCTTATATGCGGTATCAGTGAGATAGTCTGATAGTTTTCACAGCATTCGGATGATCCTTTCTTGTGCAGAGTAATAGAGATCGTCTGACACCATTCCTCCAAAAAACTTTTTCCCGGATATCGGTCTGGCATCAACGCTGCGCCTTTTTCTAGTAATCTATCTTATTCCCTGGCTACTCAACCTATGCTTCCTTTCACTCGTGGTTCTTTGATTTCCGTTTACTTCGGCGTCCTACCGTCGTTTCCATCATTCAAGTCTTAACCATTTACGGAACTTTCTACAATTTCAACAATATTCCTTTTGAGTGTTCGTCCCTCTCAAATGAACGTTCTATTTTTTACAAACTCCTAGCCGCTGACGATCCCGCTCCTTACTGTGATTCGCATATCTTGTCACTTCCTTCTTTGTCCGTCATTCCTCTACACTTAGTTCTTTTGTGTTATCTATTTCTGACCGAATTGCTAATTAACTATTGTTTCTCTCCCATTCATGTTCTGGCATTGAAACACATAATTCCGCAGCAATTATCATGAAATCGTGTGAAATTCGTACTATGGAAAGATCAATAATAAACGAGCTTTAATCGATTCAATTATGTTTTTTTAAGTAACCTCGTGTGCGAGATTTTTTTGAAATAAGTTAGACTACTAGTTCAAAGTCGGCGGTTCTTAGAAGAAAAAAAAATAGAGGTTACCATCTAACAAACCGCCATAGTTCCTGAGGGAGATTTAAATATCGATTTGAAAAGCGCTCGAGTTTCTAAAATTTATTCGGGACACTTTCTATTTCTGCAATTGGAAAATGCGGCACTGACATACCGACGAATACAGTACAATCGTTAATAATGCGTTTATTAACTGATTACACCGCAGCTGTTCTTAGACTCGTAAATAAATATACACATATTCAGAAGGCAGTATTATATTTGCTTTTTTAGGAAAAGAACATTCGGTACCTACAAAGTGGTTAAAGTATCATTTTGCGTATTTTCTCCAATTCGAAAAAGAACATTGAATCGCGGATATGAACTCTCTCCATGGTTCAATGTTTTTCTATGAAGCAGAAAAAATATCTGTATCAATATATGAACTACTCCGATTAAGCGTAGTTTTAAAAGATTTGCGATCGGTTTCATCGATGCACCGATGAAGATTCTCCCATCTCATGTACCTCTTGAAATGCCCGAATTTTCGATGAGAAAGAAGTGTTCATCAAAAATTCTTCAAATTCTTGGAGGTACTTTTCGTTGAACATTCCATAAACTTTTTAGTGTTGCGCAAAAGAATTTACTGCATCGTGTAGTACGTTACTTTACTGCTAGATAATTTACAAATCCATCGTATCGTTTTATTTACCGTACCATCTTAATTGATCGCGCCATTTCAATCATTTATTTACTGATCACTAAAATTTATATCATGTTTCATATTTTCGTACGTAAATTTTTAACTCACCCCTGGTTATAATGTACCTTTTTTATAAAATTTAAGCTGTCAGTTGAGAGAAAACTTGGCTAGTATTTAAATCTGTTCTTACTGTGTACTTTTACTTATATGTTTTTTTTTTTTTAAATTTTTCAATCAAATTTTTGCGAAGAAATTATCTTTGAAACAAGAGTACTTAGTTCACAGTATATCTTTGATGTAAATGTGTGTGAAAGTTATCCGCGATATGTAAATATCCGGATATGTAGTATTTAAAGCGGAGCTCTTAGATAAAGCGGACTGGATAGTTTTGGCTTAAAGGGTAGGAAGGAAAGAATGGAAGTAGCAGTGATGCAGGTCCGGTAAAATAACTGCGATGAGGTAATAACGAACGGGTTTAAATGATAATAAAAGGCGGAAAGCTTAGCGTCGTACAGATTAACTGGAGAATTGTTCTCCAGAATCGAACAGATCGAAGTGCAATGGAAAAAAAAAACGACACTAAATTTCGACAAAGGCAACGGAAAATTTTGCAATTTAAATTTTGTTGTTATCTGCTTTTTCGAAGCGCTGCGACCCCTGCCACGCTACCGCTGTAAAATTACCCTCTTTACCGCCCGAAACTTCTTCTTTGTCCACGCGTTTGATCCGGTCGTCGAACGGCAGATGATATCGTGAAAAAGAAAACGACAACATTGAATTGAACCGGAGGAAATTTAAATAAAACTTTACCATGCTTCGACTCATTTCAAAAGAGCGAAAAGAACTGTTTTCGTAGTAATAATAATAATACTGAATGGTAATAATAATGATAGAAACAATAATAATAATAATAATGAAAATAATAATAATAACAACAATAATAATAATAGTAGCAATAATACCAGAAGAAAGGGTTCGAAATATAAAAAGAACAGAAGAAAAAATTAAAATCACGGTACGCTGTCACGTGCGCGTGCGATGCTGAATGGAATCGAGTAATGTTCCCGATAGTCAAATTTGTTCTCGTTAAAATCGCGCGATTTTATCTGACTCTTAAAAGCAAAGGATGACTGGTCGCCAGAATTTCCACCGAAATTGCAGGTAATCGCAAACTATTGTGCATGTATCGCGAGCAGATTTGCGACGGTTTCCGTAGCGGTTATTCAAGCTCCGCCAAACCAGTTAGTATTCAGTCCTATCCGCATACGACGTTCGGTTTAACCACTGAACCGCAATCTATGAATCAACGAGCAAACGCGCCCGCATTTCGTCCAAAGGCCGCGATATTTAAATTCAGCGGTAAGTGTACATTTTGCGACATTACTACGATCCAACTAACGAAATTTTGGAAAAGAACAAGTTCTCACTCCCTCCCTCGCTATCTAGTTTTGATGTTTGATTTGAACTTCCAATAGTTTTAGAAAGTAAAAGTACATACTGCATGGAAAAAAAGATTACGGAAACAAAGCGTAAAAAGGATTATTCCGTTACGGATGAAAACTTTGAGATGTTATATTTGGTCAAGACTGCTTTATGGCTGAAAAAAACCGACCTTGAAAACGGCGATTTGAATAAAACCGAAACGTTTATAATATAACACGGCATTGCATACGTTAAAAATCTTACGGACGAAAAACATACAGAGCGCGGGAGTTAACGTATAGGGAAATAAGAAGGAAAGTAGAATAATTATGTGCAGTGGTCTTTACAAATAATTGCTTAGGGAAGGGAACAGATTGGAAAAACGCATTGTCGTAGTTTTCCGATATGAGAAAATACGAAACTTCAGCAGCTTTTTGGCGCAGCAAGCGATCGAAAGAAATGGAACCATTTTATCGAAATGAATACTGCCTCGGTCCTCCAGGATGTAACTCTTGAAGAGCAAGATCCTCCTGCGAGTTAATTTTCAGAATAATCTATTTCTTAAACGGGTAATAGAATTTAGTATCTATTAATTCCGCTAACCCGGGGTGTATGATTGTTGGACTAACTGGTAAATCTTGGACCGTTAAACTGGATTTTACCTTTTAGAGGAAATAATCTGGCACAAGCAACGGAGAACAAAGTACTTTGCGAAACTGAATTGCGTAATAACGGTAATCTATAAATTAAAAGCTGAAGTACCCCCAGGGAAATTGCCTTGGGCCTATTCTATTTAATATTTCTTTCTCCAAAATACATAAAATAAAATCCTATCGACGTATTCAAGCTATTAGTTATGCCGATGATGTTGCTCCAGCTATAGAATTAAATGCAATAGATGACCACCCTGAATTCACGAATAAATATATGGAAGCTTTGAAAAAGAAGGTTGGATTCCTTGGTTTAAGGTCTACTAGTTACTCGAAAACGTATGCCCTACAGAGAGGCAGCTTTGAACGTAAAATCAAACAGGAAATCAAAGTTAATAATATGTTAAAATTGAAAAGTATATGAAATATCTCGGTGTAAAAATAGATGAAAATCTTAACGTGAGTGTAAAGATTTAGATTATCTACGTGGTAAAATGACTAAAAGATATAACTGCTTCTTGGGCCTCTACGGAAACACTTACGGCTACATCTTTAGGAATACAGTTATATTGTACAAGGCAATATTTGAATCATACATTGATTATTGTTCACTGGCATAAGCCGAAAATCTAAATATGATTCAAACAACTAAACTATTAAAACTGCAAAGGAAAATACTTCTAGGACTGATTTCTGCGTATAGGACAAAATCGCATGTGTCAGTTTGGTGTATCGCTGGGATTACTCTTATAACTCATAAAATAGAAGAGCGGATTAAAAGGATTAAAAAATTTTAGAAATAGGAATGAATGAACAGCACTACAAAAAATAATATCCTTCAGGAGAGACAACATAGCTTAGTAAAATGCTAATAATTGTACAAAAAAACTACA